>LR738712.1:619410856-619519968 GCA_902687465.1 Secale cereale | reverse complement strand
AGAGAGAGAGAGAGAGAGAGAGAGAGAGCAGGAGTCCGGGAGAGGGGGAGCTCACGTTTTATGCATCAAAGACTGACATAAACCATGTTTCAATATAAACTTGCATTCAAATATTTAAATTGGAGAACTTGTTGTCTGCAATCCACACATGAACGGATATATGCGTATATCAAACAAGTTCATTAATTTGACTTTCAACATGTTCATGGAGTACTATAATACTGTACAACATGCTATTCGATTGAGGTATTGAATTTTGGATTTAGTTCACTATTTTGACCTAGTGAACGAGCTATTTCATTGAATCGAGATATTTCATTTTGGGTTTGATTCCCATTTTTGAGTGGGTCAACTATTTGTCATATAGTAAATCACTAGCAATGAGCATGTAAAGACACATTACTCCCGAGCATCATCTCTCCATCTAAAAAAGAAGTGGCAAGCTAATATTTCTAAATTTGATTCGAATCGACTTGGTAAGGTAGACGTGGATGCTCGTTCTCCCAAATTTTGAACGAACCATTAAACATCCTCTGCTCGGTGGAATTCGCCCGAGCAAATAAATGGGAGACGCGAAATTACCGTTCTATGTGGGAGATGCATTAATTGGCCCGTTGTGCATCGAGGGTAGGTTCATAACTTCATCCAAGCGCGCCTTCTCCTCGGCCGAAATGACATGTGCCGAATAATTCATAAACCATGGTCGGCAAAATACGCTCTCCTCGCCTGAAATAACTCGCGCCCAGTATTTCAAAACATGCTCTCCTCGCCCAAAATCGCTCGCAACCACTATATTTCAAAACACGCCCTCCTCGCCCGAAATCGCTCCCGCCCACTATTTGGGGAGAAGCAAAGTTACTCTACTATCCCCGACCCTCAGTACACAGACCCAAGCCGAGAAGCCTAAAGGCAGGGGTAGAACTGTAACTCCCCCTCACATTTCAGACAAATGCGTCTGTAAAACATGGTTCCACTCCCCTCCCAATCCTCCCCCCATTCATACCTCGTGGGCACCAAATCACCTTCTCCCCAGAAGCTCCCTTCTCCCGAGCCGCGAAACCTCAGCCCCTCCTCCATGGCGCCCCCACCGCACCAATTACACAGCCGCCCTCCTCCCTAATGCCGGAGATGCTGTCCATTTGCCGTCGTCCACTGGGCTGTGTGCCTCTAACTCCGTGCTGCTGGAGTTGCCTCGACGATGGCCGCGTGAACCGTACCGGAGCCAATTCACCCCCGTCGTTGTTCACGGCGCCGAAGCGGCTCCAACTTTGGATCCGTCCAGAGTCCCGGCGCTGCTTCCCTGTAGCCGTCAACCGTCACGACATCGTTGTTTCCCTGCCGCCGGTGGCCACCGCAACCGCGCCGGCCTCACCGACTCGGCAGTTGGACCTGCCTACTTCACCATGCCGCCAGATAGGTCGCACCCTCATCTCAGATCACTTTATTTAGGCGTCAGTTGTCTGAATTTTTATTTTGGGCCAATCGATTCCCAATGGGAAGCAGCACCCCTCGAGACGGCGGAGCTCCTAGGATGCCGGTTGGCTGGTGTCTAACGTAAGGGTGCGGGGCCGCAAGTTTGCCGCGGAAGCGGCGCTTAGATGGCTATCTTAGAGTTGCGTGGTGATACGTCTCCAATGTATCTATAATTTTTGATTGTTCCATACTATTATATTATCCTTCTAGGATGTTATATGGGCTTTTATATACACTTTTATATGATCTTTGGGACTAACCTATTAACCTAGAGCCCAGTGCCAGTTTTAGTTTTTTTCCTTGTTTTTGAGTTTTACAGAAAAGGAATAACAAACGGAGTCCAACTGACGTGCCAATTTTTGATGATTTTTTCTGGACCAAAAGAAGCCCCCGAAGTAAACGAGTTGGGCCAGGAGAGCCACGGGCTGCCAGCGAGGGTGGGGGGCGCGCCCTGGGCAGGTGGTGGCGCCCCCCTATCTCGTGGAAAGCCTGGAGGGCCCCCTAACTTGTGCCCTACGCCAAAAAATCCTATAAATACTGAAACCTTCGGAAATTAACCTAGATCGGGAGTTCCGCCGCCGAAAGCCTCTGTAGCCACTGAAAACCAATCTAGACCCATTCTGGCACCCTGCCGGAGGGGGAATCCCTCTCCGATGGCTATCTTCATCATTCCGGCGCTCTCCATGACGAGGGGGGAGTAGTTCACCCTCGGGGCTGAGGGTATGTATCAGTAGCTATGTGTTTGATCTCTCTCGTGTTCTTGAGATGGCACGATCTCGACGTATCGCGAGCTTTGCTATTCTAGTAGTATCTTATGATGCTTCTCCCCCTCTACTCTCTTGTAATGGATTGAGTTTTCCCTTTGAAGTTATCTTATCGGATTGAGTCTAAGGATTTGAGAACACTTATGTATGTCTTGCACGTGCTTATCTGTGGTGACAATGGGATATCATGTGATCTTCTTGATGTATGTTTTGGTGATCAACTTGCGGGTTCCATGACCTTGGGAACCTATGCATAGGGGTTGGCACACGTTTTCATCTTGACTCTCCGGTAGAAACTTTGGGGCTCTCTTTGAAGTTCTATGTGTTGGTTGAATAGATGTTTCTGAGATTGTGGGATGCATATCGTATAATCATACCCACGGATACTAGAAGTGACAATGGAGTATCTAGGTGACATTAGGGTTTTGGTTGATTTTTGTCTTAAGGTGTTATTCTAGTACGAACTCTATGATAGATTGAACGTTACTACGGACTCCTGAATAGATCGATCAGAAAGAATAACTTTGAGGTGGTTTCGTACCCTACCATAATATCTTCGTTTGTTATCCGCTATTAGTGACTTTGGAGTGACTCTTTGTTGCATGTTGAGGGCTAGTAATATGGTCCAATTATGTTATCCTTGTTGAGGGAACTTGCATTAGTGAAAGTATGAACCCTAGACCTTGTTTCCTATCATTGCTATACCGTTTATGCTCACGTTTACCACTTTCTACCTTGCTGTTTTTATATTTTCTTATTACAAAAACATATATCTACCATCCATATTGCACTTGTATCACCATCTCTTCGCCGAACTAGTTCACCTATACAATTTACCATCGTATTGGGTGTGTTGGGGACGCAAGAGAAGCTTTGTTATTTGGTTGCAGGGTTGCTTGAGAGAGACCATCTTCATCCTACGCCTCCCACGGATTGATAAACCTTAGGTCATCCACTTCCGGGAAATTTGCTACTGTCCTACAAACCTCTGCACTTGGAGGCCCAACAACGTCTACAAGAAGAAGGTTGTGTAGTAGACATCAAGCTCTTTTCTGGCGCCGTTGCCGGGGAGGTAAGTGCTTGAAGGTATATCTTTAGATCTTGCAATCGAATCTTTTAGTTTCTTGTTTTATCACTAGTTTCGTTTATAAAAGAAAACTAAAAAAAATGGAATTAATGTTAGCTCATATGCTTCACCTTTTTAATATCTTTTGTGAAAATGATGGTAAGGAAAATTGTGCTCAAGTACTAGAAGAAGAATTACATAGAATGCTTGGCATAAAATATGTGCATGATGAGCATGATTGCAATGTTGTTAGTATGAATCTCTTGAATACCCATGATGCTAATGATATGCAAAGTCACAAGCTTGGGGAAGCTATGTTTGATGAAGATGACATTTTTAGTCCCCCAAGCTTTGATGATAATATTTATTATGATGAAAGCATGCCTCCTATTTATGATGATTATATTGATGAAAGTGGATTTGGAGAGGTCATGACTTTATTTAGTGATGAATCCACTATTTCGGAAGAGGTTACAATTGATTATGAGAACAAAGTTGCTATCTATGATGATTATTGTGATGACTTGTATGCTATTAAGAATAATGATATCCATGAAACTTGTCATCATGATTTTAGTTTTCAATTAGATTATGCTTCACATGATAGTTATTTTGTTGAGTTTGCTGTCACTACTATTGATGAGAATAAATTTGCTTATGTGGAGAGTAGTAAAATTTCTATGCAAGTAAATCATGAAAAGAATGCTTTATGTGCTGGTTATATTGTTGAATTCATTCATGATGCTACTGAAAATTATTATGAGGGAGGAACATATGCTTGTAGGAATTGCAATAATATAAAGTTTACTCTCTATGTGCTTAAAATTTTGAAGTTGTGCATGTTTTCCCTTCCTATGCTAGTTGATAATCGTTCCCATAAGTTGTTTGCTCAATAAATCCCTATGCATAGGAAGTGGGTTAGACTCAAATGTGCTAGTCATATTCTTCATGATGCTCCCTTTATGTTTCAATTCTTATCTTTTTTGTGAGCATCATTATGCCTAGCTAGGGGCGTTAAACGATAGCGCTTGTTGGGAGGCAACCGAATTTTATTTTCTTTGCTTTTGCTTCTGTTTAGGAATAAATATTGCATCTAGATTCTGTTTAGATGTGGTTTTGTGTTTTAATTAGTGTTTGTGCCAAGTAGAACCTTTGGGAAGACTTGTGTGAAGTTTATACTATCTTGCTGTGAAAAACAGAATCGTTAGCGCTCGCTAGAATGGTCATCAGATTTTACTGGAGCATGCTATTTAGTTGATTCTTTTTGCAGATGATTAATAGAGAAATTCTTGACGTTTACCAATTTAGTTTGAAACCTGCAGATTACTACAGACTGTTCTATTTTTGACAGATTCTGTTTTTCCGTGTGTTGTTTGCTTATTTCAATGCATCTATGAGTAATATTGGGAAGTATGAACCATAGAGAAGTTGGAATACAGTAGGTTTAACACCAATATAAACAAAGAATGAATTCATCGCAGTACCTTTGAGTAGTGGTTTGCTTTCTTATACTAACGGAGCTCACGAGATTTTTGTCTAAGTTTTGTGTTGTGAAGTTTTCAAGTTTTGAGTATTGCTTTGATGGACTATGGAACAAAGAGTGGCAAGAGCCTAAGCTTGGGGATGCCCAAGGCACCCCAAGGTAAAATTCAAGGACAACCAAAATCCTAAGCTTGGGGATGCCCCGGGAAGGCATCCCCTCTTTCGTCTTCATCTATCGGTAACTATACTCGGAGCTATATTTTTATTCACCACATGATATGTGTTTTGCTGGGAGCGTCATTCTATTTTATTTTGTTTTGCTTGCTGTTTGAATGATATCCCAAGATCTAAAATTCTTAAATGTTAGAGAGTCTTCACATAGTTACATAATTATACAACTACTCGTAGTTCTTCACTTATATCTTCCGGAGTAGTTTGCTATTGCTCTAGTGCTTCACTTATATCTTTTATAGCACGGCGTTGGTTTTATTTTTGAAGAAATAGATGAACTCTCATGCTTCACTTATATCCTTTTGAGAGTCTATTAAAACAACATGGTAATGTGCTTTGGCTATAAAACTAGCCTTTGCATGATAGGCATCCAAGATCAATGTAGTAAAAACTTTCATACTAAGTGCATTGAATATGATGAGAAGTTGGATGCTTGATAATTGTTTTGAGATATGAGGATAGTGATATTAGAGTCATGCTAGTGGAGTTATTATGAAATTGAGAAATGCTTGGGTTAAGGTTAGTGATTCCCGTAGCATGCACGTATGGTGAACCGCTATGTGACGAAGTTAGAGCATGAGGTATTTGTAAAGTGTCAACCTTTGTGTGGAGGTCGGGGGCGCGCGATGGTTAACTCCTACCAACCTCCCCCCCTAGGAGCATGCGTTGATTGCTTTGTTTTGATGACTCGTAAATTTTTGCAATAAGTATATGAGTTCTTATGACTAATGTTGAGCCCATGGATATTACGCACTCTCACCCTTTCACCATTGCTAGCCTCTCTTGTACCACGCAACTTTCGCCGGTACCATACACCCACTATATATCCTTCCTCAAAACAGCTACCATATATCTTCCTGAAAACAGCCACCATACCTACCTATCATGGCATTTCCATAGCCATTCCGAGATATATTGCCATGCAACTTTCCACCGTTCCATTCATATGACACGCATCATATTGTCATATTGCCATGCATGATCATGTAGTTGACATCGTATTTGTGTCAAAGCCACCATGCATAATTTTTCATACATATCACTCTTGATTAATTGCACATCCCGGTACACCACCGGAGGCATTCATATAGGGTCATACTTTGTTCTAGTATCGAGTTGTAATTCAATGAAAGTGTGATGATCATCATTATTAGAGCATTGTCCCATGTGAGGAAAGGCTAAATAAAGAAAGCCCCTCCAAAAAAGAAAAAAGAAAAAAAGGAAAAGGAAAGAAAAGAAAGGCCAAAGAAAAAAAGAAAGGCCCAAAAAAAAGGAAAAAAAGGGACAATTGCTACTATCTTTTTCCACACTTGTGCTTCAAAGTAGCACCATGTTCTTCATGATAGAGAGTCTCATGTTTAGTCACTTTCATATACTAGTGGGAATTTTCATTATAGAACTTGGCTTGTATATTCCAACGATGGGCTTACTCAAATGCCCTAGGTCTTCGTGAGCAAGCAAGTTGGATGCACACCCACTAGTTTCTTTTGTTGAGCTTTCATACATTTTTAGCTCTAGTGCATCCGTTGCATGGCAATCCCTACTCACTCACATTGATATCTATTGATGGGCATCTCCATAGCCCGTTGATACGCCTAGTCGATGTGAGACTATCTCCCTCCTTTTTGTCTTCTCCACAAGCACCTCACTATTCCACGGCTCACGCTCATGTATTGCATGAAAGTTGAAAGGTTTGAAAGAATAGAGTATGAAAACAAGTGCTTGGCTGAAATCGGGGTTGTGCATGATATGAATATTTTGTGTGATAACGAGGGAGCATAGCCAAACTTTATGATTTTGTAGGGATAACTTTCTTTAGCCATAGTATTTTGAGTAGACATGATTGCTTTGTTAGTATGCTTGAAGTATTATTATTCTTATGTCAATATAGTCTTTTGTCTTGAATCTTTCAGATATGAACCTTCATGCCACAATTAAGAGAATTACATTGAAAATTATGTTGGTTAGCATTCCACATCAAAAATTCTGTTTTTATCATTTACCCACTCGAGGACAAGCAGGAATTAAGCTTGGGGATGCTGATACGTCTCCAACGTATCTATAATTTTTGATTGTTCCATGCTATTATATTATCCTTCTAGGATGTTTTATGGGCTTTTATATACACTTTTATATGATTTTTGGGACTAACCTATTAACCTAGAGCCCAGTGCCACTTTCTGTTTTTTCCTTGTTTTTGAGTTTTACAGAAAAGGAATATCAAACGACGTCCAATTGATGTGCCAATTTTTGATAATTGTTTCTGGACCAAAAGAAGCCCCCAAAGTAAAAGAGTTGGGCCAGGAGAGCCACGGGCTGCCCACGAGGGTGGGGGGCACACCCTAGGCAGGTGGTGGCGCCCGCCTATCTCGTGGACAGCCCGGAGGGCCCCCAGACTTGTGCCCTACGCCAAAAAATCCTATAAATACTGAAACCTTCGGAAATTAACCTAGATCGGGAGTTCCGCCGCCGAAAGCCTCTGTAGCCACCGAAAACCAATCTAGACCCGTTCTGGCACCCTTCCGGAGGGGGGAAGCCCTCTCCAGTGGCTATCTTCATCATCCGGCGCTCTCCATGACGAGGGGGAGTAGTTCACCCTCGGGGCTGAGGGTATGTATGAGTAGCTATGCGTTTGATCTCTCTCTCTCGTGTTCTTGAGATGGCACGATCTTGATGTATCGCGAGCTTTGCTATTCTAGTTGGATATTATGATGCTTCTCCCCCTCTACTCTCTTGTAATGGATTGAGTTTTCCCTATGAAGTTATCTTATCGGATTGAGTCTTTAAGGATTTGAGAACACTTGATGTATGTCTTGCATGTGCTTATCTGTGGTAACAATGGGATATCATGTGATCTACTTGATGTATGTTTTGGTGATCAACTTGCGGGTTCCGTGACCTTGGGAACCTATGCATAGGGGTTGGCACACGTTTTCATCTTGACTCTCCGGTAGAAACTTTGGGGCACTCTTTGAAGTTCTATGTGTTGGTTGAATAGATGTTTCTGAGATTGTGTGATGCATATCGTATAATCATACCCACGGATACTTGAGGTGACAATGGAGTATCTAGGTGACATTAGGGTTTTGGTTGATTTGTGTCTTAAGGTGTTATTCTAGTACGAAATCTATGATAGATTGAACGTTACTACGAACTCTTGAATAGATCGATCAGAAAGAATAACTTTGAGGTGGTTTCATACCCTACCATAATCTCTTCGTTTGTTCTCCGCTATTAGTGACTTTGGAGTGACTCTTTGTTGCATGTTGAGGGCTAGTAATATGATCCAATTATGTTATCCTTGTTGAGAAAACTTGCATTAGTGAAAGTATGAACCCTAGGCCTTGTTTCCTATCATTGCTATACCGTTTATGCTCACGTTTACCACTTGCTACCTTGCTGTTTTTATATTTTCTTATTACAAAAACCTATATCTACCATCCATATTGCACTTGTATCACCATCTCTTTGCCGAACTAGTGCACCTATAGAATTTACCATTGTATTGGGTGTGTTGGGGACACAAGAGACTCTTTGTTATTTGGTTGCAGGGTTGCTTGAGAGAGACCATCTTCATTCTACGCCTCCCATGGATTGATAAACCTTAGGTCATCCACTTGAGGGAAATTTGCTACTGTCCTACAAACCTCTGCACTTGGAGGCCCAACAACGTCTACAAGAAGAAGGTTGTGTAGTAGACATTACGTGGGTTCAAGGTACTGCCGCCGCCGGATCTGGATGACGGGGGAGTCTTTGTGGATTGGCACGGGGGCGGCGCAACCACGGCAGTGCGGTGGGGCGGGGAGTAGGGTTTTGGCCGGGGCCACGGACGGCGAAGGCAAGCTGCTCTGCCGTTGGTCACTGGCTCTTCGAGGAAGATTCCTAACAGTGTCAGCCGGGAGACACAAGTCAGCCATCAAGCCATCCGGCGTAGATCGGACAGTACCAAAATAAAATAAAATCATGTGACCCCAATTTAGTCTCAGTCAACAGACGTGTGACCACTCTCGTACCTTGCTGTTGATCTCTTAGTGTATTTCTTCAGATCAAAGAGATGTGTCATTCTTAACATTATGCTTTCTCTACATCTTCAGCCACACCGTCTTCCGACTCACCGCAGCTGCTCCAACAAGGGGAGCATACACCAGAAGGGAGCTATAGTCCTCACTCAACAGTTCCCTGCATCGAATCCGCGTGCCTGACATGGACAGCCACAACAACTGCAGGGCCATCGACAAGTCAGCACATGATGCTCACTCCTATGGATGGCGGCCAGATAGTTTGTACCCTCATCTTACTTGTGTGCAACATTTATGGCTTTGTTATTCATCTAAGCATGGAAAATAGATTATCACATTTCACTGCATATTCATGCTGATCTCTTACGGGTCTTGTTCAGTTTTTAACGTTGTTCCATAGTTTAGTTAAGATACTTGTTCTTTAGGTAACGCTGTTCCATAGTTACCATCCATCAGCCAATGCTATCCCATAGGCTGGTGATTATAGTATTATTCCACTTCTAGTATTACCTATGTTGTTCTTTAATACTTTTGTGTGCCATCTAGTTAATCTCGAGTACAAACGATACATATTCTGTAGCTTTCATCTGTGTTCTCCCTTTAGTTTTTGAGACCCGTTGCTGCTAGTTAACCCCAGTCCTACTATTTATGTCGTCTCCTATAGGCACTCATTACATAAATCTAACTACTAGTTGTCTTCCATGCATGTCAGATATAATTGCACACACTGATATATCCACAAGAACCTCACTGAGCAATGTAAAGGCCAATAAACTTGATGTCAATGATACCCAATATGATGGGAGATGTAAAGGCAGTTCTTCAGAAGACTTGCAGAAAGATGTTGAATCCTCTTCACCCCACAAGGTCCTTGCTCTAACTTGGCCCGTGATATGGGTACAACATGCATATAATGTCCTGGAGTGTATCTACTCTGTTGCAATGCCATGTGCTTAGCATGCTAATCATGCATGTAAATATGTCATGCCTTCCTGTTTTTCAGTACCTATTCCATTCATGATAACATGTTTTCAAATTCAAGTACTGTCATTCTACTCTATTGCAATGCCATCTGCTTAATTTGGACATCATGCTTCTGGATATCTTATGCATTGTTATTCATCAGTATGTACTTCATCTGTCTACCATACCATGTTTTTTTACATTGAAGTGATGTTCTAGTGCTCTGTTGCCATGCCATCTTAGTTTCCCAATCATACACGTGTATGTTGGCTTAGTTTTTTCTGTATGTATTTCGCTAGCATACAGTTTTACATTCAACTAGTGTTTTTTACTGTGTTGTCCTGTCGTATCCCTAGCTCTTAAACCATACTTGTCGTGGAATTAGCACGGCAAGTGTCCGGTTTAGAGGACTTAGGTGTGGAGCTATCGCGCGTGTTAGCTTGAAGAGGTTAAAGCACACAAAGAACACAGAGGGTTTATACTAGTTCGGCCCCTTCGAGGAAGGTAAAAGCCTACGTCTAGTTTGGTTTGGTATTGCTTGGGCGTCGATGAACAGGGAGCGGATTGCTTGCCTGTGTCTCGACGGGTTGTTGCTTGTCCCTAAACCGTCGCCGGGTCGTCCCTTTATATAGGAGGCGACGCCCGGTCCGGTTTACAGAGTCCCGAGGCCGGCTCATAATCGTGTCCGCCTCGGTCTCTACTCTTTCTACCTTATACCTCAAGTTACATGATAGGACGGTTTATAAACCGTAAGCTTTACATATGGGCCCTAAGCCTCCACGGGCCGTAACCTCTGACTCATAACCTACTGGGCTTATGATAACACAACTACATTAACGTAATCCGGATCTTCCTAGCCGGTTTATACCTGCTAGTAATATCCCTGACAATACTCCCCCTGTCCGGATTACATGTTGCCGAAATGGATAAAAAAGGATGTACCTAGAACTGAAATACGCCTAGACCCATCCATTTTTTTCCGGATGGAGGGAATACATGTTAATATGTCATGCCTTTCTATTCTTCAGTAACTATTCCATCTCTCTGCTATAGCATGTTTTATAATTGAAGCACCATTCTTCTATACAAGGCATGCAAGGGGAAGACGACTATGTTAGAATCTGAAGGGTTACAAACCAGGTCTTTGCAAAAGATCCAAACTCCAGTTTTTATAGATACTGCTCCAGCACAGAGAAACCCAACTCCTACTAGTAATGAGAAGATTCCAGTGGCCAAAGAACTAGTCCGCTCCAGTCCAGCAAAAATATGTCAACTCCATTCTAAGAAGCGTGTGTGTATCCTTGCATCATGAAGTTTTATAGCATGCTGACCATATTTTCTACATGTTTCTTACCCATCTCTCTTTTAGAAAATAAGCTTAACAGATAGAAGAATTTCTGCACTGGTATCGTTTGTGAGGAAATATTCTTGCAGGAATTCTCTGTACTCCAATGCAGATGTATGTACCTGTTGTATATCACTATATTTTTACATCAGCGTGTATTTTGTTAATCGGCGTGAATCCAACCTTTATCTGATCTAAATTTAGTTGTAGCAAAATGTATGATTAAAGGCCACAATGTTGATTTTTGTAAGGAAAACTGCCTCGTAGTTTTGCATCCTGAGCGGCATGAGTGTACTATCTCATATCAGTGGGTTTGGTTACTTTGGTTCTGCAGTGGGTTTTCAGTGTTTTTTTACTATGTTGTCCTGTCGTATCCCTAGCTCTTACATCATACTCCCTCCGTCCGGATTACATGTCGCAGAAATGGATAAAACTGGATGTATCTAGAACTGAAATACGCCTAGACCCATCCATTTATTTCCGGATGGAGGGGATACATGTCAATATGTCATGCCTTTCTATTCTTCAGTACATATTCCATCTTTGATATAGCATGTTTGATAATTGAAGCACCATTCTTCTATATAAGGCATGCAAGGGGAAGACGACTATGCTAGAATCTGAAGGGTTACAAACCAGGTCTTCGCAAAAGATCCAAACGCCAGTAAATAATAAACCAACTCCATTTTTCATAGATACTGCTCCAGCACAGAGAAACCCAACTCCCACTGATGATAAGCAGATTCCAGTGGCCAAAGAACTAGTCCGCTCCAGTCCAGCAAAAAGAATGTCAACTCCATTCTAAAAAAGCGTGTGCGTATCCTCGCATCATGAAATTTTATAGCATTCTGATCATATTTTCTACATGTTTCTTACCCATCTCTCTTTTAGAAAATAAGGTTAAATGATAGAAGATTTCCTTCATTGGCATTGTATTCAAGGAAAATATCTTGCGGGAATTCTCTGTGCTCCAATGCTGATGTAAGTACCTGTTGTATATCACTATATTTTTACATCAGCATGTATTTTGTTAATCAACGTGAATCCAACCGTTGTCTGATCTAAAATTAGTTGTAGCAAAATGTTAAAGGCGCCAATGTTGATTCTTGTGAAGAAAACTGCGTGGTAGTTTTGCATACTGAGCTGCATGAGTGTACTATCTCATATCATGCACATTACTGAATTGTAGTGCTGCTCTGGTTGCCCACTCATTCATTGTGTCAATGTTGCTTTCATATTACCTTACCTACCTGATGATAGTTGTGCCATATTGTGTTAATTTGATGTTGGCTAGTTGCCCAAACATTCGTTGTGCCAATGTTGCTTTCCTATTATCTGACTTGGCCAATGATAGCAATGCTAGTGTCTTAATTTGGTGCAGGCTGCTGAATATAAGAAGACAAACTCTGAAAACGGCAAGGCAACCCCATTGTTTCTTTCCAATAAATCTAGGCCAGGTAATATGCCAATAACTCATGATTAATCTGTTTGGTTCCCCTCCAAATTTATGTTATGATGCAGTGGTTGAGACACTCTCCACTATCAATAATACAAGCCTGCCAAAATCGCCATCTGAATCTGTTCAGTATCCTATGTCTTGAATGCAACGGAAAAAATGTTTGTTTGTGAACCAATTAATTTCTGAAGGAATGATGGAAATGGTGGAGGAATCAGAGGTGCAGAGTCGTGCGACACAACAACTGATCAATGTTTTCAGAGACAGTGTAGCAAAGCAGCAAGAACTTGCCCACATGCTTATGGGCGTCATCCATGCTGAGGTTGCAGATTGTGACGTTGTAGATCGTTAGGTTCTGTTCATTTATTTGCACTGGCATCAATCTTTGATTGCCCAGTGGATGTAATTTCCTGTAATATATGCTGGATGTGCAACGTTTTTCCTTGTATGCCGTACCTTTGCTTGATCGGTTTTGGTCCTGTGCCTAATTGCTCGTCGTAATGGGCTCAAACTATCTAATTTGGCCTAAAGACATGTACGAACTTTAGTGGGCCCATTAAGTTAATGGGCCATTACTAGGCCGAAAGATAATGGTCGGCCCTCTTAACTCCAGGGTTGTTAATAGCCTGACATCGAAGCGGGCAACAGGTGGGCCCAATTGATTTCACGGGCCATCAACAGGCCATTACTAAGTTCGGGCTACATATGGCCCAACTATACTTTGGGCCTTTAGCAGGCCGAAAGAGACAGCGGGCTTGTACTGGACCATGAAGAGCATGGGTCACTAAGAGGCCAAAAGTCAGGTCGTATTGTAAATGTCCCAAGTGTGTTGTGGGCCTTTAGCAGGCCGAAAGAGAAACTGGGCTGGTATTGGACCATGAAGGGCATGGGTCGTTAAAAGGCCAAAACTCAAGTCCGACTACAAATGGCCCAACTCATTTATGGTCCGTTAACAGGCTGAAAGGCACACAGGGCCGGGAATTGGCCCAACACTTGAATGGGTCCCTAAAAGGCGAAAACTCAGGTCCGACTACAAATGGCCCAACAGATATATGTGTCGTCACCAGGCTGAAAGACACACCGGGATGGAAATTGGCCCAACACTTAAATGGGTCGCTAAAAGGCCGAAACTCAGGTCCGACTACAAATGGCCCAACTGATTTATGGGCCGTCAATAGGCTAAAAGTCACACCGGGCCGGAAATTAGCCCAATATTTAAATGGGTCGCTAAAAGGCCGAAATATGTACATCGTGAAAATTGGCCCATCCACTGAATGGACCGTTAACAGGCTGAAATCTCATCGGGCCGATATTGAGCCCAAATATATAGCGGGCTGTTAACGGGCTCGAATTGACGATGGGATGCAATGGTTTCTAATCTTTAATGGGCCGTTGACGGACCGAATTGGCACATCTTGTATGGGTCGTGGGCTTAAATGGACCTGACACAAGTAGGCCTTATATGGGCCGGTCTGCTATTTTTTACTGGGCCGGCCTTTTTCACCGGAATGGGCCACTGTTGGGCCGTGCCACGTGTCGACCTATCATAGGCGCCTCCTGTCCAATGAGTGGATGACATCTATCCCAACGATGAGGCAACACGTGTTTCCTCCGGCCAATGATGATTTTACACGTGGAAAATCCCCATTGGTCGGGGCTGTTAACGGGTTATCGGATCCAAAACCGGACCCGATAGCCTAACGGCGTTCCGTTACGGTGGATGCCATGTGTCGGTCACCCTTGACGAAAGCACTTCTGTGACGCGCGATTTATCATCATGGAAGTGGACACTTCCGTGATGATAATTTTGGTAATGTCATGGAACACTTCAACGACAGCACATGTATGACTATCTTGATTCTGTCATAAATTTTTCATGGATGTACATGCATGACAGAAAACGTGACCTACTATGATAAACACGTATCATCACGGAAGTGTATTTTTTGTAGTGTTTGGAGTACTTGTAGTCCTCTTGTATTTGTGGCTCCGCTTTTGTAGCTTGATGAGCGAGCTCGATGAGGTTGTTGTATGGTTAGAAGTCGGCGATTTTGTTGATAGGGTGGTTGAGGCCATTCAAGAATCTTGCCATCGTTTGTTCTTCGTCTTCAGTGACATTGGATCGAATCATGGCAATCTCCATTTCCTTGTAGTACTCTTCAACGGACTTGGCACCTTGCTTGAGGAGTTGTAACCTCTTGTATAGGTCGCAGCTATAGTGTGTTGGCACAAAGCGCACTCACATGATATCCTTCATTTGACTCCAAGTAGTGATGGGTGGCTCGCATTTAGCTTCTCGTCGCTCAATGACTTTCTCCCACCAAATAAGAGCATAGTCTTGGAACTCAAGGGATGCCATTGCGATGTTCTTCTCTTCATCATAGTTGTGGAGGCGAAAATCTTGTTAACTTTCAATGCCCATGAGAGATAGTCTTCTGGATCGGTGCTTCCGGAGAACTTTGTCATGTTGAATTTGAGGAGGAGCTTGCCTATTGTGATGGTGTTCTTGGCATGGAGGATTGTCAACCTCAATTTGCTCTTGCCATGGAGGATTCTCATTGTTTTGTTGTTCTTGGCAAACTTGTTATTCTTGTCGAGGTTGTTGCTCTTGTTGCGCTTGAGGAGGAGCTTGGCGTGGCAATCTTGCTTGATAACGCCTCTCTTGAATTTCATCGCGAATTGCTTTTTCTTCTTGATGAGTATGTTGGTTGCGTGTTGCAACGTTGCAATGTGATTCACGTAGGGCACGTTGCGCCTCAAGAGCTTGTGCTTCACGACATTGTTGTTCTTGACTTTGTGCCTCGGCATCTTGTTCATCTTGGTGTTGGCGTGCTCGCGCTTCTTCTTGTTGGCGTAAGCGTTGCCGTTCTTGCGCTTGCTCAAGTGTACCTTGGTTTTGACGATGTCGACGCTCTTTCTCTTCAAGTTGCTCTTTTGAACCATTTCCATGAAGTGGGTTCCGGCTTTCATGTCGGTCTTGGCGCACAGCTCGACGAAGAGTGTTCGATGATGGTGTACTCGAATCGGAGATGGAGTTGGAAGAATGATGACTTGAGCGGCTCCGTCTTTGAGATGATGTAGTCGAAGAAGGTCGATTGATCATCAAAGTCCTTAGCTCCTCCATTTGAGTAGACATGTTGGCGTTGATATGATTGAAGTATTCTCTTGTTCTTCCTTCGGATTGCCTCAAGTCGGTGGCGAGTAGGTCAATGCGCTCTTGCATAGCTTCACTCTCTTGATGTAGAGATCGTTGAACACCAAATAGATGTAGTTTGGTGACATAGTTATTCTCTTCTTGAGAATCCTCGAATAGCGGGTTCGAAGAGGTACTTGGCCTATCCATCATTGCAAGGGAATGTGTGAGTGGATGAAAAGGGAGAACTATACCAAATGTACCTTGGTCGATGTTGAGAGTGGATCAAAGATCACTCAATGATGTAACAAGGAAATAGCACAATTGGTACCGTATCTCGTCGATTTCTCACACCTACACAAAGAAAAGCCTTTGGTGGAGCTTTGTTAGGATGGTGGACAAAATGCAATTGTTAGTAGGACTCAATAATGTTGAAAAAGATTTACAAATTGCAAATTCAACAAGAAGACAGATAGCGAGAAGAGGAACACGGAAACACACGCGCAAATTGATAAATGGGGTTGTGCAAACCAAGGGATGAGCGGAAAAGTCTTGTTGCACAACACTAGAGAGACACTAGCACGATTGCGCAATAGGTGGATACGAGACTTGTGCACGACCTACTAGGCAAAAATGCAACAACGTCTATCCCAAGTATGTTATATGTTTGTTGTTTCTATGCGATGATCCAAACCGATCAAGTATGACAATCTTAATGTTGTTTTTGTGCTATGGTTCTTGCTTAAAAGCTCTTTGCTTATCTTTATCTTTTGCTTAAAAGCTTGATTGTCTCTTTTTGTTTGAGCCCTTTTGCTAGGGCACTTATGCAAAACTTCTCGAACCAAGATAGCAATTGTGTATATGCTATGAAAACCTTGTTGCACAAGAGATGATGTCAAGATACCAAAATGATACCACGATGTTGTATGATGTATATGCAATGGAAGGTGTAGATCTATGATAACTAATGTGCACAAGTAACGCTGCCAGGCAATACTCAATTGGCTAGTCTCGATAGGAAAGTGACGCAAAGTAAGGCTACGGGGTTATCAAAGCAAATGCAAGGTAGGATACACATAGGTGTCTTCAATGTTACCGTCCTTGTCGAGGTTGAGCGGTGGTGTCGTCGATGTTGTTCCGTTCCAAGTTAGCCTAAACACTCGAGGAAACGGATAAACCACAACTCACGTAATCCAAGACAAAACATGTCAACTTGTCGGAGTTGGAAATGGGTAAGCTATTTTGTCTGGGGAAAGCGTTTGTGGTTTGTGATATTTCAAAGTGGGTATAGTTGTATGGGTATGTGTATGCGGAATTGGGAATGTAACGGTGGTATAGGAGTGTGTATGTGGTGGAATGGGATTGGAAGCTGAAAAAATTCAGTTTTGTCAGGCTCGGTCGGACGTCCGGTGGTGGTCGGACGACCGATCGTCATCGGATGTCCGGTGGCTGTCCGACGTCCGGTGCCAGGGCGATTTCGGGCACAGAATGAACAACTAGGGTTCATGGATTGGGGACAAGATTTGGTCAAAATTGGTCGAATTTGCTGATGGAAATCAAGGAAAAGATGGGGGAAAGCTAGATCTGCCTGCCACACATGAAATCCGCGGATCAAATCCAACAAAACTTCATCAAACCAGCAAATCACAGGGAAAAAAATGGGGCTATTTTTGTGGGGAATTTTCTAAATTGGGACAAAATCAACAAAACGAGGCTAGAAAACAAGGGTAGGGGCTCCAATTTCGTGATCAACCTATGCTCTAGATACCATGATGATGTAGAGTAGAGACCCTAGGGCCGATCTTTCACAATTAGGAGGGGATCCTACGAAGAGCACACAAGGGAAAACACAAGGGGAAACACGAGGGGAGACACTCAAATCAACGAGAACAATCACACATGTGCTAGATCGATGAACATAAAGAGTAATACAAGATCCAAATCCAACAAAGGGGGATACAAGGGTAACTAGTTCATCTCAGTGAGGAGGTCTTGAATTTATGAGGGATCTTCCCGTGAGGAGTCTTGAATCCAAGCGTGGATCTTCTCCGTAGAGGCCACGATCTCTCGGTGGAGTAGAACCACGTGGATGAGAAACCCTCTAGGTCTCAAATGAGCTAACACATTGCTAACCCTAACTAGGAGGGGGATGAGTCTATATATAGTCGTAGTGCAAAATGAAGGGGTACATGGGCCTCTGGCTTGGAACTGTGTGCAGACAGGCGTCTGATGTCCGGTCCTGGTCGGACGTCCGATGTTTTGGCTCTGGTCAGCTGTCGTCGGTCGTCCAGTCGCGGTCGGACATCCGAAGATTCTGCTCTGAGTTGGCTTGTCGGTCGTCCGGTGGACTCGGACTTCTGAAGTTTGGGCTCTGACCCAGAGGCATCGGATGTCCAAGAGTTGGAGAGTGTCAGATGTCCGGTCGGCGTCGGATGTCCGGCCGTTGTAGCTTCTGCAGGCGGGGACTTGGGCTAGTTGGCACCTCTAGGCGTCGGACGTCCGGTCCTTGTCGGTCGTCCGGTGGCTATGACCTTTAGGCAGATTTTTCTCTTGATCTTTGCGCTTGTGGGCATTTCCATCTTCACGAGCAGCTCCAAGTGGATCTTCTAAGTTCCTAAGCACACATAACATTTCTGCTTGAGGTAGTATCCATGTCTCACATGATTCATATGGAAGTTCGTTAAGGAGAGATGTCACCTCGGTTTCGAGTGCTCGTGCACGAGATCGTGCATCGGTCCACTTAGCACTTGGGGAGATGTGTCATGACCCACAAGTATAAGGGATCAATTCTAGCTCTTTTCGATAAGTAAGATTGTTGAACCCAACAAGGAGCAGAATGAAATGACAAGTGATTTTCAGTAAGGTAATGTCTGCAGGTGCTGAAATTGTAAGTAGTAGAGTAGGTTGATAGCTCCCCCGCAAAAAAAAGAGTAGCTTGATAGCTAGATAATTTTGTAACGAGCAAGTAACGATAGTAGTAGCAAAAGTGCAGCAAGATTGCCCAATCCTTTTGAGGCAAAGGACAGGCCAAGACGGTTTCTTATAATAAGCAAAGCATTCTTGAGTGTACACGGGAATTTCATCTAGTCACTTTCATCATGTTGGCCCAATTCATGTTCGCTACTTTGATAATTTGATATGTGGGTGGATCAGTGCTTAGGTGATGTTCTTACTTGAACAAACCTCCTACTTATGATTAACCCTCCCGCAAGCATCCGCAACTACGAGAAAAGTATTAAGAATAAATTATAACCATAACAGTAAACTTTTGGATCCAATCGGTCCCTTACAAAATAGCGCATAAACTGGGGTTTAAGTTTCTGTCACTCTCGCAACCCACCATCTAATTACTACTCCACAATGAATTCCCTTAGGCCCAAATATGGTGAAGTGTCATGTAGTCGACATTCACAAGGCACCACTAAGGGAATCACAACATACACACTATCAAAATATCGAACACATATCAAATTCACATGATTACTTGCAACATGATTTCTCCCGTGACCTCAAGAACAAAGGTAACTACTCACAAATGATGAACATGCTCAAGATCAGAGGGGTATTAAATAGCATAATGAATCTGAACATATAATCTTCCACCAAATAAACCATATAGTAATCAACTACAAGATGTAATCAACACTACTAGTCACCCACAAGCACCAATCTATAGTTCCGGTAACAAGATTGAACACAAGAGATGAACTAGGGTTTGAGATGAGATGGTGATGCCGAAGATGTTGATGAAGATAGCCCTCCCCAAGATGGGAGAGTTGTTGGTGATGATGATGACGATGATTTCCCCCTCCGGGGGGGAAGTTCCCCTGGCGGAATTGCTCCGCCGGAGGGCAAAAGTGCTCCTGCCCAAGTTCCGCCTCGAGACGGCGGCGCTCCGTCTCGAAAGTCTTCTCCTTATTTATTTTCTAGGTCAGAAGGGCTTATATACCAGAAGATGGTCACCGGAGGTGGGCCTGGGTGAGCACAACCCACCAGGGTGCGCTTGGGCTCTCTGGCGCGCCCAGGTGGGTTGTGCCCACCTGGTGGGAACCCTCTGGTACTTCTTTACTCCAATATTCTTCAAGTAATTCATGAAAATTCTCCGTCGAGTTTCAGCTTGTTTGGAGTTGTATAGAATAGAGAGGTGGCCCGACGTAGCTTTTTCAGGTCAAGATTTCCAGCTGCCGGAATTCTCCCCCTTGGTGCATTCCTTGCAAATTATGAGAGAAAAGGCATTAGATTTACTCCAAAAAGCATTATTATGCACATAAATAACAACAAGAAAACATGATGCAAAATGGACGTATTAATGTGTTCATGGGGATGACCATGGGATGCTCCGCATCACAAGATCTCGACATGAAGGCCTAGTTTCGTTCATGACCCCTTTGTGACACCCCGAGCCCGGTGCGCCAGGTGTTAGTCAGTTATTCGTCGTCATTGCCATGTCATCTGCTTGCGTGTTGCATCTTTGCCTTGTCATCAAGTGCATTGCATCGTCATGTTTTCAAAACTTGCATCCGTCCGAGTCCGCCTGTCCTTTCTGTTGTCCGTTCGGAGCCCAGACACACTTGCACGTGCCCGCGGCACCTCCGGTTATTTATTTTTATGAGTGGCCGAAAAATGTTCTCGGAATGGGATGATACTTGGTGTGTGGTCTTATTATAGTGTAGACGGGCCGTCTGCCAAATTTCATCGCATTCGGAGCTCGTTTGATAGCCTAACCGTTGAACATATCGGCACTAGTAGCCAGTTAAATCGTCGGACGTTTTCGGTCTCTGAAAACCACCGCGGGCCTCTCTCCGCTCCCTCATCTCAGCCCACACCCCTCTTCACAGCCCACCTAATCCACCTACAAACCCCCCTCTGCTCTGGACCGTCCGATGGCGATCGAACGGCTCCGAAACGGAGCAATTCCACTTACGCTATATATACCTCCCTTCCTTCCAAATTTGGCATTCCCTAACCATCCCCTACCTCTAGCCTCCCCCTGCCTCGAAATCCGTGCCACCAGCCACCTCTACCTTAAAATTCGCCGCCGGCGAACCCTCCTCTGCCATGTGGCGCCATCCCATAGGGCCACCTCAGCCCCCGCCGCCCTCCAGCCACTCAGGCCCCGCCACTTGTCGCACATGCCTTCCCACCGTAGCCGCGGCCCGCCAAGCCCAGGCGCGGCCCGCCCAGGCCCGCGCGGCCGCCCGAACCGCCCCGTTGCCCCAATCCGAGTCCCCGCTCCCAGGTCTCTGCCTCATCCCCGCCGCCGCGCCTCGCCGGCGACAGCCACCGGCCCCGTCCGCCGCGCCTCCCCAGCTCTGGTCCCTCGCCGACCCGCCGCCGCGCATGCTCGGATTCCGCCGCCGCCGCTCTGCCGAGCTCGCCGCCACCGCCTCCTCGCGTGTTAGCCGCCGCCCACGCTGTCGTGGCTCGCCACCATCCCCTCCGCGCCGGGATCCGGCCGGATCCGGCGAGATCCGGCCCGGATCCACCCTCCGCGCCCGCTCCTGCCGGCGGCCGGCGAGCCCCGCCTCACCTCGACCTCGCCTGGGTCGGGGACGAGATCCCCTCGGCCCATGCCACTGCCAGGGGGGCCCGATCGCCCTCACCGACGGACATGTCCGCCATCCTCCGTTGTGCCACTGACTGTGGGCCCCAGACACCGGACGTGTCCGGCTAGGCCTGGACATGTCCACCCTCCCCCCCCCCTCCCGAGGTCTATTTTCCCTCTAAGTCCCTGGCCCTTTTGTAAAAATGTATGCATGTTTGCATGACTGTAACTTTTTGTGTGTATGTCCAAATGATGTATATAATATGTCAAAATGATCGTGGTGATATGCTCTTCATTTTGTTCCATTGTGGCATGCTTGTTTGACTCCATCTTGATGGCCTAATCATTGTTGCAAGAGTGCTATAAGTTTAAAACTGTTGTTAGCTGTAATTTTGTTAGCATCTTTGAGATGTGATAACTTTGTGCATGTTGGTCCAAATGGAGTGTGTGATATGTCAAAATGTTCATTGTGAAGTGCTCTACATGTTGCTTGATGTAGCATTCATGTTAGGTGCCATATTGCCATGTTTATCTCTGTTGCAAAAGTGCATGTGGCTGTTAAGTGCTGAAACTTGTTGTGAGATGTTGATTTGACTTGCTCATTGCTTTTGGTGTGATTGTCCTCATGCCACATGTCTATATGTTTTAGAAGCACAATCACATGGTCTTTGCTGTGGTACAATTCATTTTCCATGATATGCCTTGAGGTGACTTAAACAAGCTTGTAAACATACCATGCCAATGTTGTTGTTTTATACTTAGTGAAAAACTACTAAGTCTGGAATCTGTTAAACCTGATGCTATGTTTGCTTGATGCCTCACTCAAATCCATGCGTGTTTTAGTATGTCAAATGATCATGTCTTGTTGTCCATGTTATGCTCTATCCATCCATGCCCTTGTTTGCATGTATAGCCTGATGTAGCTTATTTATTTCTTGCTCTCAAGTTGCTATAAATTTACCTGTCAGCTTTTTATCAGCATGATCAATTTGGTGAAGCTTGTTGTTATTGATCCATGCCTCCTATGGAGTTGCTCCAATGGAGTAGTTTGATGTATGTGATGTCTATTACATGTCCATGATCTTTATATGCCTAGTAGAGTTGATATGCTTGTTGTTTTGTGCCTCCGAAGGCAGCATCGTGATGATGTTTTTGCCTTCCCAGATTTTGACTAAGTGTGGATAAATTTATTGCAACTTGCCATGCTTGGTTAATTGTGTTCCAGCAAGCTTTTGGGTGTGTTCTAAGTTCATGCTTGTTAAGTATCATGTCTATTTCATATCCATGCCTCTTGTTATCATGTTTGGGTGTTGTAGCATATATATACCTTGCTCCAAAGTATCTATGTTGCTGTTTTTGGACAGCTTGTTGTTATATCTTGTTTCATGTGTATGTGTTGAACCGTTGCTCCGTTTTGAGCGTGATATATATGAAACTTGTGTGATTTTGCATGTAGAAGGATAATATCATGTTTTTTACCTGTCTGGAGTGTGTTTTCTTGATGTTTGGATGCATTTTGCATAATTGCCATGCTTGTCTTGTTTTGCTTATATCTTCTAGGCCGTAGCTCCGAATTAAACAAACTTTATATGAAACTTGACTAGAATTTTGAGTAGATGATCATGGTGCATGTTAACTTGCTGTTTAACAACTTTAACTTAAGGTTTGTTCAGATCTGGACCAATTTTGAAATATGCATATGAGGGCTTACCGGAGTTGTTATATGTTGATTCCGGCCTCATTTAAACTTGTTGGTTTGTGCTGTTCTTGTGTGCCTCATCCCTTGCCATGTTTTGCATCATATAGACTTGTCTTGCATCATACTTGGTTGAGCATCTTGTCATGTTCTTGTGTTTACCTTGTTGTGTGGTTTCTTCTCGCTAGTTCTTTTCCGTTGCGATCGTGAGGATTCGTTCGTCTACACGTGGTTTGACTCCGAGGCTTCTTCTTCGTCTACTTCACGGACTCATTCTTCTTCCTTGCGGGATCCCAAGCAAGATGAGCATCCCCTTGGATACCTTTACTATCATTGCCATGCTAGCTGTCTCGATGCTATCGTTATATGTCGCGCTACCCATCTTTTATTGGTAGCCCCTCTCCTTGTTTCCATGAACCTCTAACCTTTGACACCTTCCTAGCAAACCGTTGTTTGTCTATGTTACCCGCTTTCTCAGCCCCTCTTATAGCATTGTTAGTTGTAGGTGAAGACGAAGATCGTTCCATGTTGGAACTTGTTGTTGGAATATCACAATATATCTTATATATATTAACACACCTATATACTGGGCATGGGTGGAAGGCTTGGCCTTTTGCTCGGTGTTTTGTTCCACTCATGCCGCCTTAGGAGCCGATAAACCGGTGTTATGTTCCTTGATTTTGTGTTCCTTACACGGTTGGGTATATGGGGACCCCTTGACAGTTCGTCTTTGAATATAACTCCTCCAGCAAGGCCCAACTTTGGTTTTAATTTGCCTCATAATAACAACTTAATTAATTAATTAAATTGCATAGGGGGTCGCGCCCTCGAGGATTCTTTCTACATAGCAGGGGGGCCAGTGCTGATGGTGTTGGTCCCAAACGGGCAGCCTGCGGGGCCACCTAGGGGAAACCCGAGGTCTGGTTTTACTCGTAGCTTGTCCCATCCGGACATGGCCTGAGACAAGATACGCACTGCTACTATCAGGGTGTCGGCACACTGGGAGGTCTTGCTGGACTTGTTTTACCATTCTCGAAATGTCTTGTGCACCGGGAATTCCGAGTCTGATCGGGCCTTCCCTAAGATAAGGGGTGATATTATTATTATCTCTGTTGATCGTGAGAGCTTGTGATGGGCTAGGTTGGGACACCCCTGCAGGGTTATGATCTTTCGAAAGCCGTGCCCGCGGTTATGTGGCAGATTGGAATATGTTAATGTCCGGTTGTTGAAAACTTGACAGAGGATCCGAAATAAAACACACAATTGTGTGAGTAACCGTGACTGTCTCTTTTCACTTTGAGAAGAGAACACGGTGGGGTTATGTTTGACTCGTAGGTAGTTCAGGATCTTTAGCGATCATTACTAGTTTGCGACAGTTGCGTAGATGCTCATCTTATTCTTGTACTCATAAGTTAGCCACCATATATTGCTTAGCCGCTGCTGCAACCTCACCACTTTACCTCTTCCTACCCATTAAGCTTTGCTAGTCTTGTTACCCATGGTTATGGGATTGTTGAGTCCTCGTGGCTCACAGATACTACAACAACAATTGCAGGTGCAGGTTTCCGATGACTTGACGTGAGAGCGTTGATCTTTTGTTGAAGTTCTTTCTTCTTCTTCGTCAGTCTTGGGTTAGGTTCCTGGTCGGCAGCCTAGGATAGTAGATGGATGTCGTTCTGCTTTTCATGTTTGCATTCGTAGTCGGATGCCTTGTATTGATGTTGTTGTATTCATGTGACTTGTATGAATTGTTGTATCCCCATGTATTTATGTAATGGTACGATGTAATGATATCCATCTTGCTAAGCGCCTGAGATGCGGTTGTGCCCCAATAGCGTATGAGTCACGTGATCGGGATAGAATCGCATCTTGGGCCTGACACCCTTCCCCCTCTCTGGTAGGTTGATGGCTTAGGTTCCTCGATGTGACACGGAACAGATACAACGCGATCACTTTGCACTTCACCGACGATGGCAACACCTATGGGTATCACGCTCCTCTTGGGGCGCAATTGGGCAAAAAACACATATTTGACCTGTTGGTGATTTCAATTCATAATATGAACTGTCCTTGAAAAAATTCACAAAACTGACCATTTTGTGTGGCGCCTGACAACCGGGCGCTGCACTACACTATGCAGCGTCTTTGTCTTAGGCGTCGCACGCCCGACCAGCTTGGCAGCCCGGGGCCAGGTGTAGCCCCACAGCCAGCCATGCAGCGCCTAAGGGACATGCGAATGTGCAGCGCCTAGCGCTTAGGCGCTGCACATTGACTTAAGCCGCATCGGGCCAGCCCTCCCCAGGAAGTTCTTCCCTCTCCCAGGTAGCTGCTCTGTGTGAACAGAGAGCAGCGGCGGCGCCCCCTTCGATCCCCCACCCCTCTCAGATCTGGAGATTTGAGCTGTGGAATCGATCTCTAATCCCTCCTACTAGGTAAACTCCTCCATTCCCTTTCTTTTCCTCCGTAAATTCGTTGCCATTTTAGAGATTTGTCCAAGATTGGTTGGAACCCTTGATTTGCTTGGTTTGGATCTTTATTTGTCCAAGATTGGGTGTTGTGATTTAGGATGTGTAGTCATAATGGTACTACCCTAGTAGTGTTCATTAGTTCATAATATATGATTGATACATCCATTTTGCATCATGTTTTCTTGCTGTTATTTATGTTCTTATTATGTATAATAATGATTTTTGGAATAATTCTAATGCCTTTTCTCTCATAATTTGCAAGGTATGCACCAAGAGGGAGAATTCCGGCAGCTGGAAATCTGGACCTGAAAAAGCTACGTCAGGCCACCTATTCTGCACAACTCCAAACAAGCTGAAACTTCACAAAGATTTTTTATGAAATATATAAGAAATATTGGAGCTGATAACCACCAGAGGGGCCCACTAGGTCGGCACAACCCACCTAGGCGCGCCAAGGAGCCCAGGCGTGCCCTGGTGGGTTGTGCTCACAAAGGCCCACCTCTGGTGCCCATCTTCTGGTATATAAGCCCTTCTGACCTAGAAAAAATAAGGAGAAGACTTTCGGGACGGATCGACGCCGTCTCGAGGCGGAACTTGGGTAGGAGCACTTTGCCCTCCGGCGGAGCGATTCCGTCAGGGGAACTTCCCTCCCGGAGGGGGAAATCATCGTCATCATCATCACCAACAACTCTCCCATCTTGGGGAGGGCTATCTTCATCAACATCTTCACCAGCACCATCTCATCTCAAACCCTAGTTCATCTCTTGTGATCAATCTAGTTATCAGAACTATAGATTGTTGCTTGTGGGTGACTAGTAGTGTTGATTACATCTTGTAGTTGATTACTATATGGTTTATTTGGTGGACGATTATATGTTCAGATCCATTATGCTATATATTACCTCTCTGATCTTGAGCATGTTCATCACTTGTGAGTAGTTACCTTTGTTCTTGAGGTCACGAGAGAAGTCATGTTGCAAGTAATCATGTGAATTTGATATGTGTTCGATATTTTGATAGTATGTATGTTGTGTTTCCCTTAGTGGTGTCATGTGAACGTCGACAAATGACACTTCACCATATTTGGGCCTAAGGGAATGCATTGTGGAGTAGTAATTAGATAGTGGGTTGTAAGAGTGACAGAAACTTAAACCCCAGTTTATGCACTATTCCGTAAGGGACCGTTTGGATCCAAAAGTTTAATGCTATGGTTAGAATTTATTCTTAATACTTTTCTCATAGTTGCGGATGCTTGCGGGAGGGTTAATCATAAGTAGGAGGTTTGTTCAAGTAAGAACATCACCTAAGCACCGATCCACCCACATATCAAATTATCAAAGTAGCGAACACGAATTAAACCAACATGATGAAAGTGACTAGATGAAATCCCGTAGACCCTCAAGAACGCTTTGCTTATTATAAGAGACCGTCTTGGCCTGTCCTTTGCCTCAAAAGGATTGGGCTATCTTGCTACTATTATCGTTACTTGCTCGTTACAAAATTATCTTGCTATCAAACTGCTCAGGTACTTACAATTTCAGCACTTGCAGACATTACCTTACTGAGAAATACTTGTCATTTCCTTCTGCTCCTCGTTGGGTTCGACACTCTTACTTATCGGAAAGAGCTACAATTGATCCCCTATAATTGTGGGTCATCAAGGCTATTTTCTAGCGCTGCTGCCGGGGAGTGAAGCGTTTCTGGTAAGTGGAAATTGGTAAGGAAACATTCATATAGTGTGCTGAAGTTTACTGTCACTTGTTACTATGAGGAACAATCCTTTGAGGGGTTTGTTCAGGGTATCTTCACCTCGACCGGAACCCCAATTAGCTACCCCTCAACCCGATGCACCTATGGAAAATATTGAATATGAAATTCCTTCGGGTATGGTAGAACAACTGCTAGCTAATCCTTATGCAGGAGATGGAACCGAACATCCTGATATGCACTTGATATATGTGGAACAAATTTGTGGATTGTTTAATATTGTAGGTCTACCCAGGGATAAAGTTATGAAGAAGGTTTTGCTTTATCTTTGAAGGAAAAAAGCATTATCATGGTACAGGCTATGCGATGATATTGGACCTTGGAATTGGTACCGATTGAAAACGGAGTTTCACCAAAAAATATATCCTATGCATCTAGTTCATCGTGATCGGAATTATATATATAATTTTTGGCCTCATGAAGGAGAAATTATTGCTCAAGCTTGGGGGAGGCTTAAGTCAATGTTATATTCATGCCCCAATCATGAGCTCTCAAGAGAAATTATTATTCAGAATTTTTATGCTCGGCTTTCTCGTAATGATCAATCCATGCTTGATACTTCTTGTGTTGGTTCCTTTATGAAGAAAACTATTGAATTCCGGTGGGATCTTTTAGAAAGAGTTAAATGCAACTCTGAAGATTGGTAACTCGATGAAGGTAAAGAGTCAGGTATTAAGCTTAAGTATGGTTGTGTTAAATCTTTTATGAATACCGATGCTTTTTCAATGTTTAGCACTAAATATGGACTTGACTCTGAGATAGTAGCTTCCTTTTGTGAATCTTTTGCTGCTCACATTGATCCCCCCAAAGAGAAGTGGTTCAAATATCACCCACCTATTAAATAAGAAATTAAAGAACCGGTACCAGTTAAAGAAGAAACTATACTTTATAATGTTGATCCAGTTATTCCTACCGCTTACATTGAAAACCCGCCTTTCCTTGTTAGGATAAAGGAACATGCTAAAGTTTCAACTGTGGTTAACAAAAGTTATGTTAGAGCACCTAAACTTGATGAACAAATTAAAGTAGAGCCTAATATTGCTATGGCCAAGGATCTCTTGGAAGAAAATGTAGATGGGCATGTTATTTGCTTTAATGAAGAAGCTGCTAGAATTGCCAAACCTGATAAAAAAGGATAAACATAAACCCGTTGTTGGCATGCCTGTTATCTCAGTTAAAATAGGATATCATTTTTATCATGGTTTATGTGACATAGGTGCTAGTGTGAGTGCTATCCCTTACTCTTTATACCAAGAAATTATGAATGACATAGCACCTGTAGAAATAGAAGACATTGATGTCTCTATTAAACTTGCTAATAGAGATACTATATCACTAATTGGGATTGTTAGAGATGTTGAAGTCTTGTGTGGGAAAATAAAATACCTGACTGATTTCCTTGTTCTTGGTCCCCCACAAGATGACTTTTGTCCCATTATCTTTGGTAGACCTTTCTTGAACACCGTTAATGCTCAAATAGATTGTCAGAAACAAACTGTCGGTGTCGGTTTTGGTAATGAATCTCATGAATTTAATTTCTCCAAGTTTAGTAGGAATCTTCATGAAAAAGAATTGCCTAGTAAAGATGAAATTGCTGGTCTTGCTTCTATTGTTGTGCCTCCTACTAATCATTTAGAACAATATTTTCTAGACCATGAGAATGATTTACATATGCATGAAAGAAATGAAATGGATGATATTTTCTTTGAACAACGTCCTCTGCTTAAACACAATCTACCTATTGATGATAGTTTTCCTGATGAGCAGTTAGCTGCAATAAATCTTACGAATAATACTCCTTGGTATGCTGATTATGCTAATTACATTGTTGCTAAATATTTACCACCTAGTTTCACTTATCAACAAAAGAAAAAGTTCTTTTATGATTTAAGACATTACTTTTGGGATGACCCACATCTTTATAAAGAAGGAGTAGATGGTATTATTAGATGTTGTGTACCTGAGCATGAACAGGGACAAATCCATCGGAAGTGTCACTCCGAAGCATATGGAGGACATCATGCTGGAGATAGAACTACTCATAAGGTATTGCAGTCTGGATTTTATTGGCCTAGTCTCTTCAAAGATGCTCGTAAGTTTGTCTCATCCTGTGATGAATGTCAAAGGATAGGTAATATTGGTAAGCATCAAGAAATGCTTATGAATTATTCACTTGCTGTTGAACCATTTGATGTTTGGGGATTTGATTACATGGGACCTTTTCCTTCCTCTAATGGGTATACACATATTTTGGTTGCTGTTGATTATGTTACTAAATAGGAAGAAGCTATTCCAACCAGTAGTGCTGATCACAACACCTCTATTAAAATGCTTAAGGAAGTTATTTTCCCAAGGTTTGGAGTCCTTAGATATTTAATGACTAATGGTGGTTCCCACTGTATTCATGGTGCTTTCCGTAAAATGCTTGCTAAGTATGATGTTAACCATAGAATTGCATCACCCTATCATCCTCAGTCTAGTGGTCAAGTTGAACTTAGCAATAGAGAAATAAAATTAATTTTGCAAAAGACTGTCAATAGGTCCAGGAAGAATTGTTCTAAGAAATTAGATGATGCACTTTGGACTTATAGAACAGCATATAAAAATCATATGGGTATGTCTTTTTATAAAATGGTTTATGGAATATCTTGTCATTTGCCCCCTGAGTTAGAACATAAAGCTTTTTGGGCAATCAAAGAACTCAATTATGATTTCAAACTTGCTGGTGGAAAGAGGTTATTGGATATTAGCTCATTAGATGAATGGAGAACCCAAGCTTATGAAAATGCCAAGTTATTTAAAGAAAAAGTAAAAAAGATGGCATGATAAAAGAATCTGAAAGCGTGAGTTCAAAGTTGGAGAATATGTTCTTTTGTACAACTCTCGCTTCAGGTTCTTTGCAGGCAAACTCCTCTCTAAATGGGAAGGCCCCTATGTTATCGAGGAAGTTTATCGGTCTGAAGCCATCAAGATAAATAATTCTGAAGGAACTAATCCAAAGGTTGTTAACGGCAAACGAATAAAGCATTATATCTCAGGTACATCCATTAATGTTGAAAGCAATATTATCCAAACTTTGACACCGGAGGAACACATAAAAGAGTCCTTTTGGAACACTCCAGAATCGTCAAAATAAGGAGGTATGTGATACGGTAAGTAAACGGACTCCGAAAAATCCGCAAAAATATTTTTTATCAGTTTTGGAATATTTACAAAATTAGGAAAATAAGAAACTACCGGGAAGCACACCCTGGTGGGAACAAGACACCAGGGTGCCTGGCGCGCCTAGGTGGGTTGTGCCCACCTCGGGTACCTTCCGAACTCCATTTTTCTACAGGTTGCTTGCTTCCCAAGATAAAGATTCTCTGAAAATATGTCATCTCAAGACTCCGATGGAGAGAGCTATGTTTCGCATCTCATTGCTGACCCAAAGTGCTATGGAGACCTATCTCCCCATGGATGGGCTACGGATGACGAGGAGGATGCCCATTCAATGAGGATTGATGATTCGATCTCGGAGGAGGAAGATGTCCCTCTACCTCAACCAGGGGATATGCATGTGGAGTTCAAGAAGTCAAGTCTCCCGATGAGTACTAACCGAGCTAAAAACCAATCTATTCCCTCTCGTTTTCGGTAGAAAAGCAAAGGGGATTTATGCGACAAGATCTTAAAGCTGGAGCTAGAGGTTGATGATCTAAAGGAGGAAATTTCCCTTCTCAATTACAATATGAAAAAGCTGAAGGCACAATTATCTCCACCACCATCTTCTTCACCACCAAAAGAAAACTTAGTATCGAGTATGGGCACTCCCCTTGGCTTTCGCCAAGCTTGGGGGAGGTGCCCCGGTATCGTATCATCCCTACTATCCTTTTGCATTTACTTACCTTAGTTCGATCTTTTGCTTTAGAATAAATGAAAGTTAGTTCGATCCTTTCCCTTTGAGTTTGCTTAGTGATCTATCTATGTAATCGTGTGTGAGATATATAATAAAGTTTAGTTTTGAGTTTTTACTTTCTTTACTTTCTTGCTGCAATAAAAAGAAAAAGTTATAGTTGAATGAATGAAAGAAAGGAAATACATCAAGATGAAGATATGCTAATCTGATGGTAGGTGATGGCACCACACAAGAAAAAGTATAAATAGAAAAATTTATTAGAGATTGACAAACATAGCATTGGTCAATGATGCAACTCATGAAAGAATTAATAAGGGAAGAGAAGATTCACATATAAATATACTATCCTAGAAATCTTTTGTGATTGTGAGTCCCCATCAAAATATTATATGCCAAAATTGTTGACGTTGGACAAGGAAGACAACTTAATGATTTATGTTTGTTCATATTCACATAGAAGTCATATTGTTGTAGATCCTTTAACATGTGGTGCTTGCCCAATATCTTTTCTAGCCAAAAGTTCCGCACTAAGTAGAGATACTACTTGTGCATCCAAAAACCCTTAAACCCAAACCATTTTCGAGAGTCCACCATACCTACCTATGGATTGAGTAAGATCCTTCAAGTAAGTTGTCATCGGTGCAATAAGGCAATAAAAATTGCTTCTAAAAATGTGAGATCATTTAGTGTAAGAGAAAATTGAGCATTGCACGAACTTGTGATGGTGAAGAATAAGAGCGACAGACTGCATAATAAAGGTGGCTATCACAAGGGGCAATGTAACGTGACGTTCTTTTGCATTAATGGATTGAGCATACAAACAAATAAGTGCATGGTAACCTCTGCTTCCCTCTCTGAAGGGCCTATCTTTTATGTTTATGCAAAGAGTCAAAATTTCGGATAATGCTCTTATCGCATTTGAATGTATGCACTCGGCGAATATTGTGCATACAAACTGGACATAGCTAAAGCATATGACCGTGTTGATTGGAAGTTTTCGGAATGTATGCTTCGAGCATATGGGTTTGATCCAATCTGGATTAAATGGATTATGACTTGTGTTACCTCTGTGAAATTCTCTGTGCGCTTTAATGGCCAGCTATTAGAATCTTTTCATCCTTCTCGTGGTCTAAGGCAAGGGGATCCTTTATCGCCATACTTATTCCTCTTTGTGGCTGAGGCCCTTTCGCTATTACTCAATGATGCATCGGCAAGAGGGGTTATCAAAGACTTCCGGCTAAACAGACATGCTCCAGGTATATCTCATTTATTATTCGCTGATGATAGTCTACTATTTTTTAAGGGATCTCTGGAGCAAGCTCTAGCCATTAAGGATATTTTGGTGGCATATGAGGATGGTACAAGCCAATTATTAAGTCCTGACAAGTGTTCCATCTTATTTGGCAAAAAATGTCCTATTGAGATCCAAGTGTATCTTCTGGTTATCCTGAAAATCACATGTGATGGGTTTGAGGATAAATATCTTGGATTGCCGGTCCCAGAAGGTCGTATGAAGGCTGGCAAATTTCAATATACAAAAGATAAAGCTCTTAAGAGGGGTTCAGACTGGGTCAAAAAATATGCTTCTAGCGGGGCGAAGGAAATCCAGATTAAGGCTGGTATTCAGGCCATTATGGTTTATGCCATGAGTATTTTAAATTTCCTGTGTCTTTTTGTGATGAGCTATCTCAAATTATAAGGAATTTTTGGTGGGGTGATGAGGAAAATAGGAAAAGAACTCATTGGGTGGCTTGGGACAAATTGACGAAGCCAAAAGGTGAAGGGGGTATGGGTTTTCGTGATCTCAGGATTTTCAATCAAGCACTTTTGGCCAAACAAGCTTGGCGATTACTGGTTTTTCCGGATTCTTTGTGTGCAAAGGTGATGAAAGCTAAATATTACCCTCATGGGCATCTTATTGATACCGTCTTCCCTCAAGCGACTTCGCTCACGTGGCAAGGTATTATGCATGGACTCGAGTTGTTGAAGAGGGGTATCATATGGAGAGTCGCCGATGGTGCGAGTATAAATATATGGAGGGATAATTGGCTACCAAGGGATTCTGGCCTTAAAATATCTGCTAAGAGAACCAGAACTATGGTCAAATGGGTTGCTGATCTTTTCATGAGTGGCTCAAGGAGATGGGATGAGAATTTAATCAGGCATTTGTTTTTCCCTCATGACGCTAAGGAAATTTTAGAGTTACGCATTCTTAATTTCAGTGAGGGTGATTTCATCGCCTGGCACCATGAGAAAAGTGGGGTGTTTTCAGTGAAGAGTGCGTATAGGTTGGCCCTCAATTTGAAGGACTCGAACATGGTAGTGGGGAACTCCAGTGTAGCTGTTAATGGGGAAAGGAGGCTATGGAATATTATTTGGAAGGCTAACATCCCCCCCGAAGATTAGAATCTTTGCTTGGAGAGCTGCATCTAACAGCCTAGCTGTACAAGTTAACAGAGTAAAACACCATCAAGCTACACTAGGTAAGTGCTTAATCTGTGGTGTGGAAGATGAAAGTGTTTTTCATGCTTTGGTATGCTGCCCCAAGGCACTTGCGCTTCGTATGGGTTTGCGAGAGGTGTGGAATTTACCGGCTGAAGATATGTTAAAATGCTCGGGGCCGGATTGGTTACTTATTTTGTTAGATCAGTTAAGCTCGCCTGTGCGTGAACAAACCATATTCATGTTCTGGAGAGCCTGGCATTTGAGAAATGATTTGATCTTTGGTAAAGGGAAGGAACCTATATCGGCCTCAGTGAGTTTTATCCAAAATTACTGGGCATCTTACTCGGCTTGTCATGCAACCAGGAAGGTAGAGGTAAGTAATAAAGGTAAGGGTGTGATCGATGGATTACAACCCAGTAGCATTGTGGAGAGGAATTGTGTCCCCTGGTTGCCTCCCACACCGGATTTTCTCAAGATTAATGTTGATGCTAGCTTTGTGGAGGCCATTAGTGCTGCGAGCGTAGGGGTGGTTGTCAGAAATCATATTGGAGAAGTTCTTATCTCCTCTTGGGATTATATTGGTACTTGTTCTAGTGCTGACGAAGCGGAACTTCGAGCGACCATCTCAGGCCTGTACATCGGTATCACCCTTCACAAGCCCATAATTTTAGAAACTGACTGCTCTTTCGCGGCCTCTGTTTTTGCAAATAATAATCTGAACAGGTCAAACCTTGTTGATTTGAAGAAGGAAGCGTTGAGTGTTTCCAAGATGATGAGTATGTTTAAAATAACCAAGATAAACAGGAAGGCGAATATGGTGGCGCATGATATTGCAAAATTTAGTTTTTCAAATAGGTCTGATGGTATTCTTATTAATAGTGTCCTGCCCTGCGTGGCTAAAGCTGTAGCGAACGATTGTATGAACATTTTTGTTAATTAATTAATATATGGGTGGAGTTTTCAAAAAAAAAAGTTTTCCCTCTTTCCTCTTTTATTTATATCCTTTGGCAAGCATCATGTGGCGAGGAAAGATCTAGGCACATATGTCCAGTTGAATATGGGTGACATGAGTTATTATTGTTGACATCACCCTTGAGGTGAGTATGTTGGGAGGCGAAACTATAAGCCCCTATCTTTGTTTGTGTCCGGTTGAAACGTTTTGCTCATGTGTATGCGGTGAGTGTTAGCAATCATAGAAGATATATGATGGTTGATTATGTAGACTTGCCTAAAGGCTCCGATGCGTGACCCTTCCTGAAAAGATGATGAATTGTAGTTTCAAACGTTGACTAAAAACATAGTTTGTTGGTTTCTAAGAGAGTTTATGCTTTATACTTCAATTGTGTGATGAACTGTCACTTATTTATGAGAAGTATATGATGCAAGTTCAATGATAAAAGTCATATGTTCAATTTTATTGTTGTCATAATAAACAATATGATGCTTCTATGTCTGTATTTTGCTTTTATCGACACCTCTCTCTCTCTCTCTCTCTCAAAGCATGTGGACATGTTTTTCGTTCTCGGTTTTCGCTTGAGGACAAGCGAGGTCTAAGCTTGGGGAGTTGATATGTTCATTTTGCATCATGTTTTCTTGCTGTTATTTATCTTGTTATTATGTATAATAATGCTTTTTGTAGTAATTCTAATGCCTTTTCTCTCATAATTTGCAAGGTATGCACCAAGAGGGAGAATTCCAGCAGCTGGAAATCTGGACCTGCAAAAGCTACGTCAAGCCACCTATTCTGCACAACTCCAAACAAGCTGAAACTTCACGGAGATTTTTTATAGAATATATAAGAAATACTGGAGCTGATAACCACCAGAGGGGGCCCACCAGGTAGGCACAACCGACCTGGGCGCGCCAGGGCCCCCAGGCGCACCCTAGTGGGTTGTGCTCACCCCGGCCACCTCCGGTGCCCCTCTTCTGGTATATAAGTCATTTTGACCTAAAAATTAAGGAGGAGACTTTCGGGATGGAACGCCGCCGTCTCGAGGCGGAACTTGGGCAGGAGCACTTTTGCCCTCCGGCAGAGCGATTCTGCCGGGGGAACTTCCCTCCCGGAGGGGGAAATCATCGTCATCATCATCACCAACAACTCTCCCATCTTGGGGAGGGATATCTTCGTCAACATCTTCACCAGCACCATGTCATCTCAAACCCTAGTTCATTTCTTGTGATCAAACTTGTTACCGGAACTATAGATTGTTGCTTGTGGGTGACTAGTAGTGTTGATTACATCTTGTAGTTGATTACTATATTGTGAACATTGAGTACATGATATTTCATCATATTTTGTCCTAAGGGAACGCATTGTGAAGTAGTAATTAGACGGTGGGTTGCGAGAGTGACAGAAACTTAAACCCCACACTACAAGAAAGCTGTCAATCTGTGATGGATTCCTGATGACGTTCTCAGAAAATGTCATCGTTAGCCCATTGGCAGCTGCTCAAGAGAAAGAAAAAATAAAAGCCCAAACGGGCTCACCAGAGCCCGCGCGCGCGGATGTAAAAACTCAACTCGCTAGCGCGGGGGATCAAAATTCTCGAGGCAGCCCAATTTAACTCCAGAACTCCATCGTCTCATACCCTAAAATCCCTTCCCCCATCCCCTAGGCCGCCGCCGCCACCACTCTCACCTCCCATCCCGATCCGCAATCTCTCCTATCCTGCTCTCTCTCTCTCCCATCCATTCATCCTCCACCTCTCGATCTAGCACGGGGGAATGGCACGAGCAGCGCGCGGCGGTGCGACACAGTGTCACACCCTGCATTTTGTAACATGTCATTTGCATCAATGAACCATGAAAATTTGGACCAGCAAATTTTTTTGGCATCATTTGGCTTTTACTTGGAGTTGAGATTTTCTTCCTGTGTTTTTCATGTGCTCATTGAAGTCAACTATTACCTCTTGTAGAATTCATATCCTTACTCAAAACTTCTGCCCAATGATCATGCCAAGTGTTTATAGCAGTATAGTATTTTCTTATAAAATTAATTTGGCCAAAATGTATTTTCAAAAATTAGTATTCCAAAAACCCTTGAATTGAGGTTTGCACTGCAAGTGCTTGATTTAGGGTGAGAAAATTATTTCAAAAAGTATATTTGAGACCTAGTAGTCATAGGACTCCCAGAAACCACAAAAGTATAATTTTGAAAGTTATTTTCCTATTTTATTTAAAAGCTTTTTCTTAAGGCCAGAAATGGTCTTTAATAGGGAAAAATTATTTAATTATTTCAAAAATATTTGCCAAAATTCAGGGAGACTCATAGGACATATATTGTCCATATATAAGAGTTTCAACACTTGGTCATGTTCAAAATAATGGGCTAATCCCTCTGAAACCCTTTCTGGATATTTCAAGCTTTTGAAGTATTTACAAAGGAAATATTCTCTAAAAATTCCATGGAAATTCTATCATGTCATATATGACATATTTGATGATCTTGCCAAGCCTCATGCCTTGGGAAGCAAGAAAACATCATCAAAACCCTTCAAAACCATTCTGTCATCTGAAGTTGGAGCAACTCTACATTGCCAAACTTGTCCAAATGCTCTCAAACTTGGAGCACATGCTAGAATTATCTGATAAGGCATCTAGACCAAATGGCACAAGTTTTGGAGAAGGGTAACTTGATCAGAATACCCCAAAACCATTTCTATTCAAATTCAAATTTGAACAACTTTACATTACCAACTTTTTACCTCGGACTTCAAACTTTGTGGGCATGATCATAACCCCAAATGATGACACTACACCAAGTGGTGCATCAAGGGGAGATGACTAGCTTGACTTAAACATGGTGAAGCCATTTCTGTTGATTTCTAGGGTTCACCAAAGTTGCATTGGCTAGTTTCTTCGAACAAGCCCAAATTTGGTGAAACACCCTATTTCCATATGACATTCAATCCTGTTAAGTGTCATGGCTAGTGGAGATCATTTGCTTGCTCAAAACTTGATCAAACACCTTCTGCAATTTTACCAAAACCATCATCTTGACCTCTTTTACTATTTACTTTTGCTTCAACTTTCTACCACAGCCTCACCTAGTTACATTCTACCTCCAGTAACTTCCCCATGTCCACAGCTCAATGATTGAGGGGTGAAAACCCCAAATTACCTTGCTGGACAGCCCAATTCTACCCATCTACCAGCTTCCCTCCTCTCTCACTGAGCATCCAAGGCATCCAAAGCCACAGCTGGGTTGTTTACTTCGTGCTGGACCCCCCAGACACGACGGACACGCCCAGTGAGCCAACGGCATGCCGTGGCATGCGATAAGCACGCTCCAGAGCGCGCTACAGTGCGCACCCGCACTGTAGCCTCGCCCAATCCATCGCCCCCGACCACCTCGTGCTTCCCCCTCGCGCCGTTCAACGCGCCTCGGCGTCCGCAACTCCCCCCGGCGTTGTCCCCCTCCTCCTTCTCCCTCCAGTGGACGCCCTCGCACGCGCGCCGGCCGCCCGCGAGCTCCAACCTCTGGCCTCACATGCGCGAGCTCTCTGGATGCATCCCCGCTCCCCCTCTTCCACTCCTCTACCCTGGAACTCGTCCAGCAACACCACAGACGCATCCCCAGCGCCTCCCGTGCACTGTGGCGACGAGCAGAGGCTCGCCGGCGCACAGGTCCAGGGCACCTCGACGTCCTCCTATAAATAGGGCCCCTGAGCCCCTCCTCTCTTCACCAGCAGCACTCTCCCTCTCTCAATCATCCCCAGAGCCACTCGCCCCCTCTCCAGACCCGCCCGAGCTCGAGATCGAGCTCGAGCTCCGCCGCGGCGGCTTCCCGTCGCCAGCCCTGTACAGGCCGCCCTAGCCTTCCCTCTCACTCGATCTAGCACCGCAGCACGCCACTGATGCATTTCCCCCTCTTTCCCCTCTCTGCAGCTGCCGGAATCGACCGGAGCAGCATCCACCCGAAGCTCCTCCGCCGCGTGTCCTCGCCGCCGGCGAAACAGGCCCCTCTGGCGACCCGCACCACCACCACTAGAATGGTGACACCCTGCTGAGCCCATTCCTGCCCTCAGCTTGCCCCGTCGTGCACCATACCGCCGCCGGTGAGCTCGCTGCTTCTCTGTCCGTGAGGTTGGAGATGACAGGCGGGCCCCGCCTGTCATCCTCACCTCTCTCTCTCTCTCCTCTCTGACGCTGACCGCCGGGCCCCGCCCGTCAGGTTTAAAAAACCCTGGCGCACACTAGCGCCGTGCGGTGGGCTGAATTCGCCCTGGGTCGTTGCACTGTTGCCGTTCTGGCCCAGTGGCACAGAGCCTTTTTCCATTTTTCTTTTCTGTGGGATTTCAAATAATTCCACAGGATTAAATATTTGACCAAATAAATTAATTCCAGTTCCTAAAAGCTTGTACAAATCCAACCTATTTAATGGTGTCACTTTCACACATATCCATGAACCTTTTCTATTCTGTTCAAATTTAAATTCATATTTGAACATTAAAACTTCTGTTCAAATATTCATGGACCCCATTCTGCCACTCCAAAACTCAAACTAAGAATTTTTGCCATCTTAGTTTTCTCTCTAGTATTTAACAAAAATAAGTTGACATTTTTCTGAGCACTTTTATTTTTCTGTTTTTATTGTGGTCTTATTTTCCCGTTGTTATTTTGCGACGATTAGATACCGTATTTGACGAGGTTGCTGAAGAAGAAGGTGGGGAAGGATTTGAAGACTTTTGTAATGCCCAGGATGGAGTTATACCTCCTACGTGTCGAGGCACGACTTAAAGGCATAAATCCATCCTAGAATGATCTCAAGTTTGGTAATCTTTGCACATCTCATGTAAAAGAGGGGATTGTAAACATAAATAGTTGGCTTACACTCGCCACGTCACAGAATTACAATTCAAGTCTCAATCATCATACATTAAGAACATCACAACCCTCTAAGGGCAAAATCCAAATGTCAAGATACCAAACTGAAATAAATAAGCCACAGGCGGATCGAATCCTAGTAGGAGTCTCCACTACTGATCATCCGGATATCGCACATAGTACCGACTACGCTCCTCGTCGTACTCCCAATCCAGCTCGGTGCCATCACCTGGATAGCTCACAACTGGACCTGCATCTGGTGTGGTGAAGTAACTGTGAGCCACAGAGGACTCAGCAATCCCGTTTCCGGGTAACAAGACTATTTAAGCCTTTGGGAGAGGATAAGGCTGAAGAAAAGAATAAGTGTCTGTAACAGCAACTAGCAACTAGCTTACGTGAGTGAGAGCGAGAAGAGAAAACCTCGGCGAGAAGTGATCACGAAGTGATCCTAGCTACAAGCTCAACAAACATAACCCCTCCGTGTTCAACTCCCGAATCCCTATTCGGAAATTGACAGTCATGGAACACACGCTGGTAGTGTATTAGAAACATTGTGTCAAGTTATCTACAACCGGATATTAACAAGCTCCCATCTGCCACATAACCGCGGGCACGGCTTTCGAAAGTTCAAACCCTGCAGGGATGTTCCAACTTGACCCATTACAAGCCCACGATCCGCGAAGTCGCAACTCCAAAGTGGGAAGACCCGAGTATTCTCGAAATCCCGTGCTCAAGATATACCGAACTAAGGTAAGGCTAATTCAGCAAATCCTCCCGGCTTGTCGACACTCTGATAGTAGCCGCGCGTATCTAAGTCTCAGGACACGACCGGATGGGTGAAGCTACGGGTTTTTACCAGACCTTGAGTATCCTCGAGGTGGCCCCGCAGGCTCCCCGTTTCGGACCAACACTCATGTGGAGCACTGGCCCGGGGTGGTTGAATTAAGAAAGAGGGTTAATTACTCCATATGCAAGTTTAGTTTGTTATTAGGCAAATAGTACCAATGTTGGGACTTGCTGGAAAAGACTTAGCACTTAGCGGTTTATCGAGGGGGTCCCATACACCCCAACCGTGTTAGGAACGCATAATCAAGGAACATAACACCGGTTTATACGGTTCCTAACGGCATGAGTGGAACAAATCACCAAGCAAAAGGCTTAGCCTTCCACCCTTGCCAATATATAGATGATTTCATTTTAAGCATTTATATAGTGTGATATAACCCAACCAAACTTCAACATGAAGCAAGCATCTTCGATCTTCACCTGCAACTAGCAATGCTATAAGAAGGGCTGAGCGAAGCGTACTTAGCCAAGCAACGGTTTGCGTAGGTAGGTTGGTTAAACATGGCAATGGTTTACAAGTAGGAGGCTGCCAAGAAGATCATGGGCATCGACTCAAAACTATAGATCGAGACTACTAGCTATAGGCAAAGATAGTAATGTTATCGGGGTTCGGTCATCTTGCCTGAAGAGAAGTCGTTCGGATCGTAAGAAGGGTCCTCGTGCTCAACCTCGTTGGAAACCTCGTGCTCGTACTCGAACTCAGACTCTGCTTCCGGCTCTAAACAAAACAATCACACCAAGCACAAATCAACAAGATGCAATGCGCACTCGAAAAAAGATGGATGCATGATGGATGCACTAAGGATGCACACGGAGCACGGAAAATATCACTCAAGCAAAACACCTCAAAACATGATAACAATCTGATATTATTAATCTACACAGAAAATCAATCAAGTTTCATGTAAGATTCGCTGAAATCGGAGTTACGGGCTAAAAGTTATGGCCGAAACAAGAAAAATTACAGCAACATAGCAACTTCGGAGCACAAAATAATTAAGCTACAGCACTCAAATAACATGGCAAAGACCTAGAACACAAACTAGACATATACTACAGCAACTAAGTCCAAAGGTGCACCCCAACGGAGCCACGGATCAATAGCAATGATCTTGGACATATTGAACTTGACAATAAAATTCTGGCAGCAGTATTTTATTGAAATTTTGGAGCAAAAGATAAACATGCTACAGCCACTTAAATAGACATGTGAGAACATGAATGGAAAGACAACAATATATACTACAAGGAACAATCAAGATCCACTCCAAAACTATCATGCTTTGTCCTAGAACATCACGCGAACATGGCATCGAAACGTTACCGATTTCAGACTTAGTGAAAATCCACTAAGTCCTAAAACAGCAATTTCATCATGTCATCTAAAAGAGCATGTTTAAGTCACCTCGAAACTAAACATGGCAAGTGGTAAGCACCTCATCAAAGTACACATGAAGGAGATCCCGAAACACACAAGCATGCATCATTGAGGTAAACACAACGATAGCAACGAGCTCAACAAGATGGCATTTTATTTCATGATGCACTCTTGCAACAGAAAAACAAGCACCTAGATGATCTCTAACATGCATGACAACAACAGATGAAACGTAGAGCACGACCCCACGAACGTCTGGACATGCTACATGCGCGAATCGGAGCAACACACAAAAAGATATGCATGTTTGAATATAGCATCATAGATTAAGCAAAACAGGGACTTAGAGGTTTAAAGAGCAACCTCTCTCTCAGATCTGAAAAAAAACGGAATCCCGGCCCGGATCTGGATCCGGTGCGGCCCGGCGGCGGGGCGGCCTGGGAGGTGCGGAGCGGCCCGCGGGAGCTGCGGCCCAGGCGGTGGAGGCGGTCCGATTGGGCCCTGGACGGCGCGGTGGCGTGGCTGGCCCGGAGAGGAGGCCGGGAGGCGGCGGCTGGAGGAGGCCCGCTCAAGGAGGCGTGGCCCGGCCTGGCGCGCTGGGAGGGACGCGGTGCGGCGCGCCTGGCGACGGAGAAGCGCTGGAGGGCGATGGCTGAGGCGAGGCCCACCGAGCGCCTCGGCCCAGGCGAAGTGGTCCTGCGCGGAGGAGGCGTACGGGCCGGTGAAGTGGGGACCGGGCCGGCTGGCCAGCACTGCGGGGGAATCGGGGCGAAGTGGGGACCGGGCCGGCTGGAGCGATCGGGCCTCTGCCCCGATCCGATCGGCAGAGGCCGATCCGTTGACCTGGCCGGTCGCTGGGATCGACGCGGGGAGTCCGCGGCGCTGGATTCCAGATCGACGCGGCGGCTCGATGGTTGTGGGATCTGGCTGGTTCGGCGGGGAAGTGGCCAAGTGGCTGAGGGATCTGAGAAAAAAAATGAGGGGGAGAGAGGAAGAAGAAAGGGATGCCCAAAATTAGACTAGGGTCTAATATATAGCAGGTAGCTAGGGTTTGGAGATTTGGGTGGTGCTAGGAGCCCTCCGATCGCGATCCGACGGATCCGATCGCGGGGGTAGTTTAGAAAGGCCTAGGAGAAGGCAGTAGACTGCAGTAGGGGTGTTTCCAGGACACAAAGTGACGGCACTTTGGACCCACACGAACAACTGATGGGATAGCCAACGGAGTCCAAACGAGACGAGATTTGAGAGGCGGGTTGCACACAACAAAACAACAACACACACAACAACCTCGCGGCACACCGGTAACGTTACACGCCCAAACAACAAAGTAGGCCTACGGGACGTCACGGACACGTGAAGGAGCTCCGGAACGCGAAACGGACAACGGGAAGGAACGCGCGGATCCGGATGCAACCGTCAACACAAATGCAATGCGATGCACATGTCTACATGATATGAATGAATGCCACACACTCACACAACAAAACAACGAAAACCCGAAAGACAAAGAACCCGGAATGGAAATAGATGAAGCCGGAGATATATTATATACCCAAAAGGGAAAGTATTACATCCGGGGCATTACAAACTCTCCTCTACTACAAAAAGATCTCGTCCCGAGATCTAGGACTGGAAAAAGGAAGGGTACTCGGAACGAAGATGATCTTCTCGTTCCCAGGTAGCTTCTCGGTCGGTGTGATGTGACCACTTGACTTTCAGAAATTTGATGGACTTGTTGCGGGTCTTGCGTTCGGTTTCTTCGAGAATGGCAACGGGATGCTCTCGGTAGGACAGGTCTTGCTGAAGATCAATCTCTTCAAACGGAATCATGCGCTCAGGTGCCTTGAAGCATTTGCGAAGTTGAGACACATGGAAGACATCATGAACATTTGCGAAGTTTGGAGGGAGCTCAAGTTGATAGGCTAGGTCGCCTCTTTTGCCAAGAATCTTGAAAGGCCCGACGTATCTAGGAGCAAGCTTTCCTTTGATACCGAATCTTTGGGTGCCTTTCATCGGAGACACACGGAGATAGACATGATCGCCGATGTTGAATGCCAAATCACGATGCTTGCCGTCATAGTAGCTCTTCTGGCGCGACTGAGCGGCCTTGAGATTCTCACGTATGACTTTGCACATTTCTTCGGCTTCTGAGATCAAGTCATTGCCAAGAAGTTGACGTTCGCCTGTTTCAGACCAGTTGAGAGGGGTACGGCACTTTCTGCCATAGAGAATTTCAAACGGTGCTTTGCCTGCACTTGCTTGAAAGCTGTTGTTGTAAGAGAACTCGGCAAATGGAAGGCAGTCTTCCCATTTCATGCCAAAGGAGATGACACAGGCTCTGAGCATATCTTCTAGAATCTGATTCACGCGCTCGACTTGACCACTAGTCTGAGGGTGAAAAGCAGTGCTGAACCTGATCTTCGTGCCCATGGCGGACTGAAAGGAGTCCCAGAACCTAGAAGTGAACAAACTTCCACGGTCTGAGGATATCACTTGAGGAATGCCATGTAGGGACACAATTCTGGAAGTGTACAGCTCTGCAAGTTGAGCTGCATTGATTGATTCTTTGACTGGAAGAAAGTGAGCGACTTTGGTAAGCTTGTCAATCACCACAAAGATAGCATCATTTCCTCGCTTGGATTTAGGAAAGCCAGTGACAAAGTCCATTTCAATGTGGTCGAACTTCCACTCGGGAATAGGAAGAGGTTGGAGAAGACCGGCTGGACGTTGATGTTCTGCTTTCATTCTTCTGCAAACATCACATTCGTTCACGAATTGGGCAATCTCCCTTTTCATGCGTGTCCACCAGTAAGATTGCTTGAGATCTTGATACATCTTGGAACTGCCAGGATGAATGGAAAGGAGAGAATCATGAGCTTCTTCCATTATGAGCTTCCTGAGATCACCTTTGGGAACAACGAGTCTGTCCTCGAAGAACAAGGTATCTCTCTCATCAACACGGAAGCACTTGTATATCGGAATGCCCTTTGCAATCCCATGTTTCACTTTCTTCAACATGGTATCACTGAGTTGGGCCTCATGGACTTGATCTTCCAAGGTAGGAGCAATTTGAAGATTTGCAAGAAAACCCTGCGGAACAACTTGAAGGTTGAGCTTCCTGAATGCTTCACAAAGCTCAGGCTAGTACGGCTTGATAAGAAGGCTGTTGCAATATGCCTTTCTGCTCAAAGCATCTGCAATCACATTCGCCTTGCCAGGAGTGTATTCAATGCTGGGATTATACTCTTGGATCATTTCGACCCAACGAGTCTGGCGGAGGTTCAGATGCGGCTGTGTGAAGATGTACTTCAAGCTCTTGTGATCAGTGAAGATGTCGACCTTTCTGCCCAACAACAGATGTCTCCACGTAATCAGAGCATGTACCACAGCTGCTAGCTCGAGATCATGTGTGGGATAGTTCTTCTCACTTGGCTTGAGCTGACGAGAAGTGTATGCCACAATTCTCTTATCTTGCATAAGCACACCACCAAGACCTTGAAGAGAAGCATCACAGAATACTTCATAGGGCTTGGATTCATCCGGAGGAGTCAGAACTGGAGCGGAGACAAGCTTCTCTTTGAGGGTTTTGAATGCCGCTTCACACTCTGGAGACCAAAAGTATTTGACATTCTTCTGAAGCAGGTTGGAAAGAGGCTTGGCAATCTTGGAGAAGTTCTCAACAAACCTTCTACAATAGCTGGCAAGACCCAGAAAACTGCGGAGCTGCTTGACGTTCTGAGGAGCTTCCCAGTTGACAATTGCTTCAACTTTCTTGGGATTAACCGCAATGCCGTCAGCTGAGATGATGTGGCCCAGGTACAAAACCTTATCGAGCCAAAACTCGCACTTGGAGAACTTGGCATAGAATTTATGCTCTCGTAGTCGATCAAGAACCAGTCGTAAGTGCTTTTCGTGGTCTTCTTCATTCTTGGAAAACACCAGAATATCATCCAGATACACAAGCACAAACTCGCCAGTATAGGGGTTGAAGATGTAATGCATCATCCTTGAAAAGGTAGGAGGAGCATTGGCGAGACCGAAGGACATGACGGTATACCCGTATGAACCGTAGCTTGTTCTGAAGGCCGTCTTGGGAATGTCTTCCTCACGAATGCGAATTTGATGATAGCCCATTCGTAGGTCAAGCTTAGAGAACACTTTAGCTCCTTTGAGCTGCTCAAAGAGTTCGTTGATGTTGGGGAGCGGATACTTGTTCTTAATCGTCTTCTTGTTCAATGGCCGGTAGTCAACACAGAGACGCTCTGTGCCATCTTTCTTCTTGACAAATAAGACACCACAGCCCCACGGAGACGTACTAGGCCTGATGAGACCCATACTCTCCTGCTTATCAAGCTGCTTCTTCAATTCCTTCAATTCATCCGGAGAGAGCTTGTACGGACGCCGGCATGCTGGCTCAGTACCCGGCTCGAGTTCAATGACAAACTCCACCTGACGGTGTGGAGGCATGCCTGGAAGTTCTTCAGGAAAGACGTCTTGATATTCGTTCACCACCGGAATTTGAGATATGGCATTAATTTCGTCCTTATCATTGAGAGAGAAAAGCCTGATAGTGTTATCCCTTGAGGCAAAGATAATCACATCTTCATCAGAATGAGTCATCTTGACTTCCTTCTGAGCACAATCGATGTGAGCATCGTGCTGAGAAAGCCAATCCATTCCGAGGATGAGGTCGATGTCAGAATTACCAAGAATCACCGGAGAAGCCAAAAATCGATAGTCACCCATGCGAATAGAAATATCCGGAGCATATATGTTGGAAGACATACGTCTCCCCGGAGAAATAACTTGCAACTTCTGAGGCAGACTTTGGATGTCAACATTATTCTTGGATGCAAATGGTTGAGACATGAAAGAGCATGAAGCACCCGAATCAAATAAAACTTTAGCAGGGATAGAGTTCACTGGAAGGTTACCCAAAATGACATCAGAAGAATTCTCCGCTTGCGCTGCATTCATCAGATTGACCCTTGCTGCCTTTGGATCATGCCTGACAATAGCTGAACTCACAGGTGGAGGAGGAGGAAGACGCTTCGGATTCGAACATCTGTTGGCATAGTGACCTTTCTGAGTGCATTTGTTGCAAGTCACTTCTGAGAGAGGACGGAAATGAGAGCCACTGGACTTGGAGCCTTGAGACTGAAACTGCTTCTTCGACTGGTTGCTCGGGTTGGGTGGGTGGGAGAAACCACGACCACTAGAGTTCTTGTTGTTGGAGTTGTTGGAGTTGTTGTAGGGAGCTCGAATCACTGGAGGTGGAGGAAGCCAGAATTTCTGATGCTTCGAGACCAACTGAGACGATGAGGAAGAGTGAACGGCATCTCGAATTCTCTTCTTAGAAGCCTCCATCTTGAGCTGAGCTGCTTCTTGTTTCAAAGCCATGTTATAGAACTTATCGAATTCATCGGGCTCGAACAAGGTGAGAGCAAGCTGAAGTTCATCTTTGAGACCTCCACGGAACTGGTAGATTTTACTCTTGGCATCAGGAATGTCTTGCTTAGCATAACGAGCGAGGTTTTGGAACTTGACATTATACTGATAGACTGTCATGGAGCCCTGCTTCAGGTTGCGGAATTGCTCACGCATACCCTCGATGACACTTGTAGGAATGTGGTGCGAGCGAAAATCCTTGCAGAAATTCTCCCAAGAGATCACTTGACCTGGCCTGGAGTCTTTGTACTGCTGCCACCAATCAGCTGCTTGATCTTTCAGTTGGAAGGCTGCAAACTTCACATAATCATCTTCCTTCACGTTACTGCACTCAAAATGCTTCTTTATGTCGGTTAACCAATCTTCAGCATCAAGAGGGTCGACACAGTAACTGAAAGCTTTAGGATTGTTGGCCAAGAACTGGTTGAGAGTAGCATGGTGCTGCTGGTTGAAGAAGTTGCCTTGGTTCCCTGGAATACCCTGATTAGCTTGATTAGCTTGCATCTGCTGCATCATCTGCATCATCAACTGGGTGTTCTGAGCTGTAGTCTGCATAATTGCTCTCCAAGCCTCAGGCGGAGGAGGAGGGGAAGGAGGATGTTCTGGGACCTCTTCCACCTCTGGGTTAGCGTTCGGAACCTTTTTCGGAGCCATCCTGTAAGATGACCACGAATCAGCAATTGATTGACAAAAGGTATAAGCTGAATCAATGGAATGAATTGCAGCAAGTCTTCACAATAATCATTCGAACAATAAGAACGAATGAAATCATTCGAACAAGAGGAACGAATGAAATTCTCAGTTAAATGATAACATCAATCTTCACGAGAAGCCACATAGTGATCAAAATGAAAAATAAGAAAACAACAAGGTACGGATGGGAACAAACACAAGAGAGGAGTTTCGTTCTAACATCTTTGTGCTGAAAGCATATGAACGCGTTACGAAAAGGTTTTGCAAACCCCAGATCAGCATAGCCAAGGACCCTTTAAGATGCAACTCCTGATAGTAACATCGGTCATATAACCCCTTCACTCAATGTAGAACCCCGAACTCACTAACCTGCATCCGTTGGAAGAATGCCTACGATCTACTGGATAAACCCACCTATAAATTTCCGAAAGATTCCAGTTATGCAATCAGGTGTTGGGGATACACGGGAAGCACCGCGCAATCAACTCTAAACCTACATCCAGGTGTATCCATCCTTCAACACATAACCAGTCTTTCTTGGAAACTATGTACCTCGGACCTTCGAAAAGCATCCACTATAACAAGCTATGGCAATACTCCCGAACTACCTCCCCAGTACTGGGTGATGTCGGGGTTATCTTGCCACTGGCCGTATAGGAGAGATTTTCGATGTCGGCCGTCTTAAGTATTTAGTACTGCCGCGATATGCTTGTGACAACAATACCCCGAAGCTCAACTCCTCGGTAACAGGAGGCATCGAGAACAATATCCTTGTCACAAGAACATCGAAACAATCCCAGAATACTCGCGGGATTCCTAAAAAACAAATTGTGCAATTTTTGAAGATAGGAGAGACAAGAGTAGTCGTCAGGAGTCCTCACCAGAGAGAAAGGGGATGGGAAGCAAAGAAATCCTACTCTCCGATATAATATAGGACTCAAAAAGTTTTCAGTGTGTGCCTAGACTCGACCGTCAATGATTCGATCAAACAGTGGGGGCTCCTAGGTCGGAGAAGGCTCTGATACCAACTTGTAATGCCCAGGATGGAGTTATACCTCCTACGTGTCGAGGCACGACTTAAAGGCATAAATCCATCCTAGAATGATCTCAAGTTTGGTAATCTTTGCACATCTCATGTAAAAGAGGGGATTGTAAACATAAATAGTTGGCTTACACTCGCCACGTCACAGAATTACAATTCAAGTCTCAATCATCATACATTAAGAACATCACAACCCTCTAAGGGCAAAATCCAAATGTCAAGATACCAAACTGAAATAAATCAGCCACAGGCGGATCGAATCCTAGTAGGAGTCTCCACTACTGATCATCCGGATATCGCACATAGTACCGACTACGCTCCTCGTCGTACTCCCAATCCAGCTCGGTGCCATCACCTGGATAGCTCACAACTGGACCTGCATCTGGTGTGGTGAAGTAACTGTGAGCCACAGAGGACTCAGCAATCCCGTTTCCGGGTAACAAGACTATTTAAGCCTTTGGGAGAGGATAAGGCTGAAGAAAAGAATAAGTGTCTGCAGCAGCAACTAGCAACTAGCTTAGGTGAGTGAGAGCGAGAAGAGAAAACCTCGGCGAGAAGTGATCACGAAGTGATCCTAGCTACAAGCTCAACAAACATAACCCCTCCGTGTTCAACTCCCGAATCCCTATTCGGAAATTGACAGTCACGGAACACACGCTGGTAATGTATTAGAAACATTGTGTCAAATTATCTACAACCGGATATTAAACAGCTCCCATCTGCCACATAACCGCGGGCACGGCTTTCGAAAGTTCAAACCCTGCTGGGGTGTTCCAACTTGACCCATTACAAGCCCACGATCCGCGGAGTCGCAACTCCAAAGTGGGAAGACCCGAGTATTCTCGGAATCCCGTGCTCAAGATATACCGAACTAAGGTAAGGCTAATCCAGCAAATCCTCCCGGCGTGTCGACACCCTGATAGTAGCCGCGCGTATCTAAGTCTCAGGACACGACCGGATGGGTGAAGCTACGGGTTTTTACTAGACCTTGAGTTTCCTCGAGGTGGCCCCGCAGGCTCCCCGTTTCGGACCAACACTCATGTGGAGCACTGGCCCGGGGTGGTTGAATTAAGAAAGAGGGTTAATTACTCCCTATGCAAGTTTAGTTTGTTATTAGGCAAATAGTACCAATGTTGGGACTTGCTGGAAAATACTTAGCACTTAGCGGTTTATCGAGGGGGTCCCATACACCCCAACCGTGTTAGGAACGCATAATCAAGGAACATAACACCGGTTTATACGGTTCCTAACGGCATGAGTGGAACAAATCACCAAGCAAAAGGCTTAGCCTTCCACCCTTGCCAATATATAGATGATTTCATTTTAAGCATTTATATAGTGTGATATAACCCAACCAAACTTCAACATGAAGCAAGCATCTTCGATCTTCACCTGCAACTAGCAATGCTATAAGAAGGGCTGAGCGAAGCGTACTTAGCCAAGCAACGGTTTGCGTAGGTAGGTTGGTTAAACATGGCAATGGTTTACAAGTAGGAGGCTGATAAGAAGATCATGGGCATCGAGGCAAAACTATAGATCGAGACTACTAGCAATAGGCAAAGATAGTAATGTTATCGGGGTTCGGTCATCTTGCCTGAAGAGAAGTCATTCGGATCGTGAGAAGGGTCCTCGTGATCAACCTCGTTGAAAACCTCGTGCTCGTACTCGAACTCAGACTCTGCTTCCGGCTCTAAACAAAACAATCACACCAAGCACAAATCAACAAGATGCAATGCGCACTCGAAAAAAGATGGATGCATGATGGATGCACTAAGGATGCACACGGAGCACGGAAAATATCACTCAAGCAAAACACCTCAAAACATGATAACAATCTGATATTATTAATCTACACAGAAAATCAATCAAGTTTCATGTAAGATTCGCTGAAATCGGAGTTACGGGCTAAAAGTTATGCCCGAAACAAGAAATGAGCGAAAGCTGAAAATTACAGCAACATAGCAACTTCGGAGCACAAAATAATTAAGCTACAGCACTCAAATAACATGGAAAAGACCTAGAACACAAACTAGACATATACTACAGCAACTAAGTCCAAAGGTGCACCCCAACGGAGCCACGGATCAATAGCAATGATCTTGGACATATTGAACTTGACAATAAAATTCTGGCAGCAGAATTTTATTGAAATTTTGGAGCAAAAGATAAACATGCTACAGCCACTTAAATAGACATGTGATAACATGAATGGAAAGACAACAATATATACTACAAGGAACAATCAAGATCCACTCCAAAACTATCATGCTTTGTCCTAGAACATCACGCGAACATGGCATCGGAACGTTACCGATTTCAGACTTAGTGAAAATCCACTAAGTCCTAAAACAGCAATTTCATCATGGCATCTAAAAGAGCATGTTTAAGTCACCTCGAAACTAAACATGGCAAGTGGTAAGCACCTCATCAAAGTACACATGAAGGAGATCCCGAAACACACAAGCATGCATCATTGAGGTAAACACAACGATAGCAACGAGCTCAACAAGATGGCATTTCATAACAAGTGAAACAACATCACAGCCACATGGCACTTTGCAACGATGATAAACATGGCAAGAATAAATCTAACATGCTACCTAGCACATACAACATGTAGATCATGGCAAGACGAACACGTGGACATGTCATTTGCATCATTTGGACAAACGAGCTAAAAGATATCACATGGCAAAGATGACATAAAAACATCACATAACAGCAGTTTATTTCATGATGCACTCTTGCAACAGCAAAACAAGCACCTAGATGATCTCTAACATGCATGACAACAACAGATGAAACGTAGAGCACGACCCCACGAACGTCTGGACATGCTACATGCGCGAATCGGAGCAACACACAAAAAGATATGCATATTTGAATATAGCATCACAGATTAAGCAAAACAGGGACTTAGAGGTTAAAAGAGCAACCTCTCTCTCAGATCTGAAAAAAAACGGAATCCCGGCCCGGATCTGGATCCGGTGCGGCCCGGCGGCGGGGCGGCCTGGGAGGTGCGGAGCGGCCCGCGGGAGCTGCGGCCCAGGCGGTGGAGGCGGTCCGATTGGGCCCTGGACGGCGCGGTGGCGTGGCTGGCCCGGAGCGGAGGCCGGGAGGCGGCGGCTGGAGGAGGCCCGCTCGAGGAGGCGTGGCTCGGCCTGGCGCGCTGGGAGGGACGCGGTGCGGCGCGCCTGGCGACGGAGAAGCGCTGGAGGGCGATGGCTGAGGCGAGGCCCACCGAGCGCCTCGGCCCAGGCGAAGTGGTCCTGCGCGGAGGAGGCGTACGGGCCGGTGAAGTGGGGACCGGGCCGGCTGGCCAGCGCTGCGGGGGAATCGGGGCGAAGTGGGGACCGGGCCGGCTGGAGCGATCGGGCCTCTACCCCGATCCGATCGGCAGAGGCCGATCCGTTGACCTGGCCGGTCGCTGGGATCGACGCGGGGAGTCCGCGGCGCTGGATTCCAGATCGACGCGGCGGCTCGATGGTTGCGGGATCTGGCTGGTTCGGCGGGGAAGTGGCCAAGTGGATGAGGGATCTGAGAAAAAAAATGAGGGGGAGAGAGGAAGAAGAAAGGGATGCCCAAAATTAGACTAGGGTCTAATATATAGCAGGCAGCTAGGGTTTGGAGATTTGGGGGGTGCTAGGAGCCCTCCGATCGCGATCCGACGGATCCGATCACGGGGGTAGTTTAGAAAGGCCTAGGAGAAGGCAGTAGACTGCAGTAGGGGTGTTTCCAGGACACAAAGTGAAGGCACTTTGGACCCACACGAACAACTGATGGGATAGCCAACGGAGTCCAAACGAGATGAGATTTGAGAGGCGGGTAGCACACAACAAAACAACAACACACACACAACAACCTCGCGGCACACCGGTAACGTTACACGCCCAAACAACAAAGTAGGCCTACGGGACATCACGGACACGTGAAGGAGCTCCGGAACGCGAAACGGACAACGGGAAGGAACGCGCGGATCCGGATGCAACCGTCAACACAAATGCAATGCGATGCACATGTCTACATGATATGAATGAATGCCACACACTCACACAACAAAACGACGAAAACCCGAAAGACAAAGAACCCGGAATGGAAATAGATGAAGCCGGAGATATATTATATACCCAAAAGGGAAAGTATTACATCCGGGGCATTACAACTTTGAAGACCAAGCCAATCCAGGCAAGCAGCCCTTTGACCATGATACCCTTGTGTTCTTCGGAACCCGTTTGTTTCTGAATGCATGATGATAAGAGTTACGATGGTGACCTAGTTGAGAACCACCACATGATGCATGACTTATTCATGATCTTGCTAAATGCTTAGATGCAATGCTAATGATTAGTAGTGATGCTTAGTGATGCATGTGTGCCATGAAACCTTCGTGGTTGCATTCTTTTCAAAAAACCCCGTCGGGTGCCCCTAATGCCCGAGGGTGATGTTGAGTTAGGTCATCACTTGAGAAAGAAGTGATGTGCCGATAAAGATCTTATGCCTAGGTGAAATGATGGATTAGATTTATGTGTGACTACCGTCCCAACCAAATATGTGCAACCACTCTACCCCTTATGGGACGGGGCGTTATTGATTACTTAGGCCGATACTAGCATGGTGCCCGCATTACTAGTGACGGGAAGACTTGAGGTCTTTCCCGAGACGGGGTCGTGCTTGGATAGACGACCATGACTGTTTTCACAGGGCACCAGACACACCGTTGGTCCCTTCGTGTACGCGTGACATTGAAAATAGGGCAAGTCCCATGATCTATTGTTTGTACTCGATGGCTGTGCACCAACGAGTGGACCCTATGTTAGTGTCATCTAAGGAAAGATAATGACCGGGTGCTTCCCCCGAGTACTTGAGGTACTGCAGGATCGTGGGTGACACGAAAGCTTCCCGGATCTTGTGGGTAAAGTGTGCAACCTCTGCAGAGTGTAAAACTATTCGAATAGCCGAGTCCACGGTCATGGACAGTTGGGTGGGGCTACTTAAACTATGTCCAGAATTTTACTACATCGGTGAAAGTATGTGTGTGTGATGAGTCAAGGTGGTGACTTGGCTCGTTGAGCTGAATTCTATTCATGTTGATATCGGTAACCTGTCTTCGAGGTTACGTGAATTTATTGATGCATATACTTGATGGTAGAATATTTATTCTAGCTCGTAGCTAGATTGCTCATTGTTGTACAATTGCATTGTTACTTTGAACCAAATCATCGGTTGCTTGCGAGTACATTCAAAGTACTCATTGGCTTGCCACTGGTTATTTAATTGGCCAGGCATGGAGGAACAGGAATATGAAGAAGAGTTCTATGGAGACGAACATGCGAACTAGGACGCCATCCCATTCAGAATGCATGTAGGGTTAAGGCAGATGGCATGGGCTCTACTTATCTTCGAAGACTTCCGCTATTTGAGTTATTTGCTATTCAGCCCTTGAGGCTTTATCTATGTAAGACTTGGCCATAATGGCCATAATTTGTGTAAGACGGTATGTATGGATGTAAGACTCTTGTTATTCAGCTTCTGTGTGTTCAGTGAGCATTGATCTCTGGGATCACTGTACACGTGCATTCGGTGATCTCGACTCCTAAGTCGGGGTCCCCACAGAGCTGGTATCAGAGCCATCCTGATTGTAGGAAGCCTTAGTTAGCATGGGCGTTAGTTAGATGAGACCCCTTTTTCAAAAAAAAACCTTCTGAACCTCTCTTCTTTTCTAAACCTTACCAACCTGAGATATCATCAGCTTATTAACCTCTCCTATTCACCCTTTGTAGATGGCCGCTGTACCTGAAGAGCACCTGACCACTGGGTTTCCCTTGCTTCTCGAGGATAGCCTCCAGGAGTGTCAGTTCCACCGAGCGCCCATCCTCACCTACCTTGAGCATTGGGTTAGCGACACTGAGGTGGAGTACCATGTGGAAGTGACCGTGAAGGCAAACGATCCTCCCACAAGTTGATTCTTCGAGGGACCCCAGATGGCAACACTACCTCTCGCCGTCAAGGCTGCTGCACTCAAGGAACTAACCCGTCTCTGCGAGCTTCTTCCGGAGATGGCAGCCAAGATGACAACCCGCTTCTTGCCTTATCGGAAGGAAGGTGAAGATGAAAGCAGTGCACTAGCCCCTCCACTGAAGGAAGGACTCCCGCTTCGATTCCAGACCTACTTCAGTCTATGTGCCGACAGCTTGGCACAAGATTTGGCCTCGGAATCGATGAAGCTCCGAGAAGAACTTTACAAGACCAAGGCACTTCTTCGTCGAGCACAAGAGAAGACAAATAGGATCAGGAAGGAAGGAGCACCTCCCGGACAGTCCGCTATCGCGTACCGAGGCGGAAGGCCCTCAGGAGATGTATCTTCCAAGGATGAAGAACCACCTCGGCGACGCCGCATGACGGCAAGGGAATATCGCAAGCTTTTCCCTGCACCACCGACAAAGCACCGTCGTATCCAACTCCTCCACTCCCCCGCACCCTCAAGTGACAAGGGGGCCCAGACAGATGAAGACAAGGAGGAAGACCCAGAAGAGCCAGAATACGCGACCAAGCATTCCGCCGCTTAGGCATTATTCGCAACTCGGATATGCTAGTTCGTGACCTCTACGGTAGGATAGGTCGTGTAACCCCTATGCGCAGTCGAGTCCTTGTATGGTTCATATAAAACCATCTAGTGTTGCTTTTGTTGTGTTTGGATGTATGTCGTATTCTTCCTTCGGGAATATGTAAACGACTACATCAACCATTTGAATTTTAATGAATGTGTTTGGCCCTTTCGGCCCTTGCATGATTTGACTAGTGTCACAACCACCCCCTTACTAGGCACCCATCTATATTGCTTTCCCTCTTCCAAGTCATGAGACCTTTTACCGCTCCAACAGGATGCCTGTTGTAACTCGTACTGGTACCTCTACCCAGCAGCCTGAAGCCGGAGCATCTGCTCAATCAGAGGCAGGCCACGACCAAACCAACGACCAAGCTCCACCACCACCTCCTCTGAACATGGACATGGCTCAGCTTCTCCAAGCTTTCCGAGAGGAACGCCAAGCCAACACCGCAGCCCTTCATATGATTGCTCAAGCTGTCACCAACAACCACCAACCGGCGGGGAATGGCAATGGACGTTCCATGTTGGCAGAGTTCAAGAAGCATGCACCGCCAACTTTCATCGAGACTGCTGAACCCCTGGATGCAGACGACTGGGTCCGCACCATTGAGGACTTGCTGGAACTAGTCGGATGCACTGAAGACCGCGAGAAGGTGGCTTATGTAGCCCACTGCCTCGGGGGGACTGCTAGAGCTTGGTGGGATGGATTCAAGGTCATGCATGCTGGGAAAGACATCACTTGGGACAACTTCAAGGCAGAATTCTGCAAAGCCCACATTCCTTCCGGAATCATGGCTATCAAAAAGCGTGAATTCCGAGCCCTGAAGCAAGGAAGTGGCACTGTCAAGGAGTACATGCAGAAGTTCAGTGTTCTGTCAAGGTATGCCCTTGAAGATGTCAGCACTGATGCTGCAAAAAGGGAGCGCTTCATGGAAGGCCTCAATCAGACCCTGTAGTACTCGCTAGTCGTGTGCGACTGCCCAACCTTCCCTGACCTGGTGAACAAAACACTCATGCTTGAAGACAAGCGGCGTGCTCTGGAAGACACTCGCAAGCGCAAGATGGTCAGCAAGGGAAGTTCCAGCAACCAGAAGCCTCCCCCGTGGCAGTCAGCCCCGGCCAAGCCAACCTATCAGCAACCAAGAGCTCCTGCACCTCGCGCCAACTATCAGCCTCAGCAGTATGCCAACCCAAGGCCAGCTTTCAACCCCAATAACAGTGGTGGCAACAAGATCAATAATCCAAACCAAGTCACTTGCTTTGGATGTGGTCAGACAGGACACATCTCAAGGGTGTGCCCCAACAAGAAGCCTGATGCCCCGCGCCCCAATGCGCAGAACCCAGGACAAGGCCGCGGGATGCCACCAAGGAACCCGGCTCCTCGCAACCCGCCCAACCATGGGAAGGGGCGTGTGAATCACGTCACTGCTGAAGAAGCCCAGGAAGACCCGGACGTCGTGCAGGGTATGTTCCTTGTCAACTCAGCACCTGCAACTGTCTTGTTTGATTTTGGAGCCACGCATTCATTTGTCACTCAAAGATTTGCATTAAAAAGTGGCATGACCCCTACACCCCTGAATAACCCCCTGGTGGTACAAACCCCCGGAGCAGAGATGAGAGCCAAGATAGGCTGTAAAGGAGTCAGTATTACCATTAACGGTGAAGACTTCCTAGCAGACCTTATCATCCTAAGATCGCAAGGCTTGGATGTGATCTTAGGGATGGATTGGCTCAGTAAGCACCAAGGGTTATTAGACTGTGCCAATCGGATTGTCACTGTGACCAATGACCAAGGAGTCGAAGTTAAGTTTGCTCCCAACTCCACTTCAGCTCAAGCCGTTCAAGTCAACTGTCTGTCTGAAGTTGGGCTGGAGCAAGTACCGGTAGTATGCGAGTATCCTGATGTCTTTCCGGATGAGCTACCGGGAATGCCCCCTGGCCGTGACATTGAGTTCGTCATTGATACGTCCAAAACGTATCTATAATTTCTGCTTGCTCCATGCCTCTTTTGAGTGATATTGCTATGTTATTTATACACTTCCATACACTTTTGATCATATTTGGACTAACCTATTAACTCAGTGCACCCCAGTGCCAGTTTCTGTTTTCGGCTGTTTTTGTATTTCAGGTTTTCACATTACGAGAACTGCCAGAAAAAATCCAGAAAAATTATATAAAAAATCAGCATTCCGGAAGCTTCCATGCGGCCAAAGTAGGGCCGGAGGGGACCCACAAGGGCTCCAGGCGGCCTGCCCACGCGGCCCCCCCTGGCCGCGCCGGGGGGGGCGCCTGGGCACCCCTGACCCCCTCTGATGCCCCCCTTTGGCATATATTTACACCGTGTCGCGGAAACCCTGATTCCAGACCCCTTTTCTCCAGACGCGATTCCGATCTCCGCCGCCATCGCCATCAAGCTTCGGGGTACCAGAATTCCTGCGCCGGCACCCTGCCGGGACGGGGAAGTGCCCCCGGATTCATCTCCATCGACGTTGCTTCCTCCCTCCATGATGCGGGAGTAGTTCCTCCTCGGGGCTGAGGTTCTTACCAGTAGTTATGTGGTCAATTCTCTCTCCCATGATGTGATCTTCGTTGTGATCATAGGCTATGTTAATCTAGGGTGATCCCATGATATTTCCCCTACCTCTATGTATTGGATTGATGTACTCACTTGTCTTTATCTAGTATAATCCCCGAGACCAAGGTGACAGCGGTCTATTGGACATGGATTAGAACAATATTTTCATGAGTGATTTCCTCTCTTGTGTGTTGATTGAAGATTGAGAGTCTCTTGGTGCTTGTCTTTGACTATCCTTTAGATATGTTGTGGCGATTGTGGGACTCTCTTTGGATGGCCGCGGTGACATTGGGAAATCCTTAGATTGAGAACTACGAACTTTGAGGTGTGCTTTTGTAGCCCTACATAATTCTCGTCCTCCCTTGACCACGAAGGAATGACCTCCGAGTGCGTCCCCTTTGCATGTTTTATGGGAAATATCATGTGATTCGATTATGTTAATGTTGTTGGGAGTTGCCACTAGTGAAAGTATGAAGCCTAGGCCTTGTTTCCACCATTGCAATACCATTTGTGCTCACGTTTACCACTTGTTTGCTTGCTGCACTTTTTATTACAGATTTATATTACTTTGTTTTGCCATCCATATCACTTGCCATTTAACATCTCTTCGCCGAACTAGTGCACCTATACATCTAACAAGTGTATTAGGTGTGTTGGGGACACAAGAGACTTCTTGTATCTTAGTTGCAGGGTTGCTTGAGAGAGACCATCTTCAACCTCTACTTCCCTGAGTTTGATAAACCTTAGGTCATCCACTTGAGGGAAATTGCTGCTGTCCTACAAACCTCTGCGCTTGGAGGCCCAACATAGTCTACAAGAGTAGAATCGTGTGTAGACATCAAGCTATTTCTGGCGCCGTTGCCGGGGAGGTGAGCGCTTGAAGGTATATCTTTAGATCTTGCAATTAAATCTTTTTGTTTCTTGTTTTTATTTCACTAGTTATGCTTATGGACAACCTTGCTATTTGATCGTTGCTTGCAGGAAGACGCCCCACACCTGTGGTTGTTGCTCCTCCCCCTACTGAAATTGTGCCCTATAAAATACCAGCTGGTATTATCGATTATGTTTTGGCTGATCGTTATGCAGGAGACAGACATCCCGGTGAACACTTGCTATATATGTCACAACTATGTTCATTATTTAAGCTTGCAGGTGTATCAAGGGAGTTTGTCATGAGGAAATTATTTGCCTTGTCACTGAAAGGAAAAGCATTGGAATGGTATAGGCTACTAAATGACTCTCACCTGCTGGAGTGGGAAGAGATCCAGTCTCTCTTTTACTCCAAGTTTTATCCTCTTCATGAAGTCCATGAGAATAGGAATTATGTTTATAATTTTTATCCTCATGACGGAGAGAGCATAGCTCAAGCTTGGGGGAGACTGAAAACGTTAATGCTAAAATGTCCTAACCATGGGCTCCCCAAAGATATGATTATTACTAATTTCTATGCGAGGCTTTCTCGAGAGGATAAAGATTTGCTCGACGCTTCCTCTATGGGTTCTTTCACAAACAAAAAGATTGATGCTAAATGGGAACTCCTTGAAAGAATTCAACGCAACACTGAAGATTGGGAGATCGACAAAGGTAAAGAGTCAGGTATAATTTATGAGTATGATTGCATTAAGTCCTTTGTTGAAACTACAAGTTTTAATAAGTTTAGTGCTAAGTTTGGGCTTGATTCTCAACTCCTTGTTGATTTCCTCAAATCTTTTGCTTCACATCTTAATATGCCTAAGGAGGATTGGATCAAGTATCATAAACCTTTTAAAGAGACTTGCAAAGAAAATGAAATTGTTCATGATGATTGCAACATGCATGATCCAATTTCTAAAAATGAAGTTTTATATAAGCATGTTAATTTTTGTGGAGTGGATAGACCTTGTGAAAGGCCTATGATTGAAGAAGAGAAGTATTGTAAGCAACATAAGCATGAAAGAACAATCACTTGGGTCAGAGATTTAAATGAAATTGCTAGAGAATTGTGTGACCTTTATCCTTTTACTTGTGAACTTTGCCGTATAGAGGGTCACTTTAATTTTCAATGCATGAACTTTCAAAACATAACTGTTAACCGGTTGTGTGATAACATGATCACCTCTGATCTTTATGATGAGCTTATGTTATTTTTGATGTGTGAAGAGTTATCAGAAAAGACTTCATGGCTAGATGTTAATGCCATAGGAATAAAAAAACACTTTGCAAAATTGCCAACTCTATTGTGTTGTTAATTGCCATGAAAATGATTACATAGGTAAGATTATAAAGGAGGGAACTTTACCAAAGTATAAAAATGTCTCTTATATTTCTGCTAATAAAAAGGAGAGTTTCTCCCAAGTTTCCCTATTGTTTCTAATGATAAACCAGGATATGTGGAGAAGCTTCATCTCCAACCACTCCCTCCTAAGGTTAAGAAGAAGAAAAAGAAGAGGAGGAGGAAGAGGAGCAAGAAAGAAGAAGAATGGGTATCAACCTGGCCTGAGCATATTCCTCCCATCAACTTTTATCCTAACGATTGTAAGTTTAAAGAAGAAGGTGAAGTTTATTGCCTTAATTATCATCTTGATGATACGTCCGTAGGTACTATTGAAGATGATTTTGATTATGATATGCATGTCACTTATTGTGATTGGGAAAATGATGATAATGCTACTTATGATCTTGAAAATCTTTTTGGTACCAACTCTGAAAGTGATGATATGGGAAGCTCTAAGCTTGGGGATAATAGGATTGCAAACCCTTTACCCACTAGTGATGTGATAATTGATAATTCTTTTGCTAGTAAGAATAAAGACAACATGATTACAAATATAGTTGCTAGCAATGATAATGCTCTTCTCTACTATGATGATGTCATAACTCCAACCTATAGTGATTATAAAGGTACCTATGACATAAGGAGAAATTATCCTTATGAAACTTGTCATAATCATGGAGGGAATTACTCCCTTGTTGAACACCACCCTCCTAATACACAAGTAATCTATAGTGTTCAAGTTGTTTATGATAGTCCTACTCCCATTATTACCAATGAGAAAGATTATGCTTATGTGGAGAGTAAGAGTACCTTTTTGCATGTGGATCATGGTAACAATGCTTTACGTCATGCTTATATTGTTGAGTTCATCCATGATGCCACTGAAATTTATAATGAGAGAGGGAGACTTGGTTCTAAATATCTTAATAATAAGAAGTTTCCTCTCTTTACGGTGAATATTTTGAAGTTATGCTTGTTTTGCCTTCCTATGCTAGTTGCTTTGTGCTTCAATAAATTATTCTATTACAATATTCCTATGCATAGGAAGCATGTTAGGCTTAAATGTGTTTGGTATTTGCTTCTTGATGCTCTCTTTTGTTCTTCGGCTCTTATTCCTATGAGAGCATCATTAAAGTCGTAAGCCTATCTTTATGGCTATAAAGAAAGAGCTCTCGGGAGACAACCCTTGTTATGTTTACTTTCAGTTTTAGTGGTCTTGATGTTTGTTACTACTGTAGCAACATCATTGTATCTTTATTTTTCAGCTTTGTGCCAAGTTTAGCCTCTGATTGCAAGAAAGTTCAAAAGTTGTGACGTGCTGTCCAGGAAACAGATTCTGTCCATGGATAGAAAAATTCGTATAAAATCAACAGATCATCTTTTTGGTCTGAATTTTTTCGACAGCGTGCTCTATATAATTGTCTTTCGTGCGTCTGTTTTGAGTTTTTTTATTAGAGTTGCAGAAGTGCCCCGGAAAAATCATTTACTACCTGATGTTCTGTTTTTCACAGATTCTGTCCTGTTTTGCCTTTCCTTCATTTTGCAAACCTAGAGCTTGCTTTTTCTTTGCAAAAACCTTTTGGCAATCTTGAGAAACAGTAGAACTTCAAGAATATCTTTATTTCCAGCAAGGAACAATTATTTTATTATGGGTACTAACCTCGCTAATCAGATTATGATGAGTTATGTATGAAGGGAGTTTTCAAGTGTGCGAGGGAAGATGATAAAAAGATTCAGGAGTGTCAAACGCTCAAGCTTGGGGATGCCCCCATGCACCCCCAAGAAATATTCAAGGAGACTCAAGCGTCTAAGCTTAGGGATGCCCCCGTGCATCCCCTTCTCCATCAACATTATCAGTTCGTCCTTCGTTCCACTATATTTTAATCACTTCATGTGTTATGTGCTATGCTTGGAGCGTCTTGTTTTAGTTTTCCTTTTAGTTTTCTTTAGCTTTTCATAACGAGTCGGAACTCAGCTTTCTTTATGTGGGAGAGAAACACGCTCCACTTCTACCTAGAACATAACATAGAATTTGCATGTCTATCTTAGCTGTGTGTGTTCTTTGTCTTTTAATAGCTACTATCATGCTTAGCTCTTAACTTTCATGCTTATCTTTTTAAAGAGCTTTTGTTTTGTTGGTTGCTTGAACTCTCTTTAGTTATCATGTTTATCTTATTAAGAGAGTTTGCTTCCGTTGCATTGGTTGATATCTCTATGATAAAGATGCTACGTGCATAATGGCGCTTAGTAGTTCATGTTTTCTTATGGTTAGTCTCAAATAGCTGGGGGGTTCCCAATGTGTTATTGGAGTACCAACATGATTTGTTTGCCTATGATGTGGTATGGTTTAGTAATATCTTCCTTCAAAGAATTTATTTTGATTGACTTGGCGTATGCTCACGCATATTTAAGACTGTAAAGAAAGTCTGTCAAGCCTTGATGATCTTTTGTTTCTGAGTAGCGATATAACTTCCATGCCTGATTCAATGTTGCTTTGTCGCTCTGCATGATTATGACCGTCATTGCTCTTTTAGTTGGTCGCTCCCAGTCTTTTGCTAACCTTTGCCTGTACTAAGCGGACTGACTGCTTGTGCATCCAAAATCCTTTAAACCAGTTATGCCATATGAGTCCACCATACCTTCCTATACATGGTATTTACCTGCCATTCCTAACGAAGACTTTCATGTACCATCTCGAAATTATTCAAAAAAAGCATTTATCTTTTGTGCCTCTGTTTTAGCTCATGAGGAAGTAGTAGTTAATTCATGATCTTTTTAAGTTGGACAAGCTTCACCCCGGGATTGCATGTCTAATGTGCAAACCCATAATACGAGAAGGAACTGGCATAGAGTGCGCCCGGCTCATTAAAAAAATACAACAAACAAACCCTCCTTCACGCTTTGTTCATGAGAAATCAGAAAACTTTGGCAGTGATAAACAAAGGAGATTAAGAGGATGTGATCGTCCTCATTCGGGAGCCGTTCCTCGAAACTTGTCCAGCTCAAGAAGTAATTGAGTTATCTGCTAGCATTCGTTGACGAAATATGCATATTCTAAAAAAATAATTATTACCTCTGTTTTTAAAACCAAGAGCTCTGGTACATGTTTAGTTTTTGTTTCCGACCACGGGTTTTCATCCTTGCCAACAAAAGCCATGGTTCGAGAGTCTCCACCTTCTTTTAAAAGCACCAACTACTGAGAGCATGATTGTCATTCTCAGTGTAATGTGCATTGTCCCAAAGTAGCATTGTCTTTTGCATGATTGTGATATCGTTTATTTTGAAATCAATGTATCTAGTCATCACTTAAACCTTGGAGGTGCCCCTGCATTTATGTTTTGCTTCACTAAAGGGGGCAAGCTAGATATCACTTTATCATATTTGCACATCATGTTCATTACAAATCTATTTGATGTTTCAATATCATATTGTAAAACTTTCAGTTCTTTGTGATTTTCTCATGAGGCAACTTAATTACTATAGATTCATTGTCTCAGTAAGCTTTTGTCATATGACTATGAAAAAGTCCTATATGGTTAATAGCATGTCACCACAGAAATTATTCTTGTCATCATTTACCTACTCGAGGACGAGCAGGAATTAAGCTTGGGGATGTTGATACGTCCAAAACGTATCTATAATTTCTGCTTGCTCCATGCCTCTTTTGGGTGATATTGCTATGTTATTTATACACTTCCATACACTTTTGATCATATTTGGACTAACCTATTAACTCAGTGCACCCCAGTGCCAGTTTCTGTTTTCGGCTGCTTTTGTATTTCAGGTTTCACATTATGAGAACTGCCAGAAAAAATCCAAAAAAATTATATAAAAAATCAGCGTTCCGGAAGCTTCCATGCGGCCAAAGTAGGGCCGGAGGGGACCCACAGGGGCTCCAGGCGGCCTGCCCACGCGGCCCCCCCACCCCCTGGCCGCGCCGGGGGGGCGCCTGGGCACCCCTGACCCCCTCTGATGCCCCCCTTTGGCATATATTTACACCGTGTCGCGGAAACCCTGATTCCGGACCCCTTTTCTCCAGACGCGATTCCGATCTCCGCCGCCATCGCCATCAAGCTTCGGGGGACCAGAATTCCTGCGCCGGCACCCTGCCGGGACGGGGAAGTGCCCCCGGATTCATCTCCATCGACGTTGCTTCCTCCCTCCATGATGCGGGAGTAGTTCCTCCTCGTGGCTGAGGTTCTTACCAGTAGCTATGTGGTCAATTCTCTCTCCCATGATGTGATCTTCGTTGTGATCATAGGCTATGTTAATCTAGGGTGATCCCATGATATTTCCCCTTCCTCTATGTATTGGATTGATGTACTCACTTGTCTTTATCTAGTATAATCCCCGATACCAAGGTGACAGCGGTCTATTGGACATGGATTAGAACAATATTTTCATGAGTGATTTCCTCTCTTGTGTGTTGATTGAAGATTGAGAGTCTCTTGGTGCTTGTCTTTGACTATCCTTTAGATATGTTGTGGTGATTGTGGGACTCTCTTTGGATGGCCGCGGTGACATTGGGAAATCCTTAGATTGAGAACTACGAACTTTGAGGTGTGCTTTTGTAGCCCTACATAATTCTCGTCCTCTCTTGACCACGAAGGAATGACCTCCGAGTGCGTCCCCTTTGCATGTTTTATGGGAAATATCATGTGATTCGATTATGTTAATGTTGTTGGGAGTTGCCACTAGTGAAAGTATGAAGCCTAGGCCTTGTTTCCACCATTGCAATACCATGTGTGCTCACGTTTACCACTTGTTTGCTTGCTGCACTTTTTATTACAGATTTATATTAATTTGTTTTGCCATCCATATCACTTGTCATTTAACATCTCTTCGCCGAACTAGTGCACCTATACATCTAACAAGTGTATTAGGTGTGTTGGGGACACAAGAGACTTCTTGTATCTTAGTTGCAGGGTTGCTTGAGAGAGACCATCTTCAACCTCTACTTCCCTGAGTTCGATAAACCTTAGGTCATCCACTTGAGGGAAATTGTTGCTGTCCTACAAACCTCTGCGCTTGGAGGCCCAACATAGTCTACAAGAGTAGAAGTGTGTGTAGACATCAGTCATCGAGCTCGTGCCCGGGGCAGGACCCATCTATAAGAAGCCTTATAGAATGGGGACGGAAGAATTAGCCGAGTTGAAGAAGCAACTGGAAGAGCAGCTGAGGAAGGGATTTATCCGCCCAAGTGCCTCCCCTTTGGGGATCACCTGTTCTGTTTGTGGCAAAAAGGGACGGTACCATCTGCTTATGCATTGACTACCGTTCCCTCAATGAAGTTACAATCAAGAACAAATATCCACTTCCCAAGATTGAAGATCTGTTTGATCAGCTCAGCGGAGCCAATGTGTTCTCCAAGATCGACCTCAGATCTGGGTACTACCAGCTGACGATTAGACCCCAAGATATTCCGAAGACGGCATTCGTAACCAGATATGGCCTGTACGAGTGCACGGTCATGTCCTTTGGGTTAACCAATGCCCCAGCTTACTTCATGTATCTCATGAATAAAGTCTTCATGGAATATTTGGACAAGTTTGTTGTTGTCTTCATCGTTCTTGTCTTCTCGAAGACGGAGGTAGAACACGAGCAACATTTGAGGATGGTCCTAGACAAGCTTTGGGAGCACCAACTATATGCCAAATCCAACAAGTGTGAGTTATGGCTGCATAAAGTTGGATTCTTAGGTCATGTCTTGACCGAAGAAGGATTGTCGGTTGATCCTGCGAAGATCGAAGCTGTGACCCAATGGCAATCTCCAACGACCGTCAAGGAAGTCAGACGCTTCCTCGGACTTGCGGGCTATTACCGCAAATTCGTGGAAGGATTCTCTAGCATTGCCCGGCCGATGACTCAGCTCCTCAAGAAGGACAAGAAGTTCGAGTGGACGCCAAAATGCGAAGAGAGCTTCCAAGAGCTCAAGAAGAGGTTGACCACCGCCCCAGTTCTGGCAACACCTGATATTCACAAGGAGTTCGTGATATATTGTGATGTCTCTCGAACCGGATTGGGAAGCGTTCTGATGCAAGAAGGCCGAGTCGTAGCTTACCTCTCCAGGCAGCTACGACCTCATGAAGAGAACTATGCTACTCACGATCTTGAGTTAGCAGCAGTGGTTCATGCCTTGAAGACATGGCGGCATTACCTCCTAGGGAAACGGTGTGAGATATACACAGACCACAAAAGTCTGAAGTACATTTTCACCCAAAAGGAATTGAACATGAGGCAACGAAGATGGTTGGAACTCATCAAAGACTATGACCTCAGTGTTCAATATCAACCCGGGAAGGCTAACGTGGTGGCCGATGCCTTAAGCAGGAAGGCTTGCTCCTTGAATGCCATTATTCAAAAGAGGCAGCCAGCCCTGTTTAAAGAGCTCGAACAATTCAGTTTGGAATTGGTCACCCCTGGATTTCTGGATCATTTGGAAGTCAAACCGACCCTGATGGATGAAGTCAAGATGGCGCAAGGCGGGCACGCAAGCATTGAAGGCATCAAAAAGAAGATGAAGCTAGGCAAGGCCCCAGGATTCTCCGAGGACGAGCACGGGATTGTTTGGTACAAAGGACGCATCTGCGTACCAAACAAGATGGAGCTGAAGAACCTGATCCTGCAAGAAGCCCACGACACTCCGTACTCCATCCACCCTGGAGGAACCAAGATGTATCAAGACTTGAAGGAAATATTATGGTGGCACGGGATGAAAAGAGAGATTGCAACCAATGTTGCAAAGTGTGATTTGTGCCAAAGGGTCAAGGCTGAATATCAGTGACCCACCGGATTGCTCCAACCACTCCAGGTTCCTGAGTGGAAGTGGGATAAAGTCGGAATGGACTTCATCACTAGATTACCAAGGTCGCATAGAGGACATGACTCCATCTGGGTCATAGTCGACCATTTGACCAAGGTGGCCCACTTCATTCCTGTCAAGACTACTTATGATGGCAACCGGCTGGCAGCTCTCTACATCGACAGAATCGTAAGCCTTCATGGCATTCCCAAGGAGATTGTGTCAGATCGAGGAACCCAGTTCACCTCAAGGTTCTGGAAGAAGTTCCAAGAAGCCTTGGGAACCAAGTTGTCTTTCAGCACAACTTTCCACCCACAGACCGGAGGTCGGACAGAACGAGTAAATCAAATTCTCGAAGACATGCTCTGAGCCTGTGTTTTGGCCTATGGAGCCAAGTGGGAAGATTGCCTCCCTTTTGCCGAGTTCTCCTATAACAACAGTTATCAGTCGAGCCTTCAGATGGCACCATTTGAGGTGTTGTACGGACGCAGATGTCGCACGCCCCTCAACTGGTCGGAGACTGGAGAAGGACTAGTCTTTGGACCGGATATTCTCCGCGAAGCAGAAGAACAAGTCCAACTAGTGAGAGAGCGCTTGAAGGCAGCCAAGTCAAGGCAGAAGAGCTATGCCGATACTCACCGATGGGATATGAGCTTCCATGTCGGGGATCATGTGTACCTGCGGGTAACCCCTCTAAAGGGAACCAAGCGTTTCCACGTCAAGGGGAAGCTCGCACCAAGGTTCATTGGACCCTTTGAGATCACTGCACGACGAGGAGAAGTGGCTTACCAGTTGGAACTACCACCCGAGCTATCCGATGTGCACAACGTATTCCACGTGTCACAACTTCGGAAATGTCTCCATGTTCCGAACAAGCCTGATCTCTACAAGGATGTTGATCACCAAGCCATTGATATGCAGCCTGATTTGACCTACCGCGAGAATCCCATTCGCATTCTGGACGAAGCAGAACGACGGACGCGAAGCCGCACCATCAAGTATTTCAAGGTCCAGTGGAGCAACCACACGGAAGCGGAAGCAACCTGGGAACGTGAAGACTATCTTAGATCCGAGTATCCCGATCTCTTTTAAGACATAATTTAGGAATCTCGGGGACGAGATTCTTGTAAGGGGGGTAGGTCTGTCACACCCTGCATTTTGTAACATGTCATTTGCATCAATGAACCATGAAAATTTGGACCAGCAAAATTTTTTGGCATCATTTGGCTTTTACTTGGAGTTGAGATTTTCTTCCTGTGTTTTTCATGTGCTCATTAAAGTCAACTATTACCTCTTGTAGAATTCATCTCCTTACCCAAAACTTCTGCCCAATAATCATGCCAAGTGTTTATAGCAGTATAGTATTTTCTTATAAAATTAATTTGGCCAAAATGTATTTTCAAAAATTAGTATTCCAAAAACCCCTGAATTGAGGTTTGCACTGCAAGTGCTTGATTTAGGGTGAGAAAATTGTTTCAAAAAGTATATTTGAGACCTAGTAGTCATAGGACTCCCGGAAACAACAAAAGTATAATTTTAAAAGTTATTTTCCTATTTTATTTACAAGCTTTTTCTTAAGGCCAGAAATGGTCTTTAATAGGGAAAAATTATTTAATTATTTCAAAAATATTTGCCAAAATTCAGGGAGACTCATAGGACATATATTGTCCATATATAAGAGTTTCAACACTTGGTCATGTTCAAAATAATGGGCTAATCCCTCTGAAACCCTTTCTGGATATTTCAAGATTTTGAAATATTTACAAAGGAAATATTCTCTAAAAATTCCAGGGAAATTCAATCATGTCATATATGACATATTTGATGATCTTGCCAAGCCTCATGCCTTGGGAAGCAAGAAAACATCATCAAAACCCTTCAAAACCATTCAGGCATCTGAAGTTTGAGCAACTTTACATTGCCAAACTTGTCCAAATGCTCTCAAACTTGGTGCACATGCTAGAATGATCTAATAAGGCATCTAGACCAAATGGCACAAGTTTTGGAGAAGGGTAACTTGATCAGAATACCCCAAAACCATTTCTGTTCAAATTCAAATTTGAACAACTTTACATTACCAACTTTTTACCTGGGGCTTCAAACTTTGTGGGCATGATCATAACCCCAAATGATGACACTACACCAAGTGGTGCATCAAGGGGAGATGACTAGCTTGACTTAAACATGGTGAAGCCATTTCTGTTGATTTCAAGGGTTCACCAAAGTTGCATTGGCTAGTTTCTTCAAACAAGCCCAAATTTGGTGAAACACCCTATTTCCATATGACATTCAATCATGTTAAGTGTCATGGCTAGTGGAGATCATTTGCTTGCTCAAAACTTGATCAAACACCTTCTGCCATTTTACCAAAACCATCATCTTGACCTCTTTTACTATTTACTTTTGCTTGAACTTTCTACCACAGCCTCACCTAGTTACATTCTACCTCCAGTAACTTCCCCATGTCCACAGCTCAATGATTGAGGGGTGAAAACCCCAAATTACCTTGTTGGATAGCCCAATTCTACCCATCTACCAGCTTCCCTCCTCTCTCACTGAGCATCCAAGGCATCCAAAGCCACAGCTGGGTTGTTTACTTCGTGCTGGACCCCCCAGACACGGCGGACACGCCCAGTGAGCCAACGGCATGCCGTGGCATGCGATAAGCACGCTCCAGAGCACGCTACAGTGCGCACCCGCACTGTAGCCTCGCCCAATCCATAGCCCCCGACCACCTTGTGCTTCCCCCTCGCGCTGTTCAACGCGCCTCGGCGTCCGCAACTCCCCCCGGCGCTGTCCCCCTCCTCCTTCTCCCTCCAGTGGACGCCCTCGCGCGCGCGCCGGCCGCCCGCGAGCTCCAACCTCTGGCCTCACACGCGCGAGCTCTCTGGATGCATCCCCGCTCCCCCTCTTCCAATCCTCTGCCCTGGAACTCGTCCAGCAACACAACAGACGCATCCCCAGGGCCTCCCGTGCACTGTGGCGACGAGCAGAGGCTCGTCGGCGCACAGGTCCACGGCATCTCGCCGTCCTCCTATAAATAGGGCCCCTAAGCCCCTCCTTTCTTCACCAGCAGAACTCTCCCTCTCTCAATCATCCCCAGAGCCACTCGCCCCCTCTCCAGACCCGCCCGAGCTCGAGATCGAGCTCGAGCTCCGCCGCGGCGGCTTCCCGTCGCCAGCCCTGTACAGGCCGCCCTAGCCTTCCCTCTTGCTCGATCTAGCACCGCAGCACGCCACTGATGCATTTCCCCCTCTTTCCCCTCTCTGCAGCTGCCGGAATCGACCGGAGCAGCATCCACCCGAAGCTCCTCCGCCGCGTGTCCTCGCCGCCGGCGAACCAGGCCCCTCCGGCGACCCGCACCACCACCACTAGAACGGCGACACCCTGCTGAGCCCATTCCTGCCCTCAGCTTGCCCCGCCGTGCACCATACCGCCGCCGGTGAGCTCGCCGCTTCTCTGGCCGTGAGGTTGGAGATGACAGGCGGGCCCCGCCTGTCATCCTCACCTCTCTCTCTCTCCCCCCTTTCTGACGCTGACCGCCGGGTCCCGCCCGTCAGGTTTAAAAAACCCTGGCGCGCGCTGGCGCCGTGCGGTGGGCTGAATTCGCCCTGGGCCGTTGCACTGTGGTCGTTCTGGCCCAGTGGCATAGAGCCTTTTTCCATTTTTCTTTTCTGTGGGATTTTAAATAATTCCCCAGGATTAAATATTTGTCCAAATAAATTAATTCCAGTTCCTAAAAACTTGTAAAAATCCAACCTATTTAATGGTGTCACTTTCACACATATCCATGAACCTTTTCTGTTCTGTCCAACTTTAAATTCATATTTGAACATTAAAACTTCTGTTCAAATATTCATGGACCCCATTCTGCCACTCCAAAACTCAAACTAAGAATTTTTGCCATCTTAGTTTTCTCTCTAGTATTTAACAAAAATAAGTTGACATTTTTCTGAGCACTTTTATTTTTCTGTTTTTATTGTGGTCTTATTTTCCCGTTGTTATTTTGCGACGATTAGATACCGTATTTGACGAGGTTGCTGAAGAAGAAGGTGGGGAAGGATTTGAAGACTTTGAAGACCAAGCCAATCCAGGCAAGCAGCCCTGTCGGTGTACTAAAGTAGGGGTACCTTAGTATCCCGACTTGTGCACGGGCAGTAGCAGCGTCCCATGGTCTGGCTCACCATGCGCCCGCCAAAGCCCACTCTAGGCCCCTTTAAGCCATTCAAGAACAAAGTATTCAAGTTAAGAGACAAGACCCCGGCAAGAGGAGCTTGCCGGGAAGGCCGTGCCAGGCCCAAAGTTATCGTTCCAGCACAAGACCCTGGCAAGAGGAGTTTGCCAGGAAGGCCAAAGAATAACGCTTCAGAAGATATATCGCGGTGCATCATGCGCCCCGGCAGGACCCGGAGAGCGACAAACTTCCGGGCCCGGCAAGGTTGCGACCCCGGCAAGGTGCTTGCCGGGGGAAGCCTACACTGTGTGCCTGCGCTCCAGCTCATTTGGCCACGCGTCGCCCTGGGGCCCTTCCAGGGGCACGTGGTAGATGGCTGTGCAGCCTGGGGTACACGGTGGCAAGCCGCGGTGACGAGACTATCGTCGTGGCGAACGGAGACGCATGGACGGGCGCTTTTGGGGCGACGGCGACGGGCATTCAATGCCCTTGTCCCCCACCGTCAGAGTTAGGTGAAGACCACTGTTCATACACTGTTCATGCACTGTTACAACCACCACCAGTTTTACATTTTTACCCTCCTCTACGTTGGCACCTGTCGGTGACCCCTTTGAGCTATAAAAGGAGGCCCATGCACAACGTAGAGGGGGTTCGATCCTAGAAACTCGATCACTCCTACGCTCGGTGTAGCTAGCACTGTAGATCTTCAAGCTCCCGAGCCCGAGAACTCAATATAACCAAAGCAGGAGTAGGGTTTTACGCGTCCGCGCGGCCCGAACCTGGGTAAACTGCCCGCGTGTGCCCCTCGATCCGCTCTTCGTGCTCCCTCCGCTCCCTTGCCGTACCATAGAAGGGGCTCCGGTCCCATAGGTGTTCGTGGGAGGTCAGTTTCCCCAACATCTTTGGCGCGCCAGGTAGGGGGCGTCAAGGTTGTGCGAACCTGATCCGGCGCTCACGCGGGCGCAGTCTTCATCAACCTCTCCAGCTTCGTCAACTTCATCGGCTACGTCAACATGCCTCCGAAGAAGAAGGCTTCAGAGGTCGGAGGCCCGTCTGCATCAATCCCACCACCTCCAAAACCGACGGTTGGTGGAGGAGACGCTGGCGGAAGGGTGGACGCCGGTGGGGAAACTCACGGCGCCACCAAGTCCAAGGACAAGACGGACGACCGAGCGAACTCCAAAACCTCGGTGTCCGTGCACGCACCACGTCCCTCTCAGGAGGTACCAGACCAGCAGCGACGTGGTACCGGAGGTACCATACGCTTGCTGGGACGTGGCCAGGCCGGCGGGTCGCGGGACGCTCAAGGCCAACGTCCTGGCACGAGCAAGGCGCGGTCGCCGGGGCGGGAACATGCTCCTTCTAACGCGGTTAGAAGTCCGAGCGTATCTCGCTCCTCGCACCGTTCGCCACCGTTTCCCTCCTCTCCAGCAGAGGCCTTAGCCAGGGCTCAGCTGCTCCTCGATTTCCCTCCAGCGGCGGACAAGGCCGAAGACTGGAGGGCTACGATCCAGAGCCTCATCGCCTACGCCAACAACGACACGCCGCAGCAGCCGGCAACATCGCGGCCGCGGCAAGTCGACCAGGCGAAGGCCGATGGAGACAAGACCGCCGGGGGCGCAACTACCGTGCACTCCCCGCAGCGGAAGCAGAAATCGCCAACCCGTCGGATCAACGTCGACGACGACTCCACAGCGTCATCGGATCCGCGGGCTTGCCGCGATCAGCGCCAAGTCCTAGACGACAGGCGACAAGAGGACGCTCGAACTCGTATCGAGCGTCGACGAGAAGCCCGAAGACAGTCTGACCAGCGCGCTGGGACCGGTGTTGACATGCACGCGCCCGGTGAACCAGGCGACTTGCCGTACGCGGCAGGCTGCCCTGCGTTCACCCGAGAGCTGCGGCAAGTCCAGTGGCCCAGCATGAAGAACTTTAAGCCCGACGTACCCGAGAAGTATGACGGCAAGACACACCCCTCGGAGTTCCTCAGCATCTACACCATTGCGGTGCAGGCTGCCGGGGGACGCGACGAGAAGATTCTAGCCAACTACTTCCCGCTCGTGCTTAAGCCAAACGTCAGGTCTTGGCTTATGCACTTGCCGGAAAACTCCATCTCTTCATGGGCGGATTTGTGCCACCAGTTTGTCGGCGCCTTCACAGGCGGCCACAAACCCCACGGCCAGGAGAGCGATCTCCACATTCTTGCCCAGAAAGAGGGGGAGTCCCTACGCAAGTACATCCAAAGGTTCAGTCGCGTTCAGCACAACATTCCCGATGTCCACCCTGCCGCGGTTATCAGCGCGTTCCACCAGAATGTGCGTAATCGCCGGATGAGGGAGGAGATGGCGATGACCAAGATCCGGGACGTCAGCAAGCTTTATGCTCTAGCTGACAAATGTGCCCGTTCTGAAGAAGGGAGGAGGCTCCCCGGAGAGGATACCGGTGCAGGAGGAAGTGACAGCGAGGATGCCGCCCCGGCAAGGAAAAGCCGGCGGCGGAATAACAGGAAGAAGAAGAACAAGGAGGTACTGGTTGTCGAGCAGTCCGACAAGGAGGCTGCCGCCAAGAAGACACAAGCTGGTGGCTCCGGCAAGGAGGCCGCCCCTGTAGCGGCAGCCGACAAGCAGGACGGCTCCGACAAGCAGTACTGCAAGATACACCGCACTAAGGGCCACGATCTCCAGAACTGCAAAAGGGTATAGTACCTCGTAGAACAGCAGAAGGCTGAATACGAGCGTCGCGACAAGGAGAAGGCCCAAGGAGGCGGGGGAGAGCCCAGCAAGAAACGGCCGTTCAATGGCCGGGGAGGACGCCACGGCAAGGCCAAGCAGCGGCAAGGAGACAAACCTCCCCGGGGCCGCGACAAGGATGAAGACGAAGACGATGACGAGGATATGGATGAAGGAGACAACAGCGAGCAGGAATTCCAGAAGGCCACAGAAGTTATGTGCGTCGATGGAGGTGCTTCTCTGCACACTTCCCACCGCCAACTCAAGCAATGGGTGCGGGAAGTGAATGCAGCTGAGCCACCCGTCGAATCGCGCAGGCTGCTGAAATGGTCCGGCACGCCCATCATCTTCGACCTTGAGGACCACCCTGACCGCACAACTACAGTCGGGTGCTTGCCGATGTTGGTTTCACCAACTATCCGCAACCTCAGGGTCACCAAGATGTTGGTTGACGGCGGGGCCGGCCTCAATTTGATCTCCTCCACTGTGATCAAGAAGCTGCAAATCCCCGATAGCGAGCTCGAGGAAACCGGGACGTTCCAAGGGATCAACCCGGGAAAGAGCAAGCCGAAGGGGAAGATCACACTGCCGGTGACCTTTGGCGGAGAGCTTAACTTCAGGACGGAGAGGATCACGTTCGACGTTGCCGATATCCCATTGCCATATAATGGGATACTTGGCCGTCCTGCGCTTGCCAAGTTCATGGCAGCTTCCCACTACGCATATAACATGCTCAAGATGCCGGGGGCAATAAGCGTCATCTCTGTCCCCGGCGACAAGAAGGACGCGCTTATCTGCGCCGACAAGATCTACCGGGACGCAGCAGCCGCGGCAGACAGCAAGACACTTGCCGCTGAAGCTCCCGGGGGGAAGACCAAGACCAAGTCCGGCAAGAGCTCTGGGGCCCACTCCGGCAAACGCACCTCTTCGGAGTGCTGCGCTGCCGTCGAGGACACACCATCGAGCTCCACCGGCAAGTACAAGAAATGAATGGCAGCTCCGCCGGCAACCAAGAAGGTGTCCGCCAAGGAGGACGGCACTGGTGGTACCTTCACCATCAGTGCTACACTCGACCCCAAATAGGAAAGCGCGCTCGTTGCCTTCCTGCGGGCGAATGTCGATGTGCTTGCATGGCAACCATCTGACATCCCCGGCGTTCCCAGGAAAGTAATTGAGCATAAGCTTGCTGTTTGTCCTCATGCGCGGCCCGTCAAGCAGAAGGTCAGGAAGCAAGCGGTGGAGCGCCAAGAGTTCATCGCCGAAGAGATAAAGAAGTTGGAAGCACCAGGCCTGGTTAGAGGTGTACTACATCCCACGTGGTTGGCCAATCCATTTTTCGTGCGCAAGGCTAATGGGAAGTGGAGACTTTGTATAGACTTCACTGATGTGAATAAAGCTTGTCCTAAGGATCCATTTCCCTTGCCGCGCATTGACTAGATTGTTGACTCCACCGCCGGATGTGAGTTGCTTTCATTTCTCGATGCATACTCAGGTTACCACCAGATATTCATGGCTGAGGAAGATGAAGAGAAGACCGCGTTCATTACTCCATGTGGCACATATTGCTTTATACGCATGCCCTTTGGATTGAAGAATGCGGGCTCAACATTTGCAAGGGTGGTCCACACTGCTTTTGAGCCACAGATACACAGAAACGTAGAAGCCTACATGGATGATATAGTGGTCAAGAGCAAGAGCAAGGATACCCTGGTTCAAGATCTAGAAGAAACCTTTGAGAATCTGCGCAAGATACAGCTCAAGTTGAACCCCGAGAAGTGTGTCTTTGGAGTCCCTTCCGGCAAGCTTCTCGGGTTCTTTGTGTCCCAGAGGGGGATTGAAGCCAATCCCGACAAGATAAAAGCCATCGAGCAGATTGAAGCCCCGAAGCGCGTCAAGGACGTAAGGAGACTTGCTGGTTGTGTGGCGGCCCTCAGCAGGTTCATTTCAAAGTCTGCAGAACGCGCCCTGCCTTTCTTCAAAATCTTGAAAAAGGTAGGTCCTATGAAATGGACTCCGGAAGCGGAGGCAGCGCTGCGTGACTTGAAAGGGTACCTATCCTCCACTCCGATACTTGTCGCACCTAGGCCATAAGAGAAGTTGCTGCTGTACCTAGCGGCAACTAATCAAGTGGTTAGTGATGCGTTAGTAGCGGAGAGGGAGGCAGATGAGGAAACCACATCCCCTGCAAGCACATCCAGCGACAAGCAGGGGACTTCCCCGACAAGCTCTGGCCCCGACGAGGACAAGCCTGCACAGGAACAAGGAGAAGTGCGGAAGAAGATGGTACAGCGCCCAGTGTATTTTGTAAGCTCCCTCTTGCAGGGGGCTAGGTCAAGATACTCTGGGGTGCAGAAGTTGCTTTTCGGCCTCCTCATGGCCTCAAGGAAGCTACGCCATTACTTCCAAGCGCACGAGATAACGGTGGTCACTCGCTTTCCGTTGAAGAGGATACTGCAAAATCCAGAAGCAACAGGCAGGATCGTCGAGTGGGCACTAGAGCTGCCAAGCTTTGGTCTCAAGTTTGAGAGTACCTCAACTATCCAGAGCAGAGCTTTGGCAGAATTCATAGCAGAATGGACTCCAACACCAGATGAAGAAGTTCCAGAGACAAGCATCCCCGTCCAAGATGCAAGCAAGGAATGGATAATGTACTTCGATGGTGCCTTCTCGCTGCAAGGCGCCGGTGCCGGTGTGCTACTTGTCGCACCCACCGGGGAACACCTCAAGTATGTTGTCCAAATGCACTTTCCCAAGGAGCAATCAACAAACAATACTGCTGAGTATGAAGGTTTGCTTGCCGGCCTCAGAATTGCGGCCGAACTTGGGATCAAGAAGCTGATTGTGCGGGGAGATTCACAACTGGTGGTCCGACAAATGAACAAGAACTACCAGAGTCCTTTGATGGAAGCTTATGTCGATGAAGTGAGGAAGCTTGAAGAACACTTTGAAGGCCTGCAGATGGAGCATGTCCCAAGAGCTCAGAATGATATCGCAGATGGCCTCTCAAAGTGTGCTGCGATGAAGTTACCTGTGGAACCAGGGACCTTCATGCTCAAGCTAACTCAACCATCCGTTACACCGTCAGTCGGGCAAAGCAATAAGAGGAAGTTGGTCTCCGGCGACTACTTGCCGGCGGATCTTCCTGAAGCCGCCGCCAAGGTCCCCAAGATCAACGACCAAGTTGCTGAGGAACGGTCTGCTCCTGCGGACCCCAGGGTTCGTACAGTTGAAGCAGGCGTTCCCGACAAGTCTTGCCCCGGCAGGCTTGCCGGGGAACACTCGGCTCCGGCAGAGCCACAGGTTCTTGTCGTAGAAGCTGAGGTTCCCGCAGCAGCCCTGATGCCTTTAGTCCTTGTTGTTGAGCCTCAGGCTCCAGCATGGGCGTAGCAAATCGTCCGTTTTCTTCAAACTGGAGAACTTCCCGAAGAACCAGAAGAGATAGAGAGGATTACCAGGCAGTCAAGTATGTACCAGTTCGTCGGCAATGAACTATACAGAAGAAGACTCAATGGTGTCAGATTGAAGTGCGTTTCCCAGGAAGATAGACAGAAGCTGTTGGCAGAGATACACGGAGGCATATGTGGCCACCACATTGGCGCAAGAGCACTTGCCGGGAAGGCGTTCCGGCAAGGTTTATTTTGGCCAGAAGCCCTCCAAGATGCAACTGCACAAGTAACCAAGTGTGAAGCGTGCCAGTTCCATGCCAAGCAGATTCACCAACCAGCTCAAGCTCTCCAGACGATCCCTTTGTCCTGGCCCTTCTCGGTCTGGGGGCTCGACATCCTCGGCCCCTTTCCCCGCGCAGTCGGGGGCTTTGAATACTTGTACGTTGCAATCGACAAGTTCACAAAGTGGCCAGAAGTGGAACCAGTGAGAAAGGTGACAGCACAGTCAGCAGTGAAGTTCTTCAGGTCAATTGTTTGCCGTTTCGGAATCCCTAACAGGATCATCACCGACAACGGCACACAGTTCACAAGTCGCACCTTCATGCAGTACGTCCAAGACCTTGGCGCTAAGGTCTGCTTTGCTTCTGTTGCTCACCCGAGGAGTAACGGTCAAGCAGAGAGGGCCAATGCTGAAGTGCTACGCGGGCTCAAGACAAGAACCTTCGACAGGCTGCATAAGTGCGGAAGAAACTGGATAGAGGAGTTACCGGCGGCTCTTTGGTCAATCAGGACGACACCAAATCGAGCCACCGGACAGACACCATTTGCTCTTGTCTATGGAGCAGAGGCAGTTCTCCCCACGGAACTCGTATACGGGTCTCCTCGAGTGCTCGCTTACGACGAGCTCGAGCAAGAGCAACTTCGGCAAGATGATGCATTGCTCCTCGAGGAGGACCGTCTCCAGGCTGCTGTACGAGCTGCTCGATACCAGCAAGCCTTGCGTCGCTATCATAGCCGCAAGGTCAAGGCCAGGAGTCTCGAGGAAGGCGACCTTGTTCTTCGGCGCGTTCAGTCCGCCAAGAATTCCAACAAGTTGACGCCGAAGTGGGAAGGCCCTTATCGGGTGAGACAAGTCACAAGGCCTGGCGCTGTCCGCCTTGAGACCGAAGAAGGCTTACCAGTGAGCAACTCCTGGAACATCGAGCATCTTCGCAAGTTTCACCCGTGAGGCGCGGTTGCCGTGATCCGTTCCGGCAACCACCTTTTGTACAAGTCTTGCCGATGTTGCATGTAAACCTTTGTACAAAGCCGGGCGCAGACCCCGTGCGTCAGTAAAACTTTTGTGCTTCGCACCATTTGTCATTTCATGCTTTTCTTTTTACTTGCATGTATCATCTGACATTTTGTGCAGCACACATCCCTGGTAAGCAGCAACAAGCCACAAGGCTCCATACTTGTGTTTTCTCCTCCTTTCCTTTCTCTCTTAAACAGAAGAAGTGTTCCTCGCGCACAAGTTTGCCGGGGGGAAGGAGATAGTGGTATGGACCAAGTGCTGTTCAAGGAAGGAAATCCTTTACCGAGAAGCAGACAGAACACAAAAGATAAGTTGCCAAAGTTTGAGCAATTCAAAAAAATTCAAATTCTTAGTTGTCTTCCTTGAACAACCACACTTTGTATGGAAAACCTGTGCGCGGAGGAACCTACCCGAGGCTAGCCGCACCCTTACTTTGTTTCGAGCACACTCAACGGCTTAAGTGCGCTGCGACAAGTGTCGCGCCCTTACTTCATTTTCGAGTACGCTCAACAATCTAAGTGTGTTGCGACTAGCTGCGGCAAGGTTTCTTGTCGGCAAGGGCATTGCTAGCAGGCTACTAAGAGTCCCGCACTTAGCGCTCGCGGCAAGGGCTCCTTTGCCGGCAAGTTCCCTAAAAAGCGTAGGGTGAAAAGCATACAAAGTGAAAGGGCTAAAAGCAAGGGAGATAACACTGCATTGATTACCCAAAAATAAAAGTATATATTACAGAGATAGCTTGCCGCTGATTCTAACCAACTACTACCTATGACTTAATTGACAGCGGCAAGGGAAGTGGAAAGAAAGAAGCCTAGTCCCTACGGTCTCCATCGACCCTTTGGATCCTGCCCGCCTTCGCCACGATATGAGCAACTTGTGCCTTCAGGGCCTCCTGGTCAGCTTCGGGTGGCAGGGTCCGGAGGACGTTGACGAGGTTGATCCCGGGGTTGCGGTAGACGATCTTCGACAACACCCGCTCCATAGTACCCATGCAAAGCCGGCGCGCCTCGTCAGCCAGCTGCGTAGGGATCCTCTCCCACAGCCGCGCGAGAGCCGGCGCCACCCCTCTGAAGAACAGGCTCAGCTTGGCGCTGTGGGGGAGGCTCTCGTCGGGGGAGTACACGAGGTGCTCCGCCCTCAACGCCGCCATCTCCCTGTCGATGTTGGCGGCGGAGGCGACGAGCTCTTCGGTCCATTGCTCGACCGTCCGCTGGAAGTTGTTTTGCGAGACGGCGGCGCTTTCCAGCAAGGCTCTCTCAGACCGGAGGTCTTCCTTCAGCTTTGTTTCGCGGTCCCGGGCGGCGTCTAGCGAGTCGTTGAGAGTGGAAACCTTCAGCTCCAAGTCAGCGATGGAGTCCCTGGCATCGGTGAGCTCTTTACCTTTCTCGGAGAGGCGGACCTGCAGCTCCGAGTTGGTATGGGCGTCCTTCTCCCTCGCCACGTTGAGCGCGGTGACCCTGTCCTCGCTCGCCTTCAGGTTCGACTCCATCTGCGCCACCCTGGCCTCCAGATCCCTCTTGGCGGTCTCTGCGGCAGCGGCAGCATCCCTCGCCTCCTGCAGAGCCCCGCCAATGGCCTGCTCACGAGCGGTGAGGTCGTCCTCGTGGCTGTCGAGGTCGACCTTCCGCTGGTTGAGCTCTCCCTCCCACCGAGACAGCTCCTCGGCGGCCAGACGCTGCTGCTCCTCCACCTCGGCCTTCTCGAGGAGGAACGCCTGGTTTGCTCCGGTAAGCTCTTCGCGCTCCTCCGCCAAGTTTCGGAGGGCCGCCTGGTTGGCGGCACGGAGCTCCGCGGCACGCTTCTCTAGATCAGCACCAGCCTTGGCAGCCAGAGCCTCTCGGGACTCCAGCTTGGCTTGCCTGGCCCGGTACAAACCTAGGAGTCGACGCAGGAGTTGCTCCTCTTCGGGCTCGTCGCTGCTGCCGGGCGCGTCGACAACCTTCAACCCGGCGGAGGCAAGAACTTCTCCGTCAAACGTCTCCCCCTCCGCAGGTGCCCTTGATGAGGATGCCCACGGGACTTGGATAAAGACCCCGTTGGCGGCCTCCAGATAGACGCCCGACCCAGCCGCAGAGGCGGAAGGATCGGCGGCCGGTGCAGCGTTCGGCGCTCCTGCGGCCTCCGGGCCAGTAGTGCGGTCGCCGGTCCCTTCCCCAGCTGCCGCGTCAGTGGTCGGGGCGGTCTCCTCGGCGGCTGGCTCATCGGCGCCGGCCGTTCCCTCTGCGGCGGTGGCATCGCCAGCGTCGCCACGCACCTCCTCCTCGGTGATGGTTTCCGTCTCCATCAGCTCCGGGGCGGGCGGATCTGACGACAGAAGGAAAAGAAAAGGAAAATCATCAAGCAAATATCCAAAAAACACGAATCCAAGAAGAAGAAATTACAAAAGTTACCTTCGCGGGCCTCTTCAACGACGGGGTCCCTCGCCGGGGAGTTCTCCCTCGGTGGCGTAGAAGAAGCCCCCGCCGGCGGAGGGCCGCTGGCGCCTTCCCTTGGCGGGGAGTCCACCCTTGTCGGGGTGCTCGCCCTTGGCGGAGTACCCATCCTTGGAGGAGCACTGTCCCTTGCCGGGGAGCTCATCCTTGGCGGGGAGGGTGCAACAAGCGGTTCGTCGGGGGCGACCTCTTGGTGCTCCTGCGGCTGCGGCTCCACTTCTGCGCAAGACAACAAAACATTAGCAAGGATAACTACCTCAAGTGTGCCCTACAAACAGAAAAGTGAACAAGGGACTCACGCTGGGGGCTGCTCTCCGGAGCAGCAGGCTGGTCCGGCAAGTTTGTCGCTGGCGCGTCCCCCGTCGCTGCGGCAGGCTCGTCGTCCTCAAGGTCAACCACAGGGATCTTGGCCCTCTTCGCCGTCCTCTGGGTCAAGGTCCTAGAAGCCAAACAAGATCAGAGTTAGGCGGAAAGGAAATCAAGACGAAAGCAACGAAAATCAAGGAAATTAAAATTGCAAGTACTTACTCTTCCTCCTCTTCATCGGAGCTGAGAGCGGAGAAGTCAAACTGCGCCTCACGTGCTCCAGCGCGAGGAGCTGGAGGAGAAGGCTCCCTCGGGCGTTTGGCGGGCTCCGGAGCCGTGGGTTGTGAAGACCCCGCGCCGGTCGTCGCTGAAGACCGAGGGGCGGAAGGAACCCCAGAGCCACTCCGGGAAGATCCCCCTCCGCTTGTCGCTCGGGCACGGGGCGCCTCCTTGACGACCTTGCTCGTCGTAGTGGCGCGCGTTGCCCGGCGCTTCGGCTGCTGTCGGGGCGCCTGTGGCCTCACCGTCTCTGCGGCCTTGCGGAGGCGCTTCTTCTGTTGTGGCGGAGGACTTGGTGGTGACGGAGAATTCTCTGAGGACGAGGAGGCGTCGTCGTCCAGGTTCAGTGACCCGCCCGAGTCTTCGTCGGAATCGCCCGATTCGGCGTCCTCCTCGGCGGGCTCACTGGACTCGGGGCCTTGCCCGGCAGCCTCGCTCATCCCGGCAGGCTCCCCGGCGGGCTCCCCGGCAAACTCCTTGGGCGCAATCTTCAGCAGCTTGAGGATTTCCTCCTCCTCGGCCTGGCTCACTGCATCCGCTGCCTCAGCTTCATCCAACAGTGTACCCAAATTCACCTGCGGCCGCAGCCGCGGCGGCCTCTTCCATCATGTTGGCTATGTAGGCCACATCCCGTTCGGTGGTCTCCTGGGTGAGGCCCTTTCTCTCCTCGGGGTTGCGTGGCCGTTCAACCAGGCTGTCGAAGAAGGCCTGCACGGTCTCCTCTGGAGGCATCAGCCAAGTGGGAACAACCCCATGGGAATCACACTCAGGCATCACCGCTCGGATGGCACTAAGGGCAGTATTGTTGCACAACGGAACTACTCCCCGAGACGGGGTGAACCACTCCTTGTGCCTGGGGTCATGTTTGAACAGCTCCCGGACCATCCCCTTCAGTTCCAAGACGGTGAAGTTATAGTTCAGCCCGGGGCGCAGCCTCATGCGGTCTGCCGCGTTGCCGAACTCCCAAGCGGGTCTCTTCCTTTCCTGCAGAGGGGCAATGCGGCGACGGAGGAAGTCAGCCCCAACTTCACCCACAGTCAGGTTGGCAGCCCGGAGGCGAAGGATCCTAGTAAGGGCAATCTGCAGCTTGTCATCCTCCGGGGCCAGGTCGCTCCAATCCTTGCCGCGCACTATTGCAGTCTGGCGCGGCGAGGTAAACTGCTCGGGCGCATCTTCCAGAACCCAGCACCAATCAGCTCTCCACTCTTCCCACTTGCCGCGTAGCTCTCCAATCAAGTACGCCTCCTTCTTGTTCAGCCTAAAGATCCCGGAGATGCCGCCGGAGAGTGGGGATCCGGACTCTACTCTAGGCGTGAAGAAGTGGCGGAAAAGAGCTACATTTGGGTGGACCCCGACGTAGTTTTCGCACAGATGTGCGAAAACGGCCAAAGTAAGGACAGCATTCGGGGTGAAATCTAAGAGGTGGAATCCGTACGTGTTCATCACATCACAGAAGAACTCCGAATACAGAGGACAGAGACCGCAATGGAAGAATGAGGCGAAGTAGTAGTAACCTCACGGGAACATGTCGACGGCCACGGCGGGGAGGACTCTGGTGCGAGGGTGAGCCTTCGTCTCCCTCGCCCAGAACAAGTAGTACTTGTCCCGAAGCTCCCTCGCGCCGAGCCTCGGCGGGAAGACTACCATCCTTCTCCGCATGGCTGCCAGCTTCGCCGCCTTGTCGGACTTCTCCTTATTCGCCTTATCGCTCTTCGCCTTGTCGCTCTTCGCCTGGTCGCTCTTCGGGGCCATGGCGGGGACGGCGAGGGAGGACGACGGCGCTACGGTGGGGAAGACGGCGGAGGAAGGGCAGAAGCAGGGAGCGGCGGGGGTTCTGGAGATTCAAGGCGCAATGAAAGCAATGGGGGAAACTGCCCCTGCTTCCTCTGCTTTTAAGGGGGAAGTGGGGGACGTTCCGCATTTCCCCATTAAAGAAACAGGCCATGATCTCTCCCACGATGCCGCAATCGACGCGTGCCGTTAGGGAGGGATGCGGCGAATCTGGAGTGGGAAACGGCGCGCCGTGGGCCGCGTGTGCCCGTGCACTGTTCTGGGCCTGGCCCAACAGCGCTCGGCACCGTGTGTGGCCCAGGCCCGGGGGCTCCTGTCGGTGTACTAAAGTAGGGGTACCTTAGTATCCCGACTTGTGCACGGGCAGTAGCAGCGTCCCATGGTCTGGCTCACCACGCGCCCGCCAAAGCCCACTCTAGGCCCCTTTAAGCCATTCAAGAACAAAGTATTAAAGTTAAGAGACAAGACCCCGGCAAGAGGAGCTTGCCGGGAAGGCCGTGCCAGGCCCAAAGTTATCGTTCCAGCACAAGACCCTGGCAAGAGGAGTTTGCCAGGAAGGCCAAAGAATAACGCTTCAGAAGATATATCGCGGTGCATCATGCGCCCCGGCAGGACCCGGAGAGCGACAAACTTCCGGGCCCGGCAAGGTTGCGACCCCGGCAAGGTGCTTGCCGGGGGAAGCCTACACTGTGTGCCTGCGCTCCAGCTCATTTGGCCACGCGTCGCCCTGGGGCCCTTCCAGGGGCACGTGGCAGATGGCTGTGCAGCCTGGGGTACACGGTGGCAAGCCGTGGTGACGAGACTATCGTCGTGGCGAACGGAGACGCATGGACGGGCGCTTTTGGGGCGACGGCGACGGGCATTCAATGCCCTTGTCCCCCACCGTCAGAGTTACATGAAGACCACTGTTCATACACTATTCACGCACTGTTACAACCACCACCGGTTTTACATTTTTACCCTCATCTACGTTGGCACCTGTCGGTGACCCCTTTGAGCTATAAAAGGAGGCCCACGCACAACGTAGAGGGGGTTCGATCCTAGAAACTCGATCACTCCTACGCTCGGTGTGGCTAGCACTGTAGATCTTCAAGCTCCCGAGCCCGAGAACTCAATACAACCAAAGCAGGAGTAGGGTTTTACGCGTCCGCGCGGCCCGAACCTGGGTAAACTGCCCGCGTGTGCCCCTCGATCCGCTCTTCGTGCTCCCTCCACTCCCTTGCCGTACCGTAGAAGGGGCTCTGGTCCCATAGGTGTTCGTGGGAGGTCAGTTTCCCCGACAAGCCCTTTGACCATGATACCCTTGTGTTCTTCGGAACCCGTTTGTTTCCGAATTCATGATGATAAGAGTTACGGTGGTGACCTAGTTGAGAACCACCACATGATGCATGACTTATTCATGATCTTGCTAAATGCTTAGATGCAATGCTAATGATTAGTAGTGATGCTTAGTGATGCATGTGTGCCATGAAACCTTCGTGGTTGCATTCTTTTCAAAAAAAACCGTCGGGTGCCCCTAATGCCCGAGGGTGATGTTGAGTTAGGTCATCACTTGAGAAAGAAGTGATGTGCCGATAAAGATCTTGTGCATGGGTGAAATGATGGATTAGATTTATGTGTGACTACCGTCCCAACCAAATATGTGCAACCACTCTACCCCTTATGGGACGGGGCGTTATTGATTACTTAGGCCGATACTAGCATGGTGCCCACATTACTAGTGACGGGAAGACTTGAGGTCTTTCCCGGGACGGGGTCGTGCTTGGATAGACGACCATGACTGTTTTCACAGGGCACCGGACACACCGTTGGTCCCTTCGTGTACGCGTGACATTGAAAATAGGGCAAGTCCCATGATCTATTGTTTGTACTCAAGGGTTGTGCACCAACGAGTGGACCCTATGTTAGTGTCGTCTAAGGAAAGATAATGACCGGGTGCTTCCCCCGAGTACTTGAGGTACTGCGGGATCGTGGGTGACACGAAAGCTTCCCGGATCTTGTGGGTAAGGTGCGCAACCTCTGCAGAGTGTAAAACTATTCGAATAGCCAAATCCACGGTCATGGACAGTTGGGTGGTGCTACTTAAACTATGTCTAGAATTTTACTACATCGGTGAAAGTATGTGTGTGTGATGAGTCAAGGTGGTGACTTGACTCGTTGAGCTGAATTCTATTCATGTTGATATCGGTAACCTGTCTTCGAGGTTACGTGAATTTATTGATGCATATACTTGATGGTAGAATATTTATTCTAGCTCGTAGCTAGATTGCTCATTGTTGTACAATTGCATTGTTACTTTGAACCAAATCATGGGTTGCTTGCGAGTACATTCAAAGTACTCATTGGCTTGCCACTGGTTATTTAATTGGCCAGGCATGGAGGAACAGGAATATGAAGAAGAGTTCTATGGAGACGAACATGCGAACTAGGACGCTATCCCAGTCAGAATGCATGTAGGGTTAAGACAGATGGCATGGGCTCTACTTATCTTTGAAGACTTCCGCTATTTGAGTTATTTGCTATTTAGCCCTTGAGGCTTTATCTATGTAAGACTTGGCCATAATGGCCATAATTTGTGTAAGACGGTATGTATGGATGTAAGACTCTTGTTATTCAGCTTCTGTGTGTTCAGTGAGCATTGATCTCTGGGATCACTGTACACGTGCATTCGGTGATCTCGACTCCTATGTCGGGGTCCCCACACACAGGCAGGATCCCGGTGGTGCTGCCCACCTCAGGCCTCGACGTCTTCCTCCCCGACGACGGCTTGGAACAGTGCTCGGTTCTGCTCCTGTGTCCTCATGCGCACAGGCTGGATCCCGGCAGTGTAGTCCACCGGCTTCCGCCTCTTCCTCCCCGACCGTGGCTCAACTCGACCCACGGTTGCCCTCCCCGACCATGGCTCAGTTCGACACAATGCTACCCTCCCGTACTGTTGGAGCTCGCACCACTGTCCTCCTCGGCATCGCCACCGGCGCAGGCGCGCGGTGGTCGCAACTCCCTGTAGGAGTGGAGCGGGCACGTGAAGGCGCTGTTGGTGGGATTCCGCTCGTGGATAGTGAAGCGGCCCGTCCATGTCAAGGCGGCAGTGACCACGACGGTGGGGCCGGGGCGCTCAGATTCCTCATGGGCTCGCTCACTACCGATGGCGGGTCGCTGTTTGTTGTGTCACCGGCCATGGCATCTTTCAAGCAGGCACAGGTTGCGAACCCTACAACACCCTCTTCTCTTATCTTATTTTATTTATTTGCAATTGTTGCATTATTCGTGGTAACTGATAACTATTGCGTGTACGATTGGAACATGTTTTCTTAAAATTTATTTGTTATGTTCGCATGTGACCTGTCACTTTTGATTCCTGGTCTATAGCCAACATAGGTTAAGGCTTGCATTTTCACTTTGATAGCATACCAAATGTTGACTAGATAGATATCTCATGGATCCAGTAAGTTAGAACTTGCATGATGGTCAAGTGCATCATGAAGAAGGGGAAGGCAATGTGTGACCACCCATTGTGCATTGTTCCTTCTTAGTTCAGTAGTATGCATCTGAATCAATTCTTCAAGAATTTAGTTGGTAAATTTTGACATTTGGGAAGGCATAGTTCTTTAAGAACTCGGTTCAGTTGAGACAACATTTGCATTTCAGTAATTAATGAAATGAAACTGCATGTCGAATTGCCACACTAATATCTTTGCTTTGCACATTATAGTCTGTACATCTCCCACCTGATCGATGTGGCTGCCACTGTCCTCAAGCTGAACAGGGTGAGTAGATTTTGAGCTGTTCAAGGTGTAGACTTTTGTAAGCTGTTCAAGGTGTGGACTGTTGTGTGGTTCCAGTAAAATTATAACCGTATGGATGTTTCTGTGTGCATAAAATCTGCGTTGGACCATGTCATTGATATCATGCATTCCATCGATACACAACTACTAGAGTTTCTATCTCTTGGTGTTCATTGGTTCCGGTTCTGCTTGTATCTTAATAACCATTAAGTAATTGCTTTTGCCATGTAATAAATTAATTTGTAGTTGTGCAAGCCGATGAAGGTTTCTACACATGCATAAGTCTTCCAGTTCTTACTGCTATCACCCTATTTACAAGTATGTTCATTTCAACAGTATTTCATGTTAAAAAATATATTACTCTCGATGCTTGTCAAGTGGGAAACCCCTAGCCGACAGCATCTAGAATTGTTATGAACTTGCAACATAAACATTGAGTTCACTTGGCAAGAAATTATTGTTTAGTACTGTACTATTTGTTAGCGCTTTGAGATGAACTTGTAAGATAAACATTGAGTTAGATGAAAATTCCTTCGATGCCGATTTTGATTAAAACATGAGTTAATATAGTCCACAACATTACAGATTTTGATTTAAACTTTGGCTATGTTTATGCCCAGTTTGTGTTAATTATCTTGAAGATAGTCTTGTCACTTGTTTACTGTCATTCTTGTTTATTAAGAAATGGTGTGGTAAAGGGTATATGCTGGCAGAATTTTGTGCATAATTTCTAGCTGATCGCTGGTATAGAAAATTTTGATCCAGAAAAACGAAGTACTTGTACAGGCGGGCATTGCTTCCTCTCACAAAAAAATGAAGTACATGTTTCTCTCACGTTTGTTTGCATTTTTTCTAAGTACAGTAACGTTCTATCTAGAAAAACTAAGTACCTGTACAGGCGCACAACTTCCTCTCACAAAAGAAGGTTAAGTGTTTGTCTCTATCACGTTTATTTGCTTTCTTGTTTGAGAAGTCTAATGTTTGTTTACTAGGCCAGAAAATGGACACCTCCTAGCCTGGTTAGCACTAGTAGCTAATTCTAGGCGACCATTCCATCTGAGCCCATCGCCCCATCTTGCTAGTAGCAGCCTAGCAGGCTAGTGATCATAGTCTGCAAGCCCAATGCACTTATCGACGACAAAACCACGTAATTTTTTTTTTTACATTTGTTGTAATTCTCTTATTTCTACAATCTGTTCATATCTATGGATATCTACTGTTCTTCTAAATATGTTAGGTATGATTTTGTAGCGGGCTACTTGGTGTTGTCCATGACAATCCGCCACAACATGATAGTCGCCATCATGAGGGCTGATGCAAGAACATGAAGAACAACCTCCATAGTTTATATGTTCTGTTTATGTAAACTCGATTGTATAGGTTCAGAACCTTGTCATGTGATATATCTTCTCAGTCTATATTCTAAAGTGAATGGCTACATATTGAATGATCTATGTAATACATGATACTTCTGAAATAATTTGTCCAGGGCCAAAATTGCATTATGACTTGTGCAACAACATGTATTGGGCCGAAAGAAATAGGCTATTGGGGTGGACTAAAATCCATGACGATTTCTGTGACGAAAAAATAGTGTCCACGTAGGCAGCCACATCATTCCATTGAGAATCCTACGTGGCGTCGATCTATGATGGTTTGTTCCATCACAAAGGCTTGGCCTGGTTTGGGTTGGGCGGGCTTGGGGGCAGATCCATGATGGTCAAGATCCGTCATGGACGGTTAGATGTCAAATTATGACGTGATATACATGACGGAATTCAAATCCGTCATGCATGAGCACCCATGACAGTTTTACATTGACCTATGATGGATTAGAACCGTCACGTATTAACAGGTTATGCACTATTCCGTAAGGGCGCGATTGGATCCAAAAGTTTAATGCTATGGTTAGAATTTATTCTTAATACTTTTATCGTAGTTGCGGATGCTTGCGGGAGGGTTAATCATAAGTAGGAGGTTTGTTCAAGTAAGAACAGCACCTAAGCACCGATCCACCCACATATCAAATTATCAAAGTAGTGAACATGAATTAAACCAACATGATGAAAGTGACTAGATGAAATCCCGTGGACCCTCAAGAACGCTTTGCTTATTATAAGAGACTATCTTGGCATGTCCTTTGCCTCGAAAGGATTGGGCTATCTTGCTGCATAATTGCTACTATTGTCGTTACGTGATCGTTACAAAATTATCTTGCTATCAAACTACTTGGCTACTTACAATTTCAGCACTTGCAAACATTACCTTACTGAGAAATACTTGTCATTTCCTTCTGGTCCTCGTTGGGTTTGACACTCTTACTTATCGAAAAGAGCTACAATTGATCCCCTATACTTGTGGGTCATCAATTATTCTTGTTAGTGAAACCCTAGATTGTTTAGTTTCTTAGATATATATGAGATGCCTAGTTTTGTAGATAATTATGAGATGTTGAGTTTTGTAGCTATATATGAGATGTTGAGTTTTTTTAGATATATATGAGATGTTGAGTTTATTTGAAATATGAGATGTTGAGATGAACACATATGACTTAGGAGATATATATGAGAATTTTTCAAATGAGTATTGCAAATCATTTATTCATTGTGTGAGAAGGAGATGTTGAGATTCTTGTAGATGAATACATATGATATGTTTAGATGAACACATATGAGATGGTTAGTGTATACCAATATTTGAGATGAACTCATATATGCTTATTGTTTGAACTTTGTAAGGATGGTTTGCCTTCTCGACGATGCCTATGACACACAACACCAGGCCTACATGATGCGCGAGAACGGGATGGTAATAATGAGTAATTTAAATATTTTGAAAATTTTCCTTTAGTTGAAATTGACATGCCCTAAGATTTGTCATTACTTGTTTTTTGCAGAAGCTTGAACCTGTGAAGATTCGGTATCATGGGGTCGCTGGTGCTGCCATGCCCTACGATGAGCGGTACACACCCTACATCCAGCAGGTAGGACTCCTCCCGTGGATTTAGTTGGTAAGACGGTCCATGCCTAACCTCAACCTTCCACTGGTGTCCTCTCTTGCTGATCGGTGAAGGCCGGAGATGCATAGTTTCCATCTTCGGACTGGGGATATGACCGTGACGGTCCAGGATGTCTCCTTGATCACCGGTCTTCCTATCGACGAGAGGCCTCTTTGTATGAGCATCGATTCTGATGGGTGGCGCCGGCAGATGACTGCTCTTATTAGTATGGCTCTGACCGAGGCTGAGGCTGATGTAGAGGAGCGACAGGAGAAGAAAAAGAAGGAAAGGAAAGCAGCCGAAGCTGCTTTCACGTGGATTCAAATAAACTTTGTGCATTGCCATGTGGATGGCACTGATGATGTGATCCAGTCACATGCTCGTGTCTATATGTGGTACGTTATCTGGAGGACTTTGTTTCCTGACGCCACTGGCAAGAACGCTCCATGGATGTGGCTGAAGGTGTTGACCGTCTTCGATGGCAGATGGAGCTGGGGTTCAGCGAATCTTGCCTACTTGTACCGACAGGTAGTTGGTTTGTTTTGTTATCAATTCATTTCTTCATTAGCAATGCAACCTTGCTGTCAAGTTAACATTGTTTTATTTTATATGCAGCTGGACGATGCGTGTTGCAGGATCACAGATAGGGCATGCATTGGTGGTAATCTGCTTCTACTTTCTGTATGGAGCTGGGAGCATCTGCCTGTTGGACGCCCAAAGAGCGTCAAGCGTATTCTTGGGATGAAGATGACGAATTACGGCACCCCACTTGGGCTTACAAGTGGGATGCGGTATCCGAGATAACGAACCATGTCAATCTCATGTACCAAAAGTACATCGCCGAGTTGGACACGATTACGCCTGAGCAGGTAACGAGGACATTACATCAATCATTTCTCATGGTTGCCTGAAAACTTATGATCAATGTTGCGTTGTTGTCCTATTTCATAGGTGGAATGGCAGCCATATGGCGCCAATGACAGAGTAGGGTTCATCGACGAGTTTGTTCTCAACCCGATGTGCTTGCGGGATAGGGATCTTTGGATTATGCAGTGCCCACATAAATGCAACTCGGCGGTTGAGCTTCATTTGCCACATCGTGTGTATCGTCAGTTTGGTCTGTTCCAGCCTCACCCGCCGGAATGGGTGGACACGGACAAAGTACTTCATAGGTAAGAGAGCATGAACCGTATTGACTCAGCATCGCCACTCCTTCTTGATTGTGCTAATGTTTGGTTTTCTACCATGCAGGTTGGACATGAGTAGGCAGCGAAAGATAAATGACTGGGACAAGCATCATTCATCATATGTTACCCGTTTCCATCTTAATGTGGAGCAAGCTCATACAAGGCCCCTTATCTCACCATCAGGGGGACGATGTGAGTTCCTCATATGCTTATATGGATGATGAGGGTGCGGTCACCCAAGAGGTATGACTAATCTTTTAGATGTAATTCTCACTTGATTACGGCACCGGTGTTTACCATATTGTTTGATTGTGTGATAGATTGAGGAACTTGATGATGACATGACTTTGGTGGATGCTCAAGTTCGGTCTGCATACATGTTGAAGCCTAGGCAGCCGATACGCCGGTTCACGCCCACTGACTTTGACAAAAGAGGCAACCCAAAGGTGGTCGTAGGGAACTCACAGATGGCGAGCTTGGATGATGAGGCGGAGGACGAAGATGAGGAAGAGGAGGCTCCTCCTACCAGGAGGAAGAAGATAGCCACCAGGCGTGGTAGAAGGAACACGTGCGAAAGGCATTAGCAATTGTCATTTCTATTATGAAACTGAACATGTCATTGTTTCGTTAGGTTAATGAACTTGTGAGGTTACGTGATATGTCGGTGAACTCTTAGTAGTGTGCTACTTGTGTTTGCGAACTTGTAGTTATGTTTGTATTGTCTTAAATGATGAACTCGTCGACATATTACTTGTGTTTGTTCAGATTCCTGTGAAGTTCAAGTTATTGTAAGTGTTGTGATGTTCAAGCGAATTGAAATTGCTGTCAATGACTTCTGTTTTTGCAGTTTTACAGTTAACAGTACTGCAGCGCCTAGGCGTTAGGCGTTGCACTATACTGTGCAGCGCCCAACAGTCAGGCGTCACATAGTATAGTGCAACACCTGAGGCCTAGGTGCTGCAAATCTGGACACGGCTAACCAGAGAGCAACAGAACGGCTCCAGTAGGTTTTGGGGAAAAATTACTAAGTCATTGTGCAGCGCCTATGGGTCATGACTTCTTTTGTTCGGTCGACACCTTCACCTTGCAAACATATCCACACCAACATGGTGGGATGTTCACATCTTTCTCCTTCACCTTGTCCAAAGATGCGTTCTCCCACTTGTTTGGCATGTCTTCTTGGTTAGCACACGGTGGCCTCGTCATGGAACCGAATGAAGCCATGCCTACAAAACTAGGGTTTCCCCACAAATTTCAACACATTGACATGTATAGAGGTAAATGCATCAACACATTCAAATGCCCAACCCTAGCCAAAACTAGGGTTTCCCCACAAATTTCCAAATCCAAGCAACAACTAGGGTCCCCCATCATTGCACTCCCCACAACGGGATTGCTCACGAGGCTCTTGGAATTGGTCGGTGCCGGATTCTCGACCGCCACCATGGCCCCATCCGTCCATGTCACCTCTAAGACGCTTTGTCTTACGTCTTCCCCGTCTAATGACCTTCAATTAAGGGTCTGGCTATAGTTGAACTCCATGATACTTCGGCCAGCAAGGCCCTGGGAAACGACTCATACTATCTCATCGATGCATAGAAGCCCAGGGCGCGCAAGAGAGACGTAGCCGACGAAGAGACGGAGCGTCCGTGGAACGCGAACCTTCTCAGCCCGTTTTATAGTTAATGCAGTGTATGTACCATGCTATCTTTTGTACTAAGCAAAGACAACAGGTACCCCAAGGCGCACTCGGGGGCTACCTTTTTATCTCTATGATCAATCTCTCCTACATATGAGTATGTGTTCTTTCGCCCCGCCCGGGTCCGATTAGTCAGCCAGGGGGCTCGTCGCCTTGGCCCAAGTCGGCATCATCCGAAGTCGGCTTAGTAATGTGCCGACGACAAAGCCGTCTGTTCGCTCCAGCCACAGCTCACAGCGCGACTGTCCGGCTGGCAAGAGCCAAAGGCCGGAAACACTGTCCACATGAAAACCGACTAAGGAAGAATGCCTATGGCCACGCCAACCCCTCGCTCTCCCCCGTCCGGCTTCCCAGCAACCGGCCGGCCAGCTTCTTACTTGACTAGCATACGCTTTAGGCGGCTGAAGTAACTTGCTTATTCTAGCGACCAAGTCCCTGACCCGGCCACAGACCATAGCGCGGCTGTCCAGCTGGCAGGCCAGCAGCCAAAGGAACACGACAAAAGAAAAGGCCAAAGAAAGCAAAGGCGAAATCAAGTTAGGGGCAAAATTCACAAGCATGTGGGAAAGTAAATTTATTTACATTCCAAAAGGCCCGCAACCGGCATTCATACGAGTTTAAAAGTAGACCCAGTGGGTGGAACTACACATAACTAACATTGTCTTCGAAGTACAAGACAAAAAACTGTAAACCAGATAAGGGCCGCCTAGGCCGAAGGTGCTGAGGGCTGCGCGAAGGAGTCGGCGATGGCTATAGCACCAGTTGGTCGGTCCTAGCCTGGTCGGCGGTGGCGACCAACATGGCCTCCAGCTGCTCGCTGGCTGAGGCTGGATTGGGCTGGTTCCGACTGGTCGCTCCGTCATCATGCGTGACGCCTTCGTCCCTCTCCTCCTCATCCTCCTCCGTGGTCTCGTCGTTGGAGGCGATCTCCTCCACCGGGTCCTCCGCTTCATCCGGGTTCAGCCCGAACCAAGACAGCGGTACCTCGGTGTCGTATTCTGCTCGCTCCAGATTAAGACATCGATGTCGGTGTACTCGGCGAGGGTCGAAGCTCGAAGCTCAAATGGTGATCCTCTCGCGCTCCAGCTCCAACTCCGGCGCCGCCTCCTGGAGGAAGGTGACTAGCTACGCCATGCTGACGCTCGGATACCACGCCTTCACGAACTCTGATGCTACCTTGGAGCCAGCCCGTGTTGTGGTGCCCTTCCAGGCGTCAAGCCGCTCCGCCACCACCTCCAACCAATTGGCAGTCCGACTGGGAGTCCGAGGGACCTGCACACCCGGCCAGAGCCCCTTCAAGACCCGCGCGTCGGCGCGAGAAACTGGCGGAGCAGCCGGTGCACAGGCACAAGACATAGCTGGATGGCCCGGAATTGCTCGCCCAAGCTCTGGGGCCGGTCCGGCGCAATCTCCATGCCATCCTGCCTCCACTCCTCGCGCTGCACTTCAATCGCCTGACAGATGGCGCCGGTATGGTTCGGGAAATAGTCTGTTCAAGAGAACGCAAGAAAATAAGAAGCCGACTTCTAGCGATAGCCGGAAGCCAACAATCAAGAAAGAAGATTTACCTTCGAGCAGTTCCTCGATCACCTCGTAGCCATCTGTCAGGAACTTCTCCCAGTCGGTCCAAGCCGAGGCCTGGGACTCAAACTCGGCCCTGAGGAGCTCGTCCTTGCCTTTCTGCCGCTGGACCTCCTCCGTGTGTCGGACTGCCTGGTCGGCCAAGTCCTTCTCTAGTAGGTCGAGCGTCGCGACCACCTAGCTGCGCTCCGACTCCTTGGCATAAAGCCGTCCCTCGAGATCTTGCACACGGACCTACAGCTGGGAGACGGACTCTGTGAAAGCATAGAAGAATCATCGGCAACAACGTCAACAAAGATAAGAAGCTGCCGGGAAGATCCGGCCCGACTGCTCTACAGTCGGCCCGAATCTCAGGGGCTACACCCAGTGGGTGCGCTTGCGCTCCCCCACTGATAGCCGGCCTACGTACCTCGGCTCCTCTGTAACTCGGCGGTCCGGGTGGCGAGCTCCTGGTTCTGGGAATTGTAGGCGGCTGCACGCAGATTGAGGTAGTCCTGCATCAAGAGTAACATTCAGACATCCAGAAACACGCCTTGAAGTCCAACCCGCCTGCTCAGCAGCCGGCTCGGAACTCAGGGGCTGCACCCAGTGGGTGCGCTAGCGCGACCCCACTGAAGATCGCCAAAAACAAAGAAGCAAATCAAAAAGCATACCCGGACAGACGTCTGCATCTCCACCATCTCTCTCCACGCCATTATGAGGGTGGAGCCGTTGGCGGTGAACTTGCCCAAGACGTCCTGCACCGTGAGGTTCAGGACGGCCGTGCCGGCAGCCGACGTCCAGTCCGGCGGGGCGGAAGTCGAGGTCTTGACGTCGGCCTCCAGCGAGCTCGCGGCACCGGTTTCCACCAGCCTTGGCTCGGAAGACGCTCACACTTGGCGCGGTGCGTAAGGGGATGTGTGCCGTCATTGCTCAGCTCATGTCCACCCCAGCGCTGGCGAGCGGCATCTCCAGCCCTCTAGGATTTTCGTCTCCTCGCTCGTTGGCTCCTGGCGCGCGTCGGGTCGTCTGCGTCTCCGTGGCTGCCGAGTTGGCAACCACCCGCTCCGGCGCCGCCTGGTAAGCTCCGGCTCCTCCAGTCGGCGCCTGGGTCTCCACCACCCGCGGCTCCGGCTGCCCAGGGTTAGCGGCCTCCGGGATCCCGCCACCGGCCGGGTCCTCCTGTGCCGATGTCGCGGCTTGGGCCTTCGCCTGCGCTGATGCTGCGTCCTAGGCAACGGGCTCCGCCTGCCTCACGGCCTTAGCACGCGCCTCACGTGCATTCCCTTTCATCGCCACCCGAGGGGCGACGATAGGGTCCACACGCCAGGCTTCCTCGGAGCCGCCTGCTGACCCGATCAGCGAGGCGGATGGAGCCCGTGATATCGAGATGGCAGCCCTGCGCAGTAAAGCAAGCAAAGATGAGAAATCCGCAAAGAAAAAAGAAAACAACTAAGACAATGCATCAAATGCACTTACTCGGACACCATTGGGCGCTCCTTTGGGGCCCTTCGGGTCGGCCCCTTGCTGGGGGACATCTTCGCGGCCTCATGCCTCCTGGTCGCAGTCGCCTGCTTGGTCTTCTCGGGCGGGCAGCTGCCTGCTACTTCTCGAGCTTGCATTGTATTCCCTCGAAGAGGAAAGGGTGATGCAGCACAGTAGCGTAAGTATTTCCCTCAATTTTTGAGAACCAAGGTATCAATCCAGTAGGAGACCACGCGTGAGTCCCTCGCACCTGCACAAACAAATAAGAACCTCGCAGCTAACGCGATAAGGGGTTGTCAATCCCTTCACGGTCACTTACGAGAGTGAGATCTAATAGATAGGATAAGTAATATTTTTGGTATTTTTGATATAGAAACAGAAAGTAAATAAAGCAAATAACAACGGCAACAGAAATTGGCTAGTTGAAGGGAAAATAATATGATAAAGATAGACCCGGGGGCCATAGATTTCACTAGTGGCTTCTCTCATGATAGCAGAATTCTATGGTGGGTGAACAAATTACTGTCGAGCAATTGATAGAAAAGCGCATAGTTATGAGAATATCTAGGCATGATCATTGTATATAGGCATCATGTCTGTGACAAGTAGACCGAAATGATTCTGCATCTATTGCTATTACTCCACACATCGACCGCTATCTAGCATGCATCTAGAGTATTAAGTTCATAAGAACAGAGTAACGCCTTAAGCAAGATGACATGATGTAGAGGGATAAACTCAAGCAATATTATATAAACCCCATCTTTTTATCCTCGATGGCAACAATACTATACGTGCCTTGCTGCCCCTACTATCACTGGGAAAGGACACCGCAAGATTGAACCCAAAGCCAAGCACTTCTCCCATTGCAAGAACTATAGATCTAGTAGGCCAAACCAAACCAATAATTCGAAGAGACTTGCAAGGATATTATAATCATACATAAAAGATTTTAGAAAGAATCCAATATTGTTCATAGATAATCTTGATCATAAACCCACAATTCATCGTATCTCGACAAACACACCACAAAAAGATTACATCGAATATATCTCCTCGAAGATCGAGGAGAACTTTGTATTGAGATCAAAAGAGATAGAAGAAGCCATCTAGCTAGTAACTATGGACCCGAAGGTCTATGGTAAACTACTCACAACTCATCGGAGAGGCTATGGTGTTGTTGTAGAAGCCCTCCGTGATCGATGCCCCCTCCGGTGGAGCTCCGGAATAGGCCCCAAGATGGGCTCTCACGGGAACAGAAGGTTACGGCGGTGGAATTAGGGTTTCTTCGTGCTCCTCGATGTTTTCAGTGTATGTGGATTTATATAGGAGGAAAAAGTACGTCGGTGGAGCAACGTGGGGTCCACGAGGGTGGGGGCGCGCCCTACCCCCTCGTGGGCACCGTGTTTCTTCTCTGACTTGTACTCCAAGTCTCTCGTGAAGATATCGTTCAAAAAATAACTCTCCCGAAGGTTTCATTCCGTTTGGACTCAATTTGATATTCCTTTTCTGCGAAACACTGAAATAGGCAAAAAAAACAACAATTTGCACTAGGCCTTGGGTTAGTAGGTTAGTCCCAAAAATAATATAAAAATGTATAATAAACCCCATTAAAATCCAAAACAGAATATATAATAGCATGGAACAATCAAAAATTATAGATACGTTGGAGACGTATCACTGCCGAACATCCCCTCGGTGCGACGCTTAGTCGCGCCGGGTGCGTCATTTGGCCCTCCAACGGACGACCGCGTCGTCGATGAGCCGGCCCCCGTCTTCTCGGCGTCCTCGGGGCGGCGTAGCCCCTCGCCGTCTTCATCATCATCCCGCAAGGATCGGACGTCGTCGTCTCCTCCTGCACCGCCTCCTCCGGCGCCGCCTCCCTAGGCGTCGTCATCCCTGGCCCCATCCTCCAACGCGGCCGCCCCCAGCCCGAGGTCGCCCACGTCGCTCCCCTCGTGGTCCGGCATCCACTGATAGCCTGGAGTCGGCGCTCTGGCCACTGCCCGGTCAGGAGAACATGGTCCCATGTCCGGGTGCTCATGTCAGATGAGAAGCAGTGCATAAGTGAAGAAGGGATACCAGATACTAACTTGCGGTGGTGGATCAGCGCGATGGTACGACATCTTGCAGAAGCTCTAGTCGGTCTCGCTGATCTTACTGTCGAAGAAGAAGTTGACATGGCGAACCACCTCAATAGTCAGCAGCTCCTTGGTCGACATCCGGCACGGATCCCGGAGGCAGCTCATGTCGCAAATCCGGTGTGGCCGGGCCTGGAGAGGAAAAACCCGGCGGTAGACGAAGGCGGCCAGTAGATCAAACGGCTTGAGGCCCTCCGCATTTTTCATCACCAAGATCCGGTCCAAGATGTTCACGATGACAGCCGACACCAGCTTCGGTTGCTGTCCCCAGTTGTCACGTGGCCCAGCCAGCGGGCCGGCTGCGAAGTCCGGTATGTTGATGTAGTCACGAGTCAGGTGGAGACGGCGGACGTAGAAGTACGAATTCTGCCACAACTTCATCGATTCCAGCATAGAGATGGAAGGAAATCGAGTATCGATGCCACTCCGCGGCACGACGACGCAGGATCCGCACTAGGCCGCCTCGCCCTTGGCCCGGGTCCCCAGTTTCAGGTAGAAGAACCTAGCCCACAGGTCGTGCTTGGGCAGGATGCCCAAGTAGCCCTCGCAGAGGGTTACGAAGGCGGAGAGGTGAACGATGGTGTTGGGAGTAAGGTGATGCAGCTGAAGGCTGTAGAAGTCAAGGAAGTTGCGGAGGAAACCACTCGCGGGCAGCCCAAAGCCGCGGAGGAAATGGCTTTGGAAGACGACGAACTCACTGGCCCTCGTCGCCGGCAAGATATCCCTGTCGTCGGGGATGCGTGCCTCCACGGGCTCCTCAGTTGGCATTCTCCTCATCACGCGGAGGAAATCTATGTGGCCTTCGCGGACGTTGGAGCCATCCCAGTCGCCTCGCGCCATGGCTTGCAGTGGCCCGGCGGCGGCTCGGTGGGGCGGACCGATGGTGCAGTCGCGGCGGCGCTCCAGCGGTGCGTGGCGCTACAGTGCAGCGGCGACGAGGAGGCGAAGGAGCAGAGGAAGGAGAGAAGGTGGGAGTGGGCGCGCGTGCGTCCGCATTGCCCCCTCCCCTCTATTTATATGGCACCGGCGGGGTCGCGACAACGCTTTGGGGGCACGGGATTAACTGTTCCCACGTCCGACGCGTCCCCATGACCTCTGCACGATATGGCATGCAGTTAATGCACCATGGAAGGGAAACCGTTTGCCTCGCCCGTAGTGGATCCATGCGCGCGCCGAGGCTGCGTAGTGGCGGGCCTAGGCCTACGGCGGCGTCCCATCGTGCGCGTGAGCTGGTAGGTCGGGCCGGCCTACTGGCGACGCATGTCGTGCGGGCAACGGGCGGCCGGCGCGCTACTCGGTGGTGTACCACCCGCACCCACGTTAACAATTCCAATTCCATCAGCCAGCCAGCCTCACCTTGGCCGGCTCCTGGCACGCGACTTCTTCAAGCCGGACAAGACGAAGATGCGGGATCTCCTAGAGAAGGAAACTACTGAGGCACTCCGGCTCCGAGCTGTGGCGCCTCACCGGCTTCGGGGACTACTGTCGGGGTTATGTACCCCGGGTAGCCTCATCCGCACCCTAGGACTTTTCAAGACATCGGGGCTAGCAAAGCCCCTCAGGCCAACTGGCAGCTTCGGGGACCTCGCGGCCGGCTTCTTGAAGACGGCACCCCCATAGAAGGCGGTTTTGGAGGCGGGTCGGCTCCCAGCAACTGGCCCCCTCCCCCTCGGAGTCTGCACTCACCTACCATGACGAGACGGAGCATGGCTAAAGTGCCACCTGCTCCCCTGAATCCCGGAGGAGCTAGTGTGGCTACAATGCGCGTTGACCAAGCAGACACCTACCCGCACGACATGGGACTGTAGCCATGTGACGCATGACGCAACCCCCGTCAGCAAGGATGGTGCTATAACGAAAGGTAATCAGCATGGCCCGCAGGCGCCAGGCCCTACCTATCGGTTGGATTCTTGGCAGCCGGCGGGGCCCTCCAGAGGCGGGCCCTAGCAGCCGACGGAGAACCCGACGACCTTGGACACTGACGTCCGGGTCCTACACCCCATTGTATTACCATTGTACCCCTGGGGGGTCGGCCTATAAGACCACCCCCAGGTTCACCCATGCAAAGGGTTCAGCCCTCATTCCACACACACATCCACCATAGCTAGGAGAAGAGAGGTAGCTCTACTGTTCTTCCTCCTCTAGCAACACAGCTCAAGGAGCAACCTTGTATACCTTTGATCATAGTCATCTCAGCAAGATTAGGGGTGTTATCTCTCCGGAGAGCCCCGAACCTAGGTACGTCTCATGTGCTACCGAGCTCGTGCTCACTCTCGCTTCCGGAACCCGACGACATCCTTATGGCTCCACCCACGATAAGCCACCCCTGGCATCTGACGTGAGAATACCACAACACTAACAACATCCTAGGGAGTCGGTTATATGCTTCCTCCCAATTGCCATACAACATCTTGAATGCGGCTTGCTTCGCCTTCCATGCCTTGTCGTACTTCACCTTGTAATGAAAGATGGTTTCACAAGGTCAATGACACTCTTAATGCTCATTGTTGGAAGTGTGGATATTTGGTTGCAAAGCCTGTAAGCAATGAACTCGGGCGTGAGTTGTCTGTGTTCTTGGGACACAAGCTTTCCATCTGCATTCTTGTGTCGGCACATGTGACTTGGTACACAACTCACTATGTGTCAAGTGGGTCCTTCTTTCCATGCCCTTGCACGCACAATCCATGGACATCTTGACACTTCACATTTAACCGTGTAACGCACATTGACGTCCGAGTTGGCCACTCTATGTGGACGATAATGCGTAATCGAGTAGTTGTCGAGCCAATCTTCAATTCCAAGAAGGATTCAAACTCACAACCGGGATATATCCCGTTCTTGCCGTCTTCCAAATCACGATGAGAACTTGGCCTACCTCCAAGATATATACATTTGCCATCATCTACAATGGCTTCATCCGCAAGACTAAGATCCTTGAACAATGGTGTCTTGTGATCTCGCCAGAATACCTTCTTAAATTCTTTGTCCTCCTTCGCTGTGAACCCCTACTCATCAACTTCTTCATCGAGACCATCGTCATCCGAGTCCGATGCATATGAACGGGAAAAGGGATGAATTGGTCCATTGTCTCTTGCACATGATATTTGTCGAGATCACCCATATTGTTGTCATGGAGATCTACTTCATTGTCATCCTCCTCGTACTCATCATTCTCCTCTTGAAAAGCTTCATTTTGGTTGTTTGAAATTGGGCTCAATGTTGGCCAAACTTGTTGCGTTAAATTAGGTTCACTCATTTGATCTTGTTCATGGGTGGGGGAGTACTAGCAACCAACGGGGAGGGGTTCCGGTTCAAGTCCAAATGCAAACTAGACTCAACCTTCTTGGAGGCAAATAACTCAAGAGCCTTGTCTAGAGATTCGGCAACTGTCTCCTTGTATGCAACCCAACGTTGCTCCGAGTTCACACGCATTGTCTTCCAACGGATGTGCATTCCAAAACCAACATTATGCCTTCCCTCCAACTCAACAACGTCACTTGGGTCTGCCAATTCAAATCCTTCCTCACTTGTTTCAAGACATCCGCATAGGTAGGACTACTCTCAAACACCATGTCAAGCTCATCCGGGCCCGGCTCAACATTGTGTTTCAAAAAGGCCTCCTTATCCACATGATGAACATAAACACATGTTCTTCCCATCCCTAAAATAATCAAAAACACACATATACCCAGTAAGTACTTAACCGAATATTTGCACAAGATACATAAGCCCTAACATAGATATGAAGTAATAACCCTAATACCCACTTAACAATAACCACAACCCTAACCATAGCATAACCCTAACCCTAACCCCAACATAACAACACACATAACCCTAACCCTAGCATAGTAAGGAGCCTAACCCTAGCATAGTAAGGAGCCTAACCCTAGCAACTTGGCAAAGAAACATAACATGTTTCAACATAAATTTCCAAATCCAAGACAAAACTAGGGTTTCCCCAAACTAGCAAGATTTGAGCAAATGTGACAATTCCTATGGATGAAAACGAGGGGATCAGAGGAGATTACCTTAAGGGAGGGGTTGGCTTCGAAATCCACTGACAAATACTCTGGATCTGCAAGATTTGAGAAGGATTTGAGAGGGAGGAGAGGGAGGAGAGGGGGAGAGAGGGGGGCGCTTAGCCTCGGGCGTGGGTGGGGGTGGGGATGGGTGGGTGGGGGTGGGGGCAGCCTAAGTGACACACAGACAGTGCAGTGCCTAAGGACCGGGTGCTGCACTTTACATGTGTGGCGCCTAGCCCTTAGGCGTTGCACATTACACCATGTGGCGCCTAACGCTTAGGCGTTGCACGGGTGGCTGTGGGGACGCGTCTGGCCCTGGGCTGCCACGCTGGTCGGGCGTGCGGCGCCTAAGACCAAGACGCTGCATAGTGTAGTGTGGCGCCCAGCTGTTAGGCACCACACAAAACGATCAGTTTTGTGAAAAAAAATTCAAAGATAGTTCAGATCATGAATTGAAATCGTGAACAGGTCAAATATGTGTTTTTCTCGGCAATTGTGGCATTTTCTCCCCCCGTGTAGGGCTCTTGGTGTAAATGCCTGCTCAGTCGGTCTCGCTGACGCCGACACTTGCATTCTGTGACCTTCTTGGGGTGTCACCAGTGAGCTGAGGTTCATTCTTGTCACACTGCGACGAAATCTACACATAGGGAGTTATTTACCCAAAACCACCACACTTGGGGCTAGGGTAACCACTTGGTACCACATTCAAGGCAGGGTACAAAAAACCACCAGAAATGTGCCTAATGTGGAACAAAGAGCACTGATTGTCTGATTTACCCACGAAAACAGCAAAACCGACAAGTTGGCCCCACCTGCCGGGCTGACGTGGCCTGCCTATGTGGACAATTCGCCGAGGTGGCCCAAGGCCCCACCAGTCGGATACATCTTCTTCTTCCCCTCTCTCTTCATGTCAAAAAAAACTGACAACAGCCATCACGCGTCGCCGCAAAAGCCCAACCCCGGCGAGCCATCCCACCACCGACTAGTTGTCCCGCCACTACAGCTAGCTACCGGCGGCGCGACCAGTGGGTGGCGGCCGATCGGCGGCGCGGCCAGTGGCTGGCGGCGCAAGAAGCATCGGGCCGCCCCCGAGCCGTCTCCTGCGTGGGTCCACCTGCTCGGGCTAATAGAGGAAGATGCAGCGCGGCGGCGCGCACTAGACACCGATGAACGACAGGAGGGAGCTCTGCGGCGGCGCTGGAGGGAACTCTGCAGCTGCGCGCACTGGACGCCAGCGAGCGACGGGAGGGAGCACTGTGGCGGCGCTGGAAGGGAACTCCGCGGCTGCGCGCACTGGATGACGACCCGAGCGAGGGAAAGGGGCTCCGCAGCGGCGCCATGGCTGCTGGCCGTTGCGCTCCTCACGGCGGCTGCTGGCCGGCGAGCACAGCCGCGAGCAGCTCCTATCGATCTTGAGCACGGAGGGACCCAATGGCTTTTTTTTATTTTGTTTGTAGGACCTGATTGCATTTGTTGAAAGTTTACAGGGACCGAATTGACATGAAAAGAAAAGATAAGAGGAAGAAGATAAGCACTTGAGTCATTGACAGGTGGGACCCTTGTCCAAGTCAGCAGATTATACACATAGGCACGCCATGTCAGGCTGACAGATGGGCCCGACCTGTCGGTTTCGCTGTTTTCGCTACCAAATTCCAGCATCAGTGCTCTGCGTTACGCATTAGGCGCATTTCTGATGGTTTTTTGTGCCTTGCCTTGAATATGGTGTCAAGTTGTTACCCTAACCCGAAGTGTGCTGATTTTGGGTAGTAAATAACTCACACATAAGCTTGGATCGTAGCTCGAAGAATATTTGGGATTTGGCATTGACATGCGGCGGTTATGATGCCTCATATTCAATAAACATGCCCGTGTAGCCCGCGCTCTTGATCCTCGATATTCGAGGGCAGGGCCGGCGCTCCTAGCTTTGGAGCCTCGGGACTTCTTCCTGTGGTGCTCCTGTGCTCGTATGCTTGAAGGCAAGATGACAACATCCGCTAGTGGATGTCTGTGCATCGTGAGAGGCTTGCTTAGTACAGTACATTGTATCATCCACCCCATGGCTTTATATATAAAGCAAGAAAATGTCCGATCAATATCATGCACAATGTCACGTTACATTTTCTCTTCTTCAATTTATTGATGGTGTTAGAAATCTTAGCACATACACTTTCAAGCTATCTCTCTCCGCATCTTCCTAACAATCTACAGAAAGGTGAGGTTATCTTGGAAGACTGTACACAAACAATGCATGGCATCAAAAATGTCTTAGAGCATCTTCAATAGAGATATAGATTAAAAAATACCTAACTTTTACATCTCCGAGGCCCAAAAACGTCTCTCCAAATTACCTCCCGGAGGTGCAAATATACATCTTCACCAACTGAAGATGTAAGAACGCCAGCCGCGCACCAACTGCCTACCGCCTTTTCATTTCCTCCCCCCAACCCCTCTTCTTCCTCCCCCCAACCCCTCTTCTTCCTCCCGCCACCCACGCGCCGTTGCCGCCCGCCCGCAAGTCCGCCGCACCCCGCACCAGATCCGCCCCCTCCGGCACCCCCGCCGCCGGTTTCGACCGCCGGCCGCCGCCGCACCCCATGAATAGTGGTTTTTCCGCCGCCGCTCGATTCCAACATCGTCGCCGCCCCGCCGGCATCACCGGCCGCATCCCCGCACCACCGCCACTCGATTGCACCACCGCCGCCCCCACCCGCAGCCGCCTGCAGCCCGCACCGCCGCCCGCAGCCCCGCCATGCTCCGGTTGGCGCGTCAAGCTCGCTCCAATCGAGTTTCGGCCACCGCAAGTCCTCTCGTTTGCCCCAAAGGACGCACCTCGCTCCTAGCTATCTGTAAAGCCAAACGCCGCTGCAAACCGTCGCCCGTAGAGCAAACCCGAGGCACTCCGACGTGCTTGATGGTCCCCGATGCCACAACTAGTTTACATCTCCATTTATATCATCTGTTGGAGTTACACTTTTAAATCACCATTTTACATCTTCTGTTGGAGTTGCCTCTTTTTTGGAGATGTAAAAAGCACTTTTTGAAGATGTAAATTCTCTTAGGATTCAAGTGATTGACATAAGTGATGAGACCTTGAAAGCAACTCTTTCAAGCCGATGCCTTCTCATGGATGTCAGCTTACACATCAATCTCTCTTCTGCTCAAGTTGAGCAGATACACAACAGCACAAAGGCACAAAGAACAGCCACGAGCACCACTAGTAATGCCTTCAATAGTGCTACAGTTTCATTGCCTAATTCTACCAATGCCTTGATTGATCCTTCTTCAATCACACTAGTCTTTTCCCGCGTGTGTTTTTCTTCTCCACCTGCATTTGGTCCATCAGGCCTGGTTGCCTCTGCTTGTTCATATGGAGGAGACAGCCCTCGGAGCAGCTCGTACTCGACATAACCCTGGTCCCGTTTCCAAACTTGGCAACCTTCTCGCTAACCACAAGCAAATAAATGAAATCATCAAAGTATCAAGCCACTTAAGAATCACCACAAGAACGCAGAATACTAGCGTTGGCTTCCCGTCAGTACTATTTACTAGATACAACACTAACTATAACAATAGCAATTCCAAAAAAACATGACGTTCTGAAGCATCTGGTAATATTTCTCAAACTTTGACCACCAAGACTTTTTAAGCTATGTGGGCGTGTTAGATATAAATTGTACAATTTAATTTATCACAAACATTTTCCACTACATAATTTACATACCTTTTTGTGCAAAAAATATTTTCAGAAGTTGCTCATTGAATATTGTGCAAAATCTGAACATCAACCATTTCAAAACGAAAAGATACTAGCCATTTTCATATACAAGGCCAGTATGTTTTTTGTGTCAAACTTTGACTTATAATTTTGGTCAACAAAATATGGGTTATATGTCATCAAAAAAATATTATCGAAAAGTTCTTTGAAATGTGCATCCAATGGCATACTTTTCATGGCATATGACTCACATACTGTTGGTAAAACTAATGATCAAAGTTAGACATAAAAATATGAAGTGGCCTTATATTGGTAGATAGAGAGTACTTAATTAGATGATCATTTGATTTTCTCTAAGTGCACAATACAGATTGACCTGACCCACCAATTGAAGAAATTTGTAATTTGACAAACCTTGCTAGCTGCATGTCCGCTAACAATACTTGGGTCAGATGTCTGTGAAATGGACACTTCACTGCCTGAACCAAAAAACAATTTGTGTTAGTAGGGATTTCCGTACAAGGGACATAAGTAGTTAACTCATGTAGGGGCCAGTGCATTCTTCTTTAATGTTTCTACCTTGGGTATCTCCAAAGTTCTTAGTGTTGCTGTTGTCCTTGTTCTCCTGATCTTGTTCATCAACATTTACAACCCTACCAGTGTTTTTTTTCAGAGCACGCAACAATGAATTACACTTCTGACCAACGATATAAATGCAATAGGAAAATGAATCAACTGTTGAGACCATACCATGATATCGGAGCAGGAGGAGCGGCAGTTGTGGTTATTGTGGGAATATTGAGAAAGGCAGCTCCATCATCGGTAATATGAAAACCCATCTCATCTGCATTTCCACTTTCTTTACCTTGCTCATATGGCATCAGACTGTTAACAGCATGGAGCAAAATTACACGTCTGGCACAACAAATATAAATGTAATAAGAAAAACACGAAATAATATTTATTATTCAGATCGTACTTTGGCAGCACTTTTGTAATGGGAGTATAAGGATGGTCGATCGGATAAATCTTGGCAGCAATTAGAGAAAGCCTTTTCCATAAGCGTGGCCTTATGTCATCACAAACATGAAGCCTTGCAAAGCAGTCCCAGCGGTTTCCAGTAAGCAACCCGCGTAGAATATTAGCCTCCTTTTGCATCCCCTTCAAACCATCAACATTATACAATTGGAGCCAATAATTCAAATTAGGTAAACCGAAACTTTTTTAGTAGAGGCACATACCAACATGAAAGCAGCAAGGCAGTCAGAAGAAGGCCCTTTGTAGGTGCTCAGGATATGAAATACAGCGAGTCGGATATAATTGCTAATGTTGAGATTGTCGTCTTCCAATACCTCCATAATGAAACCATCCTCCTCCACATCGTTCTTGGTTCTACATGCCCACAACTCACACATGAATTCGGCCTCCTCCGCGATACACTTCAAGTTAATAAATAAAAATTAGAAATTAGGTAAGAAACACCACATCTTGATCTGATTTGTAAGATGCAGACATGTCTACCATAAGGCCAGCAGCTGCAGCAGAAGATTCAAGATCTGACTCGATTATAAAGCATGCATATTGCTTGATCTCGTCGCTGAGTCTATAATGGTCTGCAGTGAAACCTTCTGCACAACTATTCAACTTCTCCTCCACTTCGAGACACTTGGTGTCATCATTTCGACAAAATGTAAATGTCAGTTGATCAGCAAAGCAATCAATCAGTAACTTCAGTTCAGTTTGGTGCATGTAGGAGGAAACTTACCCTAGTGGCTGAAGCGTGCAGGCTGAGAATAGCAGGAGCATTTCGTTGGAAAAACTCATTTAGGTAATCCAAATAGTCTTCCAAGAGAACATAACCAGAATCCCAGGGCAACAGCCTGTCCCAACTCCATGCGGTTTCCATAAGATCTTAATAGGAAGAACGACCCGTCAACTAAGATCAAATCCACTAATAATAGTAAAGTAAATCATATTTGCACAGGGAAGAAAACCATTTTCCCTCCAAAAAGGGGGAAGAAAGTCTGCAGACTCAACCACACAAGCAAGCAAAGGATGCCACGGGATCATGGAGCAAATTAACCAGACAACGATTTCTGGACGGATCGAACGGAAACATATATAATAAATATAAAAATTTCCCTACTGAGTAGAACGCGAATTTAACCTCGGTTTAAAATAACACCAAAAATGGAACATGTGGGTTCCTCGTACCTCTGTAGTGGATGATATCCAATGGCGGCACATCCTTGACATCTTCGACTTCCCTCCTGCCTTCCATTTGCTCAAGAGACATCATCATGTGTTTACGGTTGGCCTTCGCCAACCAGCACCAGGACCGCTCATCGGATGAGTGCATATGTCCCCTTGTAGGGTTTTCGAGATTCAAGGGGTGGGTTCGTGGGGATGGGATGGGTAGGGTCTGTGGTGCGGGAAACGGCGGACGGCGAGGAAAGGAAGATGCTGAGGACGCCGAGGGAGGTGCCCTGTATTTGTATGGTTACACAACTGGGCCGGCCCAGTAACCTGCGCTGGGGGCTAGCACAGCGCGGCTACTATAAAAACCAGGGGAGCGACCATAAAAAGACACGGGCTTGGCATTGCATTCAGGGGCTGAGCCAGGAATTAAGGATCGAGAGGGCCAAATGACTCAAACATTCAATAACACGGGCCAAACAATACTAATACATATATTTTTGTATAAATTACACACTGTTCATCTAGTAATTAGCAGCAAATCTAATCTTAGGGGGGCAGGCCCCTGCTGGTCCCCCTATCTCCGTCACTGATTGCATTGGCTCCAGTGCCAAATATCCCAGCATATTTGTCGGAGATATTGACCACGGGTGTCCTCATCGACCTCCCATGATATTTCAAGACAATTGGTGGCCGCCTGTCACCCCCCCCCCC
>LR738712.1:619382084-619403144 GCA_902687465.1 Secale cereale | reverse complement strand
CTGTATGATAAGATTTATGCCTGTGAATGAGTATTTCCATTCCTTCGCCCGGCACCGGGACCAAGCAGACGACCCCGGGGCTTGCCGCCTGGTCCTATGTTTAAAGTTTTTTCTTCAACAGTCGGATAAGTAATGTGCCGGCATCCAAGCCCTCTCCCACCTACAGTCACAGACTCGCAGAACGCGGCTGTCTGACTGGCGGGAGTCAAAGGCAGGAAGTGGTGCCCACATGAAAAATGGCTAAAGAAAAATAAACATAGGGCAAGACGGCCCTTCATACAAGTTGGCCGGCTGTCGAGCAGCCGGCCAGCCGGCTTCTAGATTAGCCAAACCGCGTTCCAAAGGGCGGGATACCTGCCTATCCGGAAAACAGCTAAGTACCTGACCCAGTCACAGACCACGGAGAGGCTGTCGGGCTGGCAGGGCGGCAGTTAAAGGAGATAGCAAAAGAAAAAATGCCTAAAGGAACAAAGGACGGTGCTAACTCTAGAACCCGGCAAACAGCATAGACATATGCAGAATTAAGAGAATTTTTATAGCAAAAGGCCTCGAAGGCCGCCTTCAAGCAATATCTTACGAATACACCCAGTGGGTGAAATTGTTCGGGACTAATTCTACCAAGTCTTAAGAAAAACAGGAAATGAAAGATACACAAGGCCGCCTAAGCTAGAAATGCAGCAGGTGGAGCAGGTGGCACGACGGGATCCACGGGGCCGGCTGCTGGGGGCCGCCTGGTGGGCTTCCGCCTGGTCGCTTCTCGCGGCAGACGATGGCGTCCCGCTGGGCCCGCTCGTGGAGGCCTGATCAGGCTGGTAGCGAGCAGATGGCTCCGCCTCCTGGGAGTTGGCTTCCTCATTGCCGTCTTCCTCGTCCTCGTTGTCGTCGCTTGAGGTGATCTCCTCATCTAGCTCCTCCGGCGCCGCCAGGTCCAGCCCAAAGTTATCGGGTGGCACCACATGGCCGTTTTCATCCAACTCCGGGATGAAAATGACAGTGTCGGCATAGTCAGCGAGGGAGGTGGCACGCTTGACGAGATCTCCTCGCACCGCTGCCATTTCTGGCTTGGCTTCCAGGCGGAAGGTCGCTAGCTGGGCGAGGTCCAGGTCCGGGTACCAATGATGTCTACTACACAACCTTCTTCTTGTAGACGTTGTTGGGCCTCCAAGTGCAGAGGTTTGTAGGACAGTAGCAAATTTCCCTCAAGTGGATGACCTAAGGTTTATCAATCCGTGGGAGGCGTAGGATGAAGATGGTCTCTCTCAAATAACCCTGCAACCAAATAACAAAGAGTCTCTTGTGTCCCCAACACACCCAATACAATGGTAAATTGTATAGGTGCACTAGTTCGGCGAAGAGATGGTGATACAAGTGCAAAATATATAGTAGATATAGATTTTTGTAAACTAAATATATAAAAACAGCAAGGTAGCAAGTGGTAAAAGTGAGCATAAACGGTGTTGCAATGATAGGAAACAAGGCCTAGGGTTCATACTTTCACCAGTGCAAGCTCTCTCAACAAGGATAACATAATTGGATCATATTACTAGCCCTCAACATGCAACAAAGAGTCACTCCAAAGTAACTAATAGCGGAGAACAAACGAAGAGATTATGGTAGGGTACGAAACCACCTCAAAGTTATTCTTTCTGATCGATCTATTCAAGAGTCCGTAGTAACTTTCAATCTATCATAGAGTTCGTACTATAATAACACCTTAAGACACATATCAACCAAAACCCTAATGTCACCTAGATACTCCATTGTCACCTCAAGTATCCGTGGGCATGATTATACGATATGCATCACACAATCTCAGAATCATCTATTCAACCAACACAAAGAACTTCAAAGAGTGCCCCAAAGTTTCTACCGGAGAGTCAAGACGAAAACGTGTGCCAACCCCTATGCATAGATTCCCAAGGTCACGGAACCCGCAAGTTGATCACCAAAACATACATCAAGTAGATCAAATGATATCCCATTGTCACCACAGATAAGCACGTGCAAGACATACATCAAGCGTTCTCAAATCCTTAAAAACTCAATCCGATAGGATAACTTCAAAGGGAAAACTCAATCCGATAGGATAACTTCAAAGGGAAAACTCAATCCATTACAAGAGAGTAGAGGGGGAGAAGCACTATAAGATCCAACTAGAATAGCAAAGCTCGCGATACATCAAGATCGTGCCATCTCAAGAACAAGAGAGAGAGAGAGAGAGAGAGAGAGAGAGAGAGAGAGAGAGATCAAGCACATAGCTACTGGTACATACCCTCAGCCCCGAGGGTGGACTACTCCCTCCTCGTCATGGAGAGCGCCGGGATGATGAAGATAGCCACCGAAGAGGGATCCTCGCCCCCCCGACAGGGTGCCAGAACGGGTATAGATTGGTTTTCGGTGGCAACAGAGGCTTTCGGCGGCGGAACTCCCGATCTAGGTTAATTTCCGAAGGTTTCAGTATTTATAGGATTTTTTGGTGTAGGGCACAAGTCAGGGGCCCTCCGGGCCGTCCACGAGATAGGGCGGCGCCACCACCTGCCCAGGGCGCGCCCCCCACCCTCGTGGGCAGCCCGTGGCTCTCATGGCACAACTCTTTTACTTCAAGGGCTTCTTTTGGTTCAGAAATAATCATCAAAAATTGGCACATCAATTGGACTCTGTTTGATATTCCTTTTCTGTAAAACCCTAAAACAGGAGAAAAATAGAAATTGGCACTGGGCTCTGGGTTAATAGGTTAGTCCCAAAAATAATATAAAAGTGTATAGTAAAGCCCATAAAACATCCTAGAAGGATAATATAATAGCATGGAACAATCAAAAATTATAGATACGTTGGAGACGTATCAAGCATCCCCAAGCTTAATTCTTGCTCGTCCTCGAGTAGGTAAATGATAAAAACAGAATTTTTGATGTGGAATGCTAACCAACATAGTTTTTTCAATGTAATTCTCTTAATTGTGCCATGAATGTTCAGATTTGAAAGGTTCAAGACAGAAGTCTATATTGACATAAGAAATAATAATACTTCAAGTATACTAACAAAGCAATCACGTCTTCTCAAAATACTATGGCTAAAGAAAGTTACCCTACAAAATCATATAGTCTGACTATGCTCCCTCTTCATCACACAAAATACTCATATCATGCACAACCCCGGTTTCAGCCAAGCACTTGTTTTCATACTCTATTCTTTCAAACCTTTCAACTTTCATGCAATACATGAGCGTGAGCCATGGACATAGCACTATGTGGAATAGAGTGGTGGTTGTGGAGAAGACAAAAAGGAGGAAGATAGTCTCACATCGACTAGGCGTATCAACGACTATGGAGATGCCCATCAATAGATATCAATGTGGGTGAGTAGGGATTGCCATGCAACGGATGCACTGGAGCTAAAAAATGTATGAAAGCTGAACAAAAGAAACTAGTGGGTGTGCATCCAACTTGCTTGCTCACGAAGACCTAGGTCATTTGAGGAAGCACATCGTTGGAATATACAAGCCAAGTTCTATAACGAAAATTCCCACTAGTATATGAAAGTGACTAAACATGAGACTCTCTATCATGAAGAACATGGTGCTACTTTGAAGCACAAGTGTGGAAAAAGATAGTAGCAATTGTCCCTTTTTTTCTTTTTCTTTTTTTCCTTTTTTCTTTTTTTCTTTTTTTTCTTTTTTTCTTTTTTTCTTTTTTTCTTTTTTTCTTTTTTTGGGCCTTTCTTTTTTTTCTTTGGCCTTTCCTTCTTTTTTTTGGAGGGGCTTTCTTTATTTAGCCTTTCCTCACATGGGACAATGCTCTAATAATGATGATCATCACACTTATATTGATTTACAATTCGATATTACAACTCGATACTAGAACAAACTATGACTATATATGAATGCCTCCGGTGGTGTACCGAGATGTGCAATGAATCAAGAGTGACATGTATGAAAAATTATGCATGGTGGCCTTGCCACAAATACGATGTCAACTACATGATCATGCATGGCAATATGACAATATGATGCGTGTCATATCAACGGAACGGTGGAAAGTTGCATGCGAATATATCTCGGAATGGCTATGGAAATGCCATGATAGGTAGGTATGGTGGCTGTTTTGAGGAATAATATGGTGGCTGTTTTGAGGAAGGATATATAGTGGGTGTATGGTACCGGCGAAAGTTGCGCGATACAAGAGAGGCTAGCAATGGTGGAAGGGTGAGAGTGCGTATAATCCATGGACTCAACATTAGTCATAAGAACTCATATACTTATTGCAAAAATCTACAATTCATCAAAACAAAGCAATCAACGCATGCTCCTAGGGGGAGGTTGGTAGGAGTTAACCATCGCGCGCCCCCGACCTCCACACAAAGGTTGACACTTTACAAATACATCATGCTCTAACTTCGTCACATAGCAGTTCACCATACGTGCATGCTACGGGAATCACTAACCTTAACACAAGTATTTCTCAATTTCATAATAACTCCACTAGCATGACTCTAGTATCACTATCCTCATATCTCAAAACAATTATCAAGCATCCAACTTCTCATCATATTCAATGCACTTAGTGTGAAAGTTTTTACTACATTGATATTGGATGTCTATCATGTGAAGACTAGTTTTATAGCCTAAGTACATTAGCTGTTTTAATAGACTCTCAAATGGATATAAGTGTAGCATGAGAGTTCATCTATTTCTTCAAAATAAAACCACTGCCGTGCTCTAAAATATATAAGTGAAGCACTAGAGCAATAACAAACTACTCCAAACGATATAAGTGAAGATCAATGAGTAGTTGAATAATTATGTAACTATGTGAAGACTCTCTGACATTTAAGAACTTCAGAACTTGGGATATTATTTAAACAGCAAGCAAAACAAACTAAAATAAATTGACGCTCCAAGCAAAACATATATCATGTGGTGAATAAAAATATAGCTCCGAGTATAGTTACCGATAGATAAAGACGAAAGAGGGGATGCCTTCCCGGGGCATCCCCAAACTTAGGATTTTGGTTGTCCTTGAATTTTACCTTGGGGTGCCTTGGGAATCCCCAAGCTTAGGCTCTTTCCACTCTTTGTTCCATAGTCCATCAAAGCAATACTCAAAACTTGAAAACTTCACAACACAAAACTTAGACAAAAAACTCATGAGCTCCGTTAGTATAAGAAAACAAACCACTACTCAAAGGTACAGCAATGAATTCATTCTTTGTTTATATTGGTGTTAAACCTACTATATTCCAACTTCTCTATGATTCATACTTCCCAATACTACTCATAGATGCATCGAAATAAGCAAACAACACACGAAAAACAGAATCTGTCAAAAACAGAACAGTCTGTAGTAATCTGTAGCTTTCGCATACTTATGTAACTCCAAAAAATTCAAACTAAATTGGTAAACGTGAGGAATTTGTCTATTAATCATCTGCAAAAAGAATCAACTAAACAGCACGCTCCAGTAAAATCTGATGACCATTCTAGCAAGCGCTAACGATTCTGTTTTTCACAGCAAGATCATATAAACTTTACACAAGTCTTCCCAAAGGTTCTACTTGGCACAAACACTAATTAAAACACAAAAACATATCTAAACAGAAGCTAGATGCAATATTTATTCCTAAACAGAAGCTAAAAAAAGTTGGGTTGCCTCTCAACAAGCGATATCGTTTAACGCCCCTAGCTAGGCATGATGATTTCAATGATGCTCGCATAAAAGATAAGAATTGAAACATAAGGGGAGCATCATGAAGAATATGGCTAGCACATTTAAGTCTAACCCACTTCCTATGCATAGGGATTTTGTGAGCAAACAACTTATGGGAACAATAATCAACTAGCATAGGGAAGCAAAACAAGCATAGCTTCAAAACTTTAAGCACATAGAGAGGAAACTTGATATTATTGCAATTCCTACAAGCATATGATCCTCTCTCATAATAATTTTCAGTAGCATCATGAATAAATTCAACAATATAACCAGCACATAAAGCATTCTTTTCATGATCTACTTGCATAGAAATTTACTACTGTCCACATAAGCAAAAAAAATCTCATTCGGAATAGTGGGAGTATCATAAGAGACTTGAATACTATAGATTGTTTCCATATTAAAAGAGTAATGTTCAGAGAAAGGGTAATCATAATTATGACAAGTTTTATCAGTATAATCATCACTACTTTTTATAGCATAAGTGGCATCACAATAATCATCATAAATAGGAGGCATGCTTTGATCATAATAGACTTGCATATAAAGACTTGGGAGGCTAAAAATATCATCTTCATCAAGTGTAGCATCCCCAAGCTTGGGACAAACATTAATTGCAACAAATAAATTCTCAAATATATCATTCTCATCAAACATAGCATTCCCAAGCTTGAGCCTTTCCATATCATAAGCATAATCAATCTCATTGTTAATAGTATGGATAGCACCGATAGTGTAGCAATTATCATCATCATAATGAGTAATAGGAGCAATATCATTTGGAAGGGATACCTTTTTGTCTTTGCTTCTCCGTCTTTTCTTTTTCTTCTTCACATTAAGTATGGGTTTAATCTTCTTTTTGGAGCTCCTTATTAATGAGATTGGTAGAATGGGAGGCTCCTCCTAGTTACCTGGTTCATCATAAGAAATAATAGGAGGGTATTGGGAAATCTCTTCCCTTTCATTAGTATTCTCTTCATCTCCTATTTGTTTTCTTGACTTAAGGTAATTGACAATATAAGGATTTTCAATGCAATTCACCGCACAATACATATATATTTCCTCTCTATCAAAATCAAGAAGTTTATAAATGGCAAATCCTGGAAGAAACTTAGTTCTACATTTAATTTCTTCATAACCCAAAAGCAAGATAAGTTCATTATGATGCGCAAGGGAAATCAAGTCATCACAATATTTGGACACAATTCGATCATGAAACAATTCGCATTGGGTAATGAAATGACCACGTTCATTGCAAAGTTCACAAGTACGGCTAAGACATTTTAAATTTTCAGCACAATCAACTAGCATCGGTAGCAACCATTTAGTTTCTAAATGCTTATGTCTCTTGCAAAATCTATCTTCCCTATTTGGTATGTACTTGCAAACTCTATGCACTCCACAGAAATCAACATGCTTATATGAGATATTTTCATCATGACTAGTGCAATCATCATTAGTACCATGGATATTCAAAGGATTCACACTAACAATATTGCAAGTATGCACATCATTCAAGTCTTTAGTGCCCAGCATTCTATGTAATTCTTCTTCTAGTACTTGAGCACAATTTTCCTTTCCATCATTTTCACGAAAGATATTAAAAAGATGAAGCATATGAGGTAACCTTAATTCCATTGTTTTGTAGTTTTCTTTTATAAACTAAACTAGTGATAAAACAAGAAACTAAAAGATTCGATTGCAAGATCTAAAGATATACCTTCAAGCACTAACCTCCCCGGCAACGGCGCCATAAAAGAGCTTAGTTCACAGGGTGTTAGTGCCGCTTTCCTCGCCTCCCTGGCAACGGCGCCAGAAAAGAGCTTGATGTCTACTACAAAACCTTCTTCTTGTAGACGTTGTTGGGCCTCCAAGTGCGGAGGTTTGTAGGACAGTAGCAAATTTCCCTAAAGTGGATGACCTAAGGTTTATCAATCCGTGGGAGGCATAGGATGAAGATGGTCTCTCTCAAACAACCCTGCAACCAAATAACAAAGAGTCTCTTGTGTCCCCAACACACCCAATACAATGGTAAATTGTATAGGTGCACTAGTTCGGCGAAGAGATGGTGATACAAGTGCAAAATAGATAGTAGATATAGGTTTTTGTAAACTAAAAATATAAAAACAGCAAGGTAGCAAGTGCTAAAAGTGAGCATAAACGGTGTTGCAATGATAGGAAATAAGGCCTAGGGTTCATACTTTCACTAGTGCAAGTTCTCTCAACAAGGATAACATAATTGGATCATATTACTAGCCCTCAACATGCAACAAAGAGTCACTCCAAAGTAACTAATAGCGGAGAACAAACGAAGAGATTATGGTAGGGTACGAAATCACCTCAAAGTTATTCTTTCTGATCGATCTATTCAAGAGTCTGTAGTAACGTTCAATCTATCATAGAGTTCGTACTAGAATAACACCTTAAGACACATATCAACCAAAACCCTAATGTCACCTAGATACTCCATTGTCACCTCAAGTATCCGTGGGCATGATTATACGATATGCATCACACAATCTCATAATCATCTATTCAACCAACACGAAGAACTTCAAAGAGTGCCCCAAAGTTTCTACTGGAGAGTCAAGACGAAAACGTGTGCCAACCCCTATGCATAGATTCCCAAGGTCACGGAACCCGCAAGTTTATCACCAAAACATACATCAAGTAGATCACATGATATCCCATTGTCACCACAGATAAGCACGTGCAAGACATACATCAAGTGTTCTCAAATCCTTAAAGACTCAATCCGATAGGATAACTTCAAAGGGAAAACTCAATCCATTACAAGAGAGTAGAGGGGGAGAAGCATTATAAGATCCAACTAGAATAGCAAAGCTCGCGATACATCAAGATCGTGCCATCTCAAGAACATGAGAGAGAGAGAGAGAGAGAGAGAGAGAGATCAAACACATAGCTACTGGTACATACCCTCAGCCCCGAGGGTGGACTACTCCCTCCTCGTCATGCAGAGCGCCGGGATGATGAAGATAGCCACCGGCGAGGGATCCCCCCCTCCGGCAGGGTGCCAGAACGGGTCTAGATTGGTTTTCGGTGGCAACAGAGGCTTTCGGCGGCGAAACTCCCGATCTAGGTTAATTTCCGAAGGTTTCAGTATTTATTGAATTTTTAGCGTAGGGCACAAGTCAGGGGGCCCTCTGGGCCGTCCACAAGATAGGGCGGCGCCACCACCTGCCCAGGGCGCGCCCCCCACCCTCGTGGGCAACTTGTTGCTCTCCTGGCCCAACTCTTTTACTTCGGGGGCTTCTTTTGGTCCAGAAAAAATCATCAAAAATTGGCACGTCAATTGGACTCCGTTTGATATTCCTTTTCTGTAAAACCCTAAAACAGGAGAAAAACAGAAACTGGCACTGGGCTCTGGGTTAATAGGTTAGTCCCAAAAATAATATAAAAGTGTATAATAAAACCAATAAAATATCCTAGAAGGATAACATAATAGCATGGAACAATCAAAAATTATAGATACGTTGGAGACGTATCAACCAACCCTTGGCGAATTCCAGGGCGGTCCGTGCACCGGCCCTCGCTGCAGTGCCCTTCCAGGCCTCGAAGCGGCGGCCAACCGCCTCCAGCCAGTCGGCAGTCCGGCTGGGAGTGTGGAGTACTAGGACGTCTAGCCGGAGGGCGGCCAGTACCTGGGCCCCGGCACGTTGCAGGCAGCGGAGCAGGTGGTGGGCCGGCTGGAGACGCGCCTTGACGGCGAGAAGTTGCTCATTGGGAGTCCGGGGCGCATTGGGTGCGATAACCCGGCCCGCCTGGCGCCTCTCGTCGCGCTGAGCCTCAATAGCCTGGCTAGCGGCAACAAAATGGCCAGGGAAGAATTCTGCGCCAAGGAGAAGATAAAGAATAAGAAAAAGAACGCCGGCCGTAGCAGACGGCAAGCACCTGGAAGCAGGGGAGGCGGCTTACCATCGACCATGTCCGCAATGGCCCCGTAGTCGTCCTGCAGGGCCGTCTCCTTCTCGGTCAATTTCGAGCGTTCAGTTTCGAACTCGGCCCGAAGGAGCTCCTCAGCGTTCGCCAGTTTCCCAAGCTCCGCCTTGTGTGTCGCCGCCTGGTCTGCCGGTTCCTTGGCCAGGCGGTCACGGTCCTGGGCGGCGAGGCTACGCTCCTGCTCCTTGGCAGCGAGTTCGGCCTGAACCCCGTCCAGCTGATTGCAGAGGTCGATCGCGGTTGCTGGCAAGAAAGGAAAAAGGAGGATCAACACCTACAAGAAGACAAGACAACCTTGGAGTTCCAAGCCGCCTGCTCAGCAGCCGGCCCGGAACTCGGGGACTACACCCAGCGGGTGCACTGACGCGCCCCCGCAAGGAGGAAAAGAAGACACTTACTCTGGCTTTTGGCCAGGGCGGCCCTCAGTTGAGCCAGCTCCTGATGCTGGGCATTGTTGGCTGCCACCCGGAGATTGTGGTAATCCTACAGCAAGAAACAAGTTAGCCCACAAAGTAACACCTTGAAGTTCCAAGCCGCCTGCTCAGCAGCCGGCTTGGAATTTGGGGACTACACCTAGTGGGTGCGCTGACGTGCCCCCACGGAAGAAATTGAAGGAATAAAAATAGAAGCAAGGAGTCAACGTACCCGAACAGAGGTTCGCGTAGCCAGGAACTCCCGCAAGGCCATTTGCATGACCTCGCCCAGAGAGTTGAAGCGGTCGAGGATGTCTCGTGACGCGACGTTCAGCACGTCGCCACCATCGGGCGTCTAGCCTAGCGGCGCTGTGCTGGTGGCCTCATTATCGGGTGTCGACGATCTGGCTGCGCCGGCCTCTACTCGTTGTGGCGTTGAGGCCGCCCTCGCAGGACGCGGACGGGCGGGGGCTCGGAGGGTCGGCAGCGGGCCTGCCACTAGCACGCCTTCTGCCGGCGGCACCTCCGCTCCCACGGGCCGGCTGTCCTGCGTCCCAGCACGCGGCGTGGGAGGAATTGCTTCTGCCTCCATGATGGCGCGGCCATCCCCCTCCTTGACAAGAGTCGGCTGCTCGTCAAAAGCCGTCACTTGGACGGACGGCTCCAGAGGGCCCATGTCCTGAGGATCGGCGTGGCCCGCCGGCTGCTGGAGGCCCGCCTCCTATTCCTAGGCTTGGGAGGCGGCGGCCGCCTAGTCCTTGGTGGCTGCCTCAGCCTCCGCCTTGGCTGCGGCATCGACCTTCGCCTGCTCGAGGGCCGCGGCCTCCCGCTCTTCACGCGCCTCCCGGGCGTTCCTGTCCGTCGCCTCCCGGAGCGCGGCGGCAAGGTCCACGCAGCGCGGCACAGGAGGGGCATCCGTGCCCCCAACTACAGAGCCCACAAGCGCCCGCGAGAGGGAAAGTGGGGCACTGATTCGGGCATTCCAAAGGAGACAGCAAAATCGGCCACAAAGGGGGCAAAAAATTTGAACAAATACAGAAAGAAAAGAGGATGCTGCACTTACGCGGACACGGTCGGCCTAGGCTTGGGAGCCCTAGGAAGGGATGCTTTAGTGGCCGCCTCCTGGCGTTTGGTAACGGCGGCTGAGAGTTTGAGCTTCTTGAGCTTGCCGCCCGTTGGCCCGGCAGAGGATCGGCGTTTCACGCCGCCGGCTGCAGTTGACAGTGCCACCAGGTAGCTGCCGCGCTCAAGCGGGTTCGCCTCTCGGACGCAAAGCGGCGCTTCCTCCTCCTCCTCGTCATCATCCGGCCAGTTCTCGATGCCGCCTCCTGACGGGCTGTCTGCTGGCTGGCCCCCGCCGCCTGTCACCTCCTCTTCCTCCTTGGCGGCAGCCCCCAGATCGAGGTCGCTCGTGTCGCTCTGGGAGCGATCTGGTAGCAGAGGGCGGCCCGGCTGGTCGGAGCCCGGCTCTGGCTGGCCGGGGAAGATCTACAGGCGGCACAAGGGTCAGGCGGCTGGGACAGGCGGAGGAAGGAAAGAAGAAGAAGGAAAGAGGGAGCTCACCGCAGGAGGCGGGTTGCTGCGGCTGTACGGTGGCTTGCCAAATGCCCGGCCCGAGTCGGAGAGCTTGCAGTTGGAGATGGAGTTCACCAAAAGGGCCACCTCCTTGTATGGCATCTGCTTGGTGCAGGTCCGGCTCGGGTCCCGGCGCTCGCTCATATCACAGATCAGATGCGGGCGGGACTGCAGCGGCAGCACCCGGCGCTCCGCAAAAGTGAGCAGAAGGTCCGAGAACACCAGGCCCTCGTTGTCCCTCATCTCCCGGAGGCGCCGCACGGCGATGGAGGCCCCTTGTGTGAGGGAGACGGGCCGGGACTTCCAAGAGGCGCGGGGTTCGGCAGGCGGGTCGGGTGCGAAGTCCGGCGGGCCGATGAAGTCGTGCGGTGGGTCGATGTTGGAGACGTAGAAATACGTCTTTTGCCACTACTTCACCGAGTGCACAAGAGCAGGCGGCGAGAAGTAGTTCTTGGCCCCACTGCGCTTCACCGTGATGCACCCACCGCACTGGGCCGCCACGCCCTGGATCGCGGTACCGAGCTTCAGATAGAAGAGCTCGGTCCACAGCTCGATTGTGGGGAGTATCCCGAGGTACCCCTCACAAAGGACGATGAAGGCGGACAGCGTCACCACCGTGTTCGGCGTGAGTTGGTGCGGATGCACGTTGAATAATTCGAGGAAGGAGCGGAAGAAGCCGCTGGCGGGGAGCCCGGAGCCGCAGGGGAAGTGCGAGCGGAAGACGACCCGCTCGTCGAACCGCGGCACCGACCTGATTTCCGTCGCCGGCGCCAGGCGCACGGCGACCTTGTCTTCGGGGAGCAATGCTACTTCTCGAGCTTGTGTTGTATTCCCTCGAAGAGGAAAGGGAGATGCAGCACAGTAGCGTAAGTATTTCCCTCAATTTTTGAGAACCAAGGTATCAATCCAGTACGAGACCACGCGCGAGTCCCTCGCACCTGCACAAACAAATAAGAACTTCGTAGCCAATGCGATAAGGGGTTGTCAATCCCTTTACGGTCACTTACGACAGTGAGATCTGATAGAGATGATAATTTATATTTTTGGTATTTTTGGTTTATGAGAACAGCAAATAAAAGCAATAAAAGTACAGTAGGTGTAGATTGGTATGTTGAGAATAGACCCGGGGCCATAGTGTTCTCTAGTGGCTTCTCTCATGATAGCGATATTCTACGGCGGGTAAACAAATTACTGTCGAGCAATTGATAGAAAAGCGAATAATTATGAGACTATCTAGGCATGATCATTGTATATAGGCATCACGTCCGAGACAAGTAGACCGAAACGATTCTGCATCTACTACTATTACTCCACACAACGACCGCTATCCAGCATGCATCTAGTGTATTGAGTTCATAAGAACAGAGTAATGCCTTAAGCAAGATGACATGATGTAGAGAGATAAACTCAAGCAATATGATATAAACCCCATCTTTTTATCCTTGATGGCAACAATACAATACGTGCCTTGCTGCCCCTACTGTCACTGGGAAAGGACACCGCAAGATTGAACCCAAAGCCAAGAACTTCTCCCATTATAAGAACTATAGATCTAGTAGGCCAAACCAAACCAATAATTCGAAGAGACTTGCAAGGATATTATGAGCACACGTAAAAAGTTCAGAGAAGAACCAAATATTTCTCATAGATAATCTTGATCATAAACTCACAATTCATCGGATCTCGACAAACACACCGCAAAAAGAGATTACATCGAATAGATCTCCTCGAAGACCAAGGAGAACATTGTATTGAGATCCAGAGAGAGAAGAAGCCATCTAGATACTGGCTATGGACCCGAAGGTCCGTGGTAAACTACTCACAACTCATGGTGAGGGCGATGATGGTGATGAAGAAGAACTCCATGATGGATCCCCCTCTGGTGGAGCTCCGAAACAGGCTCCAACATGGGATCTCACGGGAACAGAAGGTTACGGCAGTGGAATTAGGGTTTTCTCTCTGTTGTCGAAGGTTTCGGGGTACGTATACTTATATAGGAGGAAGGAGGACACCGTGGGACGCTCGAGGGGCCCACGAGGTAGTGGGCGCGCCCTGGGCAGGGGGGAGGCGTGCCCCCCACCCTCGTGGGCGCCTCGATGCTACCCTGACGTGGTTCTCAAGTTCCCGGAGCGTGATTTTCTCCAAAAATATCTCTCGCGGAGGTTTCATTCCGTTTGGACTCCGTTTGATATTCTTTTTCTGCAAAACCTTGAAAGGCTGAAACAGGCAAAAAAATAGCAATCTGGACTGGGCCTTTGGATTAATAGGTTAGTCCCAAGAATGATATAAAAGTGTATGATAAAGCCCATTAAACATCCAAGACTTCATAAATAATAGCATGGAACAATCAAAAATTATAGATACGTTGGAGACGTATCAAGCATCCCCAAGCTTAATTCCCGCTCGTCCTCGAGTAGGTAAATGATAAAGAAAGAATTTTTGATGTGGAATGCTAACCAATATAGTGTTTCAATGTAATTCTCTTAATTGTGGCATGAATGTTCAGATCTGAAAGATTCAAGATAAAAGTCTATATTGACATAAGAAATAACAATACTTCAAGCATACTAACAGAGCAATCATGTCTTCTCAAAATACTTTGGCTAAAGAAAGTTATCCCTACAAAATCATATAGTCTGGCTATGCTCCCTCTTCTTCACACAAAATATTCATATCATGCACAATCCCGATTTCAGCCAAGCACTTGTTTTCATATTCTATTCTTTCAAACATTTCAACTTTCACGCAATACATGAGCGTGAGCCATGGACATAGCACTATGGGTGGAATAGAGGTGGTTGTGGAGAAAACAAAAAGGAAGGAGATAGTCTCACATCAACTAGGCGTATCAACGGTCTATGGAGATGCCCATCAATAGATATCGATGTGAGTGAGTAGGGATTGCCATGCAACGGATGCACTAGAGCTAAATATGAATGAAAGCTCAACGAAAGACACTAGTGGGTGTGCATCCAACTTGCTTGCTCAAGAAGACCTAGGGCATTCGAGGAAGCCCATCATTGGAATATACAAGCCAAGTTCTATAACGAAAAATTCCCACTAGTATATAAAGTGACTAAGCATGAGACTCTCTACAATGAAGAACATGGTGCTACTTTGAAGCACAAGTGTGGAAAAAGATAGTAGCAATTGTCCCTTTTTTTCTTTTCCTTCTTTTTTTCTTTTTTTTTCTTTTTTTTGGGCCTTTCTTTTTTCTTTGGCCTTTCTTGTTTTTTTTGCGGAGGGGCTTTATAGATTTAGCCTTTCCTCCCATGGGACAATGCTCTAATAATGATGATGATCACACTTTCATTACAACTCGATACTACAACAAAGTATGACTCTATATGAATGCCTCCGGCGGTGTACCGGTATGTGCAATGAAACAAGAGTGACATGTATGAAAAGTTATGCATGGTGGCTTTGCCACAAATACGATATCAACTACATGATCATGCATGGCCATATGACAATATGATGCATGTCATATGAACAGAACGGTGGAAAGTTGCATGGCAATATATCTCGGAATGGCTATGGAAATGCCATGATAGGTAGGTATGGTGGCTGTTTTGAGGGATAATATGGTGGCTGTTTTGAGGAAGGATATATAGTGGGTTTATGGTACCGGCGAAAGTTGCGCGGTACAAGAGAGGCTAGCAATGGTGGATGGGTGAGAGTGCGTATAATCCATGGACTCAACATTAGTCATAAGAACTCATATACTTATTGCAAAAATCTACGAGTCATCAAAACAAAGCAATCAACGCATGCTCCTAGGGGGGAGGTTGATAGGAGTTAACCATCGCGCGCCCCCGACCTCCACACAAAGGTTGACACTTTAGAAATACCTCATGCTCTAACTTCGTCACATAGCGGTTCGCCATATGTGCATACTACGGGAATCACTAACCTTAACACAAGTATTTCTCAATTTCATAATAACTCCACTAGCATGACTCTAATATTACTATCCTCATATCTCAAAACAATTATCAAGCAGCCAACATCTCATCGTATTCAATGCACTTAGTGTGAATTTTCTTCAGACTAAACACATTACCATGCTGTTTCAATAGACTCTCAAATAGATATAAGTGAAGCATGAGAGTTCAACAATTTCTACAAAATATTACCACCACCGTGCTCTTAAAGATATAAGTGAAGCACTAGAGCAAAAACTATTCAACTCAAAAGATATAAGTGAAGCACATAGAGTGTTCTAACAATTTCTAGGCCATATTTAGCTCTCTCAAATAGGTGTATCCAGCAAGGATGATTGTGACAAACTAACAATCAAAGACTCAAATTATACAAGACGCTCCAAGCAAAACACATATCATGTGGTGAATAAAAATATAGCTCCAAGTATAGTTACCGATGGATGAAGACGAAAGAGGGGATGCCTTCTCGGGGCATCCCCAAGCTTAGGCTTTTGATTATCTTGAATTTACTTGGGGTGACATGGACATCCCCAAGCTTAGGCTCTTGCTACTCTTTGTTCCATAGTCCATCAAAGCAATACTCAAAACTTGAAAACTTCACAACACAAAACTTAGACAAAAATTCTCGTGAGCTCCGTTAGTATAAGAAAGCAAACCACTACTCAAAGGTACTGCAATAAATTCATTCTTTGTTTATATAGGTGTTAAACCTACTGTATACCAACTTCTCTATGGTTCATACTTGCCAATACTACTCATAGATGCATTGAAATAAGCTAACAACACACGAAAAACAGAATCTGTGAAAAACAGAACAGTCTGTGGTAATCTACAGGTTTCGCCTACTTCTGGAACTCCAAAAAAATTGAACTAAATTGGTAAATTTGAGGAATTTATCTATTAATCATCTGCAAAAAGAATCGACTAAATAGCACGCTCCAGTAAAATCTGACGATCACTTTAGCAAGCGCTAACGATTCTGTTTTTCAAAGCAACATCACAAAAACTTCACACAAGTCTTCCCAAAGGTTCTACTTGGCACAAACACTAAAAAAACTTGAAGCCACATCTAATAAAAGGCTAGATGCAATATTTATTCCCTAACAGCAACAAAAACAAAAAATATAAAATTGGGTTGCCTCCCACCAAGCGTTATCGTTTTACGCCCCTAGCTAGGCACGATACAAGATAAATCTAGGTATTGCCATCTTTGGAAGGCAATCCATAAGTGGCTCTCATGATAGATTCATATGGTAATTTGATTTTCTTTCTAGGAAAGTGTTCCATGCCTTTCCTTAACAGAAATTGTAATATATTATTTCCTTCCTTAATATCAATAATTGCACCAATCGTTCTAAGGAAAGGTCTACCAAGAATAATAGGACATGAAGGATTGCAATCTATATCAAGAACAATGAAATCTACGGGCACATAATTCCTATTGGCAACAATAAGAACATCATTAATTCTCCCCATAGGTTTCTTAATAGTGGAATCCGCAAGATGCAAATTTAAAGAGCAATCATCAAGCTCATGGAACCCTAGCAAATCACACAAAGTTGTTGGGATAGTGGAGACACTAGCACCCAAATCACACAAATCATAGCATTCATGATCCTTTATTTTTATTTTGATAGTAGGTTCCCATTCATCATAAAGCTTTCTAGGGATAGAAACTTCTAGCTCAAGTTTTTCTTGATAAGATTGCATCAAAGCATCAACTATGTGTTTGGTGAAAGCTTTATTTTGACTATAAGCATGCAGAGAATTTAGCACAGATTGCAACAAGGAAATACAATCAATCAAAGAGCAATTATCATAATTGAATCCCTTTAAATCCAAAGTAGTGGGTTCATCACTATGCAAAGTTTTAATCTCTTCACTCCCACTTTTAACAATTTTAGCATCAAGATCTAAAAACTCCGAATCATTGGGACACCTTAAAGCAGAATCATCTCCAATCCTATCTTCATCAAAATTAATACTAGAAAACAAGGATCTAATAGGAGACACATCATTAACTTTCATATCTTCATCTTTATTTTCATGATAACTAGAAGAACACGCTTTAATATAATCCTCTCTTTTAGCACGCATCCTAGCGGTTCTTTCTTTGCATTTGTCAATGGAAACTCTCATGGCTTTGAGAGACTCATTGATATCATGCTTAGGTGGGATAGATCTAAGTTTCAAAGAATCAACATCAAGAGTAATTCTATCCACACTTCTAGCCAATTTATCAACCTTAAGCAATTTCTCTTCAATCATAGCATTGAAATTCTTTTGCAAGATCATAAACTCCTTAACACTAGTTTCAAATTAAGAAGACATCTTTCCATTAAGAGTTGTTGTAGGAATTACCAAAAAATTTAGAGGAATTACTAGGAAAAGGCCTAGGATTAAAATTACCTCTATAAGTATTGTTACCAAAATTATTCCTACCAACAAAATTCACATCCAAGGATTCATTGCTATTTTCAATCAAAGTGGACAAAGGCATATCATTAGGATCAGAAGAAGCACTCTTAGCAGCAAACAATTTCATAAGTTCATCCATTTTTCCACTCAAAACACTAATTTCTTCAATAGCATGCACTTTTTTACTAGTAGATCTTTCGGTGTGCCATTGAGAATAATTAACCATAATATTATCTAGGAGTTTGGTAGCTTCTCCTAAGGTAGTTTCCATAAAAGTGCCTCCCACGGACGAATCTAAAAGATTTCTAGAAGCAAAATTCAAGCCAGCATAAAAGTTCTGAATAATCGTCCATAGATACAAAACATGTGTAGGGCAATTACGTATCATTAATTTCATTCTCTCCCAAGCTTGTGCAACATGCTCATGATCTAGTTGCTTAAAATTCATAATATCGTTACTAAGAGAGATGATCTTAGCAGGAGGGAAATACTTAGAGATAAAAGCATATTTGCACTTATTCCACGAATCAATACTATTTCTAGGCAAAGATGAAAACCAAGTTTTAGCACGATCTCTGAGTGAAAACGGAAATAACTTCAATTTAACAATATCGTTATCTGTATCCCTTTTCTTTTGCATATCACACAAATCAACAAAGTTGTTCAGATGGGTAGCGGCATCTTCACTAGGAAGGCCGGAGAATTGATCTTTCATGACAAGATTCAATGTTGGGGATATCGCTTATCCGGAACTTATCGGTCGACCCATGATAAGGGGTAAATCGGCCAGTTTATCGGCATATCGGCTGATTTATCGGCATATCGGCTGATTTATCAGCCGATTTATCTTATCGGTCAGACAGCGGTAAGAGATAAATCGGCCGATTTATCGGCATATCGAAAGATATCTTGAACAGTGACAAGATTTAACAAAGCAGCATTGATCTCACAAGATTCAGCATCGGTAATAGGAGCAAACGGAGTGCTAATAAAATCATTGTTGTTGGTATTGGAGAAGTCACACAATTTGGTATTGTTTTGAGCCATAGTGACAAGCAAGCAATCCAACACACACAAGCAAACAAGAAGCAAGCTAACGATAAACACACGGCGGAAGAAGGGCAAAGAAAAAGGCAAGGGTGAAGTGGGGGAGAGGAAAACGAGAGGCCAATAAATGTAATGCGAAGGATAAGGGTTTGTGATAGGTACTTGGTATATGACTTTTGCGTAAGCCTCCCCGGCAACGGTGCCAGAAATTCTTCTTGCTACTTCTCGAGCTTGCGTTGTATTCCCTCGAAGAGGAAAGGGAGATGCAGCACAGTAGCGTAAGTATTTCCCTCAGTTTTTGAGAAGCAAGGTATCAATCCAGTAGGAGAGCACGTGCGAGTCCCTCGCACCTGCACAAACAAATAAGAACTTCGCAGCCCACGCGATAAGGGGTTGTCAATCCCTTTACATTCACTTACGAAAGTGAGATCCGATAGAGATGATAGTTTATAATTTTGGTATTTTTGGTTTATGAGAACAGCAAATAAAAACTATAAAAGTAAAGTAGGTGTAGATAGATATGTTGAGAATAGACCCGGGGGCCATAGTGTTCTCTAGTGGCTTCTCTCATGATAGCAATATTCTACGGCGGGTAAACAAATTACTGTCGAGCAATTCATAGAAAAGCGAATAATTATGAGACTATCTAGGCATGATCATTGTATATAGGCATCACGTCCGAGACAAGTAGACCGAAACGATCTTGCATCTACTACTATTACTCCACACATCGACCGCTATCCAACATGCATCTAGTGTATTGAGTTCATAAGAATAGAGTAACGCCTTAAGCAAGATGACATTATGTAGAGGGATAAACTCAAGCAATATGATATAAACCCCATCTTTTTATCCTCGATGGCAACAATACAATACGTGCCTTGTTGCCCCTATTGTCACTGGGAAAGGACACTGCAAGATTGAACCCAAAGCCAAGCACTTCTCCCATTGCAAGAACTATAGATCTAGTAGGCCAAACCAAACCAATAATTCGAAAAGACTTGCAAGGATATTATGAGCACAGATAAGAAGTTCAGAGAAGAACCAAATATTTCTCATAGATAATCTTGATCATAAACTCACAATTCATCGGATCTCGACAAACACACCGCAAAAAGAGATTACATCGAATAGATCTCCTCGAAGACCGAGGAGACTTTGTATTGAGATCCAGAGAGAGAGAAGAAGCCATCTAGATACTAGCTATGGACCCGAATGTCCGTGGTAAACTACTCACAACTCATGGTGAGGGCGATGATGATGAAGAAGAAGAACTCCGTGATGGATACCCCTCCGGTGGAGCTCCGGAATAGGCTCCGAGATGGGATCTCACGGGAACAGAAGGTTACGGCGGTGGAATTAGGGTTTTCTCTCTGTTGTCGAAGATTTCGGGGTACATAGACTTATATAGGAGGAAGGAGGACATCGGGGGACGCTCGAGGGGCCCACGAGGTAGGGGCATGCCCTGGGCAGGTGGACGCGCCCCCACCCTCGTGGGCGCCTCGATGCTCCCCTGACGTGGTTCTCAAGTTCCTTGAGCGTGATTTTCTCCAAAAATATCTCTCGCGAAGGTTTCATTCTGTTTGGACTCCGTTTGATATTCTTTTTCTGCAAAACCCTGAAACAGGCAAAAAACAGCAATCTGGATTGGGCCTTTGGGTTAATAGGTTAGTCCCAAGAATGATATAAAAGTGTATGATAAAGCCCATTAAACATCCAGGACTTCATAAATAATAGCATGGAACAATCAAAAATTATAGATACGTTGGAGACGTATCAGGCAATCACCGCGCACGGCAAAGGTAGAAGATGTGCTCGTCGAGGACCTCGTTGTCGTCCCACTCGCCGGAGAGGTGGGCCTGCGCCTCTGCAGCCATGGCTCGAGGTAAGGGCTCGCTCCGACGGAGCGCTGCGAGCGGCGGTGGGGAGGAGCGCGAGAGAGAGCAAGGAGGAAGAAGAGAATGGAGCGGGGGTGTGTGCGCGAGCAGCGCTGCCCCC
>LR738712.1:619282285-619381963 GCA_902687465.1 Secale cereale | reverse complement strand
CGGGGGGGGGCTACTTATAGGCTCGGGGCGACGAAGCCGAGGGGGCGAGGGCATAGGATTAACTGCTCCACGCCCCGCACGATCCCCACCTTTTTCGCGCCTAATCCGCGCGCATTAAATGCGCATGGGGAGGGCAATCGATTGCTTCTGCCGCAATAGATCCGCGCGCGGATCAATGCCCTGTAGTGGCGGGCCCCGGCCCGTTGCTACGTCCCGTCGCGTGGGTGGGCTGGCAGGCTAACTTGACGGGACGATGACACGTGGAACACCGCCTGCGGGCGGCAGGCCCACACCACGGTCTGCCATCCAGGCGGTATCTTCCCCCCCGAAGATTAGAAGACAGAGGCCCGGCTGCTAGAAGCCGGCCCTTTCTAGAGGTCCGGCTGCTAGCAGCCGGCCCTTTCCAGAGGCCCAGCTGCCAGAAAGTCGGCCCTTTCTAGAGGACGGACAAGGAACACCACCAGACCTTACTTGGAGTAGGAAGCTGCTGGAACCCCGCAGCCCCGATCGCAACCACAAAGTTCCACCAGCTTCGGGGACTACTGTCAGAGATATTGACCACGGGTGTACTCATCGACCACCCATGGCATTTCAAGACAATGGGGGGCCGCCTGTCACCCCCAGGCCGCCTGCTCATCGGGCCGCCTCCTAGGGCAGCAACGCCCAGGAGCTGGCTGCCAGCAGACGGCGGGGGCTGGTGTAATGCCTAGGATGGGACTATACCTCCTACGTGTCGAGGCACGACTTAAAGGTATAAGCCCATTCTGGAATGATCTCAAGTTTGGTATCTTTGCACGACTCATGTAAAAATAGGGATGAAATTGCAAAAGGATATTGTTGGCTTACACTCGTCACGTCACACAATACATTACATAAGCAAAACATCATCCAAATAACATCACAACCCGACTACGGGTGAAGATCCAAATGAAAGATACCAAAAACATAAAGCCACAGGTCCGAATCGCCCCTAGTAGAAACCACTACTGATCGTCGAAACGCCACAAGCATACGGCCACTCTTTTCATCGAGCTCCCAGTGAAGTACTTGAACCAGCTCCTGCATCATTCTCGGCTGAACCTGCATCTGGTGTTGTAGTATCTGTGAGCCACGAGGACTCAGCAATCCCATAACCATGGGTATCAAGACTAGCAAAGCTTTATGGGTAGGAGGAGGTAAAGTGGTGAGGTTGCAGCAGCGGCTAAGCATAATATGGTGGCTAACTTACGAGTACAAGAATAAGATGAGCATCTACGCAAACGGTCGCAAACTAGTAGTGATCGTTAAAGATCCTGAACTACCTACGAGTCAAACATAACCCCACCGTGTTCTCTTCTCAAAGTGAAAAGAGACAGTCACAGTTACTCACACAGTTGTGTGTTTTACTTCGGATCCTCTGTCAAGTTTTCTACAACCGGACATTAACAAATTCCAATCTACCACATAACCGCGGGCACGGCTTTCGAAAGATCATAACCCTGCAGGGGTGTCCCAACTTAGCCCATCACAAGCTCTCACGATCAGCTAAAGTGATAAATATAATATCATCACCCCTTATCTTAGGGAAATCCGATCAGGCTCGGCATCCCGGTGCACAAGACATTTCGACAATGGTAAAACAAGTCCAGCAAGACCTCCCGGCGTGCTGACACCCTGTTAGTAGCCGCGCGTATCTCGTCTCAGGCCACGACCGGATGAGCACAGCGTACAGCAGCCAAACCCCAAGTTTCCAAGGGGGGCGCCGCACACGACTCTATTTGGGAACAACACCATCAGCACTGGCCCCCCCTACTATGTAGAAAAGAATCCCGAGGGCGCGACCCCCTATGCAAATTTAATTAATTAATTAAGTTGTTATTATGAGGCAAACTAAAACCAATGTTGGGCCTTGCTGGAGGAGTTTTATTCAAAGACGAACTGTCAAGGGGTCCCCATATACCCATCGTGTAAGGAACGCAAAATCAAGGAACATAATGCCGGTTTATCGGCGCCTAAGGTGGCATGAGTGGAACAAAACACCGAGCAAAAGGCCAAACCTTCCACCCATGCCCAGTATATAGGTGTGTTAATAATAATAATAATAGATATTGTGATATTCCAACAACAAGTTCCCTCCTGGAACGATCTTCATCTTCACCTGCAACTAACAACGCTATAAGAGGGGCTGAGCAAGCGGGTAACATAGCCAAACAATGGTTTTGCTAGGAAGGTGTCAAAGGTTAGAGGTTTCATGGCAACAAGGAGAGGCTGACATAACAGATGGGTAGCGCGACATGTAACGATAGCATCGAGACAACTAAGCATGGCAATGGTAGTAAAGGTATCCAAGGGTATGATCATCTTGCCTGGGATCCGCAAGGAAGAAGAACAGGTCCATGAAGTAGTCGAACAGAACCTCACAACTCCGGAACGAACCCGAAGCTAACGAGGGAAGCAAACCGGAAAAAAACAAGCAACACGGTAAACACACCACACGAGACATGACAATATGCTCAATCAAGTATGATCCAACACAAGTCTACATAGGATGCACTACAAGTCTATACGGGAAGCAAAACATGGCAAGGTAGGAAGCACAGCAAAACAACACAAGTCTATATGATGCAATACATGGCAAGGTATGATGCATGACAAGTCTATACAGGAAGCAATACATGGCAAGGTAGGAAGCACAGCAAAACAACACAAGTCTATATGATGCAATACATGGCAAGGTAGGATGCATGACAAGTCTATACAGGAAGCAATACATGGCAAGGTAGGAAGCACAGCAAAACAACACAAGTCTATATGATGCAATACATGGCAAGGTAGGAAGCACAGCAAAACAACACAAACAACATGACAATATGCTCAACCAAATAGGATGCAAGACAAGTCTACACATGATGCTAAACATGGCAAGGCATGAAGCACTCAAAAACTACACAAGTCAACAAGTTTAAATGAGGCCGGAAACTACAACAACAATTCCGGAAAAACCCCATATGCATGTTTAGCAATTTTAAGCAAACAACAATTCACACATTTTAATGTACTTAACATGATGCGGATGACATGATCAGGTTTTATGCAATTTTTAGTTAGAGGTTGACATGAGAGATATGAAGCACTTGTCACCGTGGTGGAAAAGGGTGCCACGGCGACGAATCCGAAAATGATGCCACGCAACATATCGGTTCCGGTAACTCGTCGAGTGACCGGTGCAAAAGAAAGGTGGCGTGAGCGAGTCAAACAAGATGAAAGGTGGGGTGATCCCGTCACCGGGTTCCCACGGGTCGGCGACGAGGCAACCGAGGAGCATGACAAAAGACGAATCAGGCACGGTGCACACAAGGGAAAACATCTCATACAACACACGCATTCCACGGGTCATCGTATCGTGCTTATACCTTCGGAACGTTCGTTTCAGGGGGGTTCGAGGTCGTAGAGGAAGTAGTGGTACTCGCGGGTCGTGGTACACATTCGTAGAGGGAAGTAGTCGTTCCGTTTCGGAGAGGTACTTGACGAATCCATCTTTTCCGGGGCGACGGTAGTGGTACTTGACGCGTTCGTTCATGGTTCTTCATGCGTCGTGGTACTTGCCGACTTGGTCTTCGGCGTCGAGGTACTTGGCGAGTAGATGAACGTGATGGGTACTTGACGTCCTAGTACCTGGCGTCCTCACGGCCTTGAGAGAGATGAAACAGCGCGCAACGGTGCACGATCTTTGCGGCCCAGGGTACTTGGTGTATACATCCAGGGAGGATACGATGGAGATGATCCTCGTCTTGTGTGGAGCTCCAGGAGCCATGGTGCGCAGCAGGCAGGGCATCCCTGTCCTTGAGATGGGGTCCTAGTGGACAGAACAGCAACAGCCGGAAGGCGGGGTAAAGGAAAGCGGCGGAGCTCCTTCGGCTGGAAGCTGGCGAGGCGGAAGGAGGCGCGGAGGAGGAGAGGCACTGTCGCGCGGCACCAGGGGCGAGGCGCTCGGGGCCTCGACCGATGGGGAGGAGGGAGGCGCGGGTCGTGGGGAGGGACAGCGCGGCTCCGCGCGGGGGAGCCCGCGAGCTCCGGCTCGTCGCCGTCCGGCGGCGGGGATCGGAGGCAGCAGGGAGGCGGTGGCGTTGGAGAAAGGAGGAGGCGCGGGCGAGCGCAATAGCGAGGGAGCGGGGCGTCCTGGCGGCGCGATGGGAATGGCGGCGCTGGACGGCGCCATGGCGCGGGGAAGAAGGAAGCCAAGCAGAGGCGACGACGGGGCCATGGAGGCACGAGGCGGCGGGGCCGACGAGGAGCGAGGGAGAGAGCGCTGGGGAGATCGAGAGATCGATGACCTCGGGCGACGAGGCAGAGTGGCGGCGTGAGGAAAGGGACGAGAGAGCGATGCGGTCGAAGGAGAGAAAACGGGCTGCGGCTAGGGTTAGCGCTGGAAGAGAGTTGGGCCTTCGGCCTAGAAGGCTGATGGCCTTAGAGGCCGGCGGCTGGGCCTCTTCTTCTCCCTTTTCTACTGATTTTCTTTAACAGAAAAAAAAAGATGGAAAAGAAAGGGAGGCTTAGGGAAAGATTGGGCATAGGGTAAAATTCCCTAGACTCACAAAAATGTCCACGGTCCACGAAAAATAGGAGAGGCAAGAATGCAACAGTAAAATTCAAACTCATTTGAATTTAATTCAAATGGTTTGAATTAGGACAAGGTTTAGGAAGTGTCCAAAAATGTTGAGGTTTTTGGAGGAACCTCGATAAATGGGAAAAGAATTATAGAGAAGGTTTCGACGGTGAAACTTGAAGCAAAAGAGGCCTGGAGAATAATTGCAAGTGTGTTTGGGTTAATTCCAAACAAATGGAATATTTATTTATAATAGCTCCATAATATTAGGAGGTTATGTTATAAAGAGAAGTCACTCTTCCCTCGATTTAAATGGACCGAAGGTCCACACGACTTATTTGGTTGAGTTGCAGAATTAAAGTCATGATGGCATGATGGCATGATGGCATGATGCAATGCAAAATAAATAACACAAGCACAAATGAAACACACGGGAGAACCCGAAACATCTGGAATCTTCTGGGACGTCGGTCTTCGGGCGTCACAACTCTCCCACACTAACAGAGGATCTTGACCCGAGATCCTGAAGATGGCACCGGGTAAAAACGGAAGAGGAAGGGGTAAAACAAAGTTGCTTCTTTGACAAACGAGTTAAAACATGAAGCTTGAGAGGTTGCACAATCTTGAATAAAGGATACAATGAAGATGAACGAAGATGAAAACTGTGACGCCCGAAGACCGACGTCCCAGAAGATTCCCGAAGATTCCAGATGTTCCGGGTTGCCCGTGTGTTTCTTTTGTGCTTGTGTTATTTATTTTGCATTGCATCATGTCATCATGCCAGCATGTCATAGTTATCTTTGCATCTCAACTTAAATAAATTGTGTGGACCTTCGGTCCATTTAAATCGAGGGAAGAATGTCTTCTCTTTAAAACATATCATCCCAATATTTTAGGGAGCTATATAATAAATATTCCATTGTATGGAATTACCCGCAACACACTTGCAATATTTCCCCATGTCTTTTCCACTTCGAGTTCTCCTACAAAAACCCTCCCTATATTTCTTTTCCGTTGTTTCGAGGTTCCTCCAAAAATTCGAACATTTTTGGACACTTCAATAATCAAGTCTTAGTTCAAACCCGTTTGAATTAAATTCAAATATGTTTGAATTATTTTTTCGTTCATGCCTTTCTATTTTTCCCGGACCTTGCTCATTTTATGATGCCCGAGAAAAATAGTCCTTTGTGCTAATTTTGCCCTAACACCCTCCTTCTTCTCATTTTTCTTCTTGGCTATTTATCTGTTAATTGGGAGATGGCAGAAAATTAAAGGCAGAAGGGGCCCAGCCGCAGCCAGGCCCATCTGTGGCCTCCCTGGCCAATCCTTCCCTCCAGCCGGCCCGATTTCCTCTTGGGCCTCCTCCTCCCTCCTGGCCCATTGGCCCAACACCTCCCTGGCGAACCCTAGCGCTAACCTAGCCCGATCCCGATCGCTCCTCCACTTCCTCCCGATGCGCCACTAGAGACCGAACCGACCGATCCCCTCGCGCCGCATCTCCCATCTCCCTCGTCGCCCGAGCATCTCCCATCTCCCGACCTCCTATGTCGCCCCGGCCTCGGTTGCCTCCTCGCCATGGAGCAGCCGACTGCCCCGCCTGGGCCTCCTCGCCCCGCATCAACAGGGCCGGCCAGGAGCGCCGCCTACACCGCGCAAGCCTGCCTCCCTCCATCGCCGTCCCTCGTCTGCGCCTCCCTGTCCCGTCAGCCGGCCTCACCTCTGCATCGTCTACAGACGCCGCACCTCCAAGCTCCGCCACCGGCCGGTGCCGCCGCGACGCCTAGCTCCCCATCGCCGTCCTTCGCTGCCTCCTCTGGAACGAGCTCGTGGCTCCGTCCCGTCTGCGCCTCTCCGCCTCCGCCCAGGGAGCCGCGCCCTGCCGCCGTCGAAGACCACCAGGAGTTCCTGGCCGCAAGGCCGCTGCCGAGCTGCTCTGCCCGTCGTGTCTCCTTCCAGCACCTCCAGCATCCCGCCTCCTTCGTCCCACAGCGCCGTGCAGCACCTCGCCTCAGCGCACCCCTCCTCGAGCGCCAAGTCCCAGCGGCCAGGAGCTGCAGCACTCCCTTCGTCTCCAGCAAGACCTTGCTGCCATGGCCTCGTCGCCCCATCGTGCTGTTGTTGTTTGTTTTGTTGTATTGCCTTGTGCTGTTGCAAGTGTCCAGAACCGTTCCTTTTGCCAAGTGGAGACCAAAGACCTTGGTTCTGTCAAGTTCCTTTTCAAGATGTGCGACGACCTCGAGTTCGACTACATGGCGATGACAAGTACCCCTTCGGAGAAGTACATCTACGAACTCGTCGCGAGAACGACTATCGTCGCCGGAAGCGCCAAGTACCACGACAAGTACCACTACCGTCGCGAGATCGAGAACCCCCAAGTACCACGACGACCGACCCGCCAAGTACCCCTACACGTCGATGCGGCAAGTACCTCGACGACATGTACAACTACGACTCGAGACGAGACCGGCAAGACCGCTACGAACATGAACGACTACCGTCACCCCGTGTACCACTACTTCCCTCTACGGAACGACTACTCGTTGGCGACCTCGTGAACGGCTACTTCCTCTCCGAACGTGAACGCCTTCTTCCTCTACGTCTCGAACCGCCCCGAAACACACGCTTCAAAGGTATAACGAGACGACCCCGTGGATGCTTGTTGTGGTTGTATGAAATGTTTCCCTTGTGTGCATCGTGCCCGTTTCATCTTTTTGTCATGTTCCTCGGTTGCCTCGTCGCCGACTCGTGGGAACCCGGTGACGGGATCAACCCACTTTCATCTTGTTCGACTTGCTCACGTCGATTCTTCTTTTGCACCGGACTCTCAACGAGATACCGGAACCGATATGATGCCGTTGCATCATTTTCGGATCGTTGCCGTGGCACCCTTTCCTTCCACCACGGTGACAAATACTTCATATCATCTTCTTGTTAACCTTTTAATAATTGCATAAACTTGTTCATGTCATCCGCATCATGTTAACAACATTATATATGTGTGAATTGTTGTTGCTTTAATAATTATTAAACATGCTCATGGGGATTTTCCGGACATGTTGTTGTTCTTTTCCGGCCTCATTTAAAATGTCTAAATAGTGTAGTTTTATTATGCTTCACCTCTTGCCATGTTAACAAACATTTAATCTTGTCTTGTAAATAATGAGAGTCAAGTAAATAATTAATTGTGGTGTTTTGTCAATATGCAACTCGTTGCATATTGAGCTCCACTTAACTTGTAGTATTGTTTGTGCACTTTGCCATGCCTTGCATATTTAAACCGGACATGCATCATATTTGGATGTGCATCGTATGCCATGTTTATGCTTGTGTGTTTACCGTGTCGTTTGCTTCTTTCCGGTTGCTTCTCTTGATTAGCTTCGGTTTCGTTCCGGAGTTGTGAGGATTCGCTCGATTGTGTTGCTCCATCTACTTCAAGGATCCGTTCTTCTCCCTTGTGGAATTCCAGGCAAGATGACCGAACCTCGATAACATTACTATCTTTGCCTATTGCTAGTAGATCCGCTCTATAGTTTTGCATCGATGCCCATGATCTTCTTGTCAGCCTCCTACTTGTAACCAATTGCCATGTTTAACCAACCTACCTATGCAAACTGTTGCTTGGCTAAGTACGCTTCGCTCAGCCCTTCTTATAGCATTGCTAGTTGCAGGTGAAGATCGAAGATGCTTGCTTCATGTTGAAGTTTGGTTGGGTTATATCACACTATATAAATGCTTAAAATGAAATCATCTATATATTGGCAAGGGTGGAAGGCTAAGCCTTTTGCTTGGTGATTTGTTCCACTCATGCCGTTAGGAACCGTATAAACCGGTGTTATGTTCCTTGATTATGCGTTCCTAACACGGTTGGGGTGTATGGGACCCCCTTGATAAACCGCTAAGTGCTAAGTCTTTTCCAGCAAGTCCAAACATTGGTACTATTCGCCTAATAACTAATAAAACATGCATAAGGGTCTTGCAAACCCTCTTTTATTTTAATTCAACCCCCCCGGGCCAGTGCTCCACATGAGTGTTGGTCCGAAACGAGCGGACTGCGGGGCCACCTTGGGGCAACCTGAGGTATCTGGCATACACTTGTAGGACGTCTCATCCGGTCGTGTCCTGAGACTTAGATACGCGCGGCTACTATCAGGGTGTCGACACGCCGGGAGGATTTGCTGGATTAGCCTTACCTTAGTTCGGTTTAACTTGAGCACGGGATTCCGAGAATACTCGGGTCTTCCCACCTTTGGAGTTGCGACTCCGCGGATCGTGGGCTTGTAATGGGTCAAGTTGGAACACCCCTGCAGGGTTTGAACTTTCGAAAGCCGTGCCCGCGGTTATGTGGCAGATGGGAGCTTGTTAATATCCGGTTGTAGATAACTTGACACAATGTTTCAATACACTACCAGCGTGTGTACCGTGACTGTCAATTTCCGAATAGGGATTCGGGAGTTGAACACGGTGGGGTTATGTTTGTTGAGTTTTAGTTAGGATCACTTCGTGATCATCTCTCGACCGAGGCACTTCTCTTCTCGCTCTCTATTACGTAAGCTAGTGCTAGTTGCTGCTGCAGACTCTTGTTGTTCCTTCACCTCTTGTTCTTTCTTCAGCCTTGTCCTCACCCAAGGCTTAAATAGTCGTGTTACCCGGGAACGGGATTGCTGAGTCCTCTGTGGCTCACAGTTACTTCACCACACCAGATGCAGGTTCAGCCGAGTTTGATGCAGGAGCTGGTTCAAGTACTTCACCGGGAGCTCGATGAAGTTTGGCCGTATGCTTGTGACGTTTCGATGATCAGTAGTGGTTTCTACTAGGATTCGATCTAGACCTGTGGCTTTATGTTGTTTTGGTATCTTTCTTTTGGATCTTCACCCGTAGTCGGGTTGTGATGTTTTGAATGATGTTTTGCTCATGTAATGTATTGTGTGAAGTGGCGAGTGTAAGCCAACTATCTTCTTTTGCAGTTTCATCCCTCTTTTACATGAGTCGTGCAAAGATACCAAACTTGAGATCATTCTAGGATGGGCTTATATCTTTAAGTCGTGCCTCGACACATAGGAGATATAGTCCCATCCTGGGCATTACAAGTTGGTATTCAGAGCCTTCTCCGACCTAGAAGCCCCCACTGATTGATCGAATCATTGACGGTTGAGTCTAGGCACACACTTGAAAATGTTTTGAGTCATATATATATCGGAGTATAGGATTTCTTTTGCTCCTCATCTCTTTTCTCTCTGGTGAGGACTCCTGACGACTACTCTTGCCTCTTCTACTTTCAAAAATTGCACTAAATTTTTTTTAGGATCTCGCGAGTATTGTTTGGATTGTTTCGATGTCTTTGTGACAAGAACATTGTTCTCGATGCCTCCTGTCATTAGGGGTTGTGGCAGTGTCCCGGGGAGTTGAGCTCCGAGGTGTTGTCGTCACAAATCCATCGCGGCAGTACTAGAATACTTAAGACGGCCGACATCGAAAACTCTCCTATGCGGTTAGTGGCAAGATAACCCCGACATCACCCAGTACTGGGGAGGTAGTTCGAGAGTATTGCCATAGCTTGTATAGTGGATGCGTTTCGAAGGTCCGAGGTAAACCGTTTCCGAGAAAGACTGGTTATGTGTTGAAGGATGGATACACCTGGATGTAGGTTTAGAGTTGATTGCGCGGTGCTTCCCGTGTATCCCCAACACCTGATTGCATAACTGGAAACTTTCGGAAATCTATAGGTGGGTTCATCCAGTAGTTCTAGGCATTCTTCCAACGGATGCACGATATGAAGTTTGGGGTTCTACATTGAGTGAAGTGGTTTTATGGACTTGTTCTGATCGGGAGTTGCATCTTAAAGGGTCCTTGGCTATGCTGATCCGGGGATTGCAAAACCCTTTTGTAACACGTTCCATGAGCTTTCAGCACGAATATGTCGGACGAAGCTTCTATCTTGTATTTGTTCTATCTGATCCTTGTTCCTTTTTTTTATTTATCTTTTGTTCTCCAAGTGGCTTCTCGTCAAGTTGATGTACCTGCGGAATTCATTCGTTCAATTCTCTGTTCGGATGATATTGTGAAGATGATGCTGCGAAATATCTATCCTTTGTTTTTGTTTTGATTCTGGTATTCGAGTTGCTTCAATGTCAAATGTTGATTCCGTACCTTCCTAAGTGGTGTTCTCATATTTCTACGGGAGTGCTAATTCTTCTTGACCATCAAGTTTTTCATCTTAATCTTTTTTTTTCAACCGGTGTGCCTTCTCTTCAAGTTATGCCATACGGACGTCGTTGAGAAATCTGACGATTTGTCTGTTTCATTCATCTCAAGTTGTCTTTGTTTTCCCCACCCTCCCACCCTTCTTCTTCTCGGAGCCAGAGATTCTCAGATGAAGTATCCATTTTATTCATGTGATATTTCTTCATTCATTTCCTTTAATGTTCTTATCCGGTGATTTCTCAGGAAGTTGCTCAAGAGCTTCAAGTTCATCATTCTTTTGTTCTCAATTCTGCCGGTGGATGTAATTCAAGATTTCGGTGTTGATCTTATCCCTTTCCTCTTTTCACAATGCTTTCTTATTCCGGTGCACCAATTAGTCATTCTCCTCTTGCTATTCATATCCGGAGTGTTGAAGATTCATAATTCCATTCTTAATCCGTTCAAATTATTTTGAGGATTCTCATCTTATTCAGTCATTTAATTCAACCGGTGCAATATCTCTTAAGCAATCTTTTTCAACGGTGATTTCTTTTGACTGGGCCCTAACCCACAGGTCTTTTCCAGGATCTTACCTGACTCTTCTAATTTTTTCTGGAGTTATACTCAAATTCTTTTCAAAGTGTGACGTAAGAATGATTCCCATCAGTCACATGCCTTCTCCAAGCCTATTTTCAATTATTTCCATCTTTAGCTCCACCTTCCTCTTGTCATTCGTCCGGAGTATCTTGAAATTCTTCATGGCATTTCTTGTCTTCACTCTCAGCATTTGGAGACCGGAGAAGAGTTTCTCTTAATCTTGGCCCGTCTTCTTGAAGATTCGTGGTTTTAGCTTCATGCCATCCTCATTATTGTTCAGATTGTGAGGAATTCTTTTCATAACCGTCCGAAGCATTTCATGAATTCTTTTCATTGTGATCCTCCGAAGGCCATCATTTCAGAAGATTTCTTCGTTCTTAGTTTTCAACTTCGTCCTACAACTATTCTTCATTGATGCCTCTTCGTTCGTCTCCTTTTTATTATGGTGGTTCTTTCAAGTTTACTCTTCCTTGTTTTCGTATTAATTCACTCGTTCTTTTCATAATCCTACCGGTGGTTCGTTGAAGATTTACCCAAGCTTGTGCGAGATCTCTCTTAATTCTTTCCAACGAGAATAAGTAGTATGCCAAATCCTTTGGTTGTCATCAATTTAAATTGGTGAAGGATATGCATGACATAATTCTTATTCTTATTCCTTCAAGGTGTTTTAATCCCTTCCTTCAGAGCTTGTTCATCATATCATATTCTCGGTACTAAGTTGTTCATCTTGTTTTCCGGAGCTCCAAATTATTTTAATTATCATTTCAAAGCTCCATCTAATTCACCGCAGGCCTTGAATCTTATTCTTTTCATCTTTCACTTCTCATGCTTTCATTACCGGAGTTCTCATGGTGGTTCATCATCATTTAATTCATCCTCGAAGTCTTCAGCAAGATTCTTGTTGGAGCTCAAGCATTCTTCATCATGCTCCCAATTGCAATTCTTTCTACCTTATCTTTTCAGATGGTGTTATGTCATTCTTGACAATTCCTTCATGTTTTATGATTCACGAGTTTCAAGAATGAGATATCTAAAACCATCATTTTTCCTTGTTCAGGAGATCTTTCCAACCATTCAATTATTTGTTGGAGTAATCTTGGGTTGTATTTCACCTAAAAGCTTTCCCTAAGGATTGTTGCTATTATGGTGCTTATAAATGACCCAAGTTCTTCATTTATCCTCTCCGTGAGATAACCCTTTCGTCTCCTTGTTGATCTCAATCCATTTAATCGTTTCTGTTAGTGGCTGGTTGTCACCTCTTAATTTTGAGATGTTTTCCATAAGCCCACATGAAGCTTATTCGTTTCGTTGTTGATTTTCCATCAACCACGTTCAACCCTTCTTTGTAAGGAGGATGTTCTAATTCATTTGTGGGAGAAGTTGTCATTTTTCTTCTCCATTCATTTCTTTCATTGATTTATATTCTATTCTTTCATTCCGGAGGCATTGTGTTGTTGCTCTCTCTTTAAACCATCATCTCGTCTTATCAAGATCTTGTTCTTTCCCTTGCTTATCTTTTAACCGGAGTGTTGTATTCTTCATTCAGTTACGTCTTTTATCTAGTTTTGCCTCACTCTTCAACCGGAGTGCTGTCTGAATCTTTCTTACCTTTGTGCCATTCTTTCAATTGTTTCAGAGGCTGTGTGCTGTTGTTTTCATCAAGTATCATCCCTTCTCCTCAAGTTCTTGTTAATTCCTTCCATTTTCAGTCGGAGTGCTGTCCAAATTTTGTCATTCTATTCCTTGGCTATACCATTGCGGTTTCATATTCTTTTGGTTCGTAAGCTCTCGTCTAATGTCTTTCAACCTACAAGGTTCTCATAGTGCTCCTTGTTCCTCCTTTTACCGGAGTGCTCTTAACTTCGTTCATCTCCGTTGCATTCTTTTCTTTCAATTTGGTCAACCTCTCAGGTTCTTTGGTTTCACTCGTCTGTCAAAGAAGCAACTTTGTTTTACCTCTTCCTCTTCCGTTTTTACCCGGTGATATCTCTAGGATCTCGGGTCGAGATCCTCTGTTAGTGTGGGAGAGTTGTGACGCCCGAAGACCGACGTCCCAGAAGATTCCCGAAGATTACAGATGTTCCGGGTTGCCCGTGTGTTTCTTTTGTGCTTGTGTTATTTATTTTGCATTGCATCATGTCATCATGCCAGCATGTCATAGTTATCTTTGCATCTCAACTTAAATAAATTGTGTGGACCTTCGGTCCATTTAAATCGAGGGAAGAATGTCTTCTCTTTAAAACATATCATCCCAATATTTTAGGGAGCTATATAATAAATATTCCATTGTTTGGAATTACCCGCAACACACTTGCAATATTTCCCCATGTCTTTTCCACTTCGAGTTCTCCTACAAAAACCCTCCCTATATTTCTTTTCCGTTGTTTCGAGGTTCCTCCAAAAATTCGAACATTTTTGGACACTTCAATAATCAAGTCTTAGTTCAAACCCGTTTGAATTAAATTCAAATATGTTTGAATTATTTTTTCGTTCATGCCTTTCTATTTTTCCCGGACCTTGCTCATTTTATGATGCCCGAGAAAAATAGTCCTTTGTGCTAATTTTGCCCTAACACCCTCCTTCTTCTCATTTTTCTTCTTGGCTATTTATCTGTTAATTGGGAGATGGCAGAAAATTAAAGGCAGAAGGGGCCCAGCCGCAGCCAGGCCCATCTGTGGCCTCCCTGGCCAATCCTTCCCTCCAGCCGGCCCGATTTCCTCTTGGGCCTCCTCCTCCCTCCTGGCCCATTGGCCCAACACCTCCCTGGCGAACCCTAGCGCTAACCTAGCCCGATCCCGATCGCTCCTCCTCTTCCTCCCGATGCGCCACCAGAGACCGAACCGACCGATCCCCTCGCGCCGCATCTCCCATCTCCCTCATCGCCCGAGCATCTCCCATCTCCCGACCTCCTCTGTCGCCCCGGCCTCGGTTGCCTCCTCGCCATGGAGCAGCCGACTGCCCCGCCTGGGCCTCCTCGCCCCGCATCGACAGGGCCGGCCAGGAGCGCCGCCTACGCCGCGCAGGCCTGCCTCCCTCCATCGCCGTCCCTCGTCTGCGCCTCCCTGTCCCGTCAGCCGGCCTCACCTCTGCATCGTCTACAGACGCCGCACCTCCAAGCTCCGCCACCGGCCGGTGCCGCCGCGACGCCTAGCTCCCCATCGCCGTCCTTCGCTGCCTCCTCTGGAACGAGCTCGTGGCTCCGTCCCGTCTGCGCCTCTCCGCCTCCGCCCAGGGAGCCGCGCCCTGCCGCCGTCGAAGACCACCAGGAGTTCCTGGCCGCAAGGCCGCTGCCGAGCTGCTCTGCCCGCCGTGTCTCCTTCCAGCACCTCCAGCATCCCGCCTCCTTCGTCCCACAGCGTCGTGCAGCACCTCGCCTCAGCGCACCCCTCCTCGAGCGCCAAGTCTCAGCGGCCAGGAGCTGCAGCACTTCCTTCGTCTCCAGCAAGACCTTGCTGCCATGGCCTCGTCGCCCCGTCGTGCTGTTGTTGTTTGTTTTGTTGTATTGCCTTGTGCTGTTGCAAGTGTCCAGGAACCGTTCCTTTTGCCAAGTGGAGACCAAAGACCTTGGTTCTGTCAAGTTCCTTTTCAAGATGTGCGACGACCTCGAGTTCGACTACATGGCGATGACAAGTACCCCTTCGGAGAAGTACATCTACGAACTCGTCGCGAGAATGACTATCGTCGCCGGAAGCGCCAAGTACCACGACAAGTACCACTACCGTCGTGAGATCGAGAACCCCCAAGTACCACGACGACCGACCCGCCAAGTACCCCTACACGTCGATGCGGCAAGTACCTCGACGACATGTACAACTACGAATCGAGACGAGACCGGCAAGACCGCTACGAACGTGAACGACTACCGTCGCCCCGTGTACCACTACTTCCCTCTACGGAACGACTACTCGTTGGCGACCTCGTGAACGGCTACTTCCTCTCCGAACGTGAACGCCTTCTTCCTCTACGTCTCGAACCGCCCCGAAACGCACGCTTCAAAGGTATAACGAGACGACCCCGTGGATGTTTGTTGTGGTTGTATGAAATGTTTCCCTTGTGTGCATCGTGCCCGTTTCATCTTTTGTCATGTTCCTCGGTTGCCTCGTCGCCGACTCGTGGGAACCCGGTGACGGGATCAACCCACTTTCATCTTGTTCGACTTGCTCACGTCGATTCTTCTTTTGCACCGGACTCTCAATGAGATACCGGAACCGATATGATGTCGTTGCATCATTTTCGGATCGTTGCCGTGGCACCCTTTCCTTCCACCACGGTGACAAATACTTCATATCATCTTCTTGTTAACCTTTTAATAATTGCATAAACTTGTTCATGTCATCCGCATCATGTTAACAACATTATATATGTGTGAATTGTTGTTGCTTTAATAATTATTAAACATGCTCATGGGGATTTTCCGGACATGTTGTTGTTCTTTTCCGGCCTCATTTAAAATGTCTAAATAGTGTAGTTTTATTATGCTTCACCTCTTGCCATGTTAACAAACATTTAATCTTGTCTTGTAAATAATGAGAGTCAAGTAAATAATTAATTGTGGTGTTTTGTCAATATGCAACTCGTTGCATATTGAGCTCCACTTAACTTGTAGTATTGTTTGTGCACTTTGCCATGCCTTGCATATTTAAACCGGACATGCATCATATTTGGATGTGCGTCGTATGCCATGTTTATGCTTGTGTGTTTACCGTGTCGTTTGCTTCTTTCCGGTTGCTTCTCTTGATTAGCTTCGGTTTCGTTCCGGAGTTGTGAGGATTCGCTCGATTGTGTTGCTCCATCTACTTCAAGGATCCGTTCTTCTCCCTTGTGGAATTCCAGGCAAGATGACCGAACCTCGATAACATTACTATCTTTGCCTATTGCTAGTAGATCCGCTCTATAGTTTTGCATCGATGCCCATGATCTTCTTGTCAGCCTCCTACTTGTAACCAATTGCCATGTTTAACCAACCTACCTATGCAAACTGTTGCTTGGCTAAGTACGCTTCGCTCAGCCCTTCTTATAGCATTGCTAGTTGCAGGTGAAGATCGAAGATGCTTGCTTCATGTTGAAGTTTGGTTGGGTTATATCACACTATATAAATGCTTAAAATGAAATCATCTATATATTGGCAAGGGTGGAAGGCTAAGCCTTTTGCTTGGTGATTTGTTCCACTCATGCCGTTAGGAACCGTATAAACCGGTGTTATGTTCCTTGATTATGCGTTCCTAACACGGTTGGGGTGTATGGGACCCCCTTGATAAACCGCTAAGTGCTAAGTCTTTTCCAGCAAGTCCAAACATTGGTACTATTCGCCTAATAACTAATAAAACATGCATAAGGGTCTTGCAAACCCTCTTTTATTTTAATTCAACCCCCCCGGGCCAGTGCTCCACATGAGTGTTGGTCCGAAACGAGCGGACTGCGGGGCCACCTTGGGGCAACCTGAGGTATCTGGCATACACTTGTAGGACGTCTCATCCGGTCGTGTCCTGAGACTTAGATACGCGCGGCTACTATCAGGGTGTCGACACGCCGGGAGGATTTGCTGGATTAGCCTTACCTTAGTTCGGTTTAACTTGAGCACGGGATTCCGAGAATACTCGGGTCTTCCCACCTTTGGAGTTGCGACTCCGCGGATCGTGGGCTTGTAATGGGTCAAGTTGGAACACCCCTGCAGGGTTTGAACTTTCGAAAGCCGTGCCCGCGGTTATGTGGCAGATGGGAGCTTGTTAATATCCGGTTGTAGATAACTTGACACAATGTTTCAATACACTACCAGCGTGTGTACCGTGACTGTCAATTTCCGAATAGGGATTCGGGAGTTGAACACGGTGGGGTTATGTTTGTTGAGTTTTAGTTAGGATCACTTCGTGATCATCTCTCGACCGAGGCACTTCTCTTCTCGCTCTCTATTACGTAAGCTAGTGCTAGTTGCTGCTGCAGACTCTTGTTGTTCCTTCACCTCTTGTTCTTTCTTCAGCCTTGTCCTCACCCAAGGCTTAAATAGTCGTGTTACCCGGGAACGGGATTGCTGAGTCCTCTGTGGCTCACAGTTACTTCACCACACCAGATGCAGGTTCAGCCGAGTTTGATGCAGGAGCTGGTTCAAGTACTTCACCGGGAGCTCGATGAAGTTTGGCCGTATGCTTGTGACGTTTCGATGATCAGTAGTGGTTTCTACTAGGATTCGATCTAGACCTGTGGCTTTATGTTGTTTTGGTATCTTTCTTTTGGATCTTCACCCGTAGTCGGGTTGTGATGTTTTGAATGATGTTTTGCTCATGTAATGTATTGTGTGAAGTGGCGAGTGTAAGCCAACTATCTTCTTTTGCAGTTTCATCCCTCTTTTACATGAGTCGTGCAAAGATACCAAACTTGAGATCATTCTAGGATGGGCTTATATCTTTAAGTCGTGCCTCGACACGTAGGAGATATAGTCCCATCCTGGGCATTACAAAAACACTCCGTTAGAAAAGAGGAACAAGGAACATTATGAGAACCTTGTAGGTTGAAAGACATGAACGAAGAGCTCAAGGATGACGAACAAAATTTCAAACCACTCCGGTTAACAAGATGGAGAAGGAATAAGAACGGAATAATTTGGATAGCATTCCGACTGAAAATGGAAGCAATTAACAAGAACTTGAGAAGATGGATGATCTTGATGAAATCGACAGCATATTGCCTCTGAAACAATTGAAAGAATGTCACAAGGGGTAAGGAGGATTCAGACAGCACTCCGGTTGAAAAGAGAGGCAAAACTAGATAAGATGACGGAACTTGAATGGAGGACACAACACTCCGATTAAATAGACAAGCAAGGGAGAATATGATCTTGATAAAAACGAGATGATGGTCAAAGAGAGCAATATTACAATGCCTTCGGAATGAAAGAATATATGCTAGGTCGTTGGAAAGAAAAGAACGGAGAAGAAAATGACAACTTCTCCCACGAATGAATTTGAAAGAGCATCTTTACCAAGATGGGTTGAACAGAGTTGTTGGAATTCAACAACGAAAAGAATAAGCTTCATGTGGGCTTATGGAAAACATCTCAAAATTATGAGGTGACAACCAGCCACTTACGAAAACATTTGATTGGATTGGGATCAACAAGGAGACGAAAGACTTATATCACCGTAATGATAAATGAAGAACTTGGGTCATTTATATGCACCATAAATAGCAACAATCTTTAGGGAAAGCTTTAGGTGAAATATAACCCAAGATAACTCCAACGAAGAAATTGACGGGATTAAATATGTCATTTCTGATAACTTGTGAATCATGGAACATGAAGGAATTTGTCAAGAATGACATAACACCATCTGAAAAGATAAGGTAGAAAGGATTGCAATTGGAAAGCATGATGAATAATGCTTGAGCTCCAACAAGAATCTTGAAGAACACTTCGAGCATGAATTAAATCATGATGAACCTCCATGAAGAACTCCGGTAATGAAAGCATGGGAAGTGAAAGATGAAAAGAATAAGATTCAAGGCATGCGATGAATTAGATGGAGCTTTGAAATGATATAATTGAAATAACTTGGAGCTCCGGAAAACAAGATGAACAAGTTAGGACCGAGAATATGATATGATGAACAAGCTCTGGGAAAAGAGATTAATCACTTCGAGGAAATAAGAATAAGATTTATTGTATGCTTATCCTTCACCAAATTAAATTGATGACAAGCAAAGGATTTGGCATACTACTTATTCTTGTTGCAAAGAATTCAAGAGAGATCTCGCACAAACTTGGGTAAATCTTCAACGAACCACCGGTAGGATTGTGGAAAGAACGAGTGAAATGACATGATAACACAGAAAAGAATGTTTAACGAACCACCGTACAAATTGAAATGGAGTGATGACAAAGAATAATCCACCGTAAGGAATTGAAATTGAGTGAATATAAAAGAATGAATCATCGGGAAGAATATGGAGACGAACGAAGGGGCATCAATTAAGAATAGTTGGAGGACGAAGTTGCAAACTGAGAACGAAGAAATCTTCTGAAATGATGGCTTCGGAGGATCACAATGGAAAGGATTCATGAAATGATTCGGATGGGTATGAAAATAATTCTTCACAATCGAAACAATAATGAGGATGGCATGAAGCTAGAACCACGAATCTTGGAAGAACGGATAAGGATTCAAGAGGAACTCGTCTTCGGGTCTTCAAAATCTGAGAAGACGATGAGATACACCACCATGAATTGTATAGGCCCTCCGTAATGAAGAATTAAAAGGTTGAACCAAAGATGAAAAGAATTGAACGCGATCTTGGAGAAGGTATATGACTGATGTAATCCATTCTTACGTCACATTTGAAAAGAATTCTCCGAAAAAAGAAGAGTCAGGTAAGACCCTGGAAAAAGACCTATGGGTTAGGGCCCACTAAAGAAATCGCCGTTGAAAAAGATTGCTTAAGAGATATTGCACCGGTTGAATTAAATGGCTTGAATAAGATGACAAACTCAAAATAGTTTGAACGGATTAAGAATAGAATTATGAATCTTCCGAGATATCTTCAGCACTCCGGAGAAGAATTAGAGAGTTGAATAAGCAAGAGAGACTTCGGATAAGAAATTTCCACATTGGAAAACATGTGAAACAAGAGGCACGATATGATCAATACGAAAGCTTGGATTTAGTCCACCGGAGAAGAATATTGGAATTAAGAATGATGAACTTGAAACTCTTGAGCATCTTCACGATAAATAACCGGATAAGAACATTGAAGGAAAAGAATGAGGAAACATCACATTAATAAAATGGATATTTCATTTAAGAATTTCTGGCTCCAAGAAGAAGAAGGGTGGGAGGGTGGGGAAACAAAGATAACTTGGGATGAATGAAACAGGCACCATTGAGGAAAACCAAGACTTGATCTTGCACATATTAAAAGGATCGGGTAACTCGAAGAGTAGCACGCCGGTTGAAAGAATTTAACATAGCAATCTTGATGATCAAGAAGGACTAGCACTCCCATAGAAATATGAGAACACCGATTAAGAAAGGTATGGAGTCAACACTTGACATCGAAGCAACTCGAATACCAGAATTAAATCAATACAAAGGATAGATATGTTGCAACATAATCTTCACAATATCATTCGAACAGAGAATTGAACGAATGAATTCCGTAGGTACATCAACTTGACGAGAAGCCACTTGGGAGAACAAAGGTAAATAAAAACAACAAGGAGCAGATAGAACATATACAAGATAGAAGCTTCGTTCCACATGTTCGTGCTGAAAGCTCATGGAACGTGTTACAAAAGGGTTTTGCAATCCCCGGATCAGCATAGCCAAGGACCCTTTAAGATGCAACTCCCGATCGGAACAACGCCCATAAAATCACTTCACTAGATGTTGAACCCCGAACTCCATATCATGCATTCGTTGGAAGAATGCCTACGAACTACTGGATGAACCCACCTATTAATTTCCGAAAGTTTCCAGTTATGCAATCAGATGTTGGGGATACACGGGAAGCATCGCGCACTCAACTCTAATCCTACATCCAGCTGTATCCATCCTTCAGCACATAACTAGTTATTTCCGGAAACCGTTTACCTCGGACCTTCGAAACGCATCTGCTATACAAGCTATCGCAATACTCCCGAACTACCTCCCCAGTACTGGGTGATGTCGGGGTTATCTTGCCACTAACCGCATAGGAGAGTTTTCGATGTCGGCCGTCTTAAGTATTCCAGAACTGCTGCGATATATTTGTGACGACAACACCTCGGAGCTCAACTCCCCGGGACACTGCCACAACCCCTAAATGACAGGAGGCATCGAGAACAATGTTCTCGTCACAAAGACATCGGAACAATCCAAACAATACTCGCGTGATCCTAAAAAAAAATTGGTGAAATTTTGAGAGTAGAAGAGATAAAAGTAATCGTCAGGAGTCCTCACCAGAGTGAAAAGGGATGAGGAGCAAAAGAAATCCTACTCTCCGATATATATAGGACTCAAAACATTTTCTAGTGTGTGCCTAGACTCAACCGTCAACGATTCGATCAATCAGTGGGGGCTTCTAGGTCGGAGAAGGCTCTGATACCAACTTGTAATGCCCAGGATGGGACTATACCTCCTACGTGTCGAGGCACGACTTAAAGGTATAAGCCCATTCTGGAATGATCTCAAGTTTGGTATCTTTGCACGACTCATGTAAAAATAGGGATGAAATTGCAAAAGGAGACAGTTGGCTTACACTCGCCACGTCACACAATACATTACATAAGCAAAACATCATCCAAATAACATCACAACCCGACCACGGGTGAAGATCCAAATGAAAGATACCAAAAACATAAAGCCACAGGTCCGAATCACCCCTAGTAGAAACCACTACTGATCGTCGAAACGTCACAAGCATACGGCAACTCTCTTCATCGAGCTCCCAGTGAAGTACTTGAACCAGCTCCTGCATCATTCTCAGCTGAACCTGCATCTGGTGTTGTAGTATCTGTGAGCTACGAGGACTCAGCAATCCCATAACCATGGGTATCAAGACTAGCAAAGCTTTATGGGTAGGAGGAGGTAAAGTGGTGAGGTTGCAGCAGCGGCTAAGCATAATATGGTGGCTAACTTACGAGTACAAGAATAAAATGAGCATCTACGCAAACGGTCGCAAACTAGTAGTGATCGCTAAAGATCCTGAACTACCTACGAGTCAAACATAACCCCACCGTGTTCTCTTCTCAAAGTGAAAAGAGACAGTCACGGTTACTCACACAGTTGTGTGTTTTACTTCGGATCCTCTGTCAAGTTTTGTACAATCGGACATTAACAAATTCCAATCTGCCACATAACCGCGGGCACGGCTTTCGAAAGATCATAACCCTGCAGGGGTGTCCCAACTTAGCCCATCACAAGCTCTCACGATCAGCTGAAGTGATAAATATAATATCATCACCCCTTATCTTAGGGAAATCCGATCAGGCTCGGCATCCCGGTGCACAAGACATTTCGACAATGGTAAAACAAGTCCAGCAAGACCTCCCGGCATGCCGACACCCTGTTAGTAGCCGCGCGTATCTCGTCTCAGGCCACGACCGGATGAGCACAGCGTACATCAGCCAAACCCCAAGTTTCCAAGGGGGGGCGCCGCACACGACTCTATTTGGGACCAACACCATCAGCACTGGCCCCCCCTGCTATGTCGAAAAGAATCCCGAGGGCGCGACCCCCTATGCAAATTTAATTAATTAATTAAGTTGTTATTATGAGGCAAATTAAAACCAATGTTGGGCCTTGCTGGAGGAGTTTTATTCAAAGACGAACTGTCAAGGGGTCCCCATATACCCATCATGTAAAGAACGCAAAATCAAGGAACATAATGCCGGTTTATCGGCGCCTAAGGTGGCATGAGTGGAACAAAACACCGATCAAAAGACCACGCCTTCCACCCATGCCCAGTATATAGGTGTGTTAATAATAATAATAGATATTGTGATATTCCAACAACAAGTTCCCTCCTGGAACGATCTTCATCTTCACCTGCAACTAACAACGCTATAAGAGGGGCTGAGCAAGCGGGTAACATAGCCAAACAATGGTTTTGCTAGGAAGGTGTCAAAGGTTAGAGGTTTCATGGCAACAAGGAGAGGCTGACATAACAGATGGGTAGCGCGACATGTAACGATAGCATCGAGACAACTAAGCATGGCAATGGTAGTAAAGGTATCCAAGGGTATGATCATCTTGCCTGGGATCCGCAAGGAAGAAGAACGGGTCCATGAAGTAGTCGAACAGAACCTCACAACTTCGGAACGAACCCGAAGCTAACGAGGGAAGCAAACCGGAAAGAAACAAGCAACACGGTAAACACACCACACGAGACATGACAATATGCTCAATCAAGTATGATGCAACACAAGTCTACATAGGATGCACTACAAGTCTATACGGGAAGCAAAACATGGCAAGGTAGGAAGCACAGCAAAACAACACAAGTCTATATGATGCAATACATGGCAAGGTATGATGCATGACAAGTCTATACATGAAGCAATACATGGCAAGGTAGGAAGCACAGCAAAACAACACAAGTCTATATGATGCAATACATGGCAAGGTAGGATGCATGACAAGTCTATACAGGAAGCAATACATGGCAAGGTAGGAAGCACAGCAAAACAACACAAGTCTATATGATGCAATACATGGCAAGGTAGGAAGCACAGTAAAACAACACAAACAACATGACAATATGCTCAACCAAATAGGATGCAAGACAAGTCTACACATGATGCTAAACATGGCAAGGCATGAAGCACTCAAAAACTACACAAGTCAACAAGTTTAAATGAGGCCGGAAACTACAACAACAATTCCGGAAAAAACCCATATGCATGTTTAGCAATTTTAAGCAAACAACAATTCACACATTTTAATGTTGTTAACATGATGCGGATGACATGATCAAGTTTTATGCAATTTTTAGTTAAAGGTTGACATGAGAGATATGAAGCACTTGTCACCGTGGTGGAAAAGGGTGCCACGGCGACGAATCCGAAAATGATGCCACGCAACATATCGGTTCCGGTAACTCGTCGAGAGACCGGTGCAAAAGAAAGGTGGCGTGAGCGAGTCGAACAAGATGAAAGGTGCGATGATCCCGTCACCGGGTTCCCATGGGTCGGCGACGAGGCTACCGAGGAGCATGACAAAAGACGAATTGGGCACGGTGCACACAAGGGAAAACATCTCATACAACACATGCATTCCACGGGTCATCGTCTTGGGGTTATACCTTCGGAACATTTGTTTCGGGGGGGTTCGAGGTCGTAGAGGAAGTAGTGGTACTCGTGGGTCGTGGTACACGTTCGTAGAGGGAAGTAGTCGTTCCGTTTCGGAGAGGTACTTGACGAATCCATCTTTTCTGGGGCGACGGTAGTGGTACTTGACGCGTTCGTTCATGGTTCTTCATGCGTCGTGGTACTTGCCGTCTTGGTCTTCGGCGTTGAGGTACTTGGCGAGTAGATGAACGTGATGGGTACTTGATGTCCTAGTACCTGGCGTCCTCACGGCCTTGAGAGAGATGAAACAGAGCGCAACGGTGCACGATCTTCGCGGCCCAGGGTACTTGGTGTATACATCCAGGGAGGATACGATGGAGATGATGCTCGTCTTGTGTGGAGCTCCAGGAGCCATGGTGTGCAGCAGGCAGGGCATCCCTGTCCTTGAGATGGGGTCCTAGTGGACAGAGCAGCAACAGCCGGAAGGCGGGGTAAAGGAAAGCGGCGGAGCTCCTTCGGCTGGAAGCTGGCGAGGCGGAAGGAGGCGCGGAGGAGGAGAGGCGCTTTCGCGCGGAACCAGGGGCGAGGCGCTCGGGGCCTCGACCGACGGGGAGGAGGGAGGCGCGGGTCGTGGGGAGGGACGGTGCGGCTCCGCGCGGGGGAGCCCGCGAGCTCCGGCTCGTCGCCGTCCGGCGGCGGGGATCGGAGGCAGCAGGGAGGCGGCGGCGTTGGAGAAAGGAGGAGGCGCGGTTGAGCGCAATAGCGAGGGAGCGGGGCGTCCTGGCGGCGCGATGGGGATGGTGGCGCTGGACGGTGCCATGGCGCGGGGAAGAAGGAAGCCAAGCAGAGGCGACGGCGGGGCCATGGAGGCGCGAGGCGGCGGGGCCGACGAGGAGCGAGGGAGAGAGCACTGAGGAGATCGAGAGATCGATGGCCTCGGGCGACGAGGCAGAGTGGCGGCGCGAGGAAAGGGACGAGAGAGCGATGTGGTCAAAGGAGAGAAAACGGGTTGCGGCTAGGGTTAGCGCTGGAAGAGAGTTGGGCCTTGGGCCTAGAAGGCTGATGGCCTTAGAGGCCGGCGGCTGGGCCTCTTCTTCTCCCTTTTCTACTGATTTTCTTTAACAGAAAAAAAAAGATGGAAAAGAAAGGGAGGCTTAGGGAAAGATTGGGCATAGGGTAAAATTCCCTGGACTCACAAAAATGTCCACGGTCCACGAAAAATAGGAGAGGCAAGAATGCAAGAGTAAAATTCAAACTCATTTGAATTTAATTCAAATGGTTTGAATTAGGACAAGGTTTAGGAAGTGTCCAAAAATGTTGAGGTTTTTGGAGGAACCTCGATAAATGGGAAAAGAATTATAGAGAAGGTTTCGACGGTGAAACTTGAAGCAAAAGAGGCCTGGAGAATAATTGCAAGTGTGTTTGGGTTAATTCCAAACAAATGGAATATTTATTTATAATAGCTCCATAATATTAGGAGGTTATGTTATAAAGAGAAGTCACTCTTCCCTCGATTTAAATGGACCGAAGGTCCACACGACTTATTTGGTTGAGTTGCAGAATTAAAGTCATGATGGCATGATGGCATGATGCAATGCAAAATAAATAACATAAGCACAAATGAAACACACGGGAGAACCCGGAACATCTGGAATCTTCTGGGACGTCGGTCTTCGGGCGTCACAGCTGGACAGGCGGCAGCCTCATGACCAGCATCCAGAAAATGGCCGCCCGCCTCTCCCTCGGGACGTGTGCTGGGGAACCACGACAAGGCTAAGGCATGGCTAAAGTTGAGCATGTCCCTAGATAATCTATAAGGGCGTGGCTACAGTGAGGGTGTATCTTACAGACACTCCTTAAGCGACGTATCACTGTAGCCATGTTGCCAATGACCTAGCCCCGGTCAGAGGAAGCGATGATCCCACTACCCACAGGCGGCGGGGCCAGCAGGCGGCCGTCCCCACCAGCCAGTGGGTGAACAAGAAGCAAGCGACCCTTGGCAGGCGGCTTGGGGGACGGGCCGCCTGGTAGCAGGCGACTCACCGTGCCCTGGGAGTCTGAACCCCATCAATATGACAAGACAGGGCATGGTGGCAGTGTACGGCAGGAGGCGGCGGCACTGTAGCCATTCCCCTCCTGACGCTGCTGCCGTCAGCAGAAGAGCGCCCACAGTGAAAAGCAATCATGAGGGCCCGCAGACGGCAGGCCCCAGCAAACAGGCGGGAAGGCCGGCACCCAAAATCGCTGACAGCTGGGGGCCGTTCCGCCTAGATTACCATTGTACCCCTTGGGGTAGGCCTATATAAACCCCCCAGGGTCCTCCATGTGGAGGGGTTGGACCTTAAGAAGAAGAAGAGAGACACAAAGACAGATAATAAGAAACCCTAGCGACAACCCACATTCCCTAGAGAGAAGATAGAGAGCTAGCCTTGCTCTTCTTCTTCCTCTAGACGACACAGCTCAAGAAGCAACCATGTAGCTACCATATTGACATTAGTCATGACGCGGAGTCCCCGCAAAGCAGGACTAGGGGTGTTATCTCCACCGAGAGCCCCGAACCTGGGTAAGATTTGTAGGCATCCTAAGTATCGCCTTATCCCGCTTCCAAGGCTCGGCGACGTTCTATTGTCCCCATGCATGATAAGCCATCCTTTGGCATATGTCGCACCAAAACCCCGACAATATTATATTGAGCTCCAATGCCTATTTTTTGTTTGGTTGTTACATGTATTGGGGAAGTTGGAATCTATGGAGAGCCACGTCACCGACGCTCCTCTGTGGCTCTCCCCCCCACACACACAACTAGTCGTTCTGCTCGCATCCCGTACCTCGCCATTCCTGCCCGCTCCCCCCTTGACGCGCAACACCATGTCTCCTCCGGCAGCACCACATACTCCCCGTCTTCCTCCACCTCCTATTACGCCGCACCATCCTCCTCCTCCTGTGAACGGCCAACTCCTCCATGATGGACTTCAAGGCCTTGTCCTCGAGGGTGTGTGACTCAACAACGGCCGCGACGGCAGATTCGGCAGAGTCGGATGCGGCGAGGGAGGTCAGCAGGAGGTGTGGGTGGGCGGTGCAGAGGTGGGGGCAGCGTGAGAGGGCCCAGAAGGGGAGCCCGAGGAATGGGTTGGGAAGGAGGAGGCGGCGACATAGGCGACAAAGCACGGAGTGAGGCTGGGACGAGTTGGAGTGACGACGTGTGTGTTTTTAGTGCGGACAGATAATATATCGATTCAGCCGAAATTGGATGGGTGGAGCTCTGTATTTGGGAGGGGATCAAAAATCAAGATAAGATTCCACGGTTGAATTCAAAGACCATCCAAACAACCGCATTCGGGTAAGGTGAATGTCATGCCAAATGCTAGTGTCAAATGTCAACATCCAAACAAGCCATAAAAAAACTAGTTGGAGGGTGCCCCGCAAGGGGGCACTTCTCCTAGAGTGGGAGTGCCCTATCATGTCATGTGGCGTGCTCTAGCACTAGTATGTGTCATGCGCTGGGCGCTTTTCTCATCAGAGCATGTTTTTCGTGTTTTCCCGTTCTTCTCAGATATTTGGGGGGGGGGGTCACTTTTTCTTTTGTAGGTGTTTTGGTTTGTGTTTGTCAGAGCGTGTGCTTTTGCGAAAAGCATGGGTGTGCTTTCTCTGTGTGAAAAGAATATAGTTGTGTTGTTTTGCTTTCGTATATAGCACAATAGTGCTTCACCTTCAAGGAATATAGTTGTGCTTCATCAAGAAGCACTATTTAATTTGAATTGGGAGCACATTTTTAGTCACTGTTCAAAAACTCTTCCGATTCAGCGTTATCGTCTGATTTATCACTACTCTTGGGGTGACCGATAAGATTATGCCTTATCTTCATCGTTTATTGTTTGGACCGATTTATCGCTAAGACAAGCGATTTATCAGGAATCTACCAATAAATTATTGCATTTTCTGGACTTTGGTACGCAATATGTATTGTTGTCCTAATTTGTTTGTCATTATATGAGGATTCAAAGGCTAGGAATCTAGGTAACCCTTCTGTCCAATATTACTTTGGTGTTGAATATAACATATTTTAGTGTTGGGAACCTGAGATTTGCAGAAAATGCCCAATTAATAGTCAACCAATCAAATCATTTAATCGGACAATTTTCGATTAATCTCTAATCCCTAGCTGACCGAGATGCTAACGATAAGCAATATCCTCAACATTGGTTTTAGTTGATACTAGAAGCATAAGTTACTACTAGGTAGAAGCATAGATTTGTCCAAAAAAAAGTTTGTCGAATCATATCAACATTGGATCTTGTTTTCAGGATCTCAACATGAGAAACGCAATGATGAAAACTATTCATGACTTGAGTGCACAGTTTACGAGATAAAACATTTTTACGAAAAAACACAGACATACAACCTCCCACCCTCACGCACGGCGTGAAAAACCCTATAAAAATTCTCTTGTCGCGACAAGTGGCGCATGTGTGGTACTTCACTTGTCACCACCAGAGATGGGTAATCTTTGCAAGGGGTACCTAGTGATTTCATAAAACTATGGAGCTCGTGGTAGGGCTATGTCTCCCCTATTGCCAGACAATACCATCTTGTCTCTGGCGCTTTCCCTAGCGAGTCAGCCCACTGTGCATTCATGCATCTTATCATATCACTTTGGGGAAACTTTCTATTAATTAGTTAGGACCGATTTTAGAAATTTTCGTAAAATTGTGTTCCTTTTCATTTTTTGTGTCTTTTATGTATTGGTTTTTATTGGGAATTTCATTTGGCTCAGCCAGCAGCTAGTTCGCAAGTGCAGTGGTGCTAGTTTTGTATGGACCTTTCGGGGTGCATACGGGCTTGTACCATTGGTGGTACTCCGGCTAGATCTACGCGGTGCAGCATGTGGCAGGTGCTCCTCTAGGCTGATGGTGGTGATGTGTGGTTGTTTTCCTGGCATAGGTGTTCGGTTCTTCGGGCGAAAGTTCTACTCAATTTCGGTCGGGGCTGGTGGCGAATCATGACGTTGGGTATGGTTTTCCTTGTTGGATGCGTCACCAAGGCGATCTGATATCTCTCCCAACGTCAAGGATTGCTCCCGGTGAAAACCGTGATTCGTTTGATCGATGGGTGATTGTGGTGCCCGTGGTGTCATTACTTCATTGGAGGCATTACTTTGGAGTCAAGTCTTGTGTTGGGAGGACTGAATCAGTGGTGGTGTGGTTGGTCACGCGTGGGGCAACGTTTTGGTGAGCGTGGAGCCATGGTGGTGCATCCATTTGGGACGGGTCACTTGGTCAACGGTGGTGAGCAGCAGAAGCACCCTCATACAAGGAGCGTCAAGGGAGTTATGTTTGTCAACCTCGTGGGATCGGAGCATCATAGGTTCACTCTAGACATATTGTTCATCTCCGATGCCATCGAGTTTCGCAAATAGGCTTGTAGCAGTCTAGTATAATACGACGGTTTTTGGTGTGTACTCAGATAGCGGCGAAGGCACTCAAGTGCCTGGCCGGCTTTTGGGGGTTTTGTATGTATTGTGGTGCTTTAGGCCTAGCCGAGGGTTTTCATCCGGCTTTTCTTAAAAAAAGTGAGCAGTTTGGGTCCTTGTACCATCTTCTTCTTTACAATAAATATATAACAACTCTCATCCAATTTTTGTTCATCATTTTTCTCCAAATACATATTGACTGTTTTAGTACAAGTTGAACATTTTGTAGACACACATTGAATATTTTTCAAATACATGTTAAACTTTTTTATACAAATACATGTTGAAGATTTGTTAAATGCACATCAAACATCCTTTATATACATGTTTAACATTTTCTTGAATACATGTTGAACATTTGTGAAATGCAGCTTGAACAATTTCAGAATATACAATGACAAAACTTTAGCACACATTCAACGCTTTTCATAAATGCAATGAACATTTTTTTCAAATCATCTTAATCTTTTATGAAGAGTTACAAACATCTTTTAAACCAGATGATATCATGCGCGTTGTTGTGGGGTTGATGAAAATTTAATATGATAACATGAGAATAAAAATAAAAAATACATATAACTTATTATAGTTGATTATAATAGTTCTTTTTAGCAAACACAATGGGGAAGACCCCCACTGTAACTCTAATTTTCATTAATTAAGGATAATGTTACATCGATTGTACAATGAGTACAAAAAGAGTAGGGAAAAGAATGTTTACAAATAATCTAACCAACTGTGCATGCCTTCTTTCAAACTGGGCTTGGCTTTTTTGATAATTAAGTAGCAATGTTCCTTGAAAGTGTTGATGCGGTATGCCATGTTTCTTTCCTTATGATCAAAGATGATGTTGTTCCTGTGTTTCCATAAACTCCAACATCCAGCAATGAGACATTCTTTGTAGCAATCGATGTTATTCTGCCTTCTACCATCCAATAGCATCTCCAATAGGTCATAGTTTGTGTTCCATAGAAAGCCAATATTCATCCAGAAATTCTGACTAAAATCATAGCTAAAGAAGAGGTGCATTAGATGTTCATTAGGCTCATCTTCACAGAGAACACATCTGGTGGTTTGTATGTGAAAACTCTTCCTGGTGAGAAGATCTCTGGAGTTGAGTCTATCTTGCAAAAGCAGCCAGAAAAAGAATTTTTGCTTTGGCAAAGTACTAGATTTCCAAATCCATTGGAAGGGTGCATCTATAGGGTTACCAATGTATTCCAGATATACTCTTTTATTAGAATATTTTAGCCCACCCCAGTAGAAATGCCATGAGTCTGGCAGATCCTGGTTGTCTCTATCAATTATAAGAGCTCTCAATTGGTGACTTTGCTGTACTGCTATGCTAGACATAGGCAGATGAAACATGTCATAGAAACTGTCATAATTTAGATTGCTGGCCTCCGCAAGGGAGATATTGGAATTTTTGGAGTATGAGAATAATTGAGCCGTCATATTAGCCAAAGGTTGGGAACTCCATTTATCAAACCAAAGACTGATAGTATTACCAACACCAGCAGAGCAAACTGTCATGTTTTTATATCTTTCCAGAATGGAGCAGCACTCTCTCCACCAAAAGGATCCTACCCTGGTTGGGAAACTTGGAAGTTCTTCATTAGATTAATAGTTACTCCATATCAATCTGACCCAGAGGATGTCATGGTGGTTGAAAAATTTATACGGGAATTTGGTGAGAAGAGCTTTGTTTTGCATTCTGAGGTCTAGAACACCCAAATCTCCAGCTTTCTTTGGCAGACAGACATTTTCCCATTTAACTAAGCAATTTCCATGTTTATTAATTCCTTTCCCATACCATAGGAAACTTCTACCAGCTTTCTCAAAGTGATCCAGAATGGTAAATGGGACTCTGATACAACACATAGCAAAGATAGGCAAGGCAGAGACAATTTCATTCAAGTGTATAAGCCTACCAGAGTAGTCATCATGTAAGCAATGCCAGATAATCTGTTGTCTAGCCTGGAAACCATAGGCATTAAATCCATGACTTTAGGCCTGGTAGATCCCATGGGCAGTCCCAGGTATGTAAAAGTCATAGATTCCTTCTTACAGTTGAAAATATTTGCTAGTTCTTGAGCTCTTTCATCAGAAATGTTAATTGGTACTAAAGATGATTTACTATAATTGACAATCAGCCCAGTAAACTTACAGAATTTGTCCAATATCTGTGTAAAGCATCTGATCTGCTCAACATCAGCTGGCAGAATGATAAGTGTGTCGTCAGCATACTGGATTATTGGGTAGCATTCAGTAAAGTTTGTATCAATGGGTAGTTTGATCTTGTCTTCTCTCCATGCTTCATTCACCATGATCTGCAGAAGTTCGCCAACCATAACATATAGTAGAGGAGAAAAAGGATCCCCTTGCCTAACTCCACATTTGCAATGAATATTTTTCCCAGGGACCCCATTGAGGATAACAGAGGTAGTGGCAGTTGAGAGTATCATATTGACCCATCTAAGCCATTTATCACTGAAACCCAAGTGCTTCATCATAAAGAGGACAACATTATAATTAACCTTATCAAATGCCTTCACAAAATCAATCTTGAAAATGATGATCTCTTTCTTTGATTTGTGGCACATGTGAATGTACCCAAAACTCCATGCAAGGCAGTCTTGGATGTTCCTAGTTTTGATAAAGCCATATTGGTTCTTACTGACTCTAGAGATGACTATGCTTTGCACTCTGTTTGCAAGAAGTTTGGTAAGAATTTTAATGGGCATGCTTACCAAGGACATGGGCCTAAAATAACTAGGAGTATCAGGATTTTGATTCTTTGGGATCAAAGCGATGTATGCAGTATTGACAGGTTGTAATGATTGATGACCCACAACTGTAGGGGATATATCATAGTCCTTTCGATAAGTAAGAGTGTCGAACCCAACGAGGAGCAAAAGGAAAAGATAGGCAGTTTTCAGTAAGGTATTTTCTGCAAGCACTGAAATTATAGGTAACAGATAGTTTTGTGATAAGGTAATTGGTAGCAAGTGACAAAAGGTAAAAGTAAATAAGGTGCAGCAAGGTGGCCCAATCCTTTTTGTAGCAAAGGACAAGCCTCTACAAACTCTTATATAAAGGAAAGCACTGCCGAGGAAACATGGGAATTATCGTCAAGCTAGTTTTCATCACGGCCGTCTGATTCGCGTTCGGTACTTTGATAATTTGGTATGTGGGTGGACCGGTGCTTGGGTGCTGTCCTTACTTGGACAAGCCTCCCACTTATGATTAACCTCTAATGCAAGCATCCACAACTACAAAAGAAGTATTAAGGTAAACCTAACCATAGCCTGAAACATGTGGATCCAAATCAGCCCCTTACGAAGCAACGCATAAACTAGGGTTTAAGCTTCTGTCACTCTTGCAACCCATCATCTACTTATTACTTCCCAATGCCTTCCTCTAGGCCCAAATAATGGTGAATTGTCATGTAATCGATGTTCACATGACACCACTAGAGGAGAGACAACATACATCTCATCAAAATATTGAATGAAGACCAAATTCACATGACTACTAATAGCAAGACTTCTCCCATGTCCTCGGGAACAAAAGTAACTACTCACAAGACATAATATTGTTCATGATAAGAGGGGTATTAATATGCATAATGGATCTGAACATATGATCTTCCACCAAATAAACCAACTAGCATCAACTACAAAGAGTAATCAACACTACTAGCAACCCATAGGTACCAATCTGAGGTTTGGGTACAAAGATTGGATACAAGAGATGAACTAGGGTTTGAGAGGAGATGGTGCTGGTGAAGATGTTGATGAAGATAGCTCTCCCCAAGATGGGAGAGTTGTTGGTGATGACGGCGGTGACGATTTCCCCCTCCTGGAGGGAAGTATCCCTGGCAGAACAGCTCTGCCGGACCCTAGATTGGTTTCCGCCTTGGTTCCGCCTTGAGACGGCGGCGTCTGGTCCCGAAAGCCTCCTTCTGATTTTTTACAGGTCAAAACACCTCATATAGGAGAAGATGGGCATCGGGGGCCTTCCGGCTGGCCCACGAGGCAGGGGGGGCGCCCTGGGAAGGGGGGCGCGCCCCCCACCCTCGTGGACAGCCGGTGGCCCCCCTCGTGGACTTCTTTCGCCAGATATTTTTTATATTTTCTGAAACAAAGTTTTGTTGAGTTTCGGGGCTTATGGAGTTGTGCATAATAGGTTTCCAGAGTTTTCTCCTTTTCCAGCCCGGAATTCCAGCTGCCGGCATTCTCCCTCTTCATGTAAACCTTGTAAAATAAGAGAGAAAAGGCATAAGTATTGTGACAAAACATATAATAACAGCCCATAATGCAATAAATATCAACATATAAGCATGATGCAAAATGGACGTATCAATGATACAGTTTCTTCATAAAAGTCATTGGTGAATCTATAAAAACAGTGTTTAATGATTTGCCAACAATTTTTTCATAAAATGCCCATCGAAACCATCAGGCCCGGGGGATTTATCCTTAGGCATCTGCTTAATGATACGTCTCCAACGTATCTATAATTTTTTATTGTTCCATGCTATTATTTAAGATGCTTTGGATGTTTAATGGGCTTTGTTATACACTTTTATATGATCTCTTTGATACTCTTTATGTTTTATTTCCTTTTATCATGACCCAAGTGAGGAAATCAAGCCCTTGACTCAACACTAATCTTTATTATATAGTAAAGATCATAAGACAAAAGCTCACAACTAGATCATGCTAACTTTATTCTACTAGATCAAGATACTACCAAAAGGATCGAACTAAGTAAAATGGTAAAGATAGGAGTGATGGTGATACGATACCGGGGTCACTCCCCCAAGCTTGGCAGTTGCCAAGGGGAGTGCCCATACCCATATGATTATGTCTCCTTCTTCGAGGGTGGTGATGATGGAGTTGTTGATGATGTGGGCTTGTTGTCCACCTTCCAAGGCATGGGTTCACCATCGTAGAAGGATGATCGAGTCTCCGGGGTAGTCAAATCTGCATCCAAACTCATCTTCTTGAATCTATATTCATACTCACAGTTTTGGTTTTGCAGGTCATAGATCTGGGCTTGGAGGTGTTCAATCTTCTCTTGAAGATTGGAGATAGCTTCCCCAAAGATCCTTGAGTCTAGCTTGAGTTTGTTGGCGAGCTCCGAGATCATCATGTGGTTGGCGTTGAGTCCTCGTTCCACCATACCTTGGCACTTGAAAACTTGCTGCTCCATTGATTCGAGTCTTGTCTCCACGCTTCTTGTCCTCCTCGGCCCCTCAACATCACGGATGTGCAGCACCCCCTCATGCAACTCTATGGTTTTAGGGTGGCACAGCACCTCCGCAAGGTAGGGGTTGATGACCTTCTCGAAGAACTTGTCCTTGCGGGTGTTGGAGAACGCCATGATGATCTAGATCTGTCAAAAACAGCAGCTCGAAACGAAAACAGAGGATTTTTGCGTGATACAGAGGTCAAAACCTTCGGGAGTATATATAATGAATTTTTACCGACCAAAAGGAGTAACCTACAAGAAAACGGAGTCTGAGGGGCACACGAGCTGCCCACGAGGCAGGGGGCGCGCCCTGGGAAGGGGGGCGCGCCCTCCACCCTCGTGGACGGCTCGTCTCTCTTCTGGACTACGGTTTATTTTTCTGTTTTTCTAAATATTGCAAAACGGAGAAAAATTGCCTTTAGAACTGTTTTGGAGTCGGTTTACTTACCGTATCACATACCTCTTCCTTTTCGAAGGCTGAATCGTTCTGGAAAGTGTCCCTTATGTATTCCTCCGGGGTTACGATTTCAGTAACATTAGTTTCAACATTTATAGGATTACCTGAGATATAATGTTTAATTCTTTGACCATTCACCACCTTCGGATTTGTGCCTTCGAAGTTGTTGATTTTTATGGCACCGGAACGATAGACCTCCTCGATAACGTAAGGTCCTTCCCACTTGGAGAGAAGTTTCCCTGCAAAAAATCTTAAACGAGAGTTGTATAGCAAGACATAATCACCTACGTTAAACTCACACTTTTGCATCCTTTTGTCATGCCATCTTTTAACCTTTTCTTTAAACAGCTTGGCATTCTCATAGGCCTGGGTTCTCCATTCATCGAGACAGCTAATATCAAATAGCCTCTTCTCACTAGCAAGTTTGAAATCATAATTGAGCTCTTTAATAGCCCAATATGCCTTATGTTCTAGTTCAAGAGGTAAGTGACAAGCTGTTCCATAAACCATCTTATATGGAGACATACCCATAGGATTTTTGTATGCAGTTCTATAGGCCCATAATGCATCATCAAAGTTTCTTGGACCAATTCTTCCTAGACCTATTAACTGTCTTTTGCAAGATTAGTTTCAACTCCCAATTACTTAGTTCTACTTGACCACTAGTCTGTGGGTGATAGGGGGATGCAATTCTATGGTTGACATCATATTTAGCAAGCATCTTACTGAAAGCACCATGAATAAAGTGTGAACCACCATCAGTCATTAGATATCTAGGGACTCCAAACCTCGGAAAAATAACTTCTTTAAGCATCTTAATAGAGGTGTTATGATCAGCACTACTAGTTGGAATAGCTTCTACCCACTTAGTAATGTAATCAACAGCAACTAAAATATGTGTGTACCCATTAGAGGCAGGAAACGGTCCCATATAATAAAAGCCCCAAACATCAAATGGTTCAATAACAAGTGAATAATTCATAGGCATTTCTTGACGTCTACTAATATTACCAATTCTTTGACATTCATCACAAGATAAGACAAACTTACGGGCATCCTTGAAGAGAGTAGGCCAATAAAAACCGGATTGCAATACCTTATGTGCAGTTCTATCTCCCGCATGGTGTCCTCCATAAGCTTCGGAGTGGCACTTGCGTAGGATCTGTTCCTGTTCATGCTCAGGTACACAACGTCTAATGATACCATCTACTCCTTCTTTATAAAGATGTGGGTCATCCCAGAAGTAATGTCTCAAATCATAGAAGAACTTTTTCTTTTGCTGGTATGTGAAGCTAGGCAGTATAAACTTAGCAACAATATAATTAGCATAATCAGCATACCATGGAGCAGTACGAGAAGTATTTATGACAGCTAATTATTCATCAGGAAAGCTATCATCAATAGGTTGTGGGTCATCAAGTATATTCTCTAACCTAGACAAGTTGTCTGCTACGGGGTTCTCAGCTCCTTTTTTATCAATAATATGCAAGTCAAATTCTTGCAGCAAGAACCCATCTAATAAGTCTAGGCTTAGCATCTTTCTTTTCCATAAGGTATTTCATAGCAGCATGATCAGTGTGAATAGTTACTTTAGAATTAACGACATCGGGTCTAAACTTATCACAAGCAAATACAACTGCTAAAAATTCTTTCTCAGTAGTGGCATAATTTCTTTGGACACTATCTAGAGTTTTACTAGCATACTGGATAACATTCAATTTCTTATCAACTCTTTGCCCTAGAACAGCTCCTACAGCATAATCACTAGCATCGCACATAATCTCAAAGGGTAGATTCCAATCATGAGGCTGGACAATAGGTGCAGAGATCAATGCTTTCTTAAGTATTTCAAATGCTTCTAGACAATCATCATTAAAGATAAAAGGAATATCTTTTTGTAATAGATTAGTCAGAGGCGTGGAGATTTTGGAGAAGTCCTTAATGAACCTCCTATAAAACCCGACATGACCAAGGAAACTTCGTATACCTTTGATGTCTTTAGGGCATGGCATCTTTTCAATAGCATCAACTTTAGCTTTGTCAACTTCAATACCTCTTTCAGAAATTTTATGTCCCAAGTGGCACTTCAATACCTTTGATGCCTTCATTAACCATAAAGTGGCACTTCTCCCAATTCAAGACAAGGTTAGTGTCTTCACATCTCTGCAAAACTCGATCAAGGTTGCTTAAGCAATCATCAAAAGAAGTTCCGTAAACGGAGAAATCATCCATGAACACCTCAACAATCTTTTCACAAAAATCAGAGAATATAGCCATCATGCACTTTTGAAAGGTAGCAGGTGCATTACATAAACCAAAAGGCATATGTCTATGAGCAAAGGTACCGAAAGGACAAGTAAAAGTGGTCTTTTCTTGATCCCCTTTTGACACAGGTATTTGAGAGAAACCAGAATAACCATCTAGAAAGCATAAATGAGTATGTTTGGATAACCTTTCTAGCATTTGATCGATGAAAGGCAAGGGGTAATGGTCTTTCTTAGTAGCTTTATTTAACTTACGGAAATCAATTACCATCCTATGACCTGTAACTATTCTTTGCGGGGTCAATTCATCTTTATCATTAGGAACGACTGTCATACCTCCTTTCTTAGGGACACAATGGACAAGACTTACCCACTGGCTATCAGCTACTGGATAGATAATACCTGCCTCTAGAAGCTTTAGTATTTCCTTCCTTACCACTTCTTTCATCTTAGGATTTAACCGTCGTTGATGATCAATAACCGGTTTAGCATTTTCTTCCAATTTTATCTTGTGTTGGCATATAGTGGGACTAATGCCCTTAAGATCATCCAGAGTATATCCAATAGCAGCACGGTCCTTCTTCAGAGTTTTCAATAATTTTTCTTCTTCCTGCTCTGAAAGGTTAGCACTAATAATAACAGGACATATCTTCTTTTCATCAAGATGAACATACTTAAGATTATCAGGTAAAGGTTTAAGTTCAAACACGGGATCACCCTTTGGTGGAGGAGGACCCCCTAGGATTTCAACAGGCAAGTTGTTTTTCAATACGGGTCCCTGTTTAAAGTATATCTCATCTATTTCCCTTCTCTCGTTCATATGCATATCATTTTCATGGTCTAGCAAATATTGTTCTAAAGGATCATTAGGTGGCACGGCAATAGAAGCAAGACTGATAATTTCATCCTTACTAGGCGGTTCCTTTTCAAGGGGTTGTCTACGGAATTTAGCAAAGTTAAAATCATGAGACATATTCCCTAATCCAACAATAACAATATCTTTCACGCAGTCTATCTTGGCATTAACGGTATTCAAGAAGGGTCTACCAAATATATTGGGACAAAATTCATCTTGTGGGGAACTAAGAATAAGAAAATTAGCAGGGTATTTAACCTTCCCACACAAGACTTCAACATCTCTAACAACCCCAACTGGTGAAATAGTGTCTCTATTAGCAAGCTTAATAGTAACATCAATCCCTTCTAACTCAACAGGTGCAATATCATGCATAATTTCGTTATACAAATCAAGAGGGATAATACTCGCACTAGCACCTACGTCACATAAACCATGATAGCAATGATCTCCTATCTTAACAGAGATAACAGGCAAGCCTACAACCGGTCTATGTCTATTCCTGGCATTGGGTTTGGCTATTCTAGCAGACTCTTCTTGGAGGTAAATAACATGTCCATCTAAATCTTCTACCAAGAGATCTTTAACAATAGCAACACTAGGTTCAACTTTAATTTGCACAGAGGGTGTAGGTGTTCTAGTATTACTCTTACGAACTACAGTTGAAGCTTGAGCATGATTCTTTATCCTAACAGGGAAAGGTGGTTTCTCAATATAAGCGGTAGGTATAACAGGATCAACATTATAGGTGATAGTATTTTCTTCAACTTTAATAGGTTCAACTACTTTTACTTCAATAGGGGGATGGTATTTAAACCACTTCTCCTTAGGGAGATCAACATGAGTAGCAAAAGATTCACAGAAAGAAGCTACTATCTCAGAGTCAAGTCCATATTTAGTGCTAAACTCACGGAAAACATCGGTATCCATAAAAGCTTTAACACAATCAAACTTAGGGGTCATACCTGACTCCTTACCTTCGTCGAGATCCCAATCTTCAGAGTTGCGTTTAATTCTTTCCAATAAATCCCATTTGAATTCAATAGTCTTCATCATATAAGAGCCAGAACAAGAAGTATCGAGCATGGAGCGATTATTAAGAGAAAGCCGAGCATAAAATTTTTGAATGACATTTCTCTTGAGAGCTCATGATTGGGGCATGAATATAACATTGACTTAAGCCTCCCCCAAGCTTGAACGATGCTTTCTCCTTCGCGAGGCCAGAAATTATAAATATAAATACGATCATGATGAACCTAGTGCATAGGGTGGAACTTCTGATGAAATTCCAACTTCAGACGATTATAGTTCCATGATCCCATATCATCACATAGCCTAAACCATGTCAATGCATCTCCCTTCAAAGATAAAGGGAAGACCTTCTTCTTGATAACATCCTCGGGCATACCTGCAAGCTTAAATAATCCACAAACTTCATCCACATAGATTAGATGTAAATTGGGATGCAATGTTCCGTCTCCTGTAAAGGGATTTTCAAGTAGTTTCTCTATCATACCCGAAGGAATCTCAAAGCAAACATTTTCAATAGGTGCAGTAGGTTGAGGAGCAACTCTTTGCTCTTCTGGTCGGGGTGAAGATACCCCGAACAAGCCCCTCAAAGGATTTTGAGCCATAGTAACAAGTGACAATAAATTTCAGCATACTATATAAATTTTTCCTTACCAAAGGCGCTTCACTCCCCGGCAACGGCGCCAGAAAAGAGCCTTGATGACCCACAAGTGTAGGGAGTCTATCGTAGTCCTTTCGGTAAGTAAGAGTGTCAAACCCAACGAGGAGCAGAAGGAAATGATAGGCAGTTTTCAGTAAGGTATTTTCTGCAAGCACTGAAATTATAGGTACCAGATAGTTTTGTGATAAGGTAATTGGTAGCAAGTGACAAAAGGTAAAAGTAAATAAGGTGCAGAAAGGTGGCCCAATCCTTTTTGTAGCAAAGGACAAGCCTGGACAAACTCTTATATAAAGGAAAGCACTGCCGAGGACACATGGGAATTATCGTCAAGCTAGTTTTCATCACGGTCGTCTGATTCGCGTTCGGTACTTTGATAATTTGGTATGTGGGTGGACCGGTGCTTGGGTGCTGCCCTTACTTGGACAAGACTCCCACTTATGATTAACCTCTAATGCAAGCATCCGCAACTACAAAATAAGTATTAAGGTAAACCTAACCATAGCCTGAAACATGTGGATCCAAATCAGCCCCTTACGAAGCAACGCATAAACTAGGGTTTTAGCTTCTGTCACTCTAGCAACCCATCATCTACTTATTACTTCCCAATGCCTTCCTCTAGGCCCAAATAATGGTGAAGTGTCATGTAGTAGATGTTCACATGACATCACTAGAGGAGAGACAACATACATCTCATCAAAATATTGAACGAGGGGGGCCACCGGTTGTGGGGTTACTGACGATGCCAGAAGCACAATCAGCCTGACCACAAAGGTATATTCCTGCATGCAATCGAAGAACAAGCAAGAATATAATAAAGCAATCTGAATATTGCAAATATATATGAAGTATTGATAAAGGTGGGGATCCGTAAGCGGTCTTGGTCTGGTCGTTGGACACAAACGAAGTACACGAAGTTGCAATGGCTAACTTTTGACTAAACAAATCTCAAAGAAAAAGCTACTAGATGAATCTACTTATATAGGAGCAAGGGGTGGCGGCCAAGGAGGTGCGAGGACATCCCAAGGCAGCCTAAAACTAACCCTAGGTCGTACAAGGCTCATGGGCCCAAGTGGAGGTGATGCAACACCTTTGGACTTGTAGTTTGACTCGGATTCTGCTGCAGTGTCAGATTGTTTCGTGGCTATCTCAACGCTCCGGACGAATTTGAAGGTGAATCCGATTGGGTTGGAAAGTGTACGAAATCTAGTTTCCAACAAAAAAAGAATCACCCAATTCGGAGTCCGTATGAAGGAGTTCTTGCCGTTTTGAGTCAGGTATGTCTATGCAGTCCGAATCTGGATGCAGAACGTGAGAGACTTTGACTCTATCTTCTCTTGGCCCAAAAGTGATGTGAGAGAACTTTTTGAACAGCACCTAAACTTCTCTTTTTCCCTTATCTTCATATATGGATTGTACAAATGTCCCATACACCTAGAATTAGACATGGCACAAAAGTCTGTGAAGTATTTTTGTCCTGGATGACATAAATAAATTGTTGCATAGTTTGCATTAGAAATCACCTCACAAATATACATGTATGCAATATTTTTGGTCGTATCCAAGGTAGTCATGTCCTCATCATCCTTCCTTTCTTGAAAATAAAGCCGTCCTCGGCGCTGCTTAATCTGAAATTTGGGTAAGAAAATAGACAAGGTGTACATGTTGTATATGTACATGTCATCCATTTTTACTTCCCTTAATTTTCGCACATATGACACATATATAGATGAGTAACTTTCGTAGTTCATAAAATATAAAACCAAAATATTATCACAAGAAGTAGAAGGCATGAAAATATTGCAACTCAGTTTGCACAAATAAGTGAAGCTCTTATTCATATCAAAAGATTGACAATGTTCATCATTAAACCATCCCAACATTGGTGAATAAACCTTACTTGCATGAAATTCACAGGCTACAACATGCTTAAATAAGCAAACATGCAATAAGTCATTTGACATAGACTCGTCACCAAGATTAGAGGTCATATCAAAATGATTAAACATTGGCACAATTATTTTCAAATGTATTTTATCCAAATCTGATTTATTCTCCGATTCACATGATTCTTTTGCATCAACAATTAATTCAATTGGTGCACTCAAAATTGTTGGTATTTCAGTTGTTTGATCACATGACGCATTCATGACAGTAACATGATTATCTAAACTAGGTGGTGTGCTTAAATCAACAGATAATTCAATACATGATGTATTCAAGGGAAAAAGAGAAGTTTAGGTGATGTTCAAAAAGTTCTCTCACATCACTTTTGGGCCAAGAGAAGATAGAGTCCAAGTCTCTCACGTTCTGCATCCAGGTTCGGACTGCATAGACATACCTGACTCAAAACGGCAAGAACTCCTTCATACGGACTCCGAATTGGGTGATTTTTTTTTTCTTTCCCCCTCTTTCCAAGACAAACTAGATAAGATGCAGATTGGATCAAGCAAAGATGCGAACGACTGCAAGTGTGATTGTGACAATGAATGATGGGTAGCACGAGGTGGAAGTTGATGGATGAGGTGGTGGACAGAGGAAGGGATAACGATGCAGCGGCGACGTGACTAATGTGAACAGAACTCGAAACTCTAACGAACTAGACACTAAGACCAGCAACTCGACGCGACGATGCAACCGATAATTCAATAATGCAAACAATGAAAAGGAAATTGCAAAGGCTCAGATTGGCTTGGACAAAGGATGAATAGATCCAACTTTTTTTGGGACTTTTTCTTGGACAATAGGTAAAGAAAATAAATCTAATCTAGGGAAAACAGGAAATTCTCACCGAGCAACCTGAAAAATGATACCACTTGATAGAGGCGAGGGGCCCGATCTTTCGATGAGATGATAATTATCGATTTGGTCGAGTCGACTTTGACGATTCGACTACAAATGTGCACGACGTTGCGCCTTAGCAATCACTAAACCAATCTCTTGGGGTTACTGACGATGCGAGAAGCACAATCAGCCTGACCACGAAGGTCTATTCCTGCATGCAATCGAAGAACAAGCAAGAATATGATAAAGCAATCTGAATATTGTAAATATATATGAAGTATTGATAAAGGTGGGGATCCGTAAGCGGTCTTGGTTTGGTCGTTGGACACAAACGAAGTACACGAAGTTGCAATGGCTAACTTTTGACTAAACAAATCCCAAAAGAAAAAGCTACTAGATGAATCTACTTATATAGGAGCAAGGGTGGCGGCCAAGGAGGCGGGAGGGCATCCCAAGGCAGCCTAAAACTAACCCTAGGTCATACAAGGCTCATGGGCCCAAGTAGAGGTGATGCAACACCTTTGGACTTGTAGTTTGACTCGGATTCTGCTGCAGCGTCAGATTGTTTCGTGGATATCTCAACGCTCCGGGCAAATTTGAAGGTGAATCCGATTGGGTTGGAAAGTGTACGAAATCTAGTTTCCAACAAAAAAAGAATCACCCAATTCGGAGTCCGTATGAAGGAGTTCATGCTATTTTGAGTCAGGTATGTCTAGGCAGTCCGAATCTGGATGCAGAACGTGAGAGACTTGGACTCTATCTTCTCTTGGCCCAAAAGTGATGTGAGAGAACTTTTTGAACAGCACCTAAACTTCTCTTTTTCCCTTATCTTCATATGTGGATTGTACAAATGTCCCATACATCTGGATGACATAAATAAATTGTTGCATAGATTGCATTAGAAATCACCTCACAAATATACATGTATGCAATATTTTTGGTCGTATCCAAGGTAGTCATGTCCTCATCAGGAGTTGTGCAGAATAGGTTTCCAGAGTTTGCTCCTTTTCCAGCCAAGAATTCCAGCTGCCGGCATTCTCCCTCTTCATGTAAACCTTGTAAAATAAGAGAGAAAAGGCATAAGTATTGTGACAAAACATATAATAACAGCCCATAATGCAATAAATATCAACATATAAGCATGATGCAAAATGGACGTATCAATGATACAGTCTCTTCATAAAAGTCATTGATGAATCTATAAAAACAGTGTTTAATGATTTGCCAACAATTTTTTCATAAAATGCCCATTGAAACCATCATGCCCAGGGGATTTATCCTTAGGCACCTGCTTAATGATACATCTCCAACGTATCTATAATTTTTTATTGTTCCATGCTATTATTTAAGATGTTTTGGATGTTTAATGGGCTTTGTTATACACTTTTATATTATTTTTGGGACTAACCTATTAACCCAGAGGCCCAGTCCAGATTGCTGTTTTTTGCCTATTTGAGGGTTTTACAAAAAAGGAATATCAAACGGAGTCCAAACGGAATGAAACCTTCGGGAGAGATATTTTTGGAGCAAAATACGCACGGGAGACTTGAGAACCATGGAGTAGGGCTGATGTGGCGTCCACGAGGGTGGGGGACGCCCCCCTATAGGGCGCGCCCCTGCCTCATGGGCCCCACGTCTGGCCCCCGGTGCCCTCCTTCCTCCTATATATACCTAAGTACCCTGAAACCATCAGAACAACAGAGAACACCCTAGTTCCACTGCCGCAACCTTCTGTTCCCTTGAGATCCCATCTTGGGGCTTGTTCCGGAGCTCCGTCGGAGGGGGGATCTACCACGGAGTGCTTCTACATCATCATCATCATCACCTCACCATGAGTTGTGAGTAGTTTACCACAGACCTTCGGGTCCATAGTTAGTACCTAGATGGCTTCTTCCCTCTCTTTGGATCTCAATACCAAGTTCTCCTCGGTCTTCGAGGAGATCTATTTGATGTAATCTCTTTTTGTGGTGTGTTTGTCGAGATCCATTGAATTGTGGGTTTATGATCAAGATTATCTATGAGAAATATTTGGTTCTTTTCTGAACTCTTTTATGTATGATTATAATATCCTTGCAAGTCTCTTCGAATTATTGGTTTGGTTTGGCCTACTAGATCTATAGTTCTTGCAATGGGAGAAGTGCTTGGCTTTGGGTTCAATCTTGCGGTGTCCTTTCCCAGTGACAGTAGGGGCAGTAAGGCACGTATTGTATTGTTGCCATCGAGGATAAAAAGATGGGGTTTATATCATGTTATTTGAGTTTATCCCTCTATATCATGTCATCTTGCTTAAGGCGTTACTCTGTTCTTATGAACTTAATACTCTAGATGCATGTTGGATAGCGGTCGATGTGTGGAGTAATAGTAGTAGATGCAGAATCGTTTTGGTCTACTTGTTTCGGACGTGATGCCTATATATAATGATTATGCCTAGATAGTCTCATAATTATTCGCTTTTCTATCAATTGCTCGACTGTAATTCATTCACCCACCGTGGAATTATGCTATCATGAGAGAAGCCACTAGAGAAACCTATGGCCCGCGGGTCTATTCTCAACATATCAATCTACAATCTACTTTACTTTTCCGTTTTTACTTTCTATTTTTATATCCAAAAATACCAAAAATATCAAACTATCATATCTATCAGATCTCACTTTTGTAAGTGACGGTAAAGGGATTGACAACCCCTTATCGTGTTGGCTGTGAAGTTCTTATTTGTTTGTGCAGGTGCGAGGGACTCGCGCGTGGTCTCCTACTTGATTGATACCTTGGTTCTCAAAAACTGAGGGAAATACTTACGCTACTGTGCTGCATCACCTTTCCTCTTCGAGGGAATACAACGCAAGCTCGAGAAGTAGCAAGAAGAATTTCTGGCTCCATTGTCGGGGAGACTCACGCAAAAGTCGTATACCAAGTACCTATCACAAACCCTTATCCTTCGCATTACATTTATTTGCCTCTCGTTTTCCTCTCCCCCACTTCACCCTTGCCATTTTATTTGCCCTTCTTTTTGTCGTGTGTTTATCGTTCGCTTGCCTCTTGTTTGCTTGTGTTGCTATGTGCCCTCAATTTGCTTGCATCTTTGCTTGCTAAAAACCTCTTGATATGGATCCACTTAAAGTGTTCTACTTGGATCATCTTTGATCCTTATGCGCTCGTGCTGAAACCCCAACTAGCCTAGTTGATGGGAAATCTTTAGATGAGCATGCTCATTTTGTGCGTCGCCATTTGTCTGAAAAGGGGAGACTCTTGTGGGATCAAATAAATAGATTGTTGTGTTATGCTTGGAATCTTTGTGAATTTTTTTATTTTACTTGTTGCTCTAAGAACCCTAAAAAACACCTCCCCTACCTATGTGAGTTTAATGATAATGAATTCTTATCTTATTATGCAAAGGGTGTTTATAGTTACTACGATATCGAACAAATTGAAGAATTTGTTGCTTTTAAGGGTGCTTATGAAGTTGCTTCTTTGATTGAAAAGTATGATATTACTCTCTACGAATCTGAAAATTTTGACATACTTAAATATTGCTTTGAAAACTATGCTCATAATGTCTATGTCAAAGAATTTATTGAAAGAATGACCGCTGCTTTGAAAGAAAATAATGATATGCATGAATCTATAGATAATTATGATTCCGATGATTTGATTGAATTATCCCTTGATGAACATGACACTTGCTATTCTTGTGGCTATGATGCCAATACTTATGAAGATGAATTTGCTATAGTTCCTTATGTTAAACATGAGATCGTTGCTATTGCACCCATACTTGATAGTTCCTTCGATGAAAAGCATGATTGCAATGATGTTATTATAAATTCTCTTAATATCAATTGTGTTAATGATATGCAAAACCTCAAGCTTGGGGATGCTAGTTTTGCTATGACTTCTACTTGTTGCAATGATCATGATTGGGGTGATTCTTCTTACGATCTTGATAATTTATTTAAACCCCATGATGAATATGAGATTGGTAATAATGTTTGCTATATTATTGAAAGTGGGTTTGGAAGAATGTCAACTTTAGGTCCCTCATATTTGGAGAATTTTTAATCTTATGAAAGTATTGATAAAAGTGGGTTTGGAAAGGTCATGACTTTAGTTAATGTTAATCCCACTATTTTGGAAGAGTATCAACTTCGTATGCATGTGGATTATGTTGAGAATATGTTTTTTGATAGCTATATTGTTGAGTTTGAATATGATCCTACATGCAATTATTATGAGAGGGGGAAATATGGTTGTAGAAATTTTCATGTTACTAAATTACCTCTCGTTATGTTGAGATTGCTATCGTTCCTTTCGGCTTCCTTGCATATGCTAGTTTTTGCTTGCCTTGATAATATGTTTGCCTATAAGATGCCTATGCATAGGAAGTATGTTAGACTTAGATGTGTTTTTCGCGTGCTTTGTGATGCTCTTTCCGTGTTTCAATTGCTATCCTTCATGTGAGCATCATTGAATTATCGTGCCTAGCTAGGGGCGTTAAACGATAGCGCTTGTTGGGAGGCAACCCAATTTTATTTTCTTTGTTTTTGCTTCTGTTTAGGAATAAATATTGCATATAGCTTCTGTTTAGATGTGGTTTTGTGTTTTAATTAGTGTTTGAGCCAACTAGAACCTTTGGGAAGACTTGTGTGAAGTTTATATGATGTTACTGTAAAAAACAGAAATGTCAGCGCTCACTAGAATAGTCACCAGATTTTACTGGAGAGTACTATTTAGTTGATTCTTTTTTCAGATGATTAATAGACAAATTCCTCACGTTTACCAATTTATTTCAATTTTTTGGAGTTACAGAAGTATGCGAAAGTTACAGATTACTACAGACTGTTATGTTTTTGACAGATTCTGTTTTTCGTGTGTTGTTTGCTTATTTTCATGAATCTATGAGTAGCATTGGAAGATATAAATCATAGAGAAGTTGGAATACAGTAGGTTTAACACCAATATAAACAAAGAATTAGTTTATTACAGTATCTTTGAGTGGTGGTTTGTTTTCTTATACTAACGGAGCTCACGAGATTTTTGTCTAAGTTTTGTGTTGTGAAGTTTTCAAGTTTTGAGTATTGCTTTGATGGACTATGGAACAAAGAGTGGCAAGAGCCTAAGCTTGGGGATGCCCAAGGCACCCCAAGGTAAAATTCAAGGACAACCAAAAGCCTAAGCTTGGGGATGCCCCGGGAAGGCATCCCCTCTTTCGTCTTCATCTATCGGTAACTATACTCGGGACTATATTTTTATTCACCACAAGATATGTGTTTTACTTGGAGCGTCATGCATCATTTTGATTCTTTGCTTGTTAGTTTTCCACAATCATCCTTGCTGGACACACCTTTTTGAGAGAGAGATAAATATGGCCTAGGAATTGTTAGAACACTCTATGTGCTTCACTTATATCTTCTGAGTTGAATAGTTTTTGCTCTAGTGCTTCACTTATATCTTTTAGAGCACGGTGGTGATTTTATTTTGTAGAAGTTGTTGATCTCTCATGCTTTACTTAGATGCTTTTGAGAGTCTATTAAAACAGCATGGTAATGTGCTTTGGCTATAAAACTAGCCTTAACATGATAGGCATCCAAGATGAATGTAGTAAAAACTTTCATACTAAGTGCATTGAATATGATGAGAAGTTGGATGCTTGATAATTGTTTTGAGATATGAGGATAGTGATATTAAAGTCATGCTAGTGGAGTTATTATGAAATTGGTAAATACTTGTGTTAAAGTTAGTGATTCCCATAGCATGCACGTATGGTGAACCGCTATGTGACGAAGTTAGAGCATGAGGTATTTGTAGAGTGTCATCCTTTGTGTGGAGGTCGGGGGCGCACGATGGTTAAATCCTACCAACCTCCCCCCTAGGAGCATGCGTTGATTGCTTTGTTTTGATGACTCGTAAATTTTTGCAATAAGTATATGAGTTCTTTATGACTAATGATGAGTCCATGGATTATACGCACTCTCACCCTTCCACCATTGCTAGCCTCTCTTATACCGCGCAACTTTCGCCGGTACCATACACCCACCATATACCTTCCTCAAAACAGCCACCATATCTACCTATCATGGCATTTCCATAGCCATTCCGAGATATATTGCCATGCAACTTTCCACCGTTCCGTTCATATGACACGCTTCATATTGTCATATTGCCATGCATGATCATGTAGTTGACATCGTATTTGTGGCAAATGCACCATGCATAATTTTTCATACATGTCACTCTTGATTCATTGCACATCCCGGTACACCGCCGGAGGCATTCATATAGAGTCATACTTTGTTCTAGTATCAAGTTGTAAATCAATATAAGTGTGATGATCATCATTATTAGAGCATTGTCCCAAAGAAAAAATAAAAAGGAAAGGCCAAGAAAAAGAAAGGCCCAAAAAAAGAAGAAAAATAAGAAAAGGGACAATGCTACTATCTTTTTCCACACTTGTGCTTCAAAGTAGCACCATGTTCTTCATGATAGAGAGTCTCATGTTTAGTCACTTTCATATACTAGTGGGAATTTTCATTATAGAACTTGGCTTGTATATTCCAACGATGGGCTTCCTCAAATGCCCTAGGTCTTCGTGAGCAAGCAAGTTGGATGCACACCCACTTAGTTTCTTTTGTTGAGCTTTCATACATTTTTAGCTCTAGTGCATCCGTTGCATGGCAATCCCTATTCACTCACATTGATATCTATTGCTAGGCATCTCCATAGCCCGTTGATACGCCTAGTCGATGTGAGACTATCTTCCTCCTTTTTGTCTTCTCCACAACCACCATTCTATTCCACCCATAGTGCTATATCCATGGCTCACGCTCATGTATTGCGTGAAAGTTGAAAGGTTTGAAAAAATTGAGTATGAAAATAAGTGCTTGGCTGAAACTGGGGTTGTGCATGATATGAATATTTTGCATGATGAAGAGGGAGCATAGCCAGACTATATGATTTTGTAGGGATAACTTTCTTTAGCCATAGTATTTTGAGAAGACATGATTGCTTTGTTAGTATGCTTGAAGTATTATTATTTCTTATGTCAATATAGACTTTTGTCTTGAATCTTTCAGATCTGAACATTCATGCCACAATTAAGAGAACTACATTGAAAATTATGTTGGTTAGCATTCCACATCAAAAATTCTGTTTTTATCATTTACCTACTCGAGGACGAGCAGGAATTAAGCTTGGGGATGCTTGATACGTCCCCAACATATCTATAATTTTTGATTGTTCCATGCTATTATTTAAGATGTTTTGGATGTTTAATGGGCTTTGGGCTTTGTTATACACTTTTATATTATTTTTGGGACTAACCTATTAACCCAGAGGCCCAGTCTAGATTGCTATTTTTGCCTATTTCAGGGTTTTACAGAAAAGGAATATCAAACGGAGTCCAAACGGAATGAAACCTTCGGGAGAGATATTTTTGGAGCAAAATACACATGGGAGACTTGAGAACCACGGAGTAGGGCTGACATGGCGTCCACGAGGGTGCCCCCCCTACTGGGCGCGCCCGCCTACCTCGTGGGCCCCATGTCTGGCCCCCGGTGCCCTCCTTCCTCCTATATATACCTACGTACCCCGAAACCATCAGAACAACAGAGAAAACCCTAGTTCCACCGCCGCAACCTTCTGTTTCCGTGAGATCCCATCTTGGGGCCTATTCCGGAGCTCCGCCGGAGGGGGGGATCTACCATGGAGTGCTTCTACATCATCATCATCGCCCTCACCATGAGTTGTGAGTAGTTTACCATAGACCTTCGGGTCCATAGTTAGTACCTAGATGGCTTCTTCTCTCTCTTTGGATCTCAATACCAAGTTCTCCTCGGTCTTCGAGGAGATCTATTCGATGTAATCTCTTTTTGCGGCGTGTTTGTCGAGATCCGATGAATTGTGGGTTTATGATCAAGATTATCTATGAGAAATATTTGGTTCTTTTCTGAACTCTTTTATGTATGATTATAATATCCTTGCAAGTCTCTTCGAATTATTGGTTTGGTTTGGCCTACTAGATCTATAGTTCTTGCAATGCGAGAAGTGCTTAGCTTTGGGTTCAATCTTGCGGTGTCATTTCCCAGTGACAGTAGGGGCAGCAAGGCACGTATTGTATTGTTGTCATCGAGGGTAAAAAGATGAGGTTTATATCATGTTATTTGAGTTTATCCATCTACATCATGTCATCTTGCTTAAGGCGTTACTCTGTTCTTATGAACTTAATACTCTAGATGCATGCTGGATAGCGGTCGATGTGTGGAGTGATAGTAGTAGATGCAAAATCGTTTCAGTCTACTTGTTTCGGACGTGATTCCTATATATAATGATCATGCCTAGATAGTCTCATTATTATTCGCTTTTCTATCAATTGCTCGACAGTAATTCATTCACCCACCGTAGAATTATGCTATCATGAGAGAAGACACTAGAGAAACCTATGGCCCCCGGGTCTATTCTCAACATATCAATCTGCAATCTACTTTACTTTTCCGTTTTTACTTTCTGTTCTTATATCCAAACATACCAAAAAATATCAAACTATCATATATATCATATCTCACTTTCGTAAGTGACCGTAAAGGGATTGACAACCCCTTATCGCGTTGGCTGCGAAGTTCTTATTTGTTTGTGCAGGTGTGAGGGACTCGCGCGTGGTCTCTTACTGGATTGATACCTTGGTTCTCAAAAACTGAGTGAAATACTTACGCTACTATGCTGCATCACCATTTCCTCTTCGAGGGAATACAACGTAAGCTCGAGAAGTAGCACTTAATAATATCATCAATTTCATCTTTGGAGAAATGTCTGTCAAGGTCCTAAGGGAGGCTATCCAGTGACAAGTGAGCAATGCCAAAATCTTTATGGCTATCAGATAATGAACCAATTCTCATTGAAAGATGCCCAAATAATAGCATCTTTATGATCATGAGATTATAATAGTTATAACAATATATACTGCATATAAGTAGAATAATTGAATGGAAAAAAAATCTCATGCATGGTTGAATGTTCTGGTGGGTCTTTCCATGCAAGATTGCATGTTGAGGTGGGTCTTACCCATTCATAGTTGTATGGTGAGATGACATACTCGCATATTGAGATAAATAAGTTAGTGGAAATGACTCTCTTAGAAATACAGAATGTGGCATACTATTTTGGAATGGTACGGAACTTTTTTCCAAAGTTATGAAAACATCTTTGTACAATGTATCAACATTCTTTGAAAATATCACAAACATAATTTTTGGAACACATGAGGTTTTTCAAAATGTAATGGAGTTTTTTTTAACGGCATACATTTTTTTACAAGTTGCACAAACAATTATTTTTACAATACATGAACATGCATGGTGAACATTTTTTTAAAAATTAGTAAAATTATTTTAGAAACGTATATATGTAGAATATATGGAAATTTAAAGAAATATACAAAATAAAAAATAAAATTCGAACAAGAAAGAAATGAACCAACATAAGATTTGACTGAGCCGACCTAGCACAAATCCTATTTGGCGCCCTTAGCACCAAAGTGTAGGCGTTTTTTGTAAACCGATGCATACCCTCCTCCACCTTGGGCTCGACCCATTAGTTGTTTTTTCCTTTACTTCCCGACAACATTTTTTGGCTCATTCAGAAACCCACACGCATCGCAAGTGAATGGGTCGACCAATGTGACAGTCTTTTTTCCTAAACGTTCCAGACCGGTTTTCTGAAGCTTCCAGCCACTTTTGGTAAGCTTCTAGATGCTTCAAACTGTTTTTTTTCTTTTTCTTTTTTTCTTATTGAGTTTTCTTATTTTCCTTTTTCTTTTTCCTTTGTTTCGCGAACTTTTGATTTAAATCTGTGATTTTTTAAAATAAAATTGAAAATTTTCAAATCCATGAAGTTTTTTCAAATCTACAAATATTTTTGAAAGTGTGAAGTTTTTCAAAATCCCACAAAATTTATGGAACTCGTGAGCTTTTTCGAGTGCATGGAGTTTTCAAATCCACAAATATTTTTTGAATGCGTAAACTTCTATCAAATCCGCAAACTTATTTGAAACCGTGAACTTTTTTGACTTTGTGAAATTTTATCAAATCTGCATTTTTTAAACTATGAACTTTTTCAAATTCGTAGACTTTTTCAAAATTGTGAACATATTTTTAAATTTCCGATTTTTTTGATATTTTTCCGCATTTTGCTAGAAAGCCAGTGGTCAACCGGTCAACAGTGGACTGGCCAACCGCGACCGGTCAACTCGGAGCCATGCTACCAAGAACCACGAGGAACTGACGCGTTGCGAGCAAGTTGCCCACCTCATTGTCAAGCCGACCCATAGCACGGGGCGTGTCATGTACATTTTTGAATGGTCATTTTTAAAAATCTTAAAAGTTAATTTTTTAAAATAATCTTGGATTTGAAAATATGTTCATGAATAAAAAAAGATCTTCATGAATTTGAAAAATATTAAAATTTGGAAAATGTCAAGTTTTTTTATTGTTTTTATGAATTTTGAAAATGGAAACAAAAATAAACCAAAAAAAGAAACGGAGACTAGTGAACCATAGAAGAAAATATAGAAACGAAAAAAGAGTTGGAAGCTTCGCAAGACTATTTATACATAACACAATTTCTACATTTCTACATGGGTTGGCCGGTTTATAGAACACTCGCTCTAGTGGTTGTGCACTTTGTAGGGAATGAGTACTATTTGGTGTCTTAAGTGTCAAATGGGAATTTCTGAGACGTAGGGCTTGTTTGGATTTTTCCTACCCTTGCCCCACCAAAGCCTGTGCTAGCCAAATTTTGATGGTGCTTTCAGTTGCCCATATCTTGCTGTCTCAAAAAAAAAAAAAAAAGTTGCCCATATCTTGCAGCGCATTGACGAAAAATTGAACTAGAAAGTTGAAACCAACCCAAACACGCCAAAGAATGGGTTGCAATCCAACAATGCCCATGCACCTAGTCAATGCCAATTATTAGGCCTTAGGCCTGGCATTTTGGGGCTGTCATCCAAACATGTCCCAAGTATGATTTGTTTCCCAGTGGTCTATCACAAAACTATTTCATTAGCACTTATAGTAGTTGTTGGATTATAGATGGGCTTTGGCTAATATCTAATATAAGACAATAATTCCTTGTTAATCTTTAAGGCCCATTTAGGTGCATGTCAAGTGATGGAAAGTTTAGTATCATATTGTTTCGGTAGTAAGAGCGAGACTCCTTTATAAGGGATGCTCCACCACATGCCATTGGAAACTTGAGAAGAGAAGTTGTACATGTGTGCTCTTCCTCCTCCGCTGCCCACCTTGCCTAGCCATGCCTCGCCCCGCGCACGCGCGCCATGGGTGGCGGGAACGAGTCAATACTTATTTTTGCCGGTCAAGAATGGTTAATTAATAATGAATTAATTAACGAGTTGCTAACGAAAATGATATTGTCCGAGACGTTGGGTTGTGGTCTTAGTGGGAGAGGCGCTGGCATATGTAGTGAACCCTAACTTACTCACTCCATCTTGCATAATCCTAGCCGTCATCTATTGTCTCTCTGTGTGTTGCTTCCGGCGATCCCATCCCGATGACCACATGCACGGTTGATCGGAAGAGTAGGTGACTCCTGAACTCTGTCATTCGAGATCCTGCCCGGGAGAATGGCAATAAATTTTTTGGGGGGTGTCTCGACGCGAGTGCACCCGATCTGTTCCCATCTCTGTCCTCCTCTGCTTACAGTACTTCCCCTGCATCGACCCCATGGCCGCCACCACCAAGAACAAGGCAACCAACGACGTTGAGGCTGCTACTGTCGTCGCCACATTGGCCTGACCAACCGGGGGGTATGCCTTGTTCATCCCTACTTACACGCTCATGTGCTATCCGTGTATGGTATGTTCGTAGATGTTTTAATTTATATGTACTATATATGCTCACATGCTTAGGTATCAATATGAGTTGTACATTGTGATTACCATGCATATTGTCTACTCATGGATTAGTCTATTTGAAAAGATGCTAATATTTCCAACAGTAGCACCATTCCAAAACTGTTTCAATAGCACCTGGTAAATTTGCCTTAAAACCCCCCAAAGCTAGAAAGTGTAGTTCGGCCTTTTTTTATATCGATTAAAGTAATTCAAAAACTACTAGCAACATTTTTTTGCGGGGACTACCATCACTAGTTTTTTTCTTTCAAAAATAACTTGTAATCTAGTCATCAACTGTTAAGGTAGTACAAAGAACACCAGAAGTAAAAAAATACATCTAGGTCCTTAGACCACCCAACGATGACTACTAGCATTGGAGCGAGCTGAAGGCGCGCCGCCGTCTTTGCTCCTTCTTTGTAGGAGCCGGACAAACCTTGTTGTAGTAGACAGTCGAGAAGTCGTCATGCTAAGTTTCCATATGACTAGCGCACCAGAACAATATCGGCCGCCGATGAAGAGAAGCGTAGATCAGAAGGATCCAACCTATGGACACACGAATGCAGACAAGTTCCACGTGGATCCACCGAAGACAAATATCGACCGAATTCCGCGAGTTCCGTCGGAGGCAAACCTCCACACACGCCCTGCGACTGTGACGACCCCGGCCCGATCGTGCACTAATCATACACGCAATTGCACACGATCAAGCCTAAGGACTCACGTGAAGGAATCACAGCACAACTCTAAAACATAAATAAATACATACAAGTTATATATTACAAGCCAGGGGCCTCGAGGGCTCGAATACATAACAAGTGTCACACACATAGTCAGCGGAAGCATTAGATGTCTGGGTACAGACATAGAACACAAGTTCAGATAGGCCTCATACGAGGCGGGGCAAACGAAAAGCTACGATCGAAAAGGCGCAGGCCTCCTGCCTGGGACCTCCGATCCTACTCCTGGTCGTCGTCCGCCGGCTCCTCGTAGAAGTACTCGCCGGCCGGGTAGTAGTAGTAGCCAGCCTTGGGCTGGTAGTAGTAGTCGTCAACGGGGGCTGCAGGCATCATGGCTCCGTCGTCTGGTTTATCAAGCGGGTAGGACAAAAGAGGAAGCAAAGCAACCGTGAGTACTCATCCAAAGTACTCAGCAAGACTTACATCAGATCTATACTAAGCAATGCATTATTTTCAAAGGGGGCTTTATGAGGGTGGACTAGACTGCAGAAAGCCAGAGAAGAGAGGGGAAAAGCCTAGTCCTGACGAAGACTAGCATCTTCAGGGTCTTGCAGCAATTAGAAGGGAGCAGATTAGTATATCATAATGTAATGGGTTTATAGTAATATCAACCTCATATCTCAAGTCACCAGTTCTAGTTGTACCGAAGTGGATACAACTCCGAGTGTCCGTTACCGTAGGACAGGCTATCGATAGATTGTTTCTTCCCTGCAGGGGTGCACCAAGTTACCCACCACGCTCGCTTAACTCCGGCCGGACACACCATCAGGTCGTGCCCGCCCTCGGCTAAACAATACGACACAACCCGACCGGATACCGCCAGAGAGGATCAAGCACGCCGGACTAAACCTATGCACCCGGGGGTCGGGGCCATCGCCCCGGACGCTCCTGCACGTTACGTGGCCGTTCGGTAGCAGACCTAGCAACCCCTTATACAAGCACGCAGTTGCATCCTAAGTCCAATCCGAACGGGCCGCTCAATCGCTGACGTCGTGACGACTCCGGCTGATGTATACGACGCAGAGCACCCACTCACACCCACGTGGTGGTTAGTGCTATCGGACCCGGAGGCCCCTCGGATCAAATATCCAAATCGCTTAGTGGATTGGGAGCGCGCGGTAACGAGCAGAGCCCACGATACTGTTGGCCCCGTCGTCCCGTCTCGAGGACTTGTGACAAGGACTGGAATGACCGGCCACGCCTCGTAGTTATCTCGCGGGTACCCTCACTGGTCACCCGACTCCACAGCTCACGCCTCAAAGGCACTCGCGGGTACCCCTCTGGGTCAACCCGCCTCCATCCAACATGTGTAGTAGTAACTTCAAAGTGTCTTCAGACGCACGATACCTCTGGCCGCACGCCTTTGTTCCTGGCGACGTCCGGCCTCGGGGATCGATACGTCTTTAAACACGGTATGGTGAAACAGGGCATCCGTGTGGTTTCCATGCCGATGAGGAATCCGAGGAATCACCCTCGTTGGACTCCTAAACGACAAGTCCCGATAAGGTGATACCGGAGGAATCACCCTCAGCGGTAATCACCATAGCAGATGCACGACAAAAGCTAGGTCGGAAGTGGGAAGAGGAATCACCCTTGGTAACCCACAACGAGCTAGCTATACTACAGGGACAACATCGAAAGTGAGTTCGGAGGTATCACCCTCGTCACCCGATGTTAACTCTGCGGAGTCGAGCATTTTAGGGGGTGTGCGGTGATGTGAAGAAGGTCGGGGGAAGGGGGCTCGATCGCTTGATCGAGGCAAGGGTACTATGCGAGGCAACTACGAGAGTGCGGGACCATAGCAGTGCTACCCAACCTATACTAAGCAGTTTATGAAATAAAGACAGGTATCAACAGTTTAGCAAAAACAGGCTATGCAACAGTAATAGGAGCAGTAGCAGTAGCAGCAATTCTAATGCAAGAATAAGAGAGAATAGACATAGGCGATATCGGAATGATCAAAGGGGGGTTTGCTTGCCTGGTTGCTCGGTGGCAAAAGCAAGGTCGTCGGAGGGGGAACCAATCACCGGGACGGCGTCGGTCTCTGGAGCAGCGTCAGCGTCGGACTCTACCGAGAGAGAAGGGGGGGAAGAAACAGATAAATACACAGAATACAAGCATCACAAAGCGTGCTAAGCTAACGTGCAGTGCAGGGTTGCCTAAAAACATGCCTAAGTCATGTTGGTTATTTTTAGGATTTAACTGAAATTATTTACCGGGTGTATGTGCACTATTCATCTACCGGAAACGGGCTAAAAGTTGCGGGTTCACCTCCGTAGAGGGTCCCGACACGGAAACAGATAGCACGGTTGGCTTCGTCTCGTCGTTCTAAGCAACTTTCATGTAGGAAGTTTTTCGATCCGAGCTACGGATAAAAATATATGAATTTCTAAAGAATTTAGACATTTCTGGATTTATTTTAAATAATAGAAATGAGTTATTGCATCAGCATGACGTCAGCCAACGGCTGACCAGGTCAAACCTGACCTGTGGGTCCAGTGGGACCCACATGTCAGCCTCTGTTACTAAACAGAGTGGTTATAAGCTAATCCAGAGATTAATTAGCACCAGGGCCCCACATGTCAGTGTCTTTTTAACATAACTAATTAATTTTAATTAGAAAACATTTTATTTAATTAACTAAGCGGTGGGGCCCGCGTGTCAGTGACACAGGGCTGCCCAGTCAGCACAGTTGACCAGTCAACGTGGTCAACTGGGCCCGTGGGGGCCCACTGGCAGTGACCCTGGGGGTGGCCCCAGGTCAGCCACGTCGGCCGGCCGGCGTTTAAACGCCGGCGAGCACGAAAATGCGGCGGCGCTCTTCGGGAGCTCGTCGGAAATCGCGTACGGGGGCCCGTTCGGGCCGTGGCTGGGCGCGTTCGAACGGCCACTTCGCCGCGCGTCCAACGGTGGTGGTGGTGTCGCCGGAGTCCCACCGGAGCGGCGACGGCGAGCGGCGGAGCGGACGCCGGCTTCGGGCGCCGATGGTAAAAGGGGCTAGGGGGCTCCGTTGGCCGCGCGGTTTGTTGCGCTCGAACGAGTCGAGGGTGAGGAGACGAATGGTGGTAGTGGCGCGGCTCGGAAGTGGCCGGAGCCTCGTCGGCGTCGAGCAAGGCGGCGGTGGCGCACGGGTGCTCGACGGAGAAAGTTCTACGGTGGGCTACAGCTCGAACCGAGGGGCTAGTCGTGATCTACGTGTCGCGGTGAGGGTGACGGACGGGAGCCCGTGGCCTCTAGGCCACCGGATCCTCGCCGGCGACGAGGTCCGCGGTGATGCGTTCGGGCGAGAACGGCGCGGCGTCTGCGGTTAGCTAGCGGCGGCGAGGGAGGACGGAGAGGGGGGGGGGAACCTTACAGCGAGGGGAGCCGGTGTGCGCCTGCTCGGAGCAGGCGTGAGTGGCCGGAGACGACGGAGATTCGCCGGAGTCCGAGAGGAAGGGGGCGACGTCGTGCGCTAGCTCCCGAGCCTCCCAGCTCCGGCTCGTGGGCAAGGAGGGCGTAGCCGAGGCCCGCGCACACGCCAGACACGGTGGCGAGGCCTCTCGTCGCCGGTGGCCGCGAGGGCAGCGGTCGAACGGCGACGACGGCGCTCGGTGGCCGGATCTGAGAGGGAAGAGGAGCGAGGGAGAGAGCGGGCGAGCTCGGGGAAAAGGGGGGGAATGGATGAGGACGGCTCGGGGAGGAGCAGGGGCACGGCCTTATCCCCTCGCCGGCCCTGTGGCGGCAGGTGTCGGCGGGGGCGCGGTGGCGAGCGCGGCGACCACGGCGGCGGTGACACGAGGAGGGAGCAGGTGAGGGAGGCGGGCTGGGCCGAGCTGGGCCACAGCAGGTAAGGCCTCCTGGCCCTTTTCCTTTGTTTAATTTTCTGTTTACTTTTATTTCAACAGCAAAGAGAAAAAGGAAAAGGTAGGGCCATCAAAAGATGTTTGTAAAAAGTGTGAGTTGGTCAAAAATGAGGTTGCAATATTCCTCATCTCCAAAAATTGCTTTGGGCTAATTTGGATCATTTTTGAATTTTACAAAAATGAAAAGGCATATTTAAGTGCTGATATTGCAATGTTTAATGCCCTAGCCCACATTTGGAGTTGCTGGTGATGTTGTTTTCCCTAACAACATTTATTTGGAATATTTGCAACAACATGGACATTTTTCCAAAAAATTTGGAACAACTTCATTTTGCACTTGAATTTGAATTTGAATTTTCAGTGGAAGTTTGAATTGGGAGCTTAACCACTGTGATTAGTTAAAGCAAATGAAGATGACTTGGCATCATTAGTAGAGTGACACAGTAGTTAGCACATAGGGGTGTTACAAATTCTCCTCCTCTAAAAGAAATTCTCGTCCCGAGAATTTAGGAGGTAGAAGAAAAGAGGTCGGGGTATTCCGCCCGAAGATTTTCCTCGCGTTCCCAAGTGGCTTCATCTTCAGTATGATTTGACCACTGCACTTTCAGGAACTTAGTTGTCTTCTGACGGGTCCGACGTTCAGTTTGATCGAGGATGCGGATCGGATGCTCCTTATAAGAAAGGTCATCTTGAAGCTCGAGCATCTCGTGATCCACAGCACGATGCGGGGACTCCTTGAAGGATCGACGAAGTTGCGACACATGGAACACATCGTGGATATGCGAGAATTGCGGAGGCAATTGCAATTTGTAAGCCACGAATCCCCGTCTAGCAACCACGGGGAAGGGACCAATGTAGCGTGGAGCTAACTTGCCCTTGATGCCGAAACGGTGCGTGCCCTTCATAGGGGTGACACGAAGATAAACTTGATCACCTGGTTGATAAGTCAATCCCCATCTCTTGCGATCATAGTTGCTCTTCTGACGGTCTTGAGCCGCCTTGAGATTTTCACGCACGATACGGACTTGCTCTTCGGCGTGCTGAATAATGTCCGGACCAATAACTTGTCGTTCCCCGGTTTCTGACCAGTTCAGAGGGGTTCGACACTTACGTCCGTACAGAACTTCAAAGGGAGCCATCTTCAAGCTTGCTTGATAGCTGTTGTTATACGAGAACTCGGCATATGGAAGGGATTCTTCCCATTTCTTACCAAATGATATAACACAAGCTCGCAGCATATCTTCAAGCACTTGATTGACTCGTTCAACTTGACCTTGGGACTGGGGGTGATAAGCTGAACTCCAGTTGATATGAGTTCCCAAAGCTTCTTGAAAACTTTCCCAGAACTTGGAAGTGAACAGGGTGCCACGGTCCGAACTGATCTCCTTCGGAATTCCGTGGAGGGATACAATTCGGGAGACATACAGTTCTGCTAACTGGCTAGCAGTGATAGTCTCCTTGACTGGCAGGAAGTGTGCAACCTTTGAGAGTTGGTCGACGACGACAAGAATGGCATCGTTACCCTTCTGGGACTTAGGAAAACCAGTAATGAAATCCATCTGCACCTTATCCCATTTCCACAGCGGAATAGGAAGAGGTTGCAGAAGTCCAGCAGGCTTCTGATGCTCTGCCTTCACGCGACGACAGACATCGCATTCAGCAACATATCGGGCAATATCCCGCTTCATATTAGGCCACCAGTACCTTTGGCGGAGATCACGATACATCTTAGTACTACCAGGATGAATAGACAGCGGGGTATCATGGGCCTCCTTCATGACCTTGTCAGTCATTAGGTCGAAACGGGTTACCACAATGCGGCCTCGGAAATACAAGGTTCCATCTTCGGATATTGAGAATTCCCTGTATTTCGGAAGATGAAGTTCCTGCTTCATAACATCAACGTGAGCATCTTTGGTTTGCGCTACCTTGACAGCCTTCTCAAGATCCGGCTGTATCACAAGGTCATTAAGCGAACCATGTGGAACGATATGCAGATTCAGCTTGCGTAATTCCTCATAAAGACGAGGCTGAGCTCGCTTAACCTTGAGGTTGGTGCTGTATGACTTGCGACTCAAGGCATCGGCCATCACATTAGCCTTGCCAGGGGTATAAGAAATACCGCAGTCGTATTCAGAAATAGTTTCCAACCATCGCTGTTGGCGGAGATTAAGATCCGGCTGAGTGAATAAATATTTCAAGCTTTGATGATCAGTATAAATCTCACACCGGTTACCGAGAAGGTAATGTCGCCATAACTTCAATGCAAAGATCACTGCAGCAAGCTCAAGATCATGCACTGGATAATTCTCTTCATGCGGACGTAATTGACGCGATGCATAAGCAACTACTCTTCGTTCTTGCATTAGGACACAGCCTAATCCTTGACGAGAGGCGTCACAATATATCACGAAGTCCTTGCGAGAGTCTGGGGGAGCAAGCACTGGGGCAGAAACGAGCTTGTCCTTAAGAGCTTGAAAGCTTTCCTGGCATTTATCTGTCCACTCAAACTTAACGCCTTTGTGAAGCAGATTAGTCAGGGGCTTGGCAATCTTGGAAAAGTTCTCGACGAAGCGACGACAATAGCTTGCAAGGCCGAGAAAACTTCTCACTTGCTTGACATTCTTCGGAGGAGTCCAGTCAAGAATAGCCTGAACCCGTTCCGGATTAACGGCAATGCCATCCTTGGAAATCACATGTCCAAGGTAGGTTACTTCAGAAAGCCAGAACTCGCATTTGAAAAACTTAGCATAAAGCTGATGCTCTCGCAGCTTCTCCAGAACAAGGCGAAGATGTTCGGCGTGTTCTTCCTTGTTCTTTGAGAATACCAGAATATCATCCAGATATACCACGACAAACTTGTCGAGGTAATCCATGAATATATAATTCATCAGGCGGGAGAAGGTAGCTGGAGCATTAGTCAGTCCAAAAGACATGACGGTGTACTCATACGAACCATAGCGAGTTACGAATGCAGTCTTTGGGATATCCTCTTCGCGAACACGGATCTGGTGATAACCCAACCTCAAGTCGAGTTTAGAAAACACCGATGATCCAGCCAGTTGATCATATAAGTCATTGATCCGAGGAAGCGGATATTTATTCTGGATGGTTGCCTGGTTGATAGGTCGGTAATCTTGTACCAGCCTATTCGTACCATCTTTCTTCTTGACGAAAAGAGACGGTGCTCCCCAGGCAGAGGAACTAGGACGAATGAAGCCCTTCCTGAGTGACTTGTCGATTTCCTCCTTAAGCTCAAGGAGCTCATGCGGTGGCATCTTGTAAGGACGCTTCGCAATAGGAGTAGTACCCGGCTTCAAGTCAATAACAAATTCGACGGCTCGAGCAGGGGGTATTCCTGGAAGTTCTTCTGGGAAGACATCTGGGAAATCACATACAACTGGTATGCTTTCGAGCCCTTCAAGTGGTGAAGCATTCAATGCATTTAATGCATAGATTTGAGCCTCGGCATTCTGGGATATACGAGCGTGACAATTCACCAACTGATTCGAGGGGTGCCGAAGACGTACAGTCTTGGCGGCACAATCAATTTGGGCCTCGTGAGCTTTCAACCAATCCATACCCAGGATAAGGTCGATGCCGCAGGATTTCAGGACAATGGGGTGTGCCTGAAACTTTCTCCCTTCAATCTCAACACTAACTTGAGGACAGAAGAGGGTAGATCGGCAAGGACCCGCGGAGGTTTGTATTTTTACTGGTTGATGCAGTGTGTCAAATTCAATTTCATGCTTGAGTGCAAAAGGTTCAGAAATGAAAGAATCCGAAGCACCAGTATCGAACAAAACATTAGCAAATACTGAGTTGACAAGAAGTGTACCCATCACGGTGGCTGGCTGCTCTGGGTCTTCACTCAGATTGACGTGGTGAAGCTGACCACCACGAGCATTCGAAGGCCTGACATTATTGTTGCGCTGCGGAGGAATTCCACGCCCACTGCCACGGCCAGCAGATGGAAGAGCCAACTGACCCTGAGCCTGCGGACAGTCTCTGGCACGGTGACCCGGACGGCCACACTTGAAGCAGAGTCCACTCTCTGGACGAATCGCAGGTGCTCGAGGTGCTGGGACTGCAGGCCTGTACTGCATTGGCGGTGGAGGAGGCAGACGAGGTGCAGCATAAGAAGGCCTGTACACTGGAGCGTTTGGACGATACATGCTCTGAGGAATCCATATGCGGCGCTTCTGAGAAGACGAGCCCGAAGATGAGCCCGACTCGCGAGAGCGCTTAAGAGCGTCCTTGTGTAGCTTGAGTCCAGTTTCAACCTGAATGGCCTTGTTCACTAGAGTGGCGAAGTCCGGAAAGTCCAGTGCCACTAGAGCAAGCAGAATATCATGATGAAGTCCGCGCCTGAACTTCTCTTGGCGTCTTGCGTCAGTAGCGATATCCTCCTCAGCATAGCGGGACAGCTCAAGGAACTCCCGCTGATAGGCATCAACTGACTTGTTGCCCTGAATCAGGTTACGGAACTCCGTACGCTTGCGGTCGATAACCCCCTCCGGGATATACCGAGCACGGAAGGCAGTCTTGAAGTCTGCCCAGGTGATGACAGTTCCAGCAGGCACTGTGTTCCGGTGCGTGTCCCACCACTGGGCCGCCGGACCCTTCAGGAAATACGTCGCGAATTTGACATAGTTGTCAGGGGACACGGCGGCAGAATCCAGCTCAAAGAAGATATCACGCAGCCAATCATCGGCATCCAAGGGGTTGGCGGCACTGCGAAATATCGTTGGATTGAGCCGCAGAAATTCTTGCAGAGTGATAGCGGCTGGCTGATGCTGAGCATTGGCGTTGGCCTGGGGTATCTGGTTGAGCATACCCTGCAGCACCTGACGCTGCATGTCAATGGTCTGCATTACGGCAGCCATATAGTCTGGCGGCGGAGGCGGAGGCGGAGGTGCAGGGGGATCATTGTTACCAGCCATCCTGATAATTCCAACAGGGGAGGTTTAGCGACAAGGATACATATTGCATGAATTCGACAATGTAGTAAATATGCACGACCTAAGGGAAGTGCAATAATACAACATCATACACATCATGACATACGGGTTCGTACATAACGTCGGTTACAAACGGGCAGCACAACGGCGCAAAATCAAAGACTAGACATAGTAGGCGGTGCGCAGACCGCGGTAAGGAAGTACACAACGAGACATAGCAAAGGCTACATCAACGTCGGAGAAGGGAACTGAAACGGGGTAGCTGCAAGTGCGGACGGCGGATCTCGATCGCAGAAGGTTCCTGAGCTCCATGTGCACTCTGATGCAGAACCCGGTCTCGGACGGGAATCAGAGGTCCACGAACTGGCGTGTGACCTCCAACCGCAGGCCACTCGACACCTGGAGGTGTGTTGATCCTGCGCGGGCAAAGGATAGACTGAGGAAGTGTCCCTGCTTGGACAGCCGGTACCAACTGCGTCAACGTCTGGTAGAGAACTGTCCGAGTGATGGACAAATCAACCGCCAGGGCCCGGGCAGTTCGATCCAGCGCCTGAGTGTGCTGAATCAGAACCTGCGGGTCATAACGTCGACTCTCGTACGGGGCACAGATAGCTGAGTAGTATCCAGTCTCATCTCCAGCAGGTGCATATGGAATGTACCGAAACTCGGAGGCATCCAAGCTATCTCTGTGCTCTCCTCGGAGGCGTGCGACAGCAGCGTAGGCAGCATCATGGACTGCCATCGCAACCGTCACGCCGCTACCGCGAAAGCGGTACAGCTCAGTGTCTGAGTCATCCTGCCGGTCGTAGATACGAACTTCAGCATAATACTGCTCCTGGTTGAACTCGCGAAACTCCTCGTAGACCATGTACTCGGGGTACCAGCGGTAGCCCAGCCTGGTCAGGAGAGCGACTAGAATGGCCGGAAACCCAGGGGCATCTCGAGCCCAGGTGCGAAGCACAAGCTGAGTCTCCGGGCGAGGTGGAAACAGAGGATTCATCTGAAAGAAGAAGAATCAGACTTGTCAAGTCCTGATGATAATTGAACAGAACTTGGTAAGAAAGGTTAAACAAACAAATGGAAAGGAAAGATTATCAGACTATTCAGGTCAATGATAAGAAACCGCACTGATATCCAGCTCTCCGGGTAGAAGTGAAAACGAGAACCTAGTGTCGGAGTTAGTAAAACTTAACCCGAATAGACGAGAGAGAAGAGTCCCAGAGTATAGACGAGGAATAAAAGAAGCTACACCACCCAAGTGGCGACGTGGGGCCATAAGCCACACAGCCAAGTTAGTAAAACATTTTTGGACCTCTAGACTCGATTTCGGCCAAGGAGTTGGAAAGGGGTTCCTACAGGCAGTCGGCTCTGATACCAACCTGTGACGACCCCGGCCCGATCGTGCACTAATCATACACGCAATTGCACACGATCAAGCCTAAGGACTCACGTGAAGGAATCACAGCACAACTCTAAAACATAAATAAATACATACAAGTTATATATTACAAGCCAGGGGCCTCGAGGGCTCGAATACATAACAAGTGTCACACACATAGTCAGCGGAAGCATTAGATGTCTGGGTACAGACATAGAACACAAGTTCAGATAGGCCTCATACGAGGCGGGGCAAAAGAAAAGCTACGATCGAAAAGGCGCAGGCCTCCTGCCTGGGACCTCCGATCCTACTCCTGGTCGTCGTCCGCCGGCTCCTCGTAGAAGTACTCGCCGGCCGGGTAGTAGTAGTAGCCAGCCTCGGGCTGGTAGTAGTAGTCGTCAACGGGGGCTGCAGGCATCATGGCTCCGTCGTCTGGTTTATCAAGCGGGTAGGACAAAAGAGGAAGCAAAGCAACCGTGAGTACTCATCCAAAGTACTCAGCAAGACTTACATCAGATCTATACTAAGCAATGCATTATTTTCAAAGGGGGCTTTATGAGGGTGGACTAGACTACAGAAAGCCAGAGAAGAGAGGGGAAAAGCCTAGTCCTGACGAAGACTAGCATCTTCAGGGTCTTGCAGCAATTAGAAGGGAGCAGATTAGTATATCATAATGTAATGGGTTTATAGTAATATCAACCTCATATCTCAAGTCACCAGTTCTAGTTGTACCGAAGTGGATACAACTCCGAGTGTCCGTTACCGTAGGACAGGCTATCGATAGATTGTTTCTTCCCTGCATGGGTGCACCAAGTTACCCACCACGCTCGCTTAACTCCGGCCGGACACACCATCAGGTCGTGCCCGCCCTCGGCTAAACAATACGACGCAACCCGACCGGATACCGCCAGAGAGGATCAAGCACGCCGGACTAAACCTATGCACCCGGGGGTCGGGGCCATCGCCCCGGACGCTCCTGCACGTTACGTGGCCGTTCGGTAGCAGACCTAGCAACCCCTTATACAAGCACGCAGTTGCATCCTAAGTCCAATCCGAACGGGCCGCTCAATCGCTGACGTCGTGACGACTCCGGCTGATGTATACGACGCAGAGCACCCACTCACACCCACGTGGTGGTTAGTGCTATCGGACCCGGAGGCCCCTCGGATCAAATATCCAAATCGCTTAGTGGATTGGGAGCGCGCGGTAACGAGCAGAGCCCACGATACTGTTGGCCCCGTCGTCCCGTCTCGAGGACTTGTGACAAGGACTGGAATGACCGGCCACGCCTCGTAGTTATCTCGCGGGTACCCTCACTGGTCACCCGACTCCACAGCTCACGCCTCAAAGGCACTCGCGGGTACCCCTCTGGGTCAACCCGCCTCCATCCAACATGTGTAGTAGTAACTTCAAAGTGTCTTCAGACGCACGATACCTCTGGCCGCACGCCTTTGTTCCTGGCGACGTCCGGCCTCGGGGATCGATACGTCTTTAAACACGGTATGGTGAAACAGGGCATCCGTGTGGTTTCCATGCCGATGAGGAATCCGAGGAATCACCCTCGTTGGACTCCTAAACGACAAGTCCCGATAAGGTGATACCGGAGGAATCACCCTCGGCGGTAATCACCATAGCGGATGCACGACAAAAGCTAGGTCGGAAGTGGGAAGAGGAATCACCCTTGGTAACCCACAACGAGCTAGCTATACTACAGGGACAACATCGAAAGTGAGTTCGGAGGTATCACCCTCGTCACCCGATGTTAACTCTGCGGAGTCGAGCATTTTAGGGGGTGTGCGGTGATGTGAAGAAGGTCGGGGGAAGGGGGCTCGATCGCTTGATCGAGGCAAGGGTACTATGCGAGGCAACTACGAGAGTGCGGGACCATAGCAGTGCTACCCAACCTATACTAAGCAGTTTATGAAATAAAGACAGGTATCAACAGTTTAGCAAAAACAGGCTATGCAACAGTAATAGGAGCAGTAGCAGTAGCAGCAATTCTAATGCAAGAATAAGAGAGAATAGACATAGGCGATATCGGAATGATCAAAGGGGGGTTTGCTTGCCTGGTTGCTCGGTGGCAAAAGCAATGTCGTCGGAGGGGGAACCAATCACCGGGACGGCGTCGGTCTCTGGAGCAGCGTCAGCGTCGGACTCTACCGAGAGAGAAGGGGGGGAAGAAACAGATAAATACACAGAATACAAGCATCACAAAGCGTGCTAAGCTAACGTGCAGTGCAGGGTTGCCTAAAAACATGCCTAAGTCATGTTGGTTATTTTTAGGATTTAACTGAAATTATTTACCGGGTGTATGTGCACTATTCATCTACCGGAAACGGGCTAAAAGTTGCGGGTTCACCTCCGTAGAGGGTCCCGACACGGAAACAGATAGCACGGTTGGCTTCGTCTCGTCGTTCTGAGCAACTTTCATGTAGGAAGTTTTTCGATCCGAGCTACGGATAAAAAGATATGAATTTCTAAAGAATTTAGACATTTCTGGATTTATTTTAAATAATAGAAATGAGTTATTGCATCAGCATGACGTCAGCCAACGGCTGACCAGGTCAAACCTGACCTGTGGGTCCAGTGGGACCCACATGTCAGCCTCTGTTACTAAACAGAGTGGTTATAAGCTAATCCAGAGATTAATTAGCACCAGGGCCCCACATGTCAGTGTCTTTTTAACATAACTAATTAATTTTAATTAGAAAACATTTTATTTAATTAACTAAGCGGTGGGGCCCGCGTGTCAGTGACACAGGGCTGCCCAGTCAGCACAGTTGACCAGTCAACGTGGTCAACTGGGCCCGTGGGGGCCCACTGGCAGTGACCCTGGGGGTGGCCCCAGGTCAGCCACGTCGGCCGGCCGGCGTTTGAACGCCGGCGAGCACGAAAATGCGGCGGCGCTCTTCGGGAGCTCGTCGGAAATCGCGTACGGGGGCCCGTTCGGGCCGTGGCTGGGCGCGTTCGAACGGCCACTTCGCCGCGCGTCCAACGGTGGTGGTGGTGTCGCCGGAGTCCCACCGGAGCGGCGACGGCGAGCGGCGGAGCGGACGCCGGCTTCGGGCGCCGATGGTAAAAGGGGCTAGGGGGCTCCGTTGGCCGCGCGGTTTGTTGCGCTCGAACGAGTCGAGGGTGAGGAGACGAATGGTGGTAGTGGCGCGGCTCGGAAGTGGCCGGAGCCTCGTCGGCGTCGAGCAAGGCGGCGGTGGCGCACGGGTGCTCGACGGAGAAAGTTCTACGGTGGGCTACAGCTCGAACCGAGGGGCTAGTCGTGATCTACGTGTCGCGGTGAGGGTGATGGACGGGAGCCCGTGGCCTCTAGGCCACCGGATCCTCGCCGGCGACGAGGTCCGCGGTGATGCGTTCGGGCGAGAACGGCGCGGCGTCTGCGGTTAGCTAGCGGCGGCGAGGGAGGACGGAGAGGGGGGGGGAACCTTACAGCGAGGGGAGCCGGTGTGCGCCTGCTCGGAGCAGGCGTGAGTGGCCGGAGACGACGGAGATTCGCCGGAGTCCGAGAGGAAGGGGGCGACGTCGTGCGCTAGCTCCCGAGCCTCCCAGCTCCGGCTCGTGGGCAAGGAGGGCGTAGCCGAGGCCCGCGCACACGCCAGACACGGTGGCGAGGCCTCTCGTCGCCGGTGGCCGCGAGGGCAGCGGTCGAACGGCGACGACGGCGCTCGGTGGCCGGATCTGAGAGGGAAGAGGAGCGAGGGAGAGAGCGGGCGAGCTCGGGGAAAAGGGGGGGAATGGATGAGGACGGCTCGGGGAGGAGCAGGGGCACGGCCTTATCCCCTCGCCGGCCCTGAGGCGGCAGGTGTCGGCGGGGGCGCGGTGGCGAGCGCGGCGACCACGGCGGCGGTGACACGGGGAGGGAGCAGGTGAGGGAGGCGGGCTGGGCCGAGCTGGGCCACAGCAGGTAAGGCCTCCTGGCCCTTTTCCTTTGTTTAATTTTCTGTTTACTTTTATTTCAACAGCAAAGAGAAAAAGGAAAAGGTAGGGCCATCAAAAGATGTTTGTAAAAAGTGTGAGTTGGTCAAAAATGAGGTTGCAATATTCCTCATCTCCAAAAATTGCTTTGGGCTAATTTGGATCATTTTTGAATTTTACAAAAATGAAAAGGCATATTTAAGTGCTGATATTGCACTGTTTAATGCCCTAGCCCACATTTGGAGTTGCTGGTGATGTTGTTTTCCCTAACAACATTTATTTGGAATATTTGCAACAACATGGACATTTTTCCAAAATTTTTGGAACAACTTCATTTTGCACTTGAATTTGAATTTGAATTTTCAGTGGAAGTTTGAATTGGGAGCTTAACCACTGTGATTAGTTAAAGCAAATGAAGATGACTTGGCATCATTAGTAGAGTGACACAGTAGTTAGCACATAGGGGTGTTACAGCGACGATGCTAGAAACACCACCGAGACGGGAACAAGGCGGAGATAACCTTATTTCATCTGCAGAGAGCCGCCGCTGCCTCGCCTCTTTGAGCATGACACAAATCCTAATAACAAAACTCAAAAGGAGTATGAAAAAACTAAGCCCTCCCGTCAGCAAGGGCCGGGATCCACCACGCCTTCATGACCCTAAGACCACAGAAGACGACTACCAACACTAGTTTGACTGTCCAAATTCATAGTTTGACCTACAAATATTCTAATACTTATATGTACTTTCAACATTTCCGGAATAGTGAACGGAGGAAGTATTTTACATTAGACCATAATAATAGACACCGTTCAATTCATATTCAAAAGCACTCTCATTATACAATGATTTTGTAACCATTGGCTAAATATTAGACATAAAAATCACGATGAAAACTCAATATAGACATTCAAGCTATACCATATATTTTTCCAACATTTCTAAAGGAGAACAAATGTTTTTATTTTATTGAGAAAATACGTTAGCAGTACTCCCTTCATTCCCAAATATTTGTCTTTCTAGACATGTCAAATGAACTACTCCCTCCATTCACTTTTATAAGGTTTTGAAGACATTTCAGACATCATGCAAAGTAGCCTATTTTTAGTTGTCTAAAACGACTTATAAAAGTGCACAGAGGGAGTACAACATACAAATATATGTAGATATATTTTAGAGTGTAGATTCATTCATTTTGTTTCGTGTGTACATTCACTCATTGAAATCTTTAAAAACCAAATATTTGGGAACAAAGGGAGTACATGTTCTTTTTATGGGCATGCTTCCTCATGCGAGATTTCTCTGTCGTATTACCCCACCAATAACATGCGTAGACATGGCCATCCCTCGGGCCGGGTCGGGCCTAATAAAACCCGATGCAAAAATCCTAGGCCCGAACCCGGCCCATCAGTCAAAAAGCCCGGCGTGCCTCGGGCCACGGGCCGAGCCTCTTCAATAAATGTCAAATATCATGGGCCCGGGCCCGACCCGACACGAGCTTCGGGCTCAAAATCTAGTCCCGAGCCCGGCCCGTGGACAAGGTCGGGCCGACCGGGCCGGGCTGCCCATGGCCAGGTCTAATCACGCATGTTGGCCCGTAAATAAAGCGTGACCACACGAGTAAAAGCACACAAGACTTACCACCCACCACCTGCGTCCCACTGACTCGTGGCCCCCGCAGAAAATCACGGGGTGAGCAGTGAGCTGCTCCCCGAAAGCCCTCGCGAGAGAGATTTCGAACGTTTGAACTTTCGAATCTCGCGGCTCTTCGCCTGGCACCCCCGCCATCCCAGGACCCAGCCCATGCGCCCGTCCACACCCAGCGAACACACCAGAGACCGGAACCCTCGTCGAACGGTCCAGACGACCACGGTCCATAGACCAGATCCTCGTGTGAATCCTCCGCTGGCGCCCACAAGTCTAATTTATAGGCCGCCGCAGCTTTCCCCTCTCGCCTCCTCCCAATCCCATCCATTCTCTGCTGCCTTCGCCTCCCACAGCAGTTCAAACCACGAGAGGCAGAGGAAATCGAGGAGGAGGGAGGAGATGGCCGGAGCGATCGCGTACGAGGAGCAGCGCCGGAGGCAGGTGGAGGAGAACAAGCGGAAGCTGGAGGAGCTCAAGCTGCACCACCTCTCCGCCGCCGTCAGGGAGGCCGCCACCCCCAAGCCCTCGCCGGTCAGATCCGCCGCCCTCGCCTCCCCCCTCCGCTACGATTCGCCTTCTCGTTGTCCGTTTGTTTGAATCGCCTGGTTATTGGTCGGTGCCGCAGGCCAAGTCGTTGAAGCGGAAGCGGGTGCCGCGGGAGGGCGGCGAGGACACCCCGATCCGGCGGTCCGGCCGCGTCGCCAGCCTCCCCGAGCAGCCCAATTACCGATTCGAGGTGAGGCTGCTGAGCTTTTTCTATTTTAATTTTTTGTTAGCATTCGTTCGATTGCTAATCGAAGAATGCATCTTTCCTGTGATGCGTGTAGGATGTCTTTCATGTCCTCGAGAAGAAGATCAGGAGGTGATGTCTCGCCCGATTCTTCCTCTCCATTGAAAAATTCGATGCATATTTAGTAATCTGATTTCTTGGTTGTCTTCGAGCAGGGGTAGAAGGACGACGACCAGCACAAGGAGCGACTTGATTAATCGAGTGTACGCTACAGACAAGGCCAGAGAGTATGCCACCACCATGGCCGAAGAGCTGCAGGCCAAGCTGGGGTCCGGCTACCCCAGTTTTGTCAAGCCTATGACGCAGTCACATGTCACCGGAGGGTTCTGGCTGGTAAGCACAATGCCCCCGCCGTTGCATTCAGTTCACTCGCTGATCGAAACCGACGATGTGTTGATAATTGTGGGGTTGTTCATTTGGATTACTGGCAGGGCCTCCCGGGCTCCTTCTGCCGGAAGCATCTCCCGAAGCGTGACGAGAAGCTCACTTTGAAGGATGAGCAGGGTGTCGAGTCCGAAACGCTCTACCTTGCGCTTAAGAACGGCCTCAGTGCTGGATGGAGAGGGTTCGCCATCAAGCACAACCTGGTTGATGGTGATTGTCTGGTGTTCGAGCTGATCAACCGGACGGCGTTCAAGGTAGTGGAACTCTGTATCTAGTGAGAATGGATGTGCATTTCATACAGTTTCTGCAGAATTGCGTTCCAGTTGCATCTTACTGTACAATTCTAGAAAATCTTGAAGCTTTCATGTTTGGTGGTTTGCTGCTGCCATTATCATGAACCATCCACAATATCTGTACACCCAAGTAATGATGTGAAGTTGAGAGTTAATTCATGATAAATTCTCGTTATGATCATGTAATAACTGTAGACATTATGCATTGGACTTCTGTGGTTCCGTATGTTGTAGAATTAAACGGTTGAGTTGAGCTGCAGATCTGTTTACAAACGAATATGAAACTTGCATACAATGTCTAATTATTTAAACAGAATGACAAATTGGACCTGTTTATTGCTGGAAACATTACTATTCAACACCCCTACAGCATTCCTTCATTTTGAAGGCAGATCATAGAATGCTTATAAATACGGGCTTCCTTGTATCCTGCCTCTGATTGGAATTTTTTTATTTTGAAAGATTATCAGCTGGGAAATCATGTGTGTCACTGCTAACAATGCTGCCTTTGTTATGTAAATGATGCAGGTCTACATTATCAGACAAAATTCCTACTATGAACGATGACTTATGAGGGTGTGAGATACTGAAATTCGAATATGCAGTTAGAGCAGGTAAATTGTTCATATTATTGTGCAAGCATTGGTTGAATATTTGAACTGAGTATTTTAAAAGTTCATTTCTAGGCATCTTTTTATGTTGGTGGTTCACATGGCTGAAATAATTGTGAAACTTGTTTTATTATGATTTAGTCTGCCTTAACTCTGTTTCCTGCATCGCAGTTAGTTGATTTCCGCCAAACTAGTTGCTTACATGCAAGGCATTTATGGGATATCTATTGAATTTTTTATGATTGTGTGGTAGTTCACATGGCTGAAATAATTGAGGAACTTGTTTTATTATGATTTAGTTTGCCTTAACTCTGTTTGCTATGTTGCAGTTAGTTGTAAACAGGAAAAAAACAGCTGGTCCAAATTTTGATTTTACTACTCCCTCCGTTTTGTTTTTATAAGACGTTTCAGACAGCTTGTTTTGTACAGTGTCTGAATGTCTGAAACGTCATATAAAAATGAACAGAGGTAGTAGTTGATTACATGCTAGGCATTTGTGAATTGCTCTTGGATTGTTTGGGTGGTCGAAGCAGCATGCCGTAGGTGCTCTATGCAAGATTACGCTTGTCTTGCCCTCCCCAATAAATAGGCATTTGAATTGCATACTCCACTGTCCACTCTTGCATGAGTATCTGTAGTTTCTGTGCAGCAAAATTGATTTCCACAGTTATTAGAGAAAGGCACACTCTTGGATGGTCTCAGAAACAGTACTCACCACTATGTAGTCGTCTGTAGTTTCTGTGCAGCAAAATTGATTTCCACATTTTTTTTTGAGTAATTCCACAGTTATTAGAGAAAGGCACACTCTTGGATGGTCTTAGAAACAGTACTCACCACTATGTAGTCGTCTGTAGTTTCTGTGCAGCAAAATTGATTTCCACAGTTATTATTATTTTTGAGTAATTCCACAGTTATTAGAGAAAGGCACACTCTTGGATGGTCTCAGAAACAGTACTCACTACTATGTAGTCGAACACTCTGGCAAATCTAGCTTTCAAGGATATAAAGCAGTGCAAGCTCGCTTTTGGGGTGCATGGCCAGGGCTTTCAGCGTGCACGCCGTACACCTTCTGTTTCCATTTGGGGTTTTGGTGTGTTCTCCTTAAAGACCCGCTGACTCCTACATACTTTGTTCTTTCTTCTTTCTTCTACCTTAAGTTCTGGAGATGCTTCTGGCAGTTAAAAAACTTTATATACATGTAGTGTGTTTGCTTGCCATTTTTCAATGACCACCAGAACTCCTATTTCATCATCTACTTCCCCACACAATTTTCTACCATACATTTTTTTACTGTTGTCTAACCAACCTTGTTTCCTTTTTACTACAAAAATCAGGTCTTTTGGTCAATTAGGTCTACTTGAAGGAATTGGACAACAAGTTTGCATATGGAGACCGTGAACCGTCTTCAGCCTTTCGGGTGACAGACAATGTTCAAAATATTAACTTCATGGATTCTCGCAGTAGTTATGTTTTGGACTTATCTATGGGAACTGACGACGCTTGTAAATTTTGCCTGTGATGCCCCATCCTTATTCCCATCGAACTTGTTGTGATGTCCAATTTAACCTACTATGCAAGCATGCGTAATTTGCGAGATTTCTGCTGTTTCTATTATCATATTTGCATTTTGGCTCGTGGCTGCGTTTAATCTTGGCTTTATGGTTCTCAAGTAATATGGTGTTGCGAGAAATCCCTCTCTGGCTGCCACAGCTCGCAGTGTAGGTTCAGATTTGTGCTATAGCACCACATGAGTTATACTACTACATAAGGTGAGGGAGATATTCTTCAACCTTGATTTGATGGTTGAGAGAGGTGGCAGTAATTTTATAGGGCTCAGTATTCCATTTTTTGCACACATTGATGCTTGCCAAATCTTGAGGTAGCTATTTAACAAATGCTTTTGCTGAACCTAACTTTCAAATGCTTATCATGGTACATGAACCAAAACCTCATCATTGATCTTGGTTAGAAATTAGGTGTTGATATTCCATTATTGAGACAAGCATGACTAGGGCTGTGATGGCCTTCAATTGGTTCCATCTACGAATGATGACTGTCCATCATTCCTGTGTCAAGCGGGTCGAAATTTGTTATATATGATTATTGTATCCAGAAAGAATGTGTGCTGCTGATTGGCTATCCATGATGCTCGAGTCTGTCATCTCTCCACTACTATGGACGTCAATCGAAGCAAAAAAAAAACTTGCATTTTGGGATGATTTAGCTATTCCAGATTGTAGAGCTAATATTGGCATTTGATTATTCTAGTAGAGAGACGCGATGTTCCTAGGAAACAATCAATGTGCAATTACATGCATGCACTATTTCCCTTTTATGTTTATAACACAAAATAAATTCTTGTATGAAATTTCTGAAGCGTTCTTATTTTCTTTTCAAAATGGACCGCCATGGAGCTGCTTGCCGCTTTTACTTTGACCCTGAGCCACTGACGCCAGGGGCGGATCCAGCCCAGGAGGGCGTCCCGGGCCTATTTGCTACAATATGCAAAGAATTTAGGGTTTAGGGCGTCCCAGCCTGGGGCCTAGACCCGCCACTGGATAACGCTGAAGTGAAGAATCTCATGCGAGGTTCGCTGCAGATGGAAAATGATGTTAGATTGAAACGAGGCAAATGAATCAACCTTCTCTTATTCCATTGACGATCGCAGTATATATACAAGGGAACGGATACGAACGAAGAGATGTGTCCGTTCGCAGGGGCGTGAGAGTGGGTCGCGATGGTTGCCGAAACAACCGCACGAGATATTACATAGGGAGGATTATCCCTTTAATTAAGAGAATTAATTAAATCCTAACACTCCCCCTAATCCTTCCTTGTGCTTGCGATCGACCATCCTTGGAATAATCTCCTCCAAAAACCCTGTGGGAAAAATATGAGGAGTATAGTGTACGATATGTTGCCAAAACTCCTTCAAAAACCCAGTGGGAAAAATAAGGAGAAAATGCCGCAACATATAATGGTTGCTGTCTCTTTCAACTCAATACGAGAAAACTCATAGAGTTTAGAGCACAATAAATATGTCATATATACTTTCCCAAAAACCCCGGTGGGGAAACAGAAAGTATGACATATGATCTCACGTTGATATTACCTCATTAAAAACCTTTATGAGAACCTGTAAAGTAAACTCATGAAGGGAAAAAGAGTATAATATGATGCATTGAACAGGAACAATTCAGGAAGATACTCCCCCTGATTCTTGCAAAATTCGAAGTCGTCACCTACCAAAACATAGAAGTGGTAGAGACCCGCTGAACAAATCAGTCGCATGATTTGACTTGCAAGATATGCAATATAGTGATATTGCTTATTATGTAACCTGTTTGCATCCGGGCAACACGAGAAACATTATCGTTGAGATAATGGTTGGTGAATGTAGCCATGAGGTCTGTTTGGAAGACTCTTCATGAGAGGACTACCACACCTAGTAGGAATACTAAACTTGTCCACGATCTGACATAATGGGGATCTGATCGATGTATCCAATGATATTGGTGTTCAGATTTCTCTGAAATTGAAAAACCAGGACAAGATGTTTCATGCCTTGGAGATATCGAAAGATATTCTTGAGTACCAACCAATTGTGTTTGGTCGATCCAATGGCATATGAAACGTTGAGTCCCAATATCTCATTTCCATCATCTCTTGGTCTAAATATATATTTCTCTACGTCTAGAGAATGAACTACCATGAGAGTTATGGATGAATAAGATTTGTCCACATTGAATTTCTCCAATATATTTGGATATAGACAACATAGTATACCATAATGTATGAATGAAGGTGCTCAAGTTGTAGTAACGAGCGATATTTTGGTTTACCAAATCCTTCATTTTAAACTCCGTCATTTAGATGATTACATGTGTCGTCATTGCAGACACACAGACATGGATAATCATCATTGTAGGAGTAATCCTTGTGAATAAGGAACTCACTACGTCGGTTGTACCAAATGTACCGACAATAATAATAAGTCATATGGTGACTTATTGATTTTACACAATGTATGTTGCATTTTGTATTTCGATTCAGAAGTGAAATTCCATCGAGAATCAATCATATATGTCTGAATCTAGTGATCCATATGGATATGTGATCACTACATCTATCAACTGCACAGATAGATGATTTTGTACTGCCAATGATATAAGTTATCGGAAAGAGATTCCACCTCTAGAGAATAGTTGGGTATCTGCGTGAACCCTTGTGCTACAATACTTGCTCTTTGTTTCACCACTTCGTTGTCCTCAATTCTGTTACCAGAAGAAAACTGGTCAAGGTATTGCTTATGAATACCTTCCCATTATTGAGCAAGATCATTTCTACTTAGATTATACCCTTTGCTTGAGTTCAGTCCGAGTGTTGTTCACACTTTGCCATGGCCATGGTCTTTGGATCTGAATCATATGAAAGGTTTTTGCAATCTAGTTGAGAAATATATGTCGACAATTGTAGACTTCCGGTTATATGATTCTCCAGAATCTATATATGTATATATACAGTTGATGGAAATATCGTTACCCATGGTGACTATCCGCGATTTCCCAATGCGGTTGAGTCGGGTATTCCGATGTCCCGGTCATTGTGTGCACTATGACCTGGGTTGGTGGAGGTTTCCCGTCCACTGGGTGTATACTACCCATTAGGTGTCTGTCAACGTGAAGTTGACTTGCATTTACTGATTCACAGGCCTTGATATCCTTGCTTGCGAGAAGCTGAATCCTGATGTAATTCTGCCATACATCTCCCCATGTTGCTTTGAACGGGGAGTGGAGTGGATTTTGCTGGTACCTCTACTCTTTCAGGCATACTTTTGCAGGATTGTAGGATTGTGTGACACCTTTATAGTCAGTAAATGAATCTGGCAGGTTATTTGCAATGTGTTGCAAATCTTCTAAACGCATGGTTCAGATCTTTGACTATGTGGAATTGAGGCAGAAATGTGTTGAACATTCCACAAATTTCCTGGCATTCTTTATGGTACTTGAATTCTCCCCCTAATGCCTGGAAATGTTCCTCATTGAATCAGCATACTGGCCTTGAATAACTCCCCATGCGAGGGGCTTGAGGTATTGACGGAAATACAGTTATTCCTCACATAGATCCCAACTATATGTTGAGGGGCCAATGATATATGCTGGGTGGTGATATCGGTATGCAACCGAATTACCGCAGATAGGAAATACTTGGTAGATATCCACATATCAAAGATAGAGGGGAATAATATTATGCAGTTCTGTCATGAGCGTGTAAAACTGCATGACTCCAACGTAAAGTTGGCAAGTTGCAATTCCAAAGTAAAGATAATGCAATGAGCTTAACTCTTTGGATAGGATTCTACCAAACCATTTTGAGTCTAGACCTTCAGACAAATTGCTAAACTCAATCCAGGGGCCATAGAAAAGGCACTCAAGGAGAATTCTGCAATGTTATCCATTCGATTTGCTTGAAATCGATGTCAGGATAATGAGCCAATGGTTTCGTGTGAATAAAGCACACAGTTAAGACCATCATATAGATGTCTTTTAGAACCATGGGGTACCTGAATAGTCCACTCAATGGTTGGGAAGAGCCACTTACCTCGACTTGATGCATTCAAGGAGTTTGAGTGGTCCAGCGTAAACTTTAAGATGCGCGAGCCTTAAAATTTGCCTCCCCGTGTCACATGTAGTGCACACAAAATCCAAATATTGTTAGAATTTAGCATCATAATAATCATAAACCATTGGAATTGCGGATAGTTTCGGTTTCAACCCAATGTCAATGATGACCAAAGCTGAAATGCCAAGTTTGTCATGCAAAAGACACTCTGGAAAACTATCTCGTACGCAACATGTGCTACGGGTTTTGTAGTATGTGTAGTACAACCATGATGATACAAAGAGAATGTGCTTGCCATATCCGTTGCATATGGTAAAGAGAAGATATTCCTCTTTGTTGTCATCATAAGTTTCACTATGGAAACTATTTTGACGGATACCTCTATAGTTTAGTAGGGTACGAGTTAAACCCGGAAGCAATAAAGCATCCTGATGTTACTCGAGTACCCATAGGGACAGTAAATATGACTCGAGTTGAGCCAACAAATACCTCATCGCGTCTAGCGATTTTAAAATATCCCCTTTCTCTCAACGAGAGTGGAAACATTTCACTTTTCCGAGTATAGAGTTCGTGGTGCATATGTCCACATGGCACAAATCATCTTTCATCAGATTGAACCCCGTAGAAATCTATATATAGACATGAACATTCTCAAGAAAATCACTGTCAGATATATATAGAATACATACAAATGAATTTGTACCAAAGTGCTGATACAATATATTGTGATATACAATATATGATGACAACAATAATCATGTTCATATTAGAACATGAGAAATGGACATAAACAAATTGATCACTAAGGAGATTGAGGGACTAAATGTAGTCTCCAAACATGTCGGTTGATGCATATTCAACCACCATGCTCTCCATGCTCATAGGGTCTCGTGACAACTTGATGGTGCCAGGTTGAGGGTTTGAAGTGGGTTTCAAACCATTACCCTTGAGGTCCTTTGCGTCCTGGTGGTGTGGCTTGAATTGCACACGCTATCCCATGGGATGCAAGACTGATCTTGATGTCCATAACCTGCTTAAGTAAGTTGTGGCAATTGAGGGCAATAGCCTCAAATTGTTAGCCATCGATTACATATAGGGGCAAACCAGAGTTAATTAATTTACAAGAAGTAAATTAAAAACCATCATGGTTTTGTAATAAGAATGCAAAAATTCGACTCAAGTGTATAACTTGAAAATGCTCAACCTCAATTATGGGAACATAACACATTGAAGATCATACAGATCTCACAGTAATGGAGATAGTCTGCACATGGGCAGTAATCCAACTCATTACCTTGTGTTTTTCAAATATAATGAGGGAGATGTTATTGTCAAAAATTTACAAGTTTGTTGTGCGGGAAAAATCAATCTCGACCGCTGTGACATGTTCATGAAGAATGGCAATGCGGTAAACACATAGAACATATCGTCTCCGGTGAAAAACCGATAATTTATTTATATTACAGATTGTGTAATATAAATACATCTTAATTTTGTAAAATTAATAGATTTCAAGAAATGTGGCTCGAAATCATTAGTGTGAATCTCAAATTGTTAAGGATGACACTTGAATTTTGCATATGTATTTGCAAGAAATTAAAAATCTCAATTGCAAATAGACGTATTAATCTCGACATGTGGTGAACATGGAAATATATACATCATAGAAATATTCCGGAATACTTCGTACTCAACGGAGAAACAGTATTGCATAGATACTGAATTTACCTTTGCAAGAGATTTAAGAAATCTCAATTGCAAATGGATGTAATTAATCTCAACACGTGAGAAACATGAAAATATATTACATCAACTTAAGATCTGGAATACATCTAGGTACTCAACAGATATACACTACTATTGTAATGAATAGTAATGAGGTTGCAAACTTGATACTCAAGTGAAGAATTTGAATTTATAGACCTCAAATTAAATGAGATGATCTTGTATCAAGTTGCAAGATAATTCACCGAGGTGAATTAATAATTTGCGAGAGAAAATTGACCTCAATCGCAATGAGATTGTTTTGCGAGAAAATAATAATTCTCAATCGCAAATCTTGTTATGCGAGAAAACTTAATCTCAATCGCAAAACAATGTCGTTGTACTAATAGGACATGTTATAGGAATTGCTAAAAAGCAAACACATTTAACATGCCACATATAATAACCACATATTTTCTGGAATGTTAAACTCAACAGAAAGTGGGATAAATGATGATCGGTATATGGTCTAAACATTACCAGTGCTAATAAATAGCAAGTAGTTGGACCAAGCTGCAATATCCCGAAACATCCCGGAATTAGCCACAAAATGATGACAGACACCAGTTTTGGGCTATTCCGTAAATAGGTAAGCTGCAATGGCTAAATTGCAAAACTAGCGAAGAGATAAGGTTCTATCTCTTTCCTCCCGAGCGATTTCCACCAGGAGAAATCCTGTAACCGCCTCGTCGCCGTTTTGGCTCGACGCTCGACGGCCAGGGCCATGAATATGAGCCCCCCGTCGTCTCCACCGCGGGGAGTCACGCCAGAGGGAGGAGCCGCCTCCGTGGCCGGAGGGCCAGCCGAGGGCCGTTGCCTCGGGCGCCGCCTGCACGGATGCAAGCCGAGGGCTGCGGCGTCGCCTCGGTCTTCCGCGCCGCGTCGCGGTTGGTCGCTCCGTTGGAGCCGACCTGAGGCCGAGGGCCTCGGATGATGGCCATGTGGCGCGCTCGTCGCTGTGCGCCGAGGATTCAGGCCGATGGAGGGCGCCGTCGTCTCCGCTGTGGGAGGCACGCTGAAGGGCGCCGCTGCCTCCGGGGCCGGAGGGCCGTTGCCTTGGGCGCCGCCTGGCGATGCTGATGAAAAACAACGGCAGTTTTCTCCATCTGATGAAGCGCGAGTCCATCGATCGATCGATCACAGCCTCCGTCGGCCGGACACAGCCATCACGTGGTTTCCTCGGTTTTTGCGAGGCCGAGGGTCGCGGAAGCCAGGAGTCCCGCGCCTCGGGCAGGTGCTTGAGGGGAGCCGCAAGCCGAGCGGTAGGCGAGCCCGGGCACTGATGTGCCGGTGATGGCGTCGTGGCTCGGCGCGCCGCGCCGCGGGCTGGAGAGCACCGAGCGATTGGCTGCTGCCTTCGGGGGTCGGAGCAGCAACGACCGTCGGCAAGGTCGCTGGAGTCCCGCAGTGGAGATGACGACGCGGAGGCGTCGGATCGACGGTCGCTAAGGAGAACACGGGCGGGAATAGCGAGGGCGATGGGAGGGCAAGCCGCGTCCTCGCCGGTCATCGCGGAGGCGATGCCGATGGTGTCGACGTCTTGGCTCGGCATGGGCCGAATCCAGGCGAAAACGTGCCTGCCGCTGCTACCACTGGAGGCACCGCGTCGCGCTGGAGGAGCCGAAGGCCGCGTCGACGTCAATGATCGAGGGCGTCGCCGGCGATGCCTTGCAATGCGTGAGTGCCTTCGCTGTCGTTCTCCGCTGTGGCCTATTTCTCTAATCGAGAGCAACGTGCGTGATAACGTGTTAGATTGAAACGAGGCAAATGAATCAACCTTCTCTTATTCCATTGACGATCGCAGTATATATACAAGGGAACGGATACGAACGAAGAGATGTGTCCGTTCGCAGGGGCGTGAGAGTGGGTCGCGATGGTTGCCGAAACAACCGCACGAGATATTACATAGGGAGGATTATCCCTTTAATTAAGAGAATTAATTAAATCCTAACAAATGGAACCTTGGTTTTGAAAGTAACAATCAAATAGAACTAGGGCTTATTATTTTTTTGTCACTGTCCCATCATGGTTGTTAGCCAAACCACTAATGTCATGAAAGATTATACGATAGATAGACTATCCATCTTCGACTTTATCACTGTTATAAAACATGGACACGGACGTACTGATTTTCTTTTGTCTGTCACCACGAGATAGACTAATGTTATGAGAAGAATCAATGTGGTAGTAGACATATGAAGATCTTGGGATAATTGGTTCTTCTTTTTGCAGTAAGATATAGGTCCACAGTCCATATATAATGTGAGTAATTTTTTAATTTTTTTTTTGGATAGTGTTTTCTTCCTGTGTAAGTTGGGTGTAAAGCGGCTAAAAAATGTTTGGGTGTAAAGCAGTTGGGAAAAACTGGGGAAACCAACCTGCCCTTTGGCAAATTGTCAATAAGTTAGACCTGCTGGCTGCTGCTTATACCTTTTAGAGAATATTTTGGATTCAGTTGGCCTATATAATACTCTGACAAATGCGTATTTTCTTTTGTTGTGACAACAAACCTGTGAAAAAAGTATTGGCATGCATCTTAGTATGTGATATAGAATTGATGTCACTAGATTCCTATTCAAAAATGCTTACTTGTGATTATGATTTTGTATCACATATAGTGTAATTGTTAGTCAAAGGTTTGTCCAAACAAAATCAAATATGCCATGTATTTTGGAGCAGAGGGAGTATATTAATATGTACTACGTTTCCAAAACTTTATTTTCAGATAGCTATCAACTTGCCAGAAAATATTTGTCAATTTAGAATGCACAGTAAAAGAGCAAATGACCCTTTGCTCACTAGTATACACAATAAAAAAACATATGAAAATTAGAAAAGAAAACGCTGGTCAGATAATCAGATGTAGATGTGTATTAAAGAACAACAATGAACATTTGAGAATGGAGGTTGCAGTGGTCAGATTCGCCATAGCATAGTATTGCATACCCACACAGGAGCGACGACGGTACAACAGTTAACAAACCCTACAAGAATTTAACAACGGCGATTAGTTGATGGAGGCTGCTGCATCTGGAGTGCCGAGAGCGGCAAAATCCGTCATCGATGAAGGACGACAATGTTTCTCATTGGAAGCAGATACCTAAACTAATTTGATGACTCCACACTCCAGCTTCCAGGTGCTACTGGTGTCCACTTGCCTGCACCAACTTTTGTTTTCCTGCACACATGTCAAAGGCTGGTGTCATTGATGATGCAATCATCTTGTGTTGAACTTGAATATCAGGTACATGTCTTCTCTTCCATAACATTATACTACTTGTAAGTCCTAGGCTTCTGACCATAGGATATAGCTGACTGCGTGCATGTTTGACCGTGTAATGATACAGTGGAAGATGTACCCAAAACAATTTAGTCAACAGATACCAAGCATAATTGTGCTAAAATATAACTATTGCGCTCATACTATATCGTAAACTGTGTCGTATATTGCTGTGTTCAATCATCTAAACCAATTGTTTGTTCCTGTACAATTATGTGAAGCCATACATGGCAAATTTGGAGATGGATAAGATCCTAGCACTGGTACACAAACTCATCAGTAGGTCACCTGTTCTTCGGGGTGGAAGGTCCCTGAAATCGGATGACAGCGCCTTACGAATGAGAATAGCCTTCTTCTTCAACAGCACTACAAAACATATATCCAAAGAAAAGTCGGTACTTTCCACTTGATTTTTCAATTCGTCGGGTACAAAGATATCAGCAAAGATCTGGGCAGATTATGTAATACAACCCGTTGGAATCTGCAAGAAAAAAGTTTTTTTTTTTTTCGAAACGGAGGCAAAAGTTTTGCCTCATCGATTAATTAAGAAGAAGAGAATTGCCCAGTTAATTAATGGAAAACCGGGCGAAAACCAATACAAACGGAGCACAAACGAACTACTCACACGGCATGAAACCCCACAACCGCACAGACGGTCCATCACACTCGCCGAATACACAACATTCACGAACCCCGAGGCATCTCCCAACCCACAATGACAACCCAATCAAGCAGCTAGAGACGTCTTGCCTTTGGCGCCACGCTTGCGATTGCCCACCTTTTGTTTGTCCCTTATTGGCGTCCCTGTTAGGAGGCAAGCAATCGACCTACCCAAACCAGGTCTAGCAACCTCAACACTTGCTAGCAAGTCACAAAGTTCCTTCGCGAAGAGAGCATTTGAATTTGGGGTAGGTGTCAACACAAGTGGCTCAATGGGCATGCCACTCACAGGCATCACCTGCCCGATGGTCACAGTCGAGGGAACGACGGCAACATCTAAAACTCCGCTCTCCAGGACGTTGAGAGGTAGGTTGTTTGACGCCTGACAAGGCTCCATGGGGGGTGGTGAGGACACCAAGTCCACCTTTGAAGCCTGAAGAGAGTCCAATTTGAGTTGCTCCATCGACAAAGGTGAAACAAGTTCCCCACTCAACATCTGCAGCTCAGGCATGATCTGCAACACCGGAGACACTACCTCGACGAAGGCCTCATCCTTGAAGTCCGGCGACACTTGGGGCGTTGAACTAGACCCAACACGGGGCGAGAAGCCCGAAGCACGAGGGGAGAAGCAGCCATAGAGATCCACATCTTTGTCGCCCTCGTAGTCAACGACAACCTTTGGCAGAGGAGGCGACATATGAGGGAGTGGCGCCTCGGTCATCGCAGGAGATAGCCTGTCCAGAGCAACCTCTGCACGCTCCAGAAGGCTCCCAGCCCGCAGCAGCCATCCGTGCATTGAATCAACCACATCACTCAGAGGCTGAATCGCCTTCACCATGTGCAAGGAAGCCATGCCTTGCAGCTCGGAGCGTAGCAGCTCGGCTTGCGCAGCAAAGACAGACTGAAGTACCACCTCAGCCGCTGGGAGTTTCAACCCGCTGGGAGTGCTAATTCATGACATATACATGTAGAGTATTTATCTTCTACACTACAAGCTTTTAAGAAGAGTAAAACTTCCCTTCCAATGTGCATTGAGATGATAAACATGATTGACTTTGCGGCTTTGACCATTCTACATGCTGATTCACATTGATATTTCAGAATGATAAAGAAAAAATAACAATGTGGTCCTCCAATTTACCCCAATAATAGCTGGGAATAGGGTGCAAACAGAGCTATACAAAAAAATGGCCAATTTTTTCCCCCTGGACTACAGAATCACACCATAGTCACTCCTTGAAAGGATATATGTGTATACGTGCATAGTGCATACGGCTTGACATGAGTACATGACACGGCATGAAGAGCCTAACCAAAGAGTGCCTTAGTTAAAGAACATAGGACTGTTAGATGTAATGACTAATGAGATCATCGAGGACGATAGGCTCAACCAACTTTGACTGGGACAGTGGGATTCACTATTTAAAAAATCACTGAAACTCAAAACAGAGAATATAATGATCTAAATCTGCAAGTAAACACAGAGACCAAATCGGAATTAGCAACCCATACTACTTTAAATGAAGCGCCCAAATTTATGTCCAATATGAACCATTTGATATGATGAGACCAGTCCTAAACCCCTAATCAAGCATATAGTAGCAGGCACAGTTTCTGTTTAATCTTTATATAATCTGCAAAAGTTTTAGAGAGGTCCAGAATACTCTAGACAAATAAGTGAAATAACAATCTAGTTAGACAAATTAACCAATAACGTACTAGATGATACAAGTCCAGGAGTCAAGGGACATCAGAAAACAGCATAAACATATGAGCAGAAAGCATTTGTACACGTAGTGATTTCCATTGGCCTATATCTCTCAGGGCATTATGCGTCTGGCCAGTGGTGGACATACCTGATTCTGCAGTTGTTTACGGGCCCAAATAACAGGACAGGAGGAAGACAGACAAGGTGACGAGAGCTCCGTGGCTGCTTTCTTCTCACGTTGCGTGCATGGATGGATTTCAGAAATATAAAATCTTAACCCACACCTGGTAAAGCACGTGGAATGATGGATACCGCATGTTACATGAAACCAGACAAAAACAATACCTGGAGTTGGTAGTTACGACTAATCAAGAAGAGACAAGAAAGAGAATTATCCTATTGTGTGTTTCTCCAGTGCCCTCATGTTGTCTCGTGGAGCCCATGAATCTGGAATTTAGGCTTCCATTTGTTTAAATTCAAGTTGAAGATTGATGTGACTTTTATATATCTCCGTGCAATTGTTGGAACTCAGAGCAAACAAGTGACATGATCTGGGCTTCACCATTTTTCAGAACTTGGCGTTGTCCGGCAAACCTTGTTCAGCTGTTTGTCCAATCCTGTATCCTGCTGACACTCTGATGTAGCTTCACTGAATAATCTGAATGTTATACGCCACTATGCCAGGCTAGTAGCTAGCAGCCACGAATTTTTCTGGTTACCTGTTATATTCCGTGTTGCCTTGAACACGGATCCTTCACTTGCTTCATTCAGAGTTTCATTTGCCTTTCCATGTTCCCTATCCTGTGCAATTTCGGTAAGGAAACATAGAGTAAGCATATAAGCCAACAAATGCAAATTTCAAGTCAAAAGATATGAAATTAAGCTCTATCATCCGGTTACCTTCTGTTCCATAAAACCATACAGGCTCAGATGAAAAGGAAAAAAATATGGACCATCAGTTATTCAATATCATGATTGTTCAAAAGCAAACTATCTCATGAAACTATTGTTAAATATCTACATCTAACAGAACCAAGCGCAAGGTTACACACATAAAACAACTAGTAGCTCAGGACAAAGGTAGGAGGAAAGAAGCAGGTGAGATTTGCGTCGCCGTCACATTGTGGTCATAGTGATTGCCCAAATGGCCAGCATACCCAAGTCAACAGAACCAAGTGCCATGTTTTTCTATTGTATGGACACAGACAAGACCCCAGTCCAAGACCATGCACATGCAATTGCATGCACCAGCAACAAGTTATCTACCATAAAGTGAACTCAAATGCTAAGGGCATATCAGTCTTTTCCATTTGAATGATTATGTCTATCATGGTGTTGTTCCTCTAGGAAACATGGATCAGCAAGCCATTATATATAGGATGGTATGTTCGGGTGACCAGCAATCCGGAAGACAGGAACACTAAGGTGTGAAGGGGAGGCAGATTGTGTCGTCTCCCCCATCCTGCCGGCATTTACTTATCCTATCATCCATCAATGGGGAGGCCACCTTCCAGTGATGAGAATGGCCTCAAGAAGGGCCCCTGGACTACTGAAGAAGACGAGAAGCTCATGAGCTACATCCAGAAGCATGGCCATGGAAGCTGGAGGGCTCTGCCTCAACTTGCTGGTACTCATACATGATACATCACTCTCTCTCTCTCTCTCTCTCTCTCTCTCTCTCTCTCTCTCTTTCTCTGCCTCATGCACATTTCCTTCACTGATAACCATATTTTTCTTGCAGGCCTGAACAGGTGTGGTAAGAGCTGTAGGCTAAGATGGACCAACTACCTGAAGCCAGACATCAAGAGAGGGAAGTTCTCCCAGGAGGAAGAGCAAACCATCCTCCAGCTGCATACCATCCTTGGCAACAAGTACTAACTGCACCTACATTCCACTGCATAAATCTCACATGAAGAGTTTTAGCTAATATGTATGTAACCATACCAGGTGGTCGGCTATTGCGAAGCATCTCCCAGGACGGACGGACAACGAGATCAAGAACTTCTGGAACACCCACCTCAGGAAGAAGCTCATCAAGATGGGCATCGATCCGATGACCCACCGTCCGAGAACAGACTTCTTTGCTGCTCTCCCACAGCTCATCGCACTCGCCAACCTTCGCCAGTTCATCACTCAGCAACCATTGGATGACCACACTGCCCGGCTGCAAGCTCAGACAGCCCAGGCTGCCAACCTCCAGTACATGCAGTCACTGCTTCACTCTGCAGCCTCCATTGCCGCCAGCCCCACTACCAGCAGCAGCCTCAACAGTCTCACCATGGACCTGGAGCAGATCAACTTCCTGAGCCCTCCGCAGATGCTTTCTCCAGGTGTACTTGAGGGTACTGGTGGCATAGACTTAGCAGGGCAGGTGTCTCAGAACCAAATGCCTAGCATTACCTGTGACCACACAATTGGCAACGTCAACCCGGGTTCACATAACAATGCTGAAAGCAGTGAGCAGCACTACAATGAGGGAGAGAACAGTAGCCAGAAAAGGTCGTTTCTCTCTGAAAACTCCCTTCCACCTCTCACTGACATGGCGGCTTCCAACATTTGTAATACTATCAGCACCTCAAACTGCAACGGCGTCAGTAGTCCGTTTCCCAGTTGGTCGGAAATCCTACTTGATGAAGAGCTGCTGAGCGAGTTTGCATGATGTAACCTGAATTCCCTAGCTTGAACTGCGTACTAGCCTGTGGCTTGCATTTTGGGAATTTAGGCTTATCGTTTTACTACTTTTTTACATAGTTTCTTTAGATTTTTTTTTGCATGCACTTGTAGACTCAGAAAGGAATCCGTAGATAAGCCTACAAGTGTGAGTTGTTTTTTTTCTGACAAGTATGGTATGTATGTGTACATATAATACAAATGTAAGGTTGCTTGGGTTGTTCTTCCTTTCTCTCTCCTCCACCATATCTTAGCTCCTGGAGTACTGTTTTGTCCTAGTTCCTCGAAAATAGGTCCTTCTGAATTTTGATACACATGGTGCGATGATATAGTTTGAGTGACAAAACGCCTGAAAGCAAAATACCGCTCACTGCTACCACACCAGAGGTCATCTATCATATAGCAGAACTAACATAAAGAAAAGCTTGCCTGATTGCACTTTATGCAGCTTCTAAATGCTTTTCCTGAAGTACTGTTTGGTGATCTAGAATGACTGAAGCCATCTAGATGCTATTACAGATAGTGTGAAAAATAAAGCTAAAAATATGAGCATGCAGAAGAAGTTTGTTGAGTCAGGTAGCAAGAGTATTGACTAAATTCTGTCATATCAACCAACAGTGACTGAAAACTGGTAGGAATTACAGGAAAATCCCAAACAGCTGGTTGAAAAATATGTGGAAATATTTAACTGTCATAAACATAAGCTTCTATGAAGGATTGCTAGCGTTTTCTCTTCCTGTCAGGGTCAGCATGTCCTTGCCTTAGGGCAGGTAAAAGTTTGCCCCCTTTTCCTCCAAGAAATTGACTCCGAGAACATGTTTTAAAGAGGTAGCAACCTAACATCAACATCAACACTAAGGCGTGTGCTTATATGCTTTCCAAAAATGTGAAAAGCGCAAATGTTAAATCATGGTGCATAACTGCATATCTTAATTGCAACCACCAATTACTCCACTTGCAAAATACTGCTTTAATAGTATAACAAATTCATCACTACTTTAAGAGAGGGCATACATATTTAGAAGAGAAAAAGGTCATATGCATTTACATCACTATATGTTGGACAGAGCAATACGTTTCCTGAGCCGCTGACAAAAGTGAAAATTCAAGTCTAATAATAGGTTTCAACTACTACACCACACCTAGACTGGCGTGTTTGGTAGAACCGGGAAAGAAAAAATAGACAGGTCATGACCAATCTTATCAGATAAATAGCTTTCACTGATAAGGAGTAACTACTAACTAGACAGTCAGTCAGTCCATATGACACATAGATAAATAGTTATACAGTAACTTCTTCCTTATGGTCAAACTATATACATAATCACAACAGTTTCGCTGTTGCCTGACACATGTCAACTGTTACCCTTATACTTTTGAAGTTGCAAGTATACTCTTTAAGCTGGAGTAAATAGATATTTTGTTCTAACTTCTATTTACGCGTCTGAAGTTTGATATGATACAGATAACAATAGCATCTTTAATTGTCAAGCATAGAGTGGACATGTCGATTCGGCACTCTGTACAGGCGCCTAAGAATCGTGATACAGACTTCAGCTCAAGTTGTGAAGTCTGGTATATTTTAACTTTAAAGTTGCTCCAGGACACAAAGGGTAACCTATGTGGAACAGAAAATGGCGGGCACACAGAAACACGAGACATTCTTCTCTTTCAACCTAAAGGAGCTAGGATGCTTGGATGATACATCAGCAATGGTGGAAGATGTAAGGACAATCAAATCACAGTGCACATCACCTTACATTTCCTCCCTACCCAACCAACCAATGCAAACAAAATAAGCCGCACACTTCCTCTCTACCCAATCAATGCACGGAGGCACCAGTCTACTGAATCGAGGTAACCTGGAGGTAATTTTTCTAGTGAATTACATCAAGATAATGCCAGTTTTGGCCATAAACACACAGTTTATGAGCTCAATATAAATAAGATGATTTGCGGAATCTAGAGGAGTGATTAAGTAATTAGAGAGCGTTTCTCTACTAAAATTGCCCCAAGTTTTCCTCGCACGTTGACCAAAAGAACATTGTGCCGTATCGTACCATTCAATGCATTCGGAATCGGAGGGACTCGCCGGACTTGAACTCTTGGCACCGCCATGGGTGGGGAGAGCTCGAGGTCCGCTGCCACCTCTACCTGCGCAGCCTCCGTCCGTCGGGTCCGCCGCCAGCCCAGCAATCTTCGCCCTCCGGTGACCGCTGCGAGTGGAGAGGAGGACCGGAGAGAGGACGCTTGCGAAAGATGGGTTCCGTGTTTTGAGCCCAGTTAGATGGGCTCCGTGTTTTGGGCCCAGTATCAAAACTACCATGAAAGGCTGAAAAAGATGTGTCCCCTAATAAAAATACAAAAAATGTATTTGGCAACCCTGTGACAGATTGCAAAAACGCCACGCCACCTGGATGCCGTCGATTTGAATCCAACGTGCGAAATTGCCACACGCTCTCATCGTCGTTCGATCCAAATCGCTCGAGCACGCCTCGCCTCTGAGCGACGCACAATACCGATACGCTGTCCCCTGCAGCGCTCGAGCGCGCGCCGCCCGTCTTCGTCGTTCAGCGTCGCTGCCTTCTCCTTCGACAAGCCGTAGCCACTGCCGCCCCCTCGGCTCCTTTTTATTCCCTTCATCCTCCTTCCTCCCTCGCCCTCTCTCATCTTTTTCTACTCGCTGCTATCACCTTTGAAAGGAGCTACTCTGGTGTACCCCTTTCGCCCAGATGGCCGCGACCTCCGCCGACTTCCTGAAGACCGCCGCTGACCATCGCCTGCACCTCTTCGCCGGCCGGACGGCTCGATCTGGTGCTCACTGCGGCAGGAAACGCAGCTCTGTCTGACGACTGTGACCTCTGGTGCCTCCATGACGACTGACATCAACCCCGCCTGCACCACTCCGTCGGCCGTGTGGCTCGCTGGTGTGGATTTTGCTCCCGTCGAGCTGCATCGAATCAGAGCTACTGTTTAGAGCAGAAAATGGAATTCTTGAGAGCTGCAGTTCAGGTATTTAACTGGATGCTTGTGTGGATCAATTGGTTGTTACAGATGGAGACTGTGCTGCAAACTAATGTTGGTTGTCAATATATACACTTCTAAATCAAAGAGGTAAATAGCAAGAGAGAGAAAAGAGAGCATACTATGGTGGCCAAGATGAACACTAACGGTGACGGTAGCCTCTTGAACGACCAAAATGGCGATGAAATCCAAGACAGCAAACACAACCATGGAGCCGTCAGCCCTCGGACAAACCAGAAAGATATAATTTAAAAGAGTTTACGAGCATGGTTAGTAAATGGCCAAATGCTCCAATGAAGATGGGTCATAACAGGATAATAAGGACAACAAAACTTGAGAGATCAAGAACAATCCAGGCAAAGCAAAACAACAACAAAATTGCCAGGACAAAGGGTTGTAACCAAGCTGAACGCCTTCTACTTCATAGTGGAGAGCCATAATGCATAACTCAAGCACATGCAGAACCACAATGGTGAAAAAGGAGATAATGGTGCATTTGCTTCTAAGTAAAAGTGGAACCAAAAGGTGGAGAGCGAGTCGATCAACATGGATAATCGAAGTTGTTGTGCATAGTGGTGAATGGTGTGTCATTATTAACTTCAAAATACATAAGAAAATTATGGTGTAAGCAAGGTTGCAGAATTGCCCTCGGCTACAATGACGCCGAGGACATGTGTCTAATAACTTGCTTTCCCCACTCTCTTTTTACTTTCTTCAGTTTATTCAGGGAATGATAGACATCCTACTGTTTTTGTGTTGTGCCTTTTTTAACGGTTGATAGTTGATCAAACAAGTTCAAGTAGAATAGTTACCACCATATTTAGGTTATAGTTATCACCGTGCCGTTAGCTCGATTAAATTTACCACTATGGTGAATATTAGTTAGCTTGCCGTCGATACTATTCAGTTACAAATCTATTCATCTTAAGGTTATCATCACATAATTGTGTACATATCCAACTTTTATTGTAAACCGTTCATGTACAAGGAAAAATTCAACAAAAAATCTAAAATTTCACAAATTTTCGATTATTTCAAGGGTGAGCGAAATATTAGTATTTTCTTCAATTGGGGATGTATATATTCTTCTTGTACAAACCAAATTAGTCATTGGGCAATAATTTCTATTGCATGTAAGAATACTATTTTGTTTTTTTTCTATAGTAGGAACTTGAGCAAGTTGTGGAAAAATTTATTCAACAATAACCGGTAACTTATGTGTAAATAACATGATAATATACACACTGCAGACGTGATAACTTACATACAAACATTGTGGTAATTTTGACCGGAGAGAAAATATTTAACCCGAGAGGAAAGGTTGTTGAAAACATACACTCGGTAACTTCTATATAAATAGCATGGTAATATACGGACCATATATCTGACGGCACTTACAAACACCGCGGTAACATTGACAAAAGGGGAAAAAAATTGTTGAAAAACATTCCCCTGGTAACTTCAGTGAAAATTCCACGATAACTGACATGTCACAGGTGTGGTAACTTATGTAGCCCACGTGCGGGACCTTTAGCCCGGAAGAAACAAGTTGTTGAAAATATACCCACGGTAACTTCTGCGTAAATAACATGGTAACATATACACAACGGGTGTGATAACTTATCCACAAATACCTCGATAACTTTTACCCATGAGAAAAAAGTTGTTGAAAGATATATACCGATAACTTATGTGAAAATAGCACGGTAATATATGAGCTGCATACACGATAAATTACGTACAAAGGCAACGATAAATTTTACCAAGAAGCAAGAAAATTGTTGAAAAACATATCATTGATAAATTGTGTCAAAATAGCATGATAGTATACGAACCACATACCCGATAAGTTACGTAGAGACACTACAGTAACTTTTTGATCGAAATAAAATGTTGTTGAAAACATACCCCCGGTAACTTCTGTGAAAACCGTACGGTAATATGCGACCCGTTTACCCGATAACTTAAGTACAACCACCTTGGTAATTAACTTTTTTGACAGCGAGGAAAAAGTTGTTGAAAACATATCTTGATAATTAATGTGAAAATAACACGGTAATATACGAACACATACTTGATAACTTACATAGAAACACCGCAGTAACTTTTTGACCAGGAGAAAAGTTGTTGAAGAATATAACCTCAGAAACTTACGTAGAAATAGCACGATAATATACAAATCACATACATGATAACTTAGTACAAATATTGTGGTAACTTTTTAGACAGGGAGAAAAAGTTGTTGAAAACAATTTATGTGAAAACAACACGGTAATATATGAACTACATGTCCGATAACTTACGAATAAATACCGCAATAATGTTGACCAACGGGAAACAAAGTTGTTGAAAAACATACTCCAATCCTCGAGGTAACTTGTGCGAAAATAGCACGGTAATATGTGAACCGCATACCCGACAACTTACCAGAAACACCGTGGTAACTTTTTTAATTGTGAGAAAGAACATACCCCGATAACTAATGTGAAAATAATATGGTAAATACGAACCGCATACAATATAACTTATGTACAAATACCGCGGAAACGTTTAACTAAGGGGAAAAAGTTTTTGAGAAACATCCCCCGATAACTTATGTGAAAATAGCACGGTAATATATGAATCACGTACCTACTAAATTAAGTACAAACACCTGCGGTAACTTTTGACCGGGGGGGAGGGTTGCTGAAAAATACAACCCCTGTAACTTATGTGAAAATAGCACGGTAAGTTGCATACCACATGCTTGGTAACTTATGTAGCCGAGGCGTGGTAACTTTTGACCCAGAAAAAAGATTCGTCGGAACATACCAACATGGGATCTAGTTTCGAAGATCTCATCGTGATGAATCTTTTATGTGAAAACGGTTTTTGCATCGGATCAACGGTTTAAGCTACAAAACATTTTTAATTTTTGAAATAGGAGAGAATCTAGGATGACATCATCTTTTTGTCCTCTAGTGCATGTATGTCATTAGAGAGATGGATGGACGTGGAAAGAGAGTTAGTCACACCCTAATCTATATCATAATGCATGCATGCATGTATTTATATGGGAGGAAGGAGAAGTGTGGTAGTTTTGCTATCCATCACACATGTGCCAAATATCATAGTCCATACAAAAAATAATGTGTGGAAAATCATCTCTTCTGCAGCTCGCCTGTCAAAATATATTGTGAGCCTATAAACATAGCATTCCCCGGAAAAGTCCCCTTCTACTCCGGAGCTCATTTGAGCTCTGGATGAACAGAAAATTCTAAAAAAACTGAAAAGAAACCAAAACATTCTGAATTTTTTTGGGTACAAACTTTGACAAATGTTCTCTATGCCTGCAAATTTTCATCTCGAATTAACATTTGTAGAAATCATGAGAAAAATACTCAAAAATGCTTTCGAAAATAACATTTTTTAAGTTCTGATTTTGTTTTTTACCACGACTTCCATAAATGTTATTCCGGGTGAAAATCTGCAAGCACTGAGAACATTCATTGAAGTTTGCACCAAAACAATTTCAGATTTTTTTTAGATTTTATTGTTCATTAGGGAGCCTATGAGCTCGGGACTAGATACTCCACGTCTGCATTTCCCGTTCTATATTAAAGCATACAAGAATGAATGTCATATTATGGATTTGTACAGGATAAAAAAGTGTAGAATTTTGAGCTTTTGAATGCTTTGTGAGAAAATAACACATAAATCATGGAGGAACTCGGGAGAAAACACCAGACATATGGTGGTTGTTCGATTCACAAGATAAGGGCTCCTTTGATTATTTGTACAAGATAAATGCCAAAAAAAACAAGGGCTCCTTTCATTCACAAGATTTTCATAGGAACTTTGGAGGATTATAATTCATATAAATTATTTCTATGGTGGTTGTTTTGATTCATAGAACTGTATCCTATATGATTTTCCTTTGCACTAGATTCCGTATCAATTTAGCACCCACTCAAACTTTTTTGAAAGAATCCTTGAATTTTTCATATATGACATTCCAATCCTTTTTCCTATTCCCATGTTTTTAAATACTGCAAATGAAAGAGGTCCTAAATTTTGAGCTCATGTGGAATTTAATTGAACTTAGGGAACACTTCTTAGGAATTCAGAAACTCTAATCCTTTGACCAATTGGTTCTACAGAGGAACTTTCTAAAACCAAAAAATTGCCCGTGTGTTACAGTGGGATATAAATATTTTTATATGTTAGCCCGTGATTTACCTGTGATTGTGTATGTAAATGTTTTTATCAAACCCTGCCCATAAAACCTACATAAATTATTTTAGAATTTTATATGGCAAGAATGTACTGGCTTACCAAAGAACACATAATTTTATTTGGTAAGTCAATCAAAAATGGGACAATTAAAATATTTTTAAAATAAAAATCAAGGAAAAACTAGAGATAGGAGAGGGAAAAAATTAAAATGAAAAGAGGAAGAGGGAACGTACCTACTCTTGAGCTAATCACTCTGCCCGGCGGAAGAGAACACTTTTTTTTTGTAAGAAAAAATACTCACTTACATCCATATTAATTGTTACTAATTTATACTCTCTCCGTACTAAAGTTAGTATAAAGTTGAGACACTTATTTTGGGACGGAGGGAGTATGTACTAAATTGACGGCAATTAATATGAATCAGGTAGTAGAGATTGAATCACCCAAAGTTCTATAAAAATTACCAAGCAACTCTACTCTTTCCATGGTCGCTAAAAATAGTTTTTTCATTCTAAAAAACACACAGAACAAGGATGCTAGACACAGTTTTGAAAAGGACCAATATCAGCTTTGTCATGTGTTCTCATGGATGTCACTTGAACACTAGAGATAATAAAAATTACAATCAGGTTGATGGACCACCTAGAATTGAATACAAACATTGAAGCGAGGCGAGGTTCTCCGCACCTCCCGTCGGCAGGGGCCAAGGTCGCTCCACACCTCCACGGCCCAAAGGCAATCTTAGGCGGCAGCGCCAACGGTACAATTCAATTCAACAATTTGTTCATTCGGGTTTGATTGTGTGGGGAGGAGGAAACTTTGAAGTTTCGCAATGTCATCTCCCTCCTTCCTTCCCGTGAGGTCACATCAAGTGTCAATTTTCTCGATGTCACAACGTAAATCAAATGATATACTCCCACTATTCACTTTTATAAGATGTTTTAGACAGTTGAAATTGAATTGTTTTAGGTGTTGTATTAAATGATTCACTTTTGTAAGACATTTTAGACAGCTGAAATAAACTGTATTAGATGTTGTCTTAAATGTCTAAAACATCTTACAAAAATGAACCGAGGAAGTACTACTATATTTCTCATTATTGTCCTCATAAGGATTGCACCAGGTGTGCATTCTCATATGATATTGCCATGGCGATTCAAATGCATTATTGGTAAGATAAGCAGAACATGAGGGATATATACTGGTACATATCTACTCCCTCTGTTCCTAAATATTTGTCTTTCTAGAGATTTCAACAAGTGACTACATACAAAGCAAAATGAGTGAATCTACACTATAAAATATGTCTACATACATCCGTATGTTAGTCCATTTGAAATGTCTAGAAAGACAAATATTTGGGAACGGAGGAAGTAAATGCTTATAATTCGAGTACACTACAATATTTACAAGCACGATCAGGAAGCTGCTCCAGTCAAGTCCCAGAGTTGCGCTCTTGTTTCACCTCCATAGATCCACAAGCGAACTAGTTTTCCTACATACCCTTTACTTTACCACTTCCAGTCAGACTCTACCGAGGCCTATATACTTACAAAACTGTACAAGCCATCAGGACAACACCTGGCATCAAGTCTCAACGGTTCCGAAAAGTTGCGAGCAGTCACAAATTCCAAATTCCAGGTCTCTCGGTGCGGCAGACGGTGAGCATCTCATCATATTTGGAAGCATTGACGAAGCCCCATAACTGCGTCAGAAAACGTTGTTACTCTCAAGTTTCATCATGAGGAAACAGGGATGCTGAATCGACCGATATGCATAGTAATGATCATGTACCTCAACATGTTTGACTTCAAAGTCTTGGGAAAGTGACAGGCATGGGTTGTTAAACGTTTCTGAGGTGGAACTTGAACCATTCAGGCTGCACAGATCAAACAGCAAAAGTGAACATGTGACTCACTTGATCAACAAGATGTTAAGCTGAGGGCACTTGCAAAGAAGGGCGTAAAAACACATGCTTGTGGCTAATGTTGGCACACGAATGCATTAACATGAGAACGAAATAAAATTTACGAGTGACAACGTGGAAAGATAGGTCAGAGGTTAGTAGATTACAGGTCTTCACCAAGATAAAGTGCAAAGTGACCACCACCTCCCATTGCCAAATACTCAGGGGAGCAAAACGTGAAATAGTTATTAGCACCTGCAATTGGAAAATTTTAACCGTAATCCTAGGGAAGCAAGAAAATTAGGAGCACAAAACAAATATTTACTTCTAGAAATACGAGGGGTCCCCACAATAAGGCAATAAAGTTATCACGACATTTTCTCTACAGAAACATCAATTGCTATAGGATCTACAACAACATATGAAAATGTATTAATCTTCTGATCTTCTGTAAAGGCACATCTCATGGTTTGTACCAGGGAGTCACCTTATTAGTGCTAATAACACATATGGTTGTTATAAAGATGTAAACTAATGCAGAAAACAGTATATTTCTCTTATGCAGTGCAAATCCTGTCAAAGTAAAAGAGAAGTACCTGTCTGACGATATACAACAGGGCGACCAGTTACATTGGTGAAAACGAAGCAATTCTTGGTCCCCTGAAAGATGGCGTAAACAGAATCAGTGTAACCCTGTAAGGTAGAATACACATCGAAGAAACACCATAAGAATATGTGTGGAAGTGAAACCTGATACTTCCTTTGCATGATCGGCCGCAAAGGGGCCTCTACCAAACCACCAAAAACTGCTCCCCTTTTATCGCCAATTATCTGTCAACGCACAAATTAGGAGATGGAGGTGAGCAACTAAATTATACAAAAATCAAGAGAAGCATTGTTCTAACCAAAACAAAAACTGTACCTACAGTAAACTGTATACAGTAATTTCTATAGCTTTGTTAAAAAAAAGTAATTTCTATAGCTGAAACCCCAGGATTGCAGTGTCTAAGGATGAAATCAAATGACACAAAAGAGTGGAATTGTTTGCTTAGAAAGTCAGAAGCTAAAATATATATGTAAACATATCATCTTTTCTTCTGGTGATGCATGCAGCAACTTAACTTTCTGACCTCAATACTGCTCACAAACAAATTGGAACTAGACGCCAGAAGCTATAAAAATACATGTAAACATATCATCTTTTCTTCTGGTGAACTATGGAGCAACTTAACCTACTGACCTCAATACTGATCATAAATAAATTGGAACTAGACAATGAGCTTCCCTTGTGTTCACGACTGCATGATGTTTAGCTTCCAAACAACCTGTTCCTTCACTCCAGGGAATTACGTAGACAGAAATTCCGAAATTGTATAGCAACAATATAATATCACCAAATTCAGCGAAATTTTAGATGCATATATGCAGTGGTGGAGCCAGAAAAAATGGGTCAGGGGGGGGGG
>LR738712.1:619264151-619282245 GCA_902687465.1 Secale cereale | reverse complement strand
GGGGGGGGGGGGTGAGAGCTGTTAAAACATGTTGGAGAGGGCCAAATAGGAGGAAAATACACTTTTAACAGCAAAAAATGACTGATTTTACACTGTTTAACATCAAAGTAGCAAATCTCTGACGTTAGGGGCGGCCATGGTCCCTGCTGCTCACCCCCCGCCCCCCTGTTTACGCCACTGCATGTATGATCCAGGTTCGTATAGAACATGGTGGAAGGTGCTGGACGCAACCAAAGCAAGTTTGGTGCGCAGAGCCTAGGACCAAAGACATATTGTCGGGAAAATTTCATATGCACCAGTAAAATGAAGTCATTAGCACGTCCTCGAACTTTAATAGAATAGCTTAGGAATGCGAAATTAATTGGGTGAATGAAGAAGGTTATATAAACTTGCCGGTGCTACTTGACAAGCATGTATCTTTCGATACTATATTCAGATGGCATTATATTGCACATGAGGGCATGAAAATGGAAGCTATACAAAAGCACAGTACGTAGCATACCAGAAGTGAATCACCAGCGCAAAGCATGCTCCTTCTGTATAGAGTAGATAGAGATACCCCGTGCCTCCAGGTACTGCACAATATGAATAGACATCAGATAATCAATTGCAGTGGCAAAATGATAGTAACCCATGCCTCCAGGTACTACATATTTGGATTCAAAAGATAACCTGTAAACCAGCATCCAGTTCTTTCCTTGAACAAGAACAGGAAGAGATGGATAAAGAACATTTCGCATCATTTCTGATAAAAGCATTGATGGTTCAGACATAGGTGGCAACTTATGATTTGAAGCAGACCCCTTTGATAACTTGAGATCGAAACCGGACGACATTGACTCTATTTGATTTGCTATTTCATTATCAATGATGTGGCCGGATTTTTGTCTGAAACCACCAAGTCTACCTGCCTTGTTAATAATCCTTCCAATGGAATGCTTGCCTCTACTAAGCAACCCCTTCCTTTCCTTGATTCCCCTCCCAACGGGTGTTAAAGTTGGGTATTCCATATCCAGATCCTGCTCAGGTACGATCTCCATCGAATCATCACTAGAGCTTGACGCAGACATAAATGACATCAGAAATGCTCGAAACGAAGATGTGTCGGGGCCATTAGGAATTTCAGATTCTTCATCACCATAAATATTTTCCTGCCCTTCAGTGGCCTCCTACAAGATAGATATGAACTTTAAGCTTCTAGCCCAAACATGATCAATAAAATGATCAGTACATGTCGGTGTAGTTGCCAATTGCTCCTAAACAAGTTATCATGAATGTCAGGTTCAGTTTCTTTTCTTTCACAAAACTACCATACAAACAGGAACTCGATGACTTATGGCTATCGAATGTGCACAAGCGTGAGGTCTTGGTCAGGTCTCCATCCTGGCACTCACGCGGTAGGTGAAACCATCCATTCTCCAATCACAAAAAAAAATAAAGGGTTGCAGCAGCAGCAGCGATGGGCAACAATGAAATTTTCCATCTTAAACTTTGCCTTTGGCACTTGACAAATTGCCATTAGGGAGTCGTGCATCTTAACAGAAAGGGGAAATAATTGCAAACCCGGCAGACCAAACATCATATCACCCTAAATTAGATATTAAACTAAGTAACCTTTCTCGTCAGGGTTCTCCAAAGTCCAAATACACACATGAGAACTGGAAATAGGTAGCAATTCATTAGTCGAAACTATCTATTGGTTGGTCAATCGCGCACTACCCAACTAGTTTGCTTGTATAGCCCTGCTCCAAAGTCCAAACTGATCTCCATGCACCCACAGTTTATATTTGAACCACAGCAGCCTTAAACATTCAGATATCAATAATCACCCCTGGTATTGGGTCTGCCTTCTCAATTTGCAGCACAACAGCTAAGGATGCCACAAACCGCTAGAATTGTGCACCGCGTAGTCCAAAAACATGCAGATATGATCTCCAGCCGCAGCCTGTAAATCCTAGGAGTGGCCGATCGAGCGGGTTACGAACGACTTGCGCAGAAATGGGGAAAAACACTTGATTCGGGTTACAAAGGGAAGGGGGGATGGATGCTCACGGGGAGGTGGGAGGAGGGCTCCCGCTCGTGGCCGGAGACGGGGTTGAGGATGACGGTGGCGAGGTCGGAGACGAGGTGCGCCGCCTTGCCGCCCAGCGACGGCAGGTACCCCATCTGTCCGCGACACGCGCGTCCTTCCTTGCCGCTGGACAGAGCCTAGGGGCCAGGCGCGGCGGTCACCATGGGCAGCCTCAGCCTCGTCCGGCCGCTGGTCGCTGGGATCGAGAGCGAGTGGTTCTGCGGAGGTCGAGGCCGCGTCGGAGGCGGGGGCGGGAGGAGTGAGGCAGGAGGAGGGGGAGGAGCGGCGCGTGCCGGAGTGGATTTGGGGGCGAGGAGGTCACGTCACGTGAGGCGAGGTGCCCCGTCTGGTTTGCTCTCTCGGCTCGGCTGCGGCGGTTGCCACGCGGCAGGGCGGTGACGGGGAGGGCACTGATCGCTGGGGCAGTCACCCAGTGCGCGGCGCCGTTCGAGGCCGGGAATTTCCTTTTTCTTTTTTTGAGGGGTGTGCGAGGCCGGGAGAAGTGGAAGAAGACTCGGTGGACCTCGCGAGCAGCTCGCGGCGACGGCCCAGAAGGCGAGCCCACGACGTTAACGGGCTGTGCTGGTCGTGGTCTGCCACTCGCCACACTCTCCGAGTAGCCTACATTCAGCCCAGCGTACGATGGCTACCACACCAGGAGCGAAAAAAAATTCTCAAAAAAGAAAAAGAAAACAGAGCGACAAAATGGTCGCGACCATTCATACATGGTGCACCACCAACCTCCAAGCGAGTGCAGTCCAAATTTCCAAAAGAGGATGAACCACGCAAGCACACATGGCTCCCCCCGAGACCATCGACGACACACCCGGCCTCCCACCCCCAAAACGAGCTGTCGTCTTTATTCACACCATCATTTTCTTATTCACCACGAGCTGTTACCCGTGCCAATTCACGCTAAAATTACACATTTCCACTAATTAATTATTGACCCGTCTCTGCTGCAGACTTTTTTTTTTTGAACTCGTCTCTGCTGCAGACTTAGCGCTTAAGACTCGAGAGATGTTTCCAGGACACAGAGGCCGGCCGGCCCCGTGCATCACGCGCCCATACACTAATCATACTACTACTGTAATCCAGATCAGATAATCAGTGCTACCCCACTAATTACATTACATGGCGCCCACCCACCATCGCTTTCCTTAAACCCTCTCTTCTCCCCACCCATTTTAATAGCCCCCCTCCGCCCCCCCTGCAGAAACGCGCAATCCATTCGCTCACTCCCCGCCCGGCCTCGAGATCCCACATCGCACGCACGCACCGCGTCCGATCCCCGGCAGGCGCCCGATCCCCATGGCGACGCTCAAGGTCCCCTCCAACGTCCCGGCCCTCGCCGACGACTGCGACAACCTCCGCAAGGCCTTCCAAGGTACGCTCGCTCGCTCCCCCCCGTCGTCGTCTCCGATGTTTCCCCGTGCGGGACGATCGTCTGATCTGTCGGGTTTTTTTGGTCTGCGTGCGCGCGCGTTCAGGGTGGGGCACGAACGAGGCGCTCATCATCTCCATCCTCGGCCACCGCGACGCCGCGCAGCGCCGCGCCATCCGCAAGCACTACGCCGACACCTACGGCGAGGAGCTGCTACGGAGCATCACCGACGAGATCTCCGGCGACTTCGAGGTAAAACCACCCGCTGCCCGACTGACCTGTACGCCTTTCCCTGTGCGCGAACCCCCGCCCCGAGCCTTCCCAGATCTCTGACTGATCGGACGGTTTGGTCTGCTGTGATGGGTTGTTGGGATCAGAGGGCCGTGATCCTGTGGACGCTGGACCCGGCGGAGCGGGACGCGGTGCTCGCCAACGAGACGGCCAGGAAGTGGCACCCCGGGAACCCCGTGCTGGTCGAGATCGCCTGCGCGCGCAGCTCCAACCAGCTCTTCGCTGTCAGGCAGGCCTACCATGACCGCTTCAAGCGCTCGCTCGAGGAGGACGTCGCTGCCCACGTCACTGGCGACTTCCGCAAGGTACCGTGTCTTGTCCCGTTCCTATCTTCCTGCACATTCAGTCTTAGATGCCATATACTCTGCCATATACCGGTGCCTCCCTAAATTGATTGACTGTATGTAACTACCCGGTGCTAAGCAAATTCGTTTGAAGCCGTGCTGTCATTTACAATGGATCCAAATATTCACTGTTATGAAAGGAAATCACTGTGGATCCTTTTGTTAATAACTCTGTTCTTCTCTTCTAGAAAACGATATGAAACCGCTCCTTCTATCTTGCATGCTGTTAGTGTTAACTTATGAACCATGGAATTTGAAATTTCAAAATGCAGTATCTTATCCCTTTGGGCTACAGTCAGATCAAATTCAACTGCGATTGGTGACTTTTGTTACCTTGTTCCTGCCCATTTCTGATTTTGGAGGTGGAAATTTGTGCAGATATAGGTAATTGTGGCAAAGCGGGGCCTGAATTTTCTTTGTTTATTTTTCAGCTGTTGGTGCCACTTGTAAGCTCACACCGCTACGAGGGACCAGAGGTCAACACAAGGTTGGCTCATTCGGAGGCCAAATTACTACATGAGAAGATTGAGCATAAGGCTTATGCTGATGATGAGATCATCAGAATTCTCACCACTAGGAGCAAAGCTCAGCTGCTTGCAACATTCAATAATTACAATGATACGTTTGGTCACCCAATCACTAAGGTGCAGAAATATCTTATGCTCTGTTTTTTCCTTCTGCTGTTGAAAATCTGACAGGATGTAACCAGCTCATTCTGTTCTATTTGCTGTGCCTACCTTTGTTGTGCGTTGCATTATACTACATTTAAAAGCAGAAATTCAATAATTAACTGTTTCAGAAAATATGTAATATGTAACATAGCATATTTTATCTCAGTTTCACATGACTAATGATCTTTGGTAGTGCTACTCCACTATTCAATTCTGCAGGGAACTAATCAACAAGTAGTCTTTACCTGCTCTGCCTGGTAGGAGCTTATGTATTCAAAGTCAAGCTCAACTTTATTCTGCCTTTTGTACCCAGCTGGATTTTAGATAAATTTCCATATGCATATTGTCTGGATCTGTTGCCTTGGTGTTTTTTTTTTCAGAAAGATGCATATTGTTAAATTTGAATGCATTCCTAGTTATTCTAAGAGTTCATATTACCAAGAGTTATTCTGCTATTCTGTATAGGTGATTTTTTTTTGTTGCTGAGATGTATGTGTGGCTCTGAACGCTCCATTCTTCTTGTAGAACCCTTTAACTGCTTACTTGCAACTTAGAAGCAAGAACATAATAGTATCCGCAGCCTGATTTGTTTTTAGGACATACCAGAATTAGTTATTCTTATAAATCTTAACTACTCTGAAAACTCAAAAATTTCCTTCTAAAGTCGGTTCAAATCAATTTGTATACATATTTCATGTTATCTGCTTTTCTCAGCTTTGTTCTCACAGTTCATGATATTTAGAAAATTCTACATATGAGTTTCGGGACAATCTTGCTTAACCAATTCAATTCGTTCTGGACTTGTTTATATCCATTTAAGGCATGCTTTCTCACAATCTCTGTTTTTTTTACAGGATCTGAAGGCTGACCCCAAGGATGAGTTCCTCAAGACCCTGCGGGCTGTTATCCGGTGCTTCACCTGCCCTGATAGGTACTTTGAGAAGGTTGCCAGGTTGGCCATTGCAGGCAATGGAACAGATGAGAACTCCCTCACCAGGGTCATCACCACCCGCGCCGAGGTGGACCTGAAGCTGATCAAAGAGGCGTATCAGAAGAGGAACAGTGTCCCTCTGGAGAAGGCCGTCGCAGGCGACACCTCCGGCGACTACGAGAGCATGCTCCTTGCCCTCCTGGGGAAGGAGTAGGCCTTGCCCCTGTATCCACCCCCTGTTATCCTTTCATATCTCTATCGGACAATAAACCCTGGTATGCAAGGCCGTTGTCACGCTGGTTATGATCTGCTGCACCTTGCATAACAGTGAGAATAAGATAGAGAGAGAGATATGCTTTAAGTTGAGTCATGCATGGTACATTAGTACCTTTTGTACTTAGATGTTCGTTCGCTTGTGAAATGAAGAGGAGATATTAAAAGTTGTGTTTTCTGTAAGCCTGAAAATCTAGCGTGTATCTGTGTTGCCTCCGTTACTGATTGCCCCTGCACCTGGGCTTGAATTGAATCGAGTGTGCGAGTCTTCCGATTCCGTCGCGTCTTTGTTGCCAGGTGCCGATGCCTGCCGACTCGAAATCGATCACGACTCGCATTCTTCCCTCACCTCACTGAGCCATTGACCCCGGATCAGGTTTTTGATGTTAGAATATAGTTTGGGTTTAAAGATAGAGATAAGGAGTAGATCGACTAGGTTTAAACCGTGTATTACTTATCTTGTACTCCAAGTCTCTACCCCCTCGTGTATTCTATATATACCCAATATGAGGGTCAGATCAATACAACACATAATTCTAGGGTTTTATATTTTCCACATGGTATTAGAGCGGTTTGTCCAACGACGCCGATTCTAGGACCTTCCACCACTTCCGCAGCTCGCCGCCTCCGGGGAGATTAATCTCTCCCCGGGGGCGCGGCACCCGATCGCTAAAGATTGGATCGGTTCTCTAGATTAGATCATTCTTTAGATTAGATCAATTCCTTAGATTAGATCAACTTCAGTTTTTGAAATTACAGTAGATTGATTTTTTTCTTAGCCACCAGATAAATCACGGGACCCTCAGCTTCCGGTAAAAATCACTGCGTGCGGTGGCATCGACGATACGGCGAGCTACGCAGCTGCTCCGACTCGCCGATCCAACCTGATCTCTGTCGGCGGATACGCACCGCCATCAAGCCAGCTTCTTTGCGCTCACCTACATGGCAGCAGCGGCGGTCTTCCGAACGAGTCGGCTTCTCCAACAAATCCTGGGCTCACGCGGCGGCGTGGTTTCTCCAGACGTGCTAGCCACCGGCGCACACTCGGCGACCTCTTGGGCAGTACGCGGCGCGTCCACGGCCGGCGTCTCCGAATGAGCCGGTAAATTGGAGATCCAGGGGCGCAACGCAAGTCCGCCTCCATCCGTGCGTACAAGCAGTGGCCGTACGGAGTTTGGCCATGACGCAGCCAGAGGACGTGTGCCTCAAGAGATCTAGGTGACATGTACATGCACCTATGCACACGGCAACACCAGCTAGGTTCTTCAGGTTCTGTGTCATCTCTACACCACATGGACCAGGCGACCTACCCGATGCACCAGTGCCTATCACGGGAGGGTGTTGCACGCGGCATCGACACCTTAGCCGCACGTTGACACCTTCATCGAGCCGGCTTGCAGCGCGGGACATAGGGCCCGCACCCCGCAGGCCTTCGACTTCGAGGCACACGGAACGACGAAATCTTCACCAAGCCGTTCCATCCACCTACTACGCGTCGGCAAGCCGTCCACCCTCTGAGCCACCGATCTGCATCTTCAGCGAGCGATCTGCATCAGATATTCTTCATCGAGTCGAATCAGCTGTATGACTACACCAGGCTACGAGCCAACATACTTCAGCACGACGGGGCGTCAACAATTCATCGTCACGAGGGACGCCTCCAAGCAACATATCATCGTCTACACATGCTGTTACGACGCCATCGCCGACACTTCATTGCCAAGGTCCTCATCAACATGGTCTTCTTCATCATCATCGTCAACACACCGCCGCCACCTCGTCCACAAGATGGACAACTAGCGTCCTCTGACAGATTTTTTCTGCAAGACGCGACCACGACGACGGCATCGACCGCGTCATCCATGACAACACGACTGCATCGACACGGCGTCACTACAGTGACGACCCTACACAGCCACTCGGTTCTGGCAAAACCGATGTGTGCTCGATGGGCTTCCTTCGGTCTTGGCAAAACCGGCGGACTCATCGCCGACGGCACCCTCTGACATTTCAAGGTGCATCGTCCACGTTTGCAGCCCCGTCATAGCGCATTTTTTTTGCGCCTCCGGCTTTGTGCGGCTTCATCATCCACGACGATCACACCATCGACCACGACTACCTCGACCACGGCTACATCATCATGATCGGCTACCTCGACATCAACATACAGGGCTACGTCTACAACAACTCATCGGCAACAACTCCAGTCAACAGCGTCCGAGTCGTCACTAGCGTCCACGCCTCTCCCGCTGTGACTGCGGGAGGGAATAGAGGAGAGACAAGGAAGGCACCAGAAGGGGACGCAGTCACCGCCGCAGGTGTCGACCCATCAGAGATGGAGGTGATGACGGTGAAGCGGAGAAGACGACGCAAGCACGATACTTCAAATCCAGTCGCAATCGTCCGTTTCACTCCCGCTACGACTGAGGGGGAATGTTAGAATATAGTTTGGGTTTAAAGATAGAGATAAGGAGTAGATCGACTAGGTTTAAACCATGTATTACTTATCTTGTACTCCAAGTCTCTACCCCTCGTGTATTCTATATATACCCAATATGAGGATCAGATCAATACAACACATAATTCTAGGGTTTTATATTTTCCACATTTGGTAGCGACGATGGACGGCTGGTTGGACGCTCCTCCTCGTCGTCGTCTAAACTGCGGCGGTGGGATTGCGACTGCGACTGCGCTGAGAGTAGGAGGCCGCGGCGGAAGCAGCACTTCTATCTGGCGCTGGACGACTGGGACGGCGGGTACAGCATCCACAAGCCCGACGCCGACGACATCTTGGACGACGATTTTGGAGGAGTGCGCAAGCTTCCCGAGCCCGCGGCCATCCGGATCAGGTCGACGGTGCGCCGCCCCATGGACTTCGCCGCTCTGGGCACCGACATCTTCTTCGCCGCCGGCCCGCATTTCGGTGCCGACGTCCCGGGGCCCCCACCCCCAACCTTCGTCTACGAAACGGGGGCCGCCGCCCTCGCCGTGGGCCCGTCCCTTCCGACCGGGCTCCATGGCTTGGGGGCCGCCATGGCCGCCGGCCAAAAGCTGTACGCCATAACAAGCCCCTGCCATCCCGAGGCGTCCTGCTTGCAGTCCTTGTCGTGGGATCTCGCCGCCATAAGAAACCGGACGGACTGGTTCTGGAACGCCGTGCCATCGCCGCCGCCGCCGTGCTGTGGGACGGACATCGTCGCCCACGCGCTGCACCCGGACGGGCGCACCGTCTTCGTGTCCACCGCCTCCGCCACTCACTCCCTGGACACCGGCGACGGAGCGTGGAAGGAGCTTGGCGACTGGGTGCTGCCCTTCGAAGGCCAGGCCTACTTCGACGCCGGCCTGGACGCGTGGGTCGGGATCCACCGCGAGGGGCACGGGCACGTCTGCTGCTGCCCGGTCGCCTCCCACAGCGCCGCCGTCGGACGGCCGCCGGAGTGCAGGGTGTTGAAGGGGAAGCTGCTCCTCCGTAACGGCGAGAAGACGTACCGGAGCGGCGGCCGGCACCTCAAGGCCACCCTCACCTGCATGGGCCGCGGCGGGTTCTGCCTCGTCGAGAACGTCCTGCGTTGCAAGAATGGTTTCGAGAGCGTGCTCCACATGGGAGAGCTCCGGACCAAGGTTCGCCCGGCCCCGCACTAGGTCCTACGCAGTGTCCAAGAATACCCGCTTGTTTTCTCATGCTGCATTTTGGATGTAATTATATGACAGTAATAAATAATATTACAAATTAATATATAATTTAAACGAGTTTGAAGAAATGCTAGAATTTATCATAGTGCAAGTATATTGAGATGGCCATCTGTCTACGACATGTGTTTGGTCATGGCAATTGGGTCACAAATAATGAAGAATAAAACATATGCTCATGCAATTAGTTGGTGGGGAAGTGAAATTCTTCCCCAATCCTTCGGGACACGGGCGACACGGGCGATGCCGCCGGCGGCGACCGCCGTTCCCAAACCTGCCTCCACGGTGGGGATTGTTGGGGGACGTTTCTGGGCCCTCGCCGGCTCAGACGACGGAGACGATGCGGATGCGGAAGGAGACTCGCCGGAGGTCAGTTCTCCGACGCCGTCGGACTTGATCTGTGAGGCGTTCAGTCCCGGCTACTCGGTAGAGGAAGTCGCCGCTATCGTCGATGGAGTCGTACCTTTGGACGACCCGGCGAGGATCGGACTGCGCCGTGACGAAAAGGAGGAGGTGGTCCGCCGGATCCTTCACCGGAGAACGGCGACATCCGCGATCCGGCCATGGAAGGGACCCCTACCTAAGGTTTGTCTTCAGCCCCTAACTTTGTCAGATTTTATTTTGCCAGAAACATTGACTAGGGTGACTAGAAAGAAGAGAAGGAATAGCAGACGGCTAGCGGCGCCGCCGGCGCCGGCGCCTGAGATTCGGCCGGCGGACGAGATTCGTACGAGCAGGGCGGCTCGTTTGAATTTTTTGCTTGGTCTTTCTGGGCCTGATGTTGTATGGGCCGACACGGGCCAACAGAACACCAATTTGGACCGTGATGTGGTCTCGGAAAGGACAGTGGTCGTGCGCTCTCTGGACGTGGGACAAGTGGCCCAACCAAGCGCCCAAGCCAGCTCGTCTGATCCGACGCGAACACTTGTTTCATCGAACCCCGAGCCTAGTCTCGTTCAGACTAGGGTTTTTCGATCGCTTGGCTTCCCTTCGCTTGGTGCGGGACGAGCGGCCAAGGTAATCGCCGCTAGCAAGATGGTTGGCCGTGGAGGCCTCCCTCCCGCCGCTGGTGCCGGTCGTGGATCGAACCCGGCGAGGCAGCAGGCGCCTGCCAAGCCAGCAGCGGCGGCCGCTGCGGGGGCCAACCGAGGCGCGGCACCTCCTGTGATGAACGCACATGCACCTGTAGCTAGTACGGATCGGGCGACCTCTGCTGCGGTTCAGAGTGACGAACGGGTTCCAGAAGAGCCGATGCAGTTGCCGGCGACCAAGGCTCGTGCGCTGGGTCGTGGCGGTGGGCCGAACCAAAGGTGGGATGGCCAGGGTCATGGCGGCTATGGCAGATACAATCGCTATGGATCATGGGGAGATGATGGTTACGGTGTTTACGGAGAGGGTCAGCACCGCGGATCTTCCTCGGGTGGTGGCCGAGGCAACAATTGGCATAATGGTGGCGGGTACTTCAAGGGACCGCCTGGGCATTTTGTTGAAGGAGTTGCTGGACCTAATGACCGACACCGGGGGGGGGGGCTTTCGTCGTGGGAGAGGTGGGGCGAGACGCCCACCTCCTCAGCGGCACGTGGTATCTGCTCAGCCGCCGACGGCCCCTCCCCCGGGGGCGGCGATCGACAACGTAGTTTCGACAACGGCCGTTACACCGCCTCTCCCTACTGTGGGTATCGAAACAGTAAAGGCTCTAGCGGAAGTTTCTCTACCGGAGGCCACTGGGGTTGCTAAGAGTCATGATGCTGGATCGGGTAAGACCTCAAACAAACCGGAAGGTGATAAACTTGCTAAGTGGGCAATTAAGAAGAAGAAATTGCCCTGTTATAGATGTGGCGAACCGGGGCACTTTGTGGCTGAGTGTACTAATGAGCTGTGTGATGTTTGCCTCAAGTCACAACATGCGTCCGGTGATTGCCCTCTCTTATCCGGTCCTAAACCCGGAGTAAGCATTTATGGCGTGTGCTGCAAGGAGTTAATGTTCTTTGAGACACCGGAGGTGGATCCTCTTCCGCAGGTGGTTGAGAGCTCTTTCCCTGCAGTGGTCCGGGTTACTAATGGACAGCTGACTGAAGCTCAGATAGTGAGGCAGTTGCGGGATCTGGTTCCGGGGAATCACCCGTGGCATCTGGAAAAACTGGAGGGACAGGCATACAAGGTGGATTTCCCAACTAAAGAAGATCAGAAGCATTTTCTTAAGTGGGGTCTATGCAGGGTTCCTAGTACTAGCACTGTAATTGCTTTTGATGAATGGAAGCAGGACGAACCAGTGGGAACACCTTTGGAGAAGGTGTGGGTATGTTTCTTTGGTGCACCATCCAAGTTGATTAACCACTTTCTGATTGCCTGGAGTCTGGGTTCTATGATTGGCAAGACAGAACAGGTGGACATGCCTTTCACCCATGCGCATGGGGCTACGAGGTTATTGGTTAGTGTTGTGAGCGTCGAGTTCGTACCAGATGTGGTTCGATGGACCCATGCTGGAGTCACATACGTTCTTGAGCTTGAGATTGAGGATACTCCGACTTCCTTGGATGGGGATGAGATTGTGGACATGGACACAACTGAGGGGGGCGGAGCCCCCGGTAACCAGGAAAAGGGATCTGATAACACACCATGAGAGCAGGACAAGGGACACAGTGCACAATCAGATAAGGGTGATGATTCTGCCAAAGATGTACCCACGCTTACTACTCCGATGAACTCACTTCGTTTTGGCTCGTTTGGAGCTCAGTCGGCTCCTAGTCGGCTATGGAGTTCATGAGTGGAGATGGATGACCCGGTGGAATTGCAGTTACCACCGGTCCTGGACCCTATGCATGAGATGAAGTTGACACTTGAGATTTCAGACGCGCAGCAGACACCTCAGGGAGAGGCACTCGGACAAGAGGTCCACTGTGCCTCGCCGATATCGGCTGCCCCGAGCGACTTGGGAGTAGAGGGCGGGCAGGAGGCTCGTGATGTTTCTCCTGCGCAGGATCTCACCTTTTTGGATGGGCAGGAACTGCGTCTCCAGGTCGCCGAGAGGGGGAGTGGGACCACAGAGCAGGCGGCTACACAGTCCCAATCCCCTTTTCCTACTGCGGGCAGTGTCCGTACGACCATATCTCACCCCTCATCACCGACTTTAGGGGAAGGGTATGGGAATCCGGACATTCTTTCACGGGAGAAGACGATGGAGGAGCTTATCACTTTCGGTGGGATTGCGGATCCGGTGACAGCTGGCAGGCGTGTCTATGATCGGATTCAGGGACAGCCAGATGCAGATGACATGCAGCTAGCGCGTGCCAAGAGGGCAGCCATGCTTCGCCATGCCGAGGTCTCGACAGGTACGTCCTTTGATAAAAGTTGTTCAATCCTGCATTTCACTGAGAATGAAATAGTAGATAAAGCAAATGACTTAGGGATTTCTTTGGGTTCCAACGAAAGTGAGGTAGCTAAATCCGTAAATGACCTTTTAGACATGGAAGCGGAGAGAGCTTCAGAAATTATTCATAATCTTGCATCTATCAAACCTATGGATGATAATGACATGACTAACTTAGGAATGGCTGCCCTCGAAAACATTTGCGATAATCTTATACCTCAGACGGAGGCGGAAGATGAGGAGGGATCGGAGAATGCGGACATGATAGAACCTTTCTTGATGGGGGGGGGATGGTATCCAAGATAGTTGGTCCTACTTCCCCACAGGGTAATGAGGAGAAGCTCAAACGACCCTGGAAGAGGAAAATCTATCCCACTTCGGCAATTAGGAGGAGTAATCGCATTAAACTTAAGAAAAAAAATTCATGATGAATTATGAAAGGACTTTTTTGGAATAGCAGAGGTCTAGCTGACTTGGCTAAACAAAGGTTCTTATCAGAAACAACGTTAGAACAACATTTGGACTTCATTGCACTATTGGAGACGGGACGAGACAATTTTACATCACAATTTTTGCACACTCTTTCCAATGGGATTGACTTTGATTGGCATATCTTACCACCTAGAGGAAGATCTGGTGGGGTTTTACTAGGTGTACGGTGTGATACGCTTGAGGTGCTTAATGTGGTTCAGGGTGATTTTTCGGTAAAATTTAGGGTGAAATCAAAACTAGATGGGTTTCGATGGTCACTTGTTGCTGTTTACGGAGCAGCACAACCAGAATTCAAACCGGACTTCCTGGCCGATTTAGTATGAATTTGTGGTGATGAAAATCTGCCGATACTTGTTGGAGGGGATTTCAATATCATTAGGAGGAGAGAGGAAAAGAATAATGACAATTTTGATAGTCGCTGGTCGATGATGTTTAACATGATTATTGAGAGTCTTAATTTGAGAGAAATTGAACTCACTGGTAGACAATTTACATGGGCCAACTCGTTACCCGTTCCAACTTATGAAAAGTTGGATATGGTACTTGCTAGTGTGGAATGGGAACAAAAATATCCTCTAGTGTCGGTCCACGCGATGCAGAGAGCGATATCGGACCATACGCCTCTTCTTTTAGACTCGGGTGTTGCTACTCATGTGGCAAATAAAAACTATTTCTCCTTTGAACAAAGTTGGTTCGAGCGAGAAGGTTTTCTCGACATCATCAGACGTGAATGGACAAAACCGGTTAGTGGTAAGTCACACGTTGATAGATGGCAGAACAAGATTAGACATCTTCGGCAGTTTTTGAGAGGTTGGGCCAGAAATGAGAGTGGTATTTATAAACATGAAAAAGAGCGTCTTACTCAGCTAATTGAGACACTAGACTTAAAGGCCGAACAGACCCTTCTCTCGGTAGATGAGCAAAGGGCCAAGTCTGAGGCTGAGCAAGGTCTATGAGCGCTCCTGAGGGAGGAGGAGCTTAAGTGGGCGTTACGCGCTAAGACACTCAAGGTGGTTCAAGGGGACGATAATACACAATTCTTTCATATGATTGCAAATGGTAAACATAGGAAGAAGAGAATTATCCAGCTTGAACAGGACGAGGGGACAATAGTGGGGCATGAAAATTTGAAAGCATATATCTCTAATTATTACAAACAACTTTTTGGAGCACCTATTGCAAACACGGTAACACTAAATGAATCGGTGATTGAGGATATTCCCCAATTACACGAAGCGGAGAATGATGTTCTCTCTGCACCGTTTACTGAGAAAGAGATCCTTCAGGCAATTTCTCAAATGAAACCGAATAAAGCACCGGGGCCAGATGGGTTTCCTGCTGAATTCTACAAGAAATGTTGGCATATTATAAAGGATGACCTTATGCCTATGTTTCAAGACTTTTTCAACGGACATTTGGAGTTGTTCCACCTAAATTTCGGTACGATAACATTGCTACCAAAGAAAGAGGAGGCAATTCAGATTGAACAATTTAGGCCCATATGTCTTTTGAATGTGAGCTTTAAAATTTTCACTAAGGTTGGAACCAATCGTCTAACACAAGTTGCTCATTGATGGCTTCTCGCCCCTCGTTGGTTACCCCAAGTGGAAGGTTTGAGATGTAGCGTAGCGGCAAATTTCCCTTGGCAAAGATACCAAGGATCGAATCCCGTGAGACTCCGAGGGTCGACAAGAAGGTGTCAATGGCGCCAGCAACTTTGGCTTGACAGGACCTGCACACAGATACAAATAACTTTGCTCCCAACGAGTACAGAGAGGTTGTCAATCGCTCCGGCCTTGTCGTTTACAAAGGATCAAACGCAAGAGATAATAGTGATAGGTATGACTGCAACTAGGAAATAAGAACAGGAAGTAAATAGCGGGTGTGATCAGTGATGGTAATATGGACCGGGATCCCATGATGTTCACTAGTGATGTCTCTCTCCCAAAAGACGATAAAACAGCTAAGCGAGGTAAACAAATTACAGCTGGGCAATTGACAGGATTATGTGCGCAAACCAATGCTAACTATGCTGTAAAGAAAGGTAGAGGCTCAAAAGCATGGGCGGTACGCCAAGGCAAGTAGACCGAAATCCATCTGCATCTACTACTAATCATCCACCTTGAGATATCTATCCAGAACATCTCGCTGGTATTAAGTTGCGAGTCCCACCCAAAGTGTAAACTCAAAGCAACATACAACTGCATTAAAAGAACTTTACGTAAAGTAAACAATCCTTGCACCCGCAAGTACAAGCACCGTTGTTTTCCCCCTTGTGGCAACAACACATCCCCTAGACTCATGTTTCTGCCACTCAAGCTAGTCATCGAGGGGCATGAACCCACAATCAAGCATAACGTTCCCTCTTGGAGTTACTACCTACTACTCGGCCAAAGCAATAAATAGCAACGGAGAACATGCAAGAATTACTCAAGAACATAAATATAAAAGAGGTGAATCAAATATATTACTCACACACAATCTGAACATAATCTCATAATCCATCGGATACCAGCAAACTCAGCAGAGCAACAACATAAAGATTACATATGTGCCTCGATCATGTAGGGCAGCTCACGAGGTCTAATCGATGAAGAACAAAGAGGGGAGGAGAACATCACATAGCTACTGGTCATGGACCCATGGTCCAAGGGAGACTACTCACAACTCATCCGGGAAGCGTCCATGGTGGTGGAGAAGCTCCCGGTGGTGGTTCTCCCCTCCGGCAGGGTGCCGGGAAGAGTTCTCCTGGTGCTCCCGATCTTGGAAGCGCGGCGGCGGCGGAACAGAGACGAGATCGCGAAAAAGGGTTCCGTCCTCCAGGGTTTCGGGACGCGAGCAATATATATGCCAAAGGGGGTCACCAGAGGCAGAGGTGGGGCCCCAGGCGCCCCCCTGGCACGGCCAGGGGTGGGGCCGCGCCGGGTGGCTGTCTGGGCCACCCCAGGCTCCCCTCTGGCCCTGCCTTGGTTTTTCCGGAAGCTCCCGATACGCTGATTTTTCCTGTATTTTTCCCGAAATTTTTAGGGCACTTTTAATATGGGGGAAACCTGAAATAGAAAAACAGCAGAAAACAGGAACTGGCACTGTGGTGCACTGAGTTAATAGGTTAGTCCAAATATGATCAAAAGTGTATGGAAGTGCATAAATATCATAGCAATATCACACAAAAGAGGCATGGAGCAAGCAGAAATTATAGATACGTTTTGGACGTATCAACATCCCCAAGCTTAATTCCTGCTCGTCCTCGAGTAGGTAAATGATAACAAGCATAATTTCTGTGGTGACATGCTATCAATCATATAAGAACTTTTAAGTAAAGCAATCAAGGCATGTAATCCAATTCAAGTCATAACAAGCAAGAGTCTATATTAGCATTGTAACAAGTAACAAAAGAACATAAAGGTGCAAGAGCTCTCGCTGTCCGTGACTCGAATGTCTCCAAATGGTGTTTGCGTGCAAGAAAGGGGATAGGGATATATGAGAGAGTAAAACATAGTTTTTGTATTGTTGAGAACTTAATCTACTAAAGTTTCACACTTGGTCTTCTTTGGAATCTTATCTTGACTCATCCCCAGACCGTCAGCCAGGTACAAGTCAAAATGATCCACTCCCTTTCGATATTTTGAGCACTCATGCAATGGATGAGCGTAAGCAAGAAGGTCGACACTTAGGATGGCAAAGAGAGAAATGATAGAGGGGGAAGACAAAAAAGGTGTGAAAGGCTCACATCAATGAGGACAATCATCGGCGAAAGAAAGCCAAATGATAGATATGATGTGAGGAGTAGGGATTGCCATGCAACGGATGCACATATGAGCTAAGGTAAGCTCTCCAATGGAACTAGTGGGGGATGCATCCAACTTGCTTGCTCAAGAAGACCTAGAGCTCTTTTGAGGAGGCTCATCATTGGAATATACAAGCCAAGTTCTATAGTGTAAAGGTCCCCACATAGCTATATGCATAAATGATAATCTGTATGGAGCACAAGGTATAAGATGGAGTACGAGTGTGGATCTCTCAAAAGAAAATAGTAGTGTGCCCCCTTCTCTCTTTTTATTTCTTTTTCTCTTTTTTCTCTTTTTTTTATTTTTTTTGTGGCCTCAATGGCTCTTTCTATTTATCTCTCATTTGTCCTCTTTGGGATCTTTTGATTTTGTCCTCTTTGGGATCTTTTCCTCACTTTAGGGGCAACACTCTATGTATTACAAGAAGTATAGAAGATCTTTCACACTTTACAAAAGTACTCAACATAAAGAAAATGAAACTATCATGATGTATGCAAATGTATGCCTCTGCCAGTGTAGCAGGATATGCAATGATACTAGCGTGTCATGTAGCAATGATTAGGGCAAGGCCCAACTAGCATGCGGCTCATCGATCAAGCAAAAAGCATGTATGACATGAAGATCAAGTCATGAGAGGATGGATGTTGCATGGCAATGTATCTCGGAAAGGCTATGGAAATGCCTTGATAGGTAGGTATGGTGGCTGTTTTGAGGAAGGATATAATGAGGCTTATGATGACAGAGCGTATCGTGCCAAGGATTTGGATGCACCGGCGAAGTATGCGCCAA
>LR738712.1:619171435-619254265 GCA_902687465.1 Secale cereale | reverse complement strand
TCTGGTGCACGCCAGTCAATCTTGGCCAAAGCACGGAAATACACTTCATCGTTGATCAACTCGGTAGGTTCAATATCAGGAGCATAAGTGTGAGGACGAACCGGCGGAGTTAAATTTGAAACATCATAGACCGGACGTTCCACACGCTCGTTTTGAAGGTTGTACGCAGGGTGGTACCGGGATAAATCAGCTTCCACCGCTATCTTGCTCGCGAGTGGACGCATTTCCTTCGTCAGAACATACAGATCTTTTTCACCAAAAGCTGAACCGTCTTCCTTTGTGTCTGGAAACCCGGTTAGCACTTCGGCCGGATCAATGTCTGGAACCCAAGCCTTAGCTCTTGTCAAGGCCAGAAGAGCACCTCCTCGAGCAGCTGATTTCTTCACCTCCTCAAGACGGGTTGGAAGAATTGACAAACTGTTCAAAGTAGCCTTGATGGTTGAAGGAGCCGGTTTACCAAAAGAGGTAGCGCTGATGATCCTTTGCGCCCCAGAATATAATTGCTCGACCAAAGTATAACAAGCTTTCAGTTTCTTCCGTACGTCGTCTCCAAGATGGGAGACGCGGCGTCCTACATACAACAAGAAAAAGTTAAACCGGTGCAGGTTATAAGTTACAAAGATAACAAACGAAAGTTACAGTTATGATTACCAAAGATAGCAGAGATCATCAAATTAACTTGGTGTTTTAATCCGGCCAATTCTTCAGTGACCGGGTTAAGAGCTCCTTCGGCATCTTGAACACGCTTTTCAAGATCCTTCTTCTGGACTTCAAAGGCAGTCCGTTCCTCATCAAAGAACTTCTTCAAGTCTTCAGCAGTTTTCAAACTTACTTTAAGTTCTTTTTTCGCCTTTGAAGCAGCTGCTTCGGTCTCTATGAGCCGGGTTCGAAGTTCGCTATTTTCTACAGCGTTCCGGTTTAATTCAGCCTGCAGACAAGTTCAAAAACACAGTTAGCAAATACAAGTCTCAAGCACACAACCAAAGTTGTCTACTTGACACTTGGGGGCTAATGGCAGTTGAAGTAATCCGGCAAAGGTGAAATACAAGTCTCAAGCACACAACCAAGTTGTATACTTGACACTTGGGGGCTAATGGCAGTTGAAGCAATGCGTTGGAGACAAGATTTTTTAAAAGTATCAACTACATAAACAAGTTATCTACTTGATACTTGGGGGCTAATGTATTAGACAGCAGTTCAAGCCTACAAAAGTTCCGGATCACCTACTATAAAGCAGATAAACCGGAACTTGGGGGCTGTTATAAGGTAAAGATACGTTGAAAAAAGCAAGGTCAGAGCAGGAAAATTTACCTCGTATTTCTCTCTCATGAGGTTCACCAGGCTAGCTTCATAGTCACGGCTGCTGTGAAGCCGGTTCAGATATCCGGAATAAATATCCTGGGGACTCAGGCTGGAAAGGCTGGAGATATCCGCATTCAAATTCCCTTTTTCCTGAGTTACCTTCTCCGTTTTGGCAGTGTGTTTTGCCAAAACGGTGGGTTCGGCTGGCGCAACGTAGGCAGCACCAGTAACCACAACGTCAGGGGAAGAAGGTGCATTGGGAGGAATAGTTTTATCTGGCGCCGGATCAGGAGAGCCCGGATTAACTTGAGGAGAGCTAACCCGGGCTGGGCTTGGTGGATCTTGGGCAGCATCAGTAGCAGGAATATCAAGAACAGGTTCTTGAACCGGTGTAACAGGAGTACCTTCAGGAGGAACAGCTGTCGACGGTTCGATTGCTGGTTCATCGGCAGAAGGATCAACAGCGGGCTTCTTACCCTTAGCCTTTTTGCTGGGTTTCGGTTTACTGGAGAAACGAACAAAGACAGGTCAGCATTATAAAGAAAAAAGGAAGGATTTAAACCGGAAAAGGTGAAGAGAATTACCCTGGAGCTGTCTTCAAGGGTGGAAGCTGTGTCGCAGTTGACTCGCCCGATGAAGATAGTGGAGTTTCCTGATAATCAGGATCAGTCGGTTTAAGTGGTTTTCTAATAAGGCCGGCCTTGGGATGAAGAAGTGTTGGAGAAAGTATCACCTCAGCACGGCGTTTCCGAGCCGGGGTTAAGGAGATTCCAGAAGATTCCACTGCTAAACCGGAATGGCGAGTGGTCCGGCGCAATGCTTCGTGCTGTTGCTTCTTCAAATCAAAATTGGGATCCAACTTAGCATAAGGGTGAGAAAATTGATACTTTCTAACAGTCCGACGGATTTTTTGAGGAGGGGGTTCTGAATCGGAAGAAATAAGGGTTACCTCAATCTCCACCGGGTTATCACCTTCGAGTGGATCCTGCGAAAAGGGCATCATCAGAGATAAGGACAAATATATTAAAGCAAATGTAAACCGGAGTAAAGCATACCTCGGAGTCCGGATCATCATCTTCAGAAGGAGAACCGGCGTCAACGGCTGCCTTCCTTTTCTTGTTTGCAGGAGTTTTCCGGCGAGTTTGTTTTACAGGTTTGTCCTGAAGTTTCCTTCTCCAGAAGGGGTTATCAGCCTGAATAAAAATCAACAGCAAGTAAGGGACGGTTCAAAGAAGGACGGTTTATGAAGCACGGGTTAAGGAAAACTTACATCAGGCTGTGTGTTCTTCTTAAAGTATGGAGCCAAGCCAACCTTGGAGCAATCTGTTGAGGCAGGGTTGACGATCTTTTTGGCCGATTCTATCACCTCCGATTCAGAAAGTGCCTCTTTAGTAAACCGCTGAGGATCTTCCGGATCACCGGAATAATTGCACATTAAATCAGAGCGCCGGCTTAAGGGGAGAATGCTCCATGACAACCAGCAGCGAAGAAAATCGGTTCCAAGAAGTCCATTAGCCATGAAGGCTCTCAGTTTGGAAAGTTGAGATGAAAATTGAATCCGTTCAGTGGCACTTAACCGTTGCGGCAGAGGATGATTCGCCGGGATGCGAGTCTCACGATAACCCGGCAGCGGATTTTCACCTTCAGGAGATGTGTCAATGCAATAGAACCAAGACTTGTTCCACTCCTTGGGGTGAGTGTGTAAAGCGGCGTGTGGGAAAACTGCATCCCTCCTTTTCTGAATGCTAATACCACCAAGTTCTTGGTGAGGCCCGCTAGTGAATTCAGTGCGCCGGTTCGCATGGAAGAAATCCCGGAAAAGATCGACTGAAGGTTCTTCTTGCAGATACACTTCAGAAAAAACTTGAAAGTCACAAATGTTGGAAACGGAATTTGGTCCGATGTCTTGTGGATGCAGTTGGAAGGTGGCAAGGACGTCCCGGAAAAATTTTGAACCGGGGGGAGAGAAACCCCTGGAGATATGATCCATAAAAACTATGACCTCTCCGGACCTGGGAGCAGGAAGGCGTTCATTACCCGGAGCGCGCCATTTCAACTCGGCCCGAGGACCTAACGTACCGATACTCGACAGCTTGACTAAGTCTTCTTCAGTCACAGCTGAGCGAACCCAGTCACACGAAACGTATTGCTTGGCAGCCATTTGAACAAAGTGCTGAAGAGAAGAAGGTACAGAACAAATTATGAACGTACAAAAGATTTGGGACCTATATATGTGTATTGTGCAAGAGAGATAAGAACTATCTAGCAAGGTTAAACCGGCAATCATAAATACAGGATGTATCATTTCCGGTTTAAAAATGGCAGTTGAAGAGGAATAATTACGTCATGGTATCAGTATACATCATTTCCGGTTTATGGTATGGTGATCTAAACCGAAGCATACTTAGCAGATTTATTGAAGGGAAAACAAGTTTTCGCTGCGTTGCTAAGGAAGAATAGATCTGAGCATAATGAGATAAAGAAACAAAAATTACACAGGAAATATACAGAGGACCAATCCAGAGCAGATAAGCTTACAGGATGTGCATAAAAGGAGACTCAAAACAGGTAGCAATAGAAATACAAGCAGCAAGATCTAAAATATCAGACGTATTTACGGCAAGATCAGGAAGGTAAGAATATTACGAAGTTGCAGGTCTCAGAGAATGAACAGCATAAAGCTTGTGAAGAACCCTAATGGCGGAACGGATAAATGCAGTAGAGGCATTACAGCAAGATTCAATCTGGTGTTAAGTGAGATCTACAGGTTAAGGCTTAAGGGGATACGAGGTTCCTATGATATGAGTATCTACAAAAGCTTCATCGGGAGTTCTAATGGCGGAAGAACACGGGCAAGGCAATGGCAAATAGGATAAGATCTACAGTGAGGAGGAAGAACATACCAGGGACGGTGAGGAATCGGCGGCGCAGAAAATCTGGTCAAGTTCAGGTTGATGCAGCGGCCGGTCGAAGACGGAAGAGCCGGTGGTCGACGGCGGTGTTCTCGGGCTCAGGCAACAATGGAGGTCTAGAGGGTCAGGAGGAGAAAGGAGGAAGACGACGCGAGAGGGGATAATGAATGGAGCAGAGCAGTATTTATAGACGAAGAGGCGGATGTGAAACGACAGGTGCGGTAATCAAGGAAGAAAATCGGATAAAGATCCGTTGAAACGCCTCGATTCTTGGGATAACCATTAAAAATAAGCTACAGTACAGCTCGCGGCGATAAATGCGGAGCTGATGTCATTGTCAGACTTTAATGATTTCGGAAGATGACGTCAGAGCCGGTTTACAGGAACAAATGAAGACAGAAGAAAGGTCGCGGAAGACAATGAAGACTGATATGAACAAGTTCAAATCATTCTGGGGCCTAATGTCAGGGATACGGTTAGTAAGTATAAACCGGATATTGTAAACCGGTTTAGTTATGTTGTACTTGGTTCATTATTTTAGTAGAGATTACGGCCTATGAGATTTCAAGGCCCATGTATAGAAATACGGTTGTAAACCGCCAAGGAGATATAACTTGGGAGATAAGAAAGAAAGGACAGAGACCGAGGCGGACACGATTATGAGCCGGCCTCGGGACTCTGTAAACCGGACCAGGCGTCACCTCTATATAAAGGGACGACCCGGCACCGGTTCAAGGACAAGCAACAATCGATACGTCGAGGCGCAGGCAAGCGATTCCGCTCCCTGTAAACCGACGCCCAAGCAATACCAAACCAACTAGACGTAGGCTTTTACCTTCTCAAAGGGGCCGAACTAGTATAAAATCCTTTGTGTCCTTTGTGCGCCATGAATCCTTTCAAGCTAACCCGTGCGATGGTTCCATCATCAAGTCCGTTAAACCGGACATCTGCCGTGTTAATTCCACGACACTACCTGTTGAGCGCGTTCAGTGTGCCATTGGGAATAGTTGGTCATCATCTCATCGAGAAGCTTTGTGGCAGCACCAAGTGTAGTTGACATAAAAGTTCCTCCCGCGGCCGAGTCTAACAAGTTCTGCGAGGTAAAGTTCAAGACTGCATAAAAAGTTTGGATAACCATCCAAGTAGTCAAACCGTGAGTAGGGCAGTTCTTGATAAGAGACTTCATACGTTCCCAAGCTTGGGCAACGTGTTCATTATCCAATTGTTTAAAATTCATGATGTTACTTCTAAGTTGGATAATTTTAGCAGGTGGATAGTATTTTCCGATAAAAGCATCTTTGCACTTGTCCCAAGAATCTATGCTATTTCTAGGCAAAGACTTAAACCAAATTTTAGCTCCTCCTCTCAAAGAGAAAGGAAAAAGCTTAAGCTTAACAATATTACCATCTATTTCTTGGTACTTTTGCATATCACAAAGTTCTACAAAGTTGTTCAAGTGTAAAGCAGCATCATCTCCAGCACCGGAGAATTGTTCTCTCATGACTAAGTTCAGTAAAGCAGGTTTAATTTCATATGAAGGTGCTGAAGTGGCAGGTGTAGTGATAGGTGTGCTAATAAAGTCATCGTTGTTGTGACTAGTGAAGTCACACAACTTGGTGTTCTCGGTGGAACCCATAGTAGCAAGCAAGCAAGATAACTATTTTTGTGATTTTCGATAAAAGGAACTAAAGCAAAAATGAAAAGTAAACTAACAAGACTAAAAAGAAAAGGTAAAAGATAGCATGCAACTCCCCTATCCTGAAGAGTGGAGTCCCCGGCAACGGCGCCAGAAAATACTCCTTGATGGGCCTCGAACCCCTCGTTGGTTACCCCAAGTGGAAGGTGTAAGATGCAGTAAGTAGAAGTGTTTTCCCCTAGCAAAGATGCCAAGGATCGATTCCCCCAGAGACTCCTAGGTTCAACAAGTAGGTGTCAATTGCTACGGCGCCAGATTAGTAGCAACCAACGTGGACCTGCACACAAATACAAATAACTTTGCTCCCAACGTGTACAGAGAGGTTGTCAATCTCTCCGGCCTTGTAGTTCACAAAGGGTTAAAAGCAATGATAGTAGTGATAGATAGTTTTTGCAATAGTAAATAGTAACGGAAAATAAATAGTGGATGTGATCAATGATGGTAATATGGACCGGAGTCTCATGATGTTCACTAGTGATGTCTCTCTCCCAAAAGACGATAAAACAGCTATGTGAGGTAAACAAATTACAGCTGGGCAATTGACAGGACCACGAACGCAAACCAATGCTGACTACATTGCAAGAAAGGTTGAGGTTCAAAGCTTGGGCGGTACGCCAAAGTAAGTAGACCGAAATCCATCAATATCTACTACTAATCATCCACCTTGAGATATCTATCCAGAACATCTCGCTGGTATTAAGTTGCGAGTCCCACCCATAGTGTAAACTCAATGCAACAGACAACTGCATTAAAAGAACTATGCGTAAAGTAAACAATCCTTGCACCCGCGGGCACAAGCACCGTTGTTTTCCCCCTTGTGGCAACAACACATCCCCTAGACTCATGTTTCTGTCACTCAAGCTAGTCATCGAGGGGCATGAACCCACAATCAAGCATAACGTTCCCTCTTGGAGTCACTACTTACTACTCGGCCAAAGCAATAAATAACAACGGAGAACATGCAAGAATTACTTATGAACTAAAATATAAAAGAGGTGAATCAAATATATTACTCAAGATCAATCTGAACATAATCTCATAATCCATCGGATCCCAGCAAACTCAACATAGCAACAACATAAGGATTACATAGGTGCCTCGATCATGTAGGGCAGCTCACGAGGACTAATTAGTGAAGCACAAGAACGGGAGGAGAACATCACATAGCTACTGGTCATGGACTCATGGTCCAAGGGAGACTACTCACGAGTCATCCGGGAGGCGTCCATGGTGGTGGAGAAGCTCCCGGTGGTGATCCTCCCCACCGGCAGGGTGCCGGGAAGAGTTCTCCTGGTGCTCCCGATCTTGGAAGCGGCGGCGGCGGCGGAACAGAGATGGGATCGCGAAAAGAAGTCCTGGTCTGAGGGTTTCGGAGAGTCCTTTAAATATATGCCAAAGTAGGGCACCAGGGGAGTCTCGGGGGGCCGAGGCGCCCCCCCCCCCGGCGCGACCCAGGGGGGGCGCGCCCATAGGGCGCCTGGAGCCCCTGTGCCCCCCCAGGCTGCCCTTCGGATGCAGTGTTGTTTCCGTATCGCTGATTTTTTATATAATTTTTCTGGATTTTTCTGGGCAGTTCTCGAAACGTGAAAACCTGAAATACAAAAATAGCCGAAAACAGAAACTGGCACTGGGGTGCACTGGATTAGTAAGTTAGTCCAAATATGATCAAAAGTGTATGGAAGTGTATGAATATCATAGCAATATCACCCAAAAGTGGCATGGAGCAAGCAGAAATTATAGATACGTTTTGGACGTATCAGTGAACATGTGCCAAGTCAGACCACTTGAATCGTACAAAGGAGGATACCACCCCATCATACCACATCACAACCATTTTAATATGATGTTGGCACGCAAGATAGACCATTATAAACTCTGAGCTAATTAAGCATGGCATAAGCAGCTATGATCTCTAATTGTCATTGCAAGCATGTTTCATTCATAACAAGCTGAATCAGGAACAATGAACTAGCATATTTACAAAAACAAGAGAGGTCGAGTTCATGCCAGCTTTTCTCATCTCAATTAGTTCATCATATATCATCCTTATTGCCTTTCACTCGCATGACCGAACGATGTGGATAATAATAATAGTGCACGTGCATTGGACTAAGCTGGAATCTGCGAGCATTTAATACAAGAGAGAAGACAAGGTAATATGGCTCAAGGTTAAATCAACAATAAAGCATATGAGAGCCGCTAAGCATTTTAATCATGGTCTTCTACTCTTGACCCCCAAAGAAAAGAAAATAAACTATTTACACGGGAAAGCTCCCAACAAGCAAAAGAAGAATGGGAAATCTTTTTGGGTTTTCTTTTAATTACTACTACAACAAGCAAAGAAAGTAAACTAGCTAAAAGCTACAACTAATATATATTTTTCTTAAGGTTTTTCTGACACACAAGAAAAAGACTAAGAAACAGAATTGAAACTAAGCATGGATGGTACAATGAAAGAGTGTGAGCACCGACAACTAGAATAAGTGTGTGAGCATGAATGTAAAGTCGGTGAGAAACACGTACTCCCCCAAGCTTAGGCTTTTTAGCCTAAGTTGGTCTATGGCCTGTACTGGCCTGACGGATATCCAAAGTCGTAGTTGGGGTTGTACTGGGATGCAGCAGCTACTGCCTGCTGAGCTGCAGCTCGAAGGCGGGCTGCTTCCATCATATCATGATACTCAATTGCATCCTCCCTGGTTATAGTATATCTCCCTTTTGCCTGAAAGTCAAACAAGGTAGGGGCAGGAAGAGCAATATGGATGGCGTGACGCCTGTTAAAGATTAGTCGATGTTTGAGGGATTGTTCATCCCTCTCTATAAACCGGTGATTAGCCATGACATTGTAATCCAAATAAGCAAGCGGTAAAGGTTCATCATTTTCATGTACAGGCACACCAAGACGGCGTGCTATGCGAGAGGCATAAATCCCACCAAATAAATCTCCATGCAAACCATTATGATGTAGCCTGCGTGCAACAATGGCTCCCAAGTTATATTGTCTATCACCTAATACAACACTCTTGAGAACACTAAGCTCAGGGACACACATGTGGCAAGCCTCATCTTTACCGTTTATGCATCTACCAATAAAGAGAGCAAAGTAATGAATAGCAGGAAAATGAATGCTCCCTATGGTAGCCTGTGTGATTTCTCTAGATTCCCCCAAAGTGATACAAGCAAGGAAATCTCTATATTCATATTTGCAAGGATCACCCATACTGCCCCACTACGGGAGCTTACAAGCATCATTAAAATCCTCTACGTCCATAGTGTAAGATTCGTCATAAAGGTCAAACAGGAGCGCGTTCGGTGTGCCATTGGGAATAATTGGTCATCATCTCATCGAGAAGCTTCGTGGCAGCACCAAGTGTAGTTGACATAAAGGTTCCTCCCGCGGCCGAATCTAACAAGTTCCGCGAGGTAAAGTTCAAGCCTGCATAAAAAGTTTGGATAACCATCCAAGTAGTCAAACCATGAGTAGGGCAGTTCTTGACAAGAGATTTCATGCGTTCCCAAGCTTGGGCAACGTGTTCATTATCCAATTGTTTAAAATTCATTATGTTACTCCTTAGTTGGATAATTTTAGCAGGGGGATAGTACTTCCCAATAAAGGCATCCTTGCACTTGTCCCAAGAATCTATACTATTTCTAGGCAAGGATTGAAACCAGATTTTAGCTCCTCCTCTCAAGGAAAAAGGAAAAAGCTTAAGCTTAACAATATCACCATCTATTTCTTGGTACTTTTGCATATCACAGAGTTCAACAAAATTATTTAAATGTAAAGTAGCATCATCTCCAGCATCGGAGAATTGATCTTTCATAACTAGGTTCAGTAAAGCAGGTTTAATTTCATAAGAGGGTGCTGAAGTGGCAGGTGTAGTAATAGGCGTGCAGATAAAGTCATTGTTGTTATGACTAGTGAAGTCACACAACTTGGTGTTCTCGGTGGAACCCATAGCAGCAGCAAGCAAGATAACTATTTTTGTGATTTTTGGTAAGGGACACTAAAGCAAAAACTGAAAGGTAAACTAACAAGACTAAAAAGCAAAGGTAAAAGATAGCGTGCAACTCCCCTATCTTGAAGAGTGGAGTCCCCGGCAACGGCGCCTGAAACTTGCTTGATGGCTTCTCGCCCCTCGTTGGTTACCCCAAGTGGAAGGTTTGAGATGTAGCGTAGCGGCAAATTTCCCTTGGCAAAGATACCAAGGATCGAATCCCGTGAGACTCCGAGGGTCGACAAGAAGGTGTCAATGGCGCCAGCAACTTTGGCTTGACAGGACCTGCACACAGATACAAATAACTTTGCTCCCAACGAGTACAGAGAGGTTGTCAATCCCTCCGGCCTTGTCGTTTACAAAGGATCAAACGCAAGAGATAATAGTGATAGGTATGACTGCAACTAGGAAATAAGAACAGGAAGTAAATAGCGGGTGTGATCAGTGATGGTAATATGGATCGGGATCCCATGATGTTCACTAGTGATGTCTCTCTCCCAAAAGACGATAAAACAGCTAAGCGAGGTAAACAAATTACAGTTGGGCAATTGACAGGATTATGTGCGCAAACCAATGCTAACTATGCTGTAAAGAAAGGTAGAGGCTCAAAAGCATGGGCGGTACGCCAAGGCAAGTAGACCGAAATCCATCTGCATCTACTACTAATCATCCACCTTGAGATATCTATCCAGAACATCTCGCTGGTATTAAGTTGCGAGTCCCACCCAAAGTGTAAACTCAAAGCAACAGACAACTGCATTAAAAGAACTTTGCGTAAAGTAAACAATCCTTGCACCCGCAAGTACAAGCACCGTTGTTTTCCCCCTTGTGGCAACAGCACATCCCCTAGACTCATGTTTCTGTCACTCAAGCTAGTCATCGAGGGGCATGAACCCACAATCAAGCATAACGTTCCCTCTTGGAGTTACTACCTACTACTCGGCCAAAGCAATAAATAGCAACGGAGAACATGCAAGAATTACTCAAGAACATAAATATAAAAGAGGTGAATCAAATATATTACTCACACACAATCTGAACATAATCTCATAATCCATCGGATCCCAGCAAACTCAGCAGAGCAACAACATAAAGATTACATATGTGCCTCGATCATGTAGGGCAGCTCACGAGGTCTAATCGATGAAGAATAAAGAGGGGAGGAGAACATCACATAGCTACTGGTCATGGACCCATGGTCCAAGGGAGACTACTCACAACTCATCCGGGAAGCGTCCATGGTGGTGGAGAAGCTCCCGGTGGTGGTTCTCCCCTCCGGCAGGGTGCCGGGAAGAGTTCTCCTGGTGCTCCCGATCTTGGAAGCGCGGCGGCGGCGGAACAGAGACGAGATCGCGAAAAAGGTTCCGTCCTCCAGGGTTTCGGGACGCGAGCAATATATATGCCAAAGGGGGTCACCAGAGCGGAGGTGGGGCCCCAGGCGCCCCCCTGGCGCGACCAGGGGTGGGGCCGCGCCGGGTGGCCGCCCGGGCCACCCCAGGCTCCCCTCTGGCCCTGCCTTGGTTTTTCCGGAAGCTCCCGATACGCTGATTTTTCCTGTATTTTTCCCGGAATTTTCAGGGCACTTTTAATATGGGGGAAACCTGAAATAGAAAAACAGCAGAAAACAGGAACTGGCACTGTGGTGCACTGAGTTAATAGGTTAGTCCAAATATGATCAAAAGTGTATGGAAGTGCATAAATATCATAGCAATATCACACAAAAGAGGCATGGAGCAAGCAGAAATTATAGATACGTTTTGGACGTATCACTCATAACGTAGTCCAACCAAGCCAAACTGCTTTCATGCCCGGACGACACATTATGGAAGGGGTGGTCGTACTGCATGAAACACTTCACGAGATTCATTCGAAGAAACTAGATGGGGTTATCTTCAAAGTGGACTTCGAAAAGGCTTATGATGAAGTCAAATGGTCCTTTCTTCAACAGGCAATGCGCATGAAGGGTTTTAGTGAAAGTTGGAGAAACCAAGTAGACACCCAAGTACAGAAGGGCAGTGTCGGAGTCAAGGTGAATGATGACATTGGTCACTATTTTCAGACTCATAAGGGATTGAGACAGGGGGATTCCATGTCTCCTCTCATGTTTAATATTGTGGCTGACATGCTGGCTATCCTTATAGGCAGGGCCAAGCAACACGGACATGTCGATGGATTAGTCCCTCATCTAATCGATGGAGGGGTATCCATTCTACAATATGCAGATGACACTATTCTTTTTATGGAACATGACTTGGCTAAGGCACGTAACATGAAACTCATCTTGTGCCTCTTCGAACAATTGTCTGGCTTAAAAATAAATTTCCATAAGAGCGAGCTGTTCTGTTTTGGGAAGGCTAAAGACGAGGAACACAAGTATAGACATCTGTTTGGTTGTGAGTTAGGTGCTTTACCATTCAATTACTTGGGCATACCGATACATCACCGTAAATTATCCAATAAAGAGTGGAAATGTATTGAAGAACGAATTGAAAAAAAAAACTTAGCTGCTGGAAGGGAAAGCTTATGTCATATGGAGGTCGGCTAGTCTTGATTAACTCGGTCTTGACGAGTATGCCGATGTTCCTACTTTCGTTCTTCGAAATTCCGATAGGAGTCAGAAAGCGCCTTGATTTTTTTAGGTCTCGCTTCTTTTGGCAGTCTGATGAGGTCAAAAGAAAATACCGTTTGGCGAGATGGGATTTTCTTTGTCGACCCAAAGAACAAGGGGGACTTGGTATTGAGAACCTAGAAATCAAGAATAAATGCCTTATGTGCAAATGGTTATACAGGCTAGAGACCGAACCGGAGAGTATGTGGTCACAGATTTTGCGCAATAAATACTTACAATCTAAAACCTTAGCCTAGGTAACCATGAGACCAACGGACTCATCATTCTGGAAGGGCCTTATGAGAACGATGAATATGTTCTTTCACAGGGTCAAATTCTTGGTAGGCAATGGTTTGTCGACGAGATTTTGGGAAGATACGTGGTTAGGAGAGACACCCTTGGCCGTCCAATATCCAATACTTTATAATATTGTGCAACAAAAGGAGGCTTACGTGGGCACAGTTATGCAAACCACTCCCCTAAACATCCAGTTTCGACGTACGTTAGTTGGTGACAGATGGAATGCATGGTTACACTTGGTTCGGAGATTGATGGACGTTCAACTGTCTGACCAACCGGATACGATACACTAGACGCTCACTAAAAATGGGATTTTTACGGTGAAATCTTTCTATTTAGATTTGATTAATTCTGGTCAAATATCAAGGTCATTGCACATCTGGAAGGTTAAGGTTCCTTTGCGGATTAAAATCTTTATGTGGTTTGTTCACAGGAAAGTAATACTTACTAAGGATAACTTAATCAAAAGAAGATGGGTAGGAAGCTCGCAGTGCTGTTTTTGTGATCATGATGAAACAATACAACACCTTTTTCTTGAATGCCCTCTGGCGAAACTATTGTGGAGAACGATTCATATAGCTTTCAGCATTCACCCCCTGCTGATATTGCATCATTGTTTGGGACGTGGTTAGCTGGGGTTGATCAGATTACTGCAGCTCGTATTCGGATTGGAATATGTGCGCTTTTCTGGGCTATATGGAACTGCAGAAATGATATGATTTTTAACAAACAACATAATTTAACTTTCTTGTAGGTTATCTTCAGGGCTACAGCTTGGATCCGTACGTGGTCCTTACTCACTCCTATGGACTCCAGGGAGCCTTTGGTTACTGGGTGCAACCGATGGGAGATGGTAGCTCGGGCTATATTCAACCGGTTTGGATGGCGATCACATAACAGGATATGAGTCTAGGGAGTCTATCCTATATTTTTATCTACCGATTGCTGGAGGCATGATGTAATTTTGCTTTACCCATACTTTTGCTCCGTTTGCGAGCTGTAAGACCTTTTTGGATTGACTTTTTTGAACTATCAATAATATGGCTGCATGCATCTTCATGATGCAGAGGCCGGGGGTACACCTCCATTTCCAAAAAAAATATGCTCATGCAATTTTTTGGTCATGAAAATTGAATTAATACTCTAAGAACTTCAGCAGTACCGATGATAGAAATCAATCCGAAGTGCTAGTCCCATTACTTAGAAAAGTAGTCAGAAATGTGATGTATTTGTTAAGATTACTCATGACGAGGCCTTGTATTGAAGCTACCAACTCGACCGGCGCTAGAACAACCCTAAGGATTTAGCCATGCAAAAGCGTAGTTTCAAGTAATGGTGTAAAGAAATCATGAATACAATTAACACTACTGGAATCATGAAAAACAAAAATACATTAAAATGTCACATAGCAATTAGTAAAATACTACTCCCTCCGTCCCAAAATAAGTGTCTTAACTTTGTACTAGAGTTAGTACAAAGTTGTACTAAGCTCAAGACACTTATTTTGGGACGGAGGGAGTATTATGTAATTGGACCTTGCTAACATAATTTGGGGAGTATATGGAGCTTTGAGTTAAATTTCAGTCTACACATAAATGGAAACAATAACAAAAATTAATCTGAAAACAATGTACAATTAAGAAATAATCATATGGTCCGACGTTACTCTTTTTAGGCCCGATGCTGGTGCCTACCACGTCTCTGCCCTTGCCACCCCTCTCATCGACGGCCAGCACCACTGGTGGATTTCCGCCGTCTACGGACCGCAGGAGGATGACGCGAAGGTAGCCTTCCTTGCGGAGCTGCAAGATTTTTGCCTCACCTGTGCGGGCCCCTAGATCGTGGGAGGCGACTTCAACATGATCCTCTCTTCGGCCGATAAGAACAACGGGCGTCTACACCATCGTGTTATGAGCCGCTTCCGCCGCTTTGTTGCCGATATGGAACTGCGAGATATTTACCTCCATGGTCGCAGATTCACGTGGTCCAATGAGCAGCAAAACCCTACCCTCGTCCGCAATGACAGAGTGCTCTACACGCCGAGCTGGGAGGATTGCTAGCTGAATTGCCTTCTGCGCTGTCTCGCTTCGGCCACCTCCGACCACGCCCCGCTGCTTCTGGACTGCACGCCGCGTTCTGGCAATCCCAGGAGAGTCCACTTCAAGGGGTCCTAGATCAAGCTTCAGGGCTTCCACAAGGTGGTTGCTACTGCCTGGTGCTGCGAGCCGCCGGACCCTGACCCCTTCCGCCGCCTTTACCAGCGTCTCAAGTTCACTGCTCGCCGTCTGCAGAGTTGGAGTGCTCGTTGCATTGGGCAAGTCTCCCTTCAGTTGATGGTCACGCGCGAGCTCATTGCTCGCCTTGACGAGGCACAGGATCGGCGCCCGCTCTCCCAGCTCGAAGCCTGGCTCCGCAAAAGCCTGAAGTTGAAATATCTGGGGCTCGCCTCTCTTGAGCGCTCCATCGCCCGGCAGCGCATGCGTCTCTCGTGGCTCCGCAACGGTGACACCAGCTCGACCTTCCTCAAGCTCCACGCTTCCCACCGCCGGCAGAAGAACCACATTCTCCAACTGCGTGTTGGCGACGCTCTGATTTTGGACGAGGAGGGGATGGCCGGAGCAGCTTTCAACCACTTTGCTAGCACCCTTGGCTCTGCAGACGTGCGGCAATCCACCCTGGTCCTGGAGGCTTTCAACGATTGTTCTTTTGACCTCTCCGAGCTTGAGCTCCCTTTCCCCGAGACTGAAATCTGGGAGGCGATCAAGAAGCTCCCCTCCGGGAAGGCGCCCGACCCGGATGGCTTCACTTCTGGATTTTTGGTTGCCTGCTGGGACATTGTTAAGCCAGATATTTGTGATGCCTTCGACAAGCTCTACCATCTTAATGGCATGGGGTTCCAGAAACTCAACAAGGCGCTCGTCACCCTCGTCCCGAAGAAGCCGGACGCTTCCACGATCGCGGATTACAGACTGATCAGCCTCATCCATCTCCTAGCCAAACTCTTTGCCAAGGTCCTGTCCTTGCGGCTTGCCCCACGCCTTGAAGCTATGGTCTCCTCCAACCAAAGCGCGTTCATCGCGGGACGAAGCATCCACAATAATTTCATCCTCGTCCAGTAGACTGCTCGTCAACTGCACAACATGCGAGCCTCGCGGGTTCTTCTCAAGCTCGACATCGCGCGCGCTTTCGACTCCATCTCATGGCCCTTCTTGCTCCAGCTCCTGCGGCATCTTGGTTTCGGCCCCAGGTGGCGTAAGTGGATTTCCATCCTCCTGTCCACGGCAAAAACTCGCGTGCTGATCAATGGCAACGCTGGCCCCCCAATCTGCCATGAGAGAGGCCTTCGGCAGGGCGATCCTGTCTCCCCCATGCTCTTCACTCTAGTGATTGACGCGCTTAACTCCTTGCTCCAGCATGCTGTCAGGAACGGTGTGTTACGCCGCCTCACCGACCGCCGGATGGCCTCGAGCATCTCTCTTTATGCCGATGACGTGGTCATTTTCTGCCACCCGAATCCTCACGAGCTTGAGGCTATCCGCGAGCTGCTTCGGGATTTCGGGTCCGCGTCCGGGCTGCACACCAATTTCAGCAAATGCTCTACCACGCCAATCCAATGCACAGCCAAGCAGTCCACGGTGATTGAGGGCGCACTCTCTTGCCCGATCGCACACTTCCCCATCACGTATCTTGGTATCCCCCTCTTGGTGCGGAAGATCTCAGTAGCCAAGCTTATGCCGCCCGTTGAGCGCATGGCTCGTAAGTTGCCAACCTGGAGGGCATCCCTCCTTTCCCGAGGGGAGCGGCTCGCCTTTGTCCGGCATGTGCTCACGGTCATGCCTACCCACCTCCTCATGGCCATGGCCCTGCGCCCTACCATCCTCAAGAAAATCAAATCGGATCATGCGCGACTTCCTCTGGCATGGCAAGAGTGACGTCACGGGAGGTGGCTGCCTGGTCAGTTGGCGCAAGGTCTGTCCGCCGCTGGGATTTGGTTGGCTTGGTATCTGCGAACTGCAGCGCACGGGCATGGCCCTCCGAGTTCGTTGGCTGTAGCTCAAAGCCATGGACGATTCCCGCCCCTGGCGGCACCTCCACCTCCCGGCCGACGCTGAGGTCCAGGCCATCTTCAACGCCTCGACGATCTAGACCATTGGTAACGGTACCTCCTGCCCGTTCTGGTCAGATCGTTGGATTGCGGGACAGTCGATCAATGAGATCGCCCCAGCTGTGCTCGCCCTGGTGCCCAAGCACCGGAGACGGGCGCGCTCTGTGGCCCAGGGTTTGCTCAATCGAGCTTGGATCTAGGACATCCAGGGCGCCATGGGGCCTGCAACGATGTTGCAATACGTCGAGCTATGGCATGTCTCCAGCACACCACCCTTTCTTCGAACCCCGACGCGCTGCTCTGGCGATGGACCGATTCCGGCTCCTACTCCGCGAAATTCTGCTACAAGGCCATGTTCATCGGCTCCAATATCGCACCGCACTGGAAACTCACTTGGCGCACTCGGGCGCCTCTCCGAACTCGGGTCTTCGCTTGGCTCCCCGGCCTGGATCGATACTGGTCTGCCGCTCGCCTTGCGCACCATGGCCTGCCGCATGATGACCATTGTATCCTCTGCGACCAGGTGCTCGAAACCCTGGATCACCTTCTTTTGCACTGCCCATTCTCTAGGGAGGTTTGGCACGAGATCCTCGCTTGGTGCCGTGCTCCTGTCCCCCTTCCCCGCGACGATGACAGTTTCCTGGATTGGTGGGCTTGCATCACCTCCCAGGCATCCACCGGTATGCGCAAGGGCCTCGCATCCCTCACACTCCTCACCGCCTGGTCTATCTGGCGTCACCGCAATGCTTGCATCTTCAACAACGTGCGACCTTCTGTCATGAACCTCCTGCAGATGATCAAGGACGACGCTAGGTCCTAGGCCATCGCCGGTGCCAAAGACATCGCCAACTTCCTGCCTCCCTGGTGTACCTTTAGCTATGGGCTGAGCATCCCCTATTGTCTGCTCTCGTAGCTCCTCTCTGCACCTGCTGAGCGTACGCTGAGTTGCTGCTACCCTTGTACCCAGCTCTTGCTCCCTACCTATCAATGGAATGATACGCACTTTGCGTATTCGTGAAAAAAGAAATAACCATATTATATGTCCATCTGGGCATCCTAAATTTTTTATTCAACAATGTATTCTAGAGCTGTCCATAGTTGTTTGAAAACTGGACGGGCTATGGATAACAGTGACATGTTCATCCATTTTTGTCATGGGAAATGATTATAATCAACCGGCTGATCTGGCGTGAGGCATCTGCCACCTCGCGTGGCCTGCTTGACCACGCACGTCTCTCCCCCTCATCCTTTTTTTGCAACAACAATGTTGTTTCAGAACGATGGCAGCGAACGATGACTGCACAAGTGTGCGATGCGGGGAGATGTGTTGTATTTTTTGCAACATGTGTCTTGTTGCAGAAAATTAGATGCGGCAAAGATGTTGCTACAATTTTTGTAATAAGGATTTTGTTGCAGTAAATTAGAGAAGAAGAGATTACACAACATGGGTCTTGTTGTAGGAAATTAGATAAAAGGAAGTTTTGCAACAAGACCCTCGTAACAGAAAATTATACAAGAGAATATTTTTGCAACAAAGGCCTTGTTGAAAGAGGAATGGACACGTGTCCCACGTGACATGTGCCCTTGACTCCTCATGACTCCCCTCAAATTTTCCCAGAACAACATCAATGTTGCAGAACTTTCTCCCGTAACATAAGCTATGTTGCAAAAAAGTGAAGACAATTTTTTTCAACAAACCTCAAAAGTAAAAAAAAAATATGCAACAAGACCTCAATTGAAAAAAATCTTTGACACATACCGTGTTTCAGAAAGTTAAATAGCGGTCCCGATGTTTTGCATCAAGTATCCTATTGCGGGACGTGTTCTGCAACACGACTCTTGTTGCGAAAGGGAGGTAGCGCTCGTGGGTGGGTAGATCGGATGGACATCCTCGCATCCATCCAACGGGCAGCGAGGCGGCTGATGTTTTCTAGTCATGTGTCGACGGACGCGTAGCATGGCCCTTTTGTCATATACAGAAAACAAAAATCTTTGCACTGAAGTTGTCATTTAAAGCACCACATTAAGACTCCATATCATATTTTGTGATGATCCAATTGCACAAGAGAAGCACAAACTACCGAGCCAAAATTATATATCATATTTTGTGACGATCCAATTGCACAACAGAAGCACAAACTACATAGCCAAAATTATATATTCAAAGCTTGAGCTCGGAATAGAATAGCAATGGCAACACATATATTCCACTTGATTTGCAAAAATGATATACAGTTTGAAGTTTGAATGGTTGAAGAAATAATGTACCTAAACATTAGCTCATATATTGTAGCTTCACATATGCCTTCTCAACTAAATTATTAATTGCTTCCTTCTCCCAGTTCAATCCATACCGCAGAACGAAATGGTAACTTATTTGGTGAGAATCAACACAAGCCAACCCCAAGTGCATTCTCTATTTTATTAACCTGACCTTGTAAACATAACATAATTCCACCATCCAAATCGCAAGCTTCTACCACCGCCACAACAACTGTATCATCTATATCAAGCCTCCGCCTTTCCTCATCGTCACTTGTCTTAACCCTCTGTTGCATCACATTGACAACTCAGTCATCCCAATCTGAAACCCATGTTAAGCAATCTGATACATGTTCTGATTACAAAAAATAAACGGATTCAGACATAAACAACTTTGATCCCACAAGCGACGTAGAGGGGAAACCCTAGCCGCCAGCCCCCGAGCTCCCCTCCCCCACATCTGAGCTCGTCGCTGCCAGCTCGCGCAGAAGGGCGAGTCCCTGTCTGCATCATCGGCGGCAGCGGATCCAGTCTTCCCCTACTCTGACGATGGCTGGCGTGGGCCGGCGAGGTCGAGCGGTGGCATGGCGCTAGAAGTGGGTGCGGCGGCGGGGCCGGTGCCTGGCGGCGGTGTGAAGGGCCTCCAGTGATCGTCCCTGCTTGCGCGCGCGGCGGGCGGTGGTGCTCGTGGCATGGTGCGTCAGATCTATGGTGGCGGCCACTTACGGAAGCACAACGGCTACCCTACGGTGGGTGTTGTTGTGGATGCGGATGGGCACCGTGCTTGGCCGCGTGGGCGGCGGGTCGGTCGCGGACATGGAGCTGGCTCCAAGGGTCTTCCCGTTGGCCCCTTGAGCAGATATGAAGCGATGGTATCATCCCCTGCGCCTCTTCCGGCCCCGCCAATCTATGTTGCCGGCATCTGTATGCTTGGTCCTGGCGGTCAGTTAGGGATGAAGGGTTAGATGGGCATGGACAAGGGTGAACCCTTGGCTGGCTACAGCGGCCACGACGTCGGCGGTGCTGCAGCATCGTTCTTCTTTGGTGGCGACATCGAGGTTCTTCCCTCACCTTCTACCTCCGCGACCTGGGTGAAATCCCAAACTCTCCGGTTGGGTGGTGATGACGCATCGGCATCGTTATTCTTCTTGAAGGCACCACCTTTGGACGGCGGAGGGGTGGTCGAGGCTTTGGTGCGGGTGGAGGGACGGTCTTCTTCAGTGATGTTCCTGCCCGTCTGCTTTCGGTTGACGTTGATTCGGCAACGGCGGTGGCGATGTATGGGGTGTGGTGCTGCGAGGGGAGGTGGACGTGCTTGTTGTCTTCTTCCTGGCTTCCGTTGGTTCCGACCTTCCGCTCAGGGTGAGCGGCTTTACCTGCCGACGTCGTGGCATCCTACAGTCGGGGATGAGAAGGCAGGGGGCCTTCTTCGAAGGTAGAGATGGCTAGTTGATCGACTATGGGCCTCAGCGGAGTTGACAGAGCATGGCCTCCTCCGACTGCGGGTCACTACCCTGTCTTTGTCATGTTGTGTGTAGGATCGGGTTCACCGAGGGCCTCGATGCTCAGGCTACCTTGTTGCATTCGATGCTCGTTAGTGGCTCGTTCGGTATCTTGTATCGTTATCGTTCTTGCTCTTTTCTTTTTTCCTTTGTTGCATGTGTTAAACAACTTGTATGTAACTTGCATGTCACGCATAGTTAGGTAGATAGATATAGATCTTTTCTGTTTATCTTTTCATTATATCTATCTGTCCCTAACCACCATGTAATCCTCTCTGGTTGTTATCAGCCGAATCTTGTAAACCCTCATGCATATCAATATATACTCGCGGGCCTCTGTGTATAGAGGTTGAGATGCTTCATACACATCGAACATGGTAACCAACGCCAACTTCTTCCCCAACATCTAGCTACCCCCATCCCAGCTGCATCCACCTCGCCATCTTCAATCTTGGTCACACCCACCTCCATCCACCATGTCTTCCACAAGCCAAACCAACTCCACCAGCCTGAACTTCACAACATCCGAGCCTCTCCCGATCAAACTACATCCTTTGGCGAGCCCAAGCTCGCTCCCAAATCATTGGGGCGAGTCTATATGGGTACATAGATCAAACCACTATCGAGCCGTCCAAAACCATCACCACAAAAACCTCTGAAGGGAAGGATCAAGTTGCTCTCAATCCCGCTTACAACCCGTGGCTGATTCAAGATCAGCAGATCATCGCGTACCTGCTTCGTAACCTTTCCAAGGAAGTATTGGTTCAGGTAGCCTCTTAAGATACATCCCATGCCATGTGGACAACCCTGTCCAACATGTTTGCTGCCCAATCTCGCTCCCGCGTCAACAATTGCCGCATCACCCTCTCCAATGCACAAAAGGGTACCCAGACCGCTACTGTCTTCTTTGGCCAGATGAGATTGCTCTAAGATGAACTAGTGGCGGCTGGAAAACCCATCACTGAGGGCGAGCTCATGTCATTCATCATCATCGGGCTTGACATGGACTACCGGTCCCTAATCTCTGCTCTTGATGTTCGAGCTGAACCTCTTTCTCCTGATGATCTTTTTGGCATGGTGTCAAATTTAGAATAGCGTATGGAGATGTTCCAGGGCACCGGCTTCAAATCCTCTGCCAATCTCGCCTCCAGAGGCCGCGACCTCCTCCCGAAAACTACCGCAAGTCCAACATGGTGGTGGTGGGGGGGATATCGCGGTGGTGATGGCGGCCATTACAACAACGGAGGTGGTGGCAGCGGCCACTACAGTGACGGGGGTGGTGGCACCCACTACAGCAGCAGAGGTGGTGGCGGTGGCCACTACAACTCCGGTGGCGGCCACTACAACTCTGGCGGCGGCAACAACCAGGGCAACAAAACCTTCAGGCGCCCCTCCCCCAATAACAACAGGGGGCATTTCCAAGGTTATGATGAGTACGAAAACAAGTGCCAGATATGTAAGAAAAATAATCATATAGCGAAAGATTGTGACTGGCGTTACGCCGGCAACAATTCTTCCCAATGTAAAAAAGTTGCAGCTGGTGCGGACCTTTCATATGGAGTTGATACGAATTGGTATGCCGACACCGGTGCCACTAATCACATCACCAACGAGTTCGAGAAGGTGACTATGCACGAGAAGTACCGTGAACATGACCAAATTCACAACGCAAATGGAGAAGGTATGGATATAGTTCACGCTGGTCAATCAATTATTGCAACCCCTAATAGTGATATTCATCTTAAAAATGTCTTGCATGTTCCCGACACATCTAAACATCTCCTTTCTGCTCATTGCATTGCTTTAGACAACAAAGTTTTTCTCGAGTTTCACCCTTATTTCTTCTTGATTAAGGATCAGGCCACGAGGACCATCCTCTATCGAGGTAGATGTGTGCATGGGCTCTATCCATTGATTCCCGAGTTTAGAAGCTTCAATAAACAAGTGTGTGGTGTCATCAAGCTCTCATCGGAATGGTGGCATGCACGATTAGGACATCCATCTTTTTTTATTGTTCAACAAGTGCTTAGGAATAATGAGCTCCCATGTGTTGGTGATCGTAGTCTTGAAACTATTTGTGATTCATGTCAAAAAGCAAAGTCTCATCAATTGCCATATCATGTATATACTAGTATTTCTACAAAACTGTTGCAGCTTATATTTTCTGATGTATGGGGTCCAGCACCCACATCTATTGGTAGACATACTTATTATGTTAGCTTCATCGATGATTTTAGCAAATTCACTTGGATCTACCTTCTTAAAAAACGTTCTGACGTTTTCCAAGTTTTTCAAAACTTTCAAGCACTTTTTGAACGTAAATTTGATAGCAAAATCATCGTCATCCAATCTTATTGGGGTGGTGAGTATGAGAAGCTCAACTCCTTTTTCCAACAACTTGGTATTTCCCACCATGTTTCTTGTCCCCATGCACACCAACAAAATGGTTCCGTTGAACGTAAGCATAGGCATATAGTTGAGGTCAGGCTGGCTCTCCTAGCGGGTGCCTATATGCCTCTCAAGTTTTGGTATGAGGCTTTTCTCATTGTTATCCATCTTATCAATATGCTTCCTAGCTGTGTCATCAACAATGAAACACCCATGAAAATGCTTCTTCATACTCGTCCAGATTATCACTCTCTTCGCATTTTTCGTTGTGCTTGTTGGACCAATCTCCGTCCCTACAATAATCGCAAGCTCATGTTCAGCTCCAAACAATGCGTGTTTCTTGGCTATAGTGCTCAACATAAAGGTGTTAAGTGCCTTGATGTCTCTAGTGGTTGAGTTTATATTTCACGTGACATGGTTTTTGATGAAACCGTCTTCCCCTTTGCTCAGTGACATCCTAATGCCGGTGCCCTCCTTCGCAAGGAAATTCTTCTTCTTCCTTCCAATTTAACCGGTTTGCATCAAGGGGACGATAATTGTGATCACGTGACTAACTCCACTAATAGTGCACATGAGCTATGTGATGATGCAGGATCTTGTGTTGAAGCGCCAGATTTTTTTTAGTGCAAATTGGTGGTCAAAACACCCAAAATGGATCTTATTTTATGTGTCCCCTTTAAGGAGACAACTCTGTGCCCTGATCCTCATCGGGATTGTCACCTGGTCAGGTGCACAATAGCAGTAGCGGATCAGAACCGGGATCCGCGCCCTGTCAGGAGCGCACGAGCGACAACGGCAGCACATCAGCCGTGCCCAATGCGCCCCGCCAACAGGAGGTCGACGCGCGGCAACCTAGGGCCCAGCCGGGCCACGAGCATGAGGCACCACCTGGGAACCGGCCAACCACACAGTTCGGCATGGAAACCCGAGTCTACACTAGGCGCCATTCCACTTCGGCTGTTGGCGGCATGCTGGGATCTTCTGTGTCACCTGCTGCTTCTCCACCACATGACACGGCCACAGAGGATCCGGCTGACACCACCAGCGGTGATTCAGCTTCGGGATCACCACAATCTCCTATTCAAGAGCAGATTCTGGATCATCAACGACTGGATCTATTGTGGCTGTGCATCAACAAATAACTCCACCAGGCACGATACTTCAAGCATGGGTAATTCAACCTAAGAATTATAAAGTTAAATTTGGATTAAGTTGTTCAAGAGGAGAACCTAGCACGTTTCAAGAAGCATGCAAGGATCCAAAGTGGAGGAAGGCCATGGAAGAGGAATTTCAAGCACTTCAGAGAAATAAAACGTGGCATCTAGTTCCTTCATGTCAAGGTAAAAATTTGATTGATTGCAAATGGGTGTTCAGAATAAAGATAAAGTCAGATGGCACTATAGATCATTATAAACCAAGACTTGTTGCTAAAGGGTTTAAGCAGAGGTATGGTATAGATTATGGGGATTTTTTATTTTCGTGCCCTTGGTTCCTTAGCTCTACTCATTCATCCCCACTCTGTTAACTTTTGCTCACTTTTCCCCACTCACTTGCCCGAAACCCTCAGAACAGGTTATAACGGACGTTGCTGTCGGGTCAATGACTTTGACTGTTAGTCGACGAGTGGGGCCGCGTATATGTGGGCGCATGCAAGACCGCGGTCGTGGGGTAGCACGTGTCCATGGACATGCCCGAAACGTCCCATCATATAAAGAGGGAAACCACCTCCATCGTCCCTACCATTTCCCCCAAATCCCCTCGCTACTGCATCGCCTTCCTCTCCCCCACCGGCGTCGTCTCGCTCTCCTCCACTGCCTCCACCGCACCATCTTGATCTCCCCCACCGCATCCTCTTCCTCACCTTCACCGCCTCCATCTGTCAGATGGCTGACGATCGTGGCGACGCCGGCGCAGCGGCCAGACATGTGGTGGAGCTGTAGGGTCAGGGCGCAGTGAACGCGCATGTCGGCGACATCCACGGTGGTGCGGGGAAACTCGCAACCGCTGCAGGAGGTGACGGGTGGGGCTCCGCCTCATTGCTGTAGGAGGTGACAGCACCATCAAGCGGCACAGTCCATTCCGATGACCCCGTTGCGCCGCCTGCCGTGGAGGAGCAGGTATTTGCACTTGCTTAGCTTGTAGAGTTAGTTGCTCCCTAGTTGCATTGGTTAGATTGTGATTCACACAGTAGTTCAGATGGTTAGAGTAGTTGGATTGACGGATGGGCCGGGTTTTTTTGTATGGGTTGGGGGGATGGGGGTTTTTGGACTAGGGTTTGTTGGATAAATGCTAGCTAGATGTTTTGAACTATGATTTTAGGTGCTGCGATGATTGGGGTTTTTAGATTTGGATAAATTCGTTGCAAAAATGCTAGATGTTGTGAACAGATTGGGTTTTTTAATGCTATGATGCTTATTAGATTTGTTTTTAGTGCTCACAGATTGGTTTTTTAATGCTATCATGCTTATTAGACTTGTTTTTGATGCTTATTAGATTTGTTGCAAAAATGCTAGATGTTGTGAACAGATTGGGGCTTATTGGATTGATTAAGAAGTTATTTGATTCAAATTATATTAGCTCTGTTGTTCACAATATGTCCATAATATGTAGTTATAGTAGCGCTGTTGTTCAATGTGTGTGCATGACAATGTAAAATGCAAATAGGATCATAGTATATTAGCCCTGTGTATTTACTAGTGATGGATGTAATTGTATATTCAGGAGGAGGATTGTTGGGGGAAGAAGAGGAAGATAGACTATACTTTCGATGACCCGTACGATCCAGCGTATGGTGACGACGAAGAGTATGAGGTAAGCCTACTTGAAATTTAGATTGTTCATTTAGTTCGTTTGACATGGTGTATTCCCATGAATCTATAATGTACTAATTTAATTCATTCGTGTGTGCAGTATGTCTCTGGGGAAGATGTGGATGTGGACCGCGGCAACCACCTCCTTCAAAGAGAAGGAAGAGGAGAAGATCAGGGTCAAAGATGTGGGTTACTACTACAAGAGCAGGACCAAAACTTGGCGCTGCCCCTACTACACCACCAAGACAAAGACAAAGTCTGGCCGCTTCGCTCACCTTCTAGCTCATGCAGAAGATGTGGCCATCCACGGCGAGGACTACAAGATCATGGGGCAGCATGCTGCCCTAGCCAAGTCCTGTCTCCCCATCCCTGATGTTATGTTATGATGTGTTTTAAGTACTTTAGGTTGTTTTCTAAACTATGTTGGTGAACTATGTTTGTGGGGCCCCATGTTTGTGAACAAGATGTGGGTTAACTTTTGGTGGTTTGATGAATTTTATATGCATGTGGCTATCTATGTTGGGTATTTTTGTGTTTTTAAATTTATCTGCTATGATTTGTTTAAGTGTTCTGAAAGTTCACGTGATGTAATGATCACACATATGCTGCAATCCATCATTTTATCAAGGGTTCCCTTTTATCAAATATTCCAATAATAGAGCAAAAAACAAAATTTTAATGAAGATGTATTATCAACTATCTATGTTTGTGTAGGAGATCATGTGTGCAAAATTTGAGGTGATTTAGAGGAGGTCAAAGAAATTTGAATTTGAGAAATGTGCTCCAAATAATCTCCCAGGCTAGGGTAAACAACCCATTTGTAATCAAGTTTTTTTTGGACCTACTCTAAATGAGCCAAATGTTTTTTATTAACACCTATTCAATCTATATAGTGTAGATTCGAAGTCCTCACTATTTTTTAATCAATCTTCATATTTTTACATTTTCTTTTGCAAAAAATGATTTGATATAAAAACTATTAAAAACACGTTTAAAATATGAAAATGGAAAACTAACTTCAGATCCTTCTTATTCACTTTAAAACAAAGGTTTAGTGATTTATTTGATTTTTATTTTATTTTTCAAAAACAGAAGGTAAAACCACCTCCTCTCCTTGAACTCTATGAAATCATGTAGGTGATAGCTCATATGTGTGAAGGTTTTCTCATGAAAATGACCATAGACCAAGTTTATGATTTTTGGTTGGTAACATGTCACATAAAACAACATTGTGCGCATGTTTTATATTTTTTTGATTTTTTTTAAATTAATGGTGCTCATTTGACCTCGATCGTGCCAGCTAGGGGTTTTTCATGAAAATGACCATATACCAAGTTTAGTATTTTTCCACGTTAGTGTGTCTTATAAAACGATGAACGACGAAGGTTTCATATTTTTTCGATTTTTTTAAAATTAGTTATGCTCAGTCAAAGCCTTCGAAACCCCGTTGACCAGCTCAAAACCCCTCAAAACCCCGCGGGGTTTCGCCTAACCCTAGCTCCCAACGTCAGCCGTCCGATCCTACCCCCGCGCCAAGCGACAGCCCTCAGATCTGGCCTTCTAGAAGGAACTAGGTGGGCTGGCTGTGTGCAGGCTCCACGCCGTTGGATCACAAGGACGGCTCCACATCGTTGGATCGTGGGGAGATCCGCGAGAGGTGATCCTATTCATTGTGCTCGGCTGCTCGCCCACCATCGACTCCGTGAAAAAAAAACGTTGTTATTGGGCCCAAAAGGAAACCAAGCTCTGGTTGGGCCGTCGAATTGCGTCGTTTTTTGCATCGTTTGCTCTATTTTTTGTGAACGTGGTGGCTATGTATTTTTGCATCGTTTGCTCTGTTTTTTGTGAATGTGCTGGCTCTATATTTTTGCATCATTTGAAATTAATTGACATTGCATAGAAAATGACCAATTTTTAAGGGCCAAATTTATTTTTATCATGCAAAAATGGCCACAAACTATTCCATTTTTTTATCTTTTTGTTCATATAATATATATGACCACGGATTCCCATGCGTGCAATTAGCTTCTTTTTCTTCTTCTTTTTCAAACAACCATTTCCCATGCGTGTACACTCCCGATGTTGCGGTGGGTTTGAAAACGGGTTACTTCATATTTGACCCCGTTATTGCCACGACCAAATAACACGTAGCAATACGACTATTTAAGCCACCCTCTGCCTCTGCCATCCGTCATCCATCTTCCATCCTCTCTGCCATCTGCCCTTCTTGTACATCCTCAGGCATGCAGTACACCGGACCAACCTACCACTTCCCACCCACCGTGCCGGAGAGGCTCTACCCTCCTGGAGTGTACGTTGAGCGCACACTATGTGTGTGGGCCATATCAAGGTGGAGGACCGCAAAGAACCTTAGCGAGTTCTTCCTCGCGTCCGACTACCACGACCTCCCGCGGGGATCTCCAAGGATGTTCCGTGTCGAGGAGGTCATCCAAAACGGGGTGGTGGTTGCTCTCGTTGCCCACTTCACCAACACATTCGACGCCTTCTACCTCCTCGGCCGGGTGTTTTGCTGTGGCTGCGAGTTCATCGCTTTCACCACCCACAACATGTTCACGGAGTACACCAACATCTTCCCTACCGCGTCCCGCATGCACACTCTTCCGTACCCCATAGACAACGCCCCAGAGGAGCAGTGAAGGGCGCCCGGAGGAGGAGCGAGGTGGAGAAGGAGGCGTCTAGGGTTCTAAACCCTCTATCTATTAATTGAGTCTATGTTATGTTAAGTTGTAATCCCATTGAACTATGTGAGAGATGCTATGGGATGTTGGCCCTTTTATCAAGTTCTATTATTAAGTTTTCTATCTATTCTATTATGATGTTCCTCCTAGTTTCAACTATGTGATCGTGCTATGGGCTTGATGGCCCTATCTACATGTATGTTGATTGTTTTCTCAGAGAGCTCGCTTTGTTAGTAACTACCTAGTGCATGCAGCCACAACGAACCCTTCTTTTCTTACACAAGCCACAAATATGTAGCCACTAGCTAGTGCATGCAGCCACAACATATTTGCTCAATTTATTTATCATAGAAAAACGGGTTCTAAATCGAGGAGACAAGTGTGCGAGAAGAGAGGAACCAGCGGCAGCGACCGTCGCTGCATCCGTGGCGGCTGGCGTGCACGAAAGCGGCTCGATCAGTGCATCGGGGCGGCACGCATCAGCGCATGCAGGCTCGGTCGGCGCATCTCGATGCATGCAGGCAGGCTTGTTGGGTGCAGGCATAGCAGGCTTCCGTCGTGGCGGCGCGCGCATGCGTTTAATGCAAGGGACGGCCCAACGAAACCATGGCCCAACGGTCGAATAGCTACACCCCCAACGCGGCCCCACTCGTCAGAGTTAACGGTCAAAGCACTGACCCGACGGCGACGTCCGTTGTGACCTCTTCCGAGGGTTTCGGGCAAGGGAGTGGGGAAAACTGAGCAAAAGTTAAGAGCGTGGGAATGGATGAGTAGAGCTAAGGAACCAGGGGCACAGATGTAAAAATACCTAGATTATGAGGACACCTTTAGTCCTGTTGTTAAAGCTGCCAATATTTTCCTTGTTCTGTCTATTGCCGTGTCCAGAGGATGGTGTCTCAGACAGCTAGATGTACATAATGTCTTTCTTCATGGTGTTCTGGAAGAAGAAGTGTTTATGAAGCAACCTCCTGGGTTTGAGGACATAAATAAACTGTTTGATGTATGCAAGCTTGACATATCTCTCTATGGACTGAAGCAAGCTCCTAGAGCATGGTACTCTCGTGTGAGCTCAAAATTGTAAGCACTTGGTTTTGTTCCCTCAAAATCTGACACATCATTATTCAATTATAATAAGTCAAATAATCCATATTTGTGCTTATATATGTTGATGACATCATTGTTACTAGCTCATCCAATAAAGCTGTGACAACTCTACTAAAAGATTTGAACTCTAGGAGACTTGCACTTCTTCCTTGGTATTGAGGTCAAGAAAAACAGGGAAGGTGGTCTTCATCTTTCCCAAGAAAAATATGCAACTGCTCTTTTGAGTAGAGTTGGACTACATGGTTGTAAACCATCACCAACACCATTACCAAGCTCAGAAAAGTTATCCATTATGGAAGGTGAACTCCCGAGTCAAGTGGATGGCACCAAGTACATGAGTTTGGTAGGTGCACTTTAGTATTTAACCCTGACTAGGCCTGCTATTTCCTTTGCTGTAAACAAAGTTTGTCAGTTTCTTCATGCACCCACTACTTCTCATTGGATTGCTACAAAACGTATATTGAGATATGTGAAGGACACTGTGAGCGTTGGTCTAACCTTCAATAAGTCATCCTCCACTCTTGTTAGTGCTTTCTCTGATTCTGACTGGGCAGGATGCTTGGATGACAGATGCTCAACAGGTGGTTTTGCAGTATTTTTTGGTCCTAATATAATCTCTTGGTGTGCGAAGAAATAGGCTACAGTCTCAAGATCTAGTATTGAAGCAGAGTACAAAACATTAGCAAATGCAACATCAGAAATTATCTGGGTCAAGTCTACGTTAAGATAACTTGGTATATGTCGCACACAAACTCCATGTCTCTGGTGTGACAATCTTGGAGCAACTCATTTGTCTGCTAACCCTGTGTTTCATGCAAGGACTAAACATATTGAAATTGATTATCACTTTGTTCGAGAAAGAGTTGCTAGCAAGGAATTGGAAATTCGGTTTGGTCACTCAAAGGATTAAGTTGCAGATGGGTTTACAAAGGCGTTACCTACAAGACCTTTTGAAGAATTCAAACGTAATCTTAACTTAGTCAAGTTCTGATTATGGGAGGGTTTACAAAGGCGTTACCTACAAGACATTTTGAAGAATTCAAACGTAATCTTAACTTAGTCATGTTCTGATTATGGGAGGGTGTTAAACAACTTGTATGTGACTTGTATGTCACACATAGATAGGTAGATAGATAGAGATCTTTTATGTTTATCTTTTCATTATATCTATCTCTCCCTAACCACCATGTAATTCTCTCTGGTTGTTATCAACCGAATCCTGTAAACCCTCATGCATATCAATATATACTCGCGGGCCTCTGTGTATAGAGGTTGAGATGCTTCATACACATCGAACAGTATGGCCGGTTGTATGCTCGGATTGTTGCTTTATAATATAAAGCGGGGGAAAACCCTTTATCGTATCACAAGACTTTAGGCTTCATGTGTGCATCGAGTGGGAAAAATGGCAGACCACGCTCATTATTTAATGCCTTTTAGGAACCGAAAAATACATCTTACATAATTGAAGCCACATATCTAAATGTCTCAACTCATAAAGACAACAAACGATGTCCTTGATACATATAGCATAATAGGAGGGGTTCGGATACATACCCGCTTTTCTGGATAGCATTTGGTTATCGATGTATGAAAGCAACATAAATCACAATGTCAATTACTCTTTAGGGGATTGAACAATCAAAATGGTTTTAATCAGAATGATATGCATATTTTGTACAAAAATAATTGTATAGAAATGATATGGACTACCCGTTTTCAGACCATTGAAGTTTGCTACCGTGAAAAAATCATTTCCAGTTTAACAAAGAACATTCTGCACCTTCAACTACTCAGCCATTTATACATATTTTAATGTGTTAGGTGCAACAATATATCAATGTAGTGCTAATTAAAGTCATTACTCAATAACAAACTATATTTGTTCTATAAATGTCAAAATAAAATACATACGGCAGAAATATGTAACAAATATTGGTTAGGAAAAAATCTAAGTGAACCTCACATATGATATTTGTTTATGATTAATGTGGTGACTTTTACTTCCTAGTTTCTTTCTCCGTCTCTCTGTATGAAGTTTTTCTTCTTAGATGGACTTGTTGAAGGGTAAAAGGTTATACAGAAAAGCTAGAGAACACAAAACATCAGATTTGCTGCTTCTTTTACCCTTCATCGCAGGAACATGTTAAGACTCCATAGAGGAATCGCATGCACCGATGCAATTGTTGAAGGAAAAAAAATACCAAGACCCATGCATGGCCCCACATCATCTCGTGTACAAATAATCAATGACCATGGAAACATCATACAAATATTAAATGGAAAGGTAAGTGAACAAATTAATTAGAAGTGGGATGAAGATAATATAATTAGGGCATTGGTTGTATAAAACAAAACTGGTTTCTTTGAAAAGATTATACATTTGTGTAGTTACTAATAAGAAGACCCATTCTAACTATGTGCCGTCAAAAATATCAAGAGTTTGAGAAATACGCACAACATCGTTTGTAGACAGAAGACAGAACACACTACATCATACACACTAAGATATGATTTTGAATTATGAGACGGAGTGAGCAGTCGGTCCAAATCACCATATGCCTTATTTTTGAAGAAAAAAGAGGGGTCAAATTATATTGCTCTTGATAGATCCTATGGTTTGGGTAGGCTAGAGATTAACGGTAGTTGATCTTTGCTTGTTGATCTATCTAGGCATTTGAGAAGTGTGGACAAAGAGATGGGGAAAGGATACCTTCTCATTGGCTCGAGGAGCCCGAGTCGGTGGCCATGGTGGAGGGGCGACGGCGTGGGCGTGTGCGTGGGAAGCGGTGGCGGTGGTGCTTCCCGTCGGCCTACACTGACCCTAGATCGGTACGGATGTCGGTGGGGGGCTGCGATGCATGGTGAACCTCGTACTGTGTGCGTCTGCCACCACCTCTTTATGTAGCACGGCAACAGAGGCCCACCAACTAGAGTTCGGTTGGGCGCCCCCGATCAGGGCACGAGTCAAGGCCCCGTCGAACCGTTGGGCTCGATCGGGAGGAGATCAACCTAACAACTCTTTTTTGGAAGATGGAGGGAGTACACAACATTTAGTCGCCGCTTCAACCAAAGATCATTGGAATTAGTTATAGTTGAATTTCATGTAACTATTTTTTTCTTAATATAATATACACGCAGATGCTTATACATATGCACATACACTCACACACATCCTATCCTTCCGGATGATCATCTACGAGAGACTGAGCCGGCACATTATCTTGAAATTGACGAAGTCGCACATACATATTTGTAGTGGACGGGAATGTCTCCCCCAATAGAACGCACATCACCGAAAGAAATGAAAGAAATCCAAAAATGCGAGCACCAATGTCAAATTTAGGACTTAAACTTTTATGAGGTCGAACTACTTTATCTTGTACTTTTTCTAGAATGTAGTAGGCTCAAGACGAGTGTAGTTTTGAATTAGAAAAGGACGAAACACCAAGATGATCAAAGACACACTTGTTATAGAAATTCAATTAAGCTCGTGGGAGCATATGCTTCTGCTTGAGAAAATGGTTTTTGCAAATGTTATTTTTAATCAAAAAATAGATGTATTCATTGTTACACCTAAATGATAAATACTATTTTTTAGTGGAAAAGATTAAGATATTTGACCTATGCGGAAAAAATTGAATGCCAAATATTACACTTAATTTAGGGTTTTTCACCGATGAAGCGCTTCTATCCCATTTCACATGAAAATTGTCAAGCACGCTTGTTAGACTAACATTAACATAAAAAAATTAGAAACTTTGAATTTTCTTACTATTTATTTTGAATGTATTGTCTATCCGGAGCATATACCATATGAGCAAAAACGACCCTCCCCGCTTAGCTATAGGCGGATATGTCAAATACGGCCCCTCAAAAGCCCGCGAATGCGCCCAGTGACCGAGCATGCCTCAAATTGCACTTGTTGCATCCGAACATCTCATACTAGATTCTTAAATCCATACAAAGAAATGCAAAAGAGATAAACCTACATGCTACATCGATCATCTAGCTACACATCATCGGAGACATCGGCGATCTAAGTGCCCGGCTCCGGCACCATTGGCGGCAGCTGTAGCTGTGCCTTCTCCGGCTGCTCCGCCTCTATCTCCACGTCGAGTTCGGCGAAGAGCGTGTCGGACGCCGCCTGCTCCTACCGGACGAACGTATGGTTGCCCTCCACATAGGCAATATCCTGGATGGACTCCAGGATGGCCTGCTGCTCCACCATCTCCTCCGACTGGGCGACGACGAACTCCGCCTCCGCTTGCTCCATGTTGAAGTCCTGCAGCTGCTGCTCCGGCAACTCCAGCTCCGACTGCTCCTCCTCCTCCATCACCTCCATTGGAGCCAGCTCCTCCTCCTCCTCCTCCTCTTCCCCGACTGCTGCTCCTCCTACTCTGGCTCCGGAAAGTCCGGAGGTAGCCCGACAGCTATGTGGGTCGCACACACGACTTGTCTTGCTCGGATCTCCAGTTGGATCTCGTAGCGGCTCTCCAATATAGGATCGAAAGTAGGTCTAGAGGGTGGTGATTATTCTACTTGAACAAATAAAAATCTATCCCTTTCCCAATTTTAAGTGTTGGCAGATTTTAGCAATTAGGACAAGTCAAGTAATCAACTTACACATGCAATTCTAAGAGTGTGGCAGCGGAAAGTAAAGCATTGCATATGAAGGTAAAGGGAGAAGTTTGGAGAGTGCAAACACAATGGAGACACGGAGATTTTTATCGTGGTTCCGATAGGTGGTGCTATCGTACATCCACGTTGATGGAGACTTCAACCCACGAAGAGTAACGGCTGCGCGAGTCCACGGAGGGCTCCACCCACGAAGGGTCCATGAAGAAGCAACCTTGTCTATCCCACCATGGCCATCTCCCATGAAGGACTTGCCTCACTCGGGTAGATCTTCACGAAGTAGACGATCTCCTTACCCTTTCAAACTCCTTGGTTCAACTCCACAATCTTGTCAGAGGCTCCCAAGTGACACCTAACCAATCAAGGAGACACCACTCTCCGAAAGGTAATAAATGGTGTGTTGATGATGAACTCCTTGCTCTTGTGCTTCAAGTGATAGTCTCCCCAACACTCAACTCTTTCTCAAAGATTTGGATATGGTGGAAAGATGATTTGAGTGGAAAGCAACTTCGGGAAGGCTAGAGATCAAGATTCTTGTGGTAGGATTGGTATATCTTGGTCTCAACACATGAGCAGGTGGTTCTCTCTCAGAAAATGGGTATTGGAAGTGTAGGCACGTTCTGATGGCTCTCTCACAAATGGAGATGGGGGTGGAGGGGTATATATAGCCTCCACACAAAATCCAAATGTTACACACATTTGACCCAACTCGGTCAGACCAAATAGGTGAACTCGGTCAAACCGAAGCAGTTCAAAATGTGAACGTTAGGTATCTCGGTGGGACTGATACGTCTCCAATGTATCTATAATTTTTTATTGTTCCATGCTATTATATATGATGTTTTGGATGTTTAATGGGCTTTATTATACACTTTTATATTATTTTTGGGACTAACCTATTAACCCAAAGGCCCAGTCCAGATTGCTGTTTTTTGCCAATTTCAGGGTTTCACAGAAAAGGAATACCAAACGGAGTCCAAACGGAATGAAACCTTTGGGAGAGTTATTTTTGGAACGATATCTTCACGAGAGACTTTAGAACCAAGACAGAGGGGACACATGGTGCCCACGAGGGTCCAGGGCACGCCCCTCCCCCTGGGAGCCCCCCACCCTCGTGGGCCCCACGTTGCTCCACCGACGTACTCCTTCCTCCTATATATACCCATGTACCCTGAAAACATCGAGGCAACAGAGAAAACCCTAATTCCACCACCGCAACCTTCTGTTCCCGTGAGATCCCATATTGGGGCCTGTTCCGGAGCTCCACCGGAGTGGGGATCTTCCACGGAGTGCTTCTACATCAAAACCATCGCCTCACCATGAGTTGTGAGTAGTTTACCACAGACCTTCGGGTCCATAGTTAGTACCTAGATGGCTTCTTCTCTCTTTTTGGATCTCAATACCAAGTTCTCCTCGGTCTTCGAGGAGATCTATTCGATGTAATCTTTTTGCTGTGTGTTTGTCGAGATCCGTTGAATTGTGGGTTTATGATCAAGATTATCTATGAGAAATATTTGGTTCTTTTCCGAATTCTTTTATGTATGATTATGATATCCTTGCAAGTCTCTTCGAATTATCGGTTTGGTTTGGCCTACTAGATCTCTAGTTCTTGCAATGGGAGAAGTGCTTGGCTTTGGTTTCAATCTTGCGGTGTCCTTTCCCAGTGACAGCAGGGGCAGCAAGGCACGTATTGTATTGTTGCCATCGAGGATAAAAAGATGGGGTTTATATCATATTGCTTGAGTTTATCCCTCTACATCATGTCATCTTGCTTAAAGCATTACTCTGTTCTTATGAACTTAATACTCTAGATGCATGCTGGATAGCGGTCGATGTGTGGAGTAATAGTAGTAGATGCAGAATCGTTTCGGTCTACTTGTCACGGACGTGATGCCTATATATAATGATCATGCGTAGATATTCTCATAATTATCCGCTTTTCTATAAATTGCTCGACAGTAATTCGTTCACCCACCGTAGAATTCTGCTATCATGAGAGAAGCCACTAGGGAAAACTAAGGCCCCCGGGTCTATTCTCAACATATCAATCTACCATCTACTTTACTTTGCTGTTTTTACTTTCTGTTCTTATATTTAAAAAATACCAAAAATATCAAACTATCATATCTATCAGATCTCACTTTCGTAAGTGACCATAAAGGGATTGACAACCCCTTATCGCGTTGTCTGCGAAGTTGTTATTTGTTTTTGCAGGTGTGAGGGACTCGCGCGTGGTCTCCTACTGGATTGATACCTTGGTTGCTACTGTGCTGCATCACCCTTTCCTCTTCGAGGGAATACAACGCAAGCTCGAGAAGTAGCAAGAAGAATTTCTGGCGCCGTTGCCGGGGAGGCTTACGCAAAAGTCATATACCAAGTACCTATCACAAACCCTTATCCTTCGCATTACATTTTTGCCTCTCGTTTTCCTCTCCCCCACTTCACCCTTGCCGTTTTATTTGCCCTTCTTTTTGCCGTGTGTTTACCGTTCGTTTGCTTCTTGTTTGCTTGTGTGCTGGATTGCTTGCTTGTCACTATGGCTCAGAACAATACCAAATTGTGTGACTTCTCCAATACCAACAATAATGATTTTATTACACTCCGATTGCTCCTATTACCGATGCTGAATCTTGTGAGATCAATGCTGCTCTGTTGAATCTTGTCATGAAAGATCAATTTTCCGGCCTTCCTAGTGAAGATGCCGCTACCCATCTAAACAACTTTGTTGATTTGTGTGATATGCAAAAGAAGAGGTATACGGATAATGATATTGTTAAATTAAAGTTATTTCCGTTTTCAATTAGAGATCGTGCCAAAAGTTGGTTTTTCTCTTTGCCTATAAATAGTATTGATTCATGGAAAAAGTGCATAGATGTATTCATCTCTAAGTATTTTCCTCCTACTAAGATTATCTCTCTTAGAAACGATATTATGAATTTTAAGCAACTAGATCATGAGCATGTTGCACAAACTTGGGAGAGAATGAAATTAATGATACGTAATTGTCCCACACAGGGTTTGAACTTATGGATGATTATACAAAACTTTTATGCTGGCTTGAATTTTGCTTCTAGAAATCTTTTAGATTCGGCGCAGGAGGCACTTTCATGGAAAATACCTTAGGAGAAGCTACCAAACTCCTAGATAATATTATGGTTAATTATTCTCAATGGCACATCGAAAGATCTACTAGTAAAAAAGTGCATGCTATCGAAGAGATTAGTGTTTTGAGTGGAAAGATGGATGAACTTATGAAATTATTTGATGCTAAGATTGCTTCTTCTGATCCTAATGATATGCCTTTATCCACGTTGATTGAAAATAATAGTGAATCTTTGGATGTGAATTTTGTTGGTAGGAATAATTTTGGTAACAATGCTTATAGAGGAAACTTTAATCCTAGGCCTTTTCCTACTAATTCCTCTAATAATTATGGTAATTCCTACAATAACTCTTATGGAAAGATGCCTTCTGAATTTGAAACTAGTGTTAAAGAGTTTATGAATTCGCAAAAGAATTTCAATGCCTTGCTTGAAGAAAAATTGCTTAAGATCGATGAATTGGCTATAAGCGTGGATAGAATTACTCTTGATGTCGATTCCTTGAAACTTAGATCTATTCCACCTAAGCATGATATCAATGAGTCTCTCAAAGCCATGAGAATTTCCATTGATGAATGCAAAGAAAGAACCGCTAGGATGCATGCTAAAAAGAGTGCTTTATAAAAGCGTGTTCTTTTAGTTATCATGAAAATAAAGATGAAGATCTGAAAGTTACCGATAACGTTACACGACCAAACAACAAAGTAGGTCTACGGGACGCCACGGACACATGAGGGAGCTCCGGAACGCGAAACGGACAACGGGAAGGAACACGCGGAACCAGATGCAACCGACAACACAAATGCAATGCGATGCACATGTCTACATGATATGAATGAATGCCACACACGCACAGAACAAAACGACGAAAACCCGAAAGACAAAGAACCCGGAATGGAAATAGATGAAGCCGGAGATATATTATATGCCCAAAAGGGAAAGTATTACATCCGGGGCATTACAAACTCTCCTCTACTACAAAAAGATCTCGTCCCGAGATCTAGGACTGGAAAAAGGAAGGGTACTCGGAACGAAGATGATCTTCTCGTTCCCAGGTAGCTTCTCGGTCGGTGTGATGTGACCACTTGACTTTCAGAAATTTGATGGACTTGTTGCGGGTCTTGCGCTTGGTTTCTTCGAGAATAGCAACTAGGTGCTCTCGGTAGGACAGGTCTTGTTGAAGATCAATCTCTTCAAACGGAATCATCCGCTCAGGTGTCTTGAAGCATTTGCGGAGTTGAGACACATGGAACACATCATGAACATTGGCGAAGTTGGAAGGGAGCTCAAGTTGATAGGCTAGGTCGCCTCTTTTGCCAAGAATCTTGAAAGGCCCGACGTATCTAGGAGTAAGCTTTCCTTTGATACCAAATCTTTGGGTGCCTTTCATCGGAGACACACGGAGATAGACATGATCACCAATGTTGAAAGCCAAATCACAATGCTTGCCGTCATAGTAGCTCTTCTGACGCGACTGAGCGGCCTTGAGATTCTCACGTATGACTTTGCACATTTCTTCGGCTTCTGAGATCAAGTCATTGCCAAGAAGTTGACGTTCGCCTGTTTCAGACCAGTTGAGAGGGGTACGGCACTTTCTGCCATAGAGGATTTCAAACGGGGCTTTACCGGCACTTGCTTGAAAGCTGTTGTTGTAAGAGAACTCGGCAAATGGAAGGCAGTCTTCCAATCTTTGCACATCTCATGTAAAAGAGGGGATTGTAAACATAAAAATAGTTGGCTTACACTCGCCACGTCACACAAATACAATACATGTCTCAATCATCATACATTAAAACATCACATAGCAGCAATTATATCGGGATGCACTCTTGCAACGGGAAAACAAGCATCTAGATGACTTCCAACATGCATGAAACCAAAAGATAAAACGTAGTGCTAATCACCACGAACGCCTGGACATGTCATTTGCGCGAAACGGACATCCACACAAAAAGTTAGAGCAGTTGCAAGATAGCATCAGAGATCACAAAAACTGGACTTAGGGGTAGAATCAACCTCAAGATCTCAGATATGAGAAGTCAATGGGATTCGGGCCAGATCTGGAGAAAGGCGGCGGCCCAGCGGAGCGGCTGTGGCGGCGGCCCAGGCGAGGAGCGGCCCGGCGCGGAGAGGCTTCGGTGGCGTGGGCCTCACGGGGCGAGGCGGCGGCCCGCTGCGGTGGAGGGGCGCGGCCCGGCGAGTGGGCCGGCCTGGAGCGGACGGTGCTGGCCCGCGGGAGGGGCGCCTGGCGATGGCCCAGCGGCTGGCTGCGGAGGAGGGGAGCCCGGTCGCTGGCTCGGGACCCGGTCGGAGGAGCGAAGCGGGAGGGGCGAGCTGGGCCGCGGTGGCGAAGGGGGGCCCAGCCACGGCGAAGTGGTCCTGCGGGGCGCCTGGCTGCGGTGCGAAGGGAGGCGCGGGGTGGTGGTGCGATCGGGGCGCTGGGCCGGTGCGGAGGAGGGGAGGCCCAGCCACGGCCCGGCGAAGTGGTCCACGAGCCTCCCGATCGATCGGTCGAGGAGACTCCAGCGGCGGCGTGCGTTGACCTGCGGTGGATCGAGGCTGGATCGACTGGTTCCCTCGGGAGGAGCTGCCAAGTGGAGAGAAGGGGGTGGCCAGATCCAGAATTTGAGGTGGAGAAGTGGGGAAGAAGGAGCTAGGGTTAGGGATGCCCAAAATGGACATGGGGGGGGTGTTATAAATAGCAGTTTCTAGGGTTAGGGGGAATTTAGGTGTGTTTAGAGCCCTCCGATCAAGATCCGACGGATCCGATCGCGGGGGAAGTTTAGATGGGCCTAGGAGAGGGTAGTGGGCTGCTGTAGGGGTGTTTCGGCCACAAGTGGAGGCACTTTGGACCCACACGAATAACTGTTGGGATAGCAAACGGAGTCCAAACGCGACGAGATTTGACAGGCGGGTTACACACAACAAAACAACAACACACGACAAGTCTCGCGGCACACCGGTAACGTTACACGGCCAAACAACAAAGTAGGTCTACGGGAAGCCACGGACACGTGAGGGAGCTCCGGAACGCGAAACGGACAACGGGAAGGAACACGCGGAACCGGATGCAACCGACAACACAAATGCAATGCGATGCACATGTCTACATGATATGAATGAATGCCACACACGCACAGAACAAAACGACGAAAACCCGAAAGACAAAGAACCCGGAATGGAAATAGATGAAGCCGGAGATATATTATATGCCCAAAAGGGAAAGTATTACATCCGGGGCATTACAGTCTCTAATCCATGCCATGCCAATCATTGAACTTCTTGAAATATTTAACTTGAATGGATATTTGTTCAATGAGATATATGTTGTTATTAATTACCAAAACCACCCAGGGATTAGTTGCACTTTCAATCTCCCCCTTTTTGGTAATTGATGAGAACATATAGATCAAAGCTTCGAGAAATGATAACAAGAGTGGAATACATCGTCGCTTTGAGAAGTATGTGATAAGCAAGAGCTCCCCCTAAATTTGTTCATCATTTAAGATTTTCTTTTGAATGCAAATGCATAATCGATTAGGATCATGGGTTACTCTTCCATGTCACATACATCTTGGTGGAGCGATCGAAATGATAACATTTAAGCAACAAGCACTCATCACCAAAATAAACAAGTGAATGATCATACACAATCATGCAAGCACACGTTAAGCATAGTATGATCAACCACATAAATATCTCACGAGCATAAGCAAATTGTAGCAATAATCAAACAAACTGAGTAGCAAGAAAATACCAACAAAGAGAAGCAAAACTCTCTCTCTCTCTCGAAGCCTAATGATCTATACAATTTCTCCCCCTCTAGTAACAAGTTACCAAAAAGCTCGAAAATGCATAGTGCTATACGGCACTCTAGGCACAATCTCCAGGAGCTACTGAAGAAGTCTTCTCGCTGGTGGCTCCAGTGTTCGTAGATGGCGTGGAGATAAGAGCATCCGCAAACGCTTCAGATGAAGTCTGTGGAGCTGGAGGAGTTGATACTGGAGGTACAACTGTGGCTGTGGCTGCAGGTGCTGAAAGTGTAGGCCTGGGCTCGACAACTGGCACAGCTGAAGATCTTGGTCCTCTTGGGACTCTCTGGAAAGCATCAGTGGTATCTCTGTCCTCTGCATCTTCCTTAAGCTTTTCCACAACAATTTGTATCCCAGTGATCTTTACATAAAGATCATAGAATTTTGTTTCAACTATCCTCTCAAGACTCTCTTAACTCTGAGTCAAACTGGCCAGGCTCTTCTCGATCCTCAGAGTGGCCTCAAGCAGATGGCTGAGCTGATCTTGCTTGGTCTTGGGGACTCTAGAAGCACTTGCTGCTTTTGTTGCTTTAGCTTTCTCTATCTTCTCTTGGTCTTCAACTGATGTAGGATGTGATGCATCCATGACAACCTCATTGTCCTCGAAATTTGTCCTAAGAGGTAGATGCCTCTTGTCAAGTAGATATGTCATGTTTTCTAGCCTAGAGTTGATCAACATCTGAATGTGAGGGGCATATCCACAAGATCTCTTTTGGTCTGCTGCAGTTCTCTTGATTGTCTCAACAATGAGGCTCATGACTTTGAATTTCTCCAAAACATCAAACATGTGAAGCAAGTTGATAGAGTGACCACAGATCATCCTATGATCTCCTGACTTGGGCAAAAGAGTGTGCCTCAAGATGATATTGATAGTGGTTAGTCCACACAACAAATGATATCTTCAAGTCCTTCTCTAGGATAGGCTTGTACATGTCCATAGAATTACGATCCTTCCTAGGCTTAGCATATACATCTGTGTAGTTCTCATCTTCCTTGGGTGCATTGATCAAATTTTCCCTTTCTGAGATTGTTGATTGATATCTAGTGCCTTCTGTCATCCAGACAATCCTTCCATGAGGATAGAAATGAGCAGTGGAGTAGAATTGCATAATCATCTCATCATTCCATCTGGTTAGCTTCTAGCCAACAAAATTATCAACATTATTCATTCTGAAACGCTCATGCACATGGGGAAAGTAATCTGCATGCTTGTCAATGTACTTCCAGTCAACCCATTGCATGTTGCAGACTATAGGCTTCTTGTCCAAAAGGACAGTCTCATAGAAATATTGCTGTTCTTTGGTGTGGAACCTGTAATCAACAACAGTTCTTCTTCTTGAAGCATAGGGATCAGTCTGTCTCCCAAGTCTCAAACCTACATCCTTTCTCAGTTTCATGTTTTTAGCAACTAGATGAGCATCATTATGATCTAGTATTTTTGGCTTGAGCTTCCTGAGCATCATAGACTCATCATCATCAGAAGAGTCTTCTCCTTGAACTTAATCTTCCTATGGAACTTCTGGCACTGGGGCCTTGTTCTTCTCACCAGCAGGGATGTCTCTGGTGGATCTCTTGGGTGCTGAAGGCTTGGGGGCAGCTTTGGGCTTAGATGGAGCAGCCCTAGACTTGATGGCATCCCCCATCAGCTTCAGAGTCTTTGCAGAAGGTGCAATAGGCTCTTCCTCTTCCTCATCAGCATCCTCAACATCATCCCTCATGGATGGTGTTCCAATGACTCTGGCAGTTGTCTTCTTGACTCTCTCTTTCCCCTTCTTTCCTCCAGCAGCCTCATCATCTCTTGATTCAAGAGTGAATTCCATGGTTTCTTGAGTTGAGGCTCTGGCTTTTGACATAGGAATCCTCTTGGCAGGAGCTTTCTTGTTCAAACCAGGCTTGACAGTTCTAGCAATTTCCTCCTTTCTCATAGGCTGCTTCTTGGAAGTGACCTCTTGAGCCAAAAAATCCTCATCTTCACTGTCAGAATTTCTCTTCTTCCTTGTCTTGGTGGCAGCTTTTGGCAGGTTGCTGGGTGTGCTTGTGCTACTTTCATTATAGCTGATGTTGGAGGGACTAGTGCCCTCACTGAGATTTGCCTGCTCCTCTGACCTGTTCTGACTGTCACAGTTGTCTAACATCTCTGACACTGACCCTGTGAATAGATATGTATATGTAGAGTAGATGAGCATCACAAAGCACAACTATTTTGGCAAAAAGTTGACACAAAAACCTAACTTTAGATTTCTACATATAGCATTTCGGAGCTACCGATAGGACTAACTCGGTGACACTGAAGCATCAACATAGTCTAAACATCCAATTTTGGTCAGACCGAAATGAAGTTCGGTGACTCCGAGATGCTAGGGTTTCACAAAGATAGTGAACTCGGTCGCACCAATTTGTACACTTCGATCAGACCGAGTAGTACATGTGCAATGGCCTGGGACAAACCGGTGAGACCGATTTCTTTAGATCGGTCGGTCCGAGATGAATTCTGCGGAAACCTAACCCTAAATTTTTGCATTGTATCAACTCTAAAGGAAGTTGTGAGTGGATAGAGTAATCTCAGTCGTGGCTAGAAACATGGCATTAATCCTCGTGCAAGAATCGGAGTTAAAGATAGCACAAAGAGCTCGAGTCCGTACCCTAACTTGGCGACAAACTCGCTACGACGACAACAACGGTGGAGATTCCCGTTGGCGGTGGCGAAGACCAGCGGCAGGAGGACGCTGGCGATGACGGAGACGATCCTGAGACCAAGGGGGTGGCAGAGCTGGGTATGCGCATTTGAGGGTTTGAAGGAATTTCCAAAATTCAACCCGCGGAGATATATATACCCAGTCACCGTCGATGTGACTGAGTGGAATGACTCGGTGGCACCGAGATGCAGAATCACAAGTGGTTACTGCAACTCGGTGTGACCGAACTGTTCTAATCGGTTGCACCAAGGTTAAAACCTAGATCAACTTAATGATTTCGGTGAGACTGAATGGGATGGTTCAGTCAGATCGATAGGCATTAATAGGTTTTGGAATTTAGGCCCTTGATGGATCGGTGACACCAAGTGCTCCTCACCCGGTGGGTCCGAATTCGACTTGTTCAAACTTTGTGATGTAGAATGAATAGAGTTTGAGACAAGAAAAGCATAGATAGCTAGAGGAAGTACTTAGGCATTCTGGTCCATCCATTTGGCAAAAGAAAAAAACCAAACAATCAAAGCAACAAATGGGTGTCCTCGAATGGAGAAAAAAATATGCAACCAACATGCTCACACAATAATATGGCAAATAAAACATGTGGCAAAGCATGCACAAACACCCTAGCATCTATCAAGCAATTGGCGATGACTAGGTCATCCATATATGAGTATATTGACTTAGGAGTCAAATGAGAACATTTGATCATAGGTCATACTCATCGTTTAAGACAAGTGGGGTTACCATTTTACATAAAGCATTGTTGTGTTCACATAATTAGAGTTGCTTTAGCTCAGTTCTTAGAGTAAAGCTCCCCCTAGATGTGATATCCCCCTTAGAGGGACGAGCTAACCTTGGGTTTTGTCGATGATGACTTCATGTAGGTGTTGAAGATGTGGATGCTCAATGTTGATGTAGATCATTTGGAGCAATCCATTGGAGTGAGTTGCACTTTCAATACCTACATGGGTTAGTCCCACAAGGAACATACAAGGATATCCATAGACATAGAGTGAAGCACACACATAATTATGTCCATGAAAGCATTAGATTACCTTGTCCCATGTCTTACCAACAAGAGGGTTTGTGACTCCTTGAACTAGTGTAAGACATGGAAGTTGATTGCACTTGTCCTTGCCAAAATGAATATGAGTGAAATATGTTGTCGGAGTCACCCTCAAGAACTCTCTAGTCCTTCTTATTTGGGATCCACATCAACTTGACGGGAATCCTCGGAGTTGCAGTCGTACTTGATGAGGTAGAACTTGAAGTAGTCTTGGGAACCCACTTGACCAAGGCCTCAGGAGCTTCTTCAAATGAGTCAATCTCTTCTTGAAGCTTGTCCTTGCACTTTTGATTGTGGTCTTTTGGTGGAAGATCGTATTGAGTTTGTGTTCCCTTGAAGGAAGTAGGGTCATACTTCTCTTGTTGAGGAACAAACTTTGTCTTGGGGTATTGATCTTCTTCCCACTCAACTCCGTTGGCATTGAACTTTCGTTCAAAACCAACACCTTGATTCTTCCGGTGCCTTCCTTGCTTGCGTACAATTTCCTCAAATTGCTTACTCTCGGCAAGACTCTTGTAAACACCTTTCACTATAATTCCCTTAAATAAGCTATTTTCTTGATCAAGTGTAACATGGCTAAGAGGATCATTAGTGGAATCAAGAGAACTACCAGAAGCAACAATATTGGATTTAACATGATAATTGTTACTACTAGAGGAATAATCTTTCTTGTTCTTATTGCTAGATTTTACTTGAGGCTTACAAGTAGACAAGAGTAAATGCTTGGCAATGTAAGAAGAACTTATATTTCGAAGATCATCATTGATTTCCTTTAAGAACCCATGTTCTTGCTCTAAGTTGAGCTTCTCGAAGCGTAGCTTCTCATGAGTTTTTAAAAGTTCTCGATGATCCTCTAAGGTAGTTTCATGAGCTAACTTAAGAGTGTTTAGTTCTTTAGTTAGACTCTCAATATCCTTCTTATCATTATCATTCGTTTCATCTTGATTAGCATGATTAATAGCGATTTCATCATAGTTTTCATCACTAGTGCTACCAACAAGTAAATCATCATCTCCTAGCAAATTATCTTCATCACTATTGAAATCAAGATATTCGAGGTGTGATACCTTAGGGCCTTTAGCCATGAAGCATCTTCCAATTCCTTCATTAGGTGAGTCAAATATATCGTAGGAGTTGGATGACACAAGAGCAATTCCGGCAACACCTTCATCTTGAGTATCTTCGGAGCCGGAGTGATAGCTTCTCTCGGAGTAGTCATCGGAGTTGGAACCGGATACCCATTCACCAACATGAGCTTGATGTCTTCGTTTTGTGTACCTCCTTGATGATTTGTCCTTCCTTTCCAAATCCTTGCTTCTACGAGAGGGTCTTCGTTCATAACGATCATCTCTACTCCTTCTCTCTCTTGGTGGTGATTCATCTCTTTTACTTCTTATTTTGGGAGAATCTTCTGTTCTCTTGTTTGGAGACGTACACTCATTCGAGTAGTGTCCGGGTCTTCCACAATTGTAGCAATTGCGATCACGACAAGAAGATCGTTTGTCATTGTAGAACTTTGACTTGGAACTTCTCTCTTTGCTTCTATTCTTGTAGAATTTGTTGAAGTTCTTCACCATTAAGCTCAATTCTTCATTCAAGACTTGTTTCTCACTTGATGTGGTAGGAGCATCACATGAGGCTTTGTAAGCGCCACTAGACTTGTTGTGAAGCTCTTCCTTATCCTTGTGTGACATCTCATGAGCAACAATTCTACCAATGACTTCCGGCGGCTTGAGATCTTCGTAGTTGGGCATCATTTGGATCAAAATGCACACCATACCATATTTTCCATCCAAGGCTTTGCTAACCCACAAGTATAGGGGATCGCAACAGTTTTCGAGGGTAGAGTATTCAACCCAAATTTATTGATTCGACACAAGGGGAGCCAAAGAATATTCTCAAGTATTAGCAGTTGAGTTGTCAATTCAACCACACCTGAAAGACTTAATATATGTGCTACTTCTCAAGCATGCGCTGTTTTCTCTCGAAGAGGAAAGGGTGATGCAGCACAGTAGCGTAAGTATTTCCCTCACTTTTTGAGAACCAAGGTATCGATCCAGTAGAAGACCACGCGCGAGTCCCTCGTACCTACACAAACAAATAAGAACCTTGCAACCAACGCGATAAAGGGGTTGTCAAGCCCTTCACGGCCACTTGCAAAAGTGAGATCTGATAGAGTTGATAAGATAATATTTTTGGTATTTTTGATATGTAAACTGAAAGTAAAGATTGCAAAACAAAAGTAAAGTAAAGATAAATAGTTGATGGAAGATTAATATGATGAAGATAGACCCGGGGGCCATAGGTTTCACTAGTGGCTTCTCTCATGATAGCAGATTTCTACGGTGGGTGAACGAATTACTGTCGAGCAATTGATAGAAAAGCGCATAGTTATGAGAATATCTAGGCATGATAATTGTATATAGGCATCATGTCCGTGACAAGTAGACCGAAACGATTCTGCATCTACTACTATTACTCCACACATCGACCACTATCCAGCATGCATCTAGAGTATTAAGTTCCTAAGAACAGAGTAACACCTTAAGCAAGATGACGTGATGTAGAGGGATAAACTTAAGCAATATGATATAAACCCCATATTTTTATCCTTGATGGAAACAATACAATACATGCCTTGCTGCCCCTGCTGTCATTGGGAAAGGACACCGCAAGATTGAACCCAAAGCTAAGCACTTCTCCCATTGCAAGAACTACCGATCTAATAGGCCAAACCAAACCGATAATTCGAAGAGACTTGCAAAGATATTTAAATCATGCATAAAATATTTCAGAAAAGAATCCAATATTGTTCATAGATAATCTTGATCATAAACCCACAATTCATCGGATCTCTACAAACACACCGCAAAAGGAATTACATCGAATAGATCTCCAAGAAGATCGAGGAGAACTTTGTATTGAGATCCAAAGATAGAGAAGAAGCCATCTAGCTAATAACCATGGACCCGAAGGTCTGTGGTAAACTACTCACAACTCATCGGAGATGCTATGGTGTTGATGTAGAAGCCCTCTGTGATCGATGCCCCCTCCGGTGGAGCTCCAGAACTGGCCCCAAGATGGGATCTCATGGGCACAGAAGGTTGCGGCAGTGGAATTAGGGTTTTGTGGTGCTCCCCGATGGTTCCAGGATACGTAGGTATATTGTAATGCCCAGGATGGGACTATACCTCCTACGTGTCGAGGCACGACTTAAAGGTATAAGCCCATCCTAGAATGATCTCAAATTTGGTATCTTTGCATGACTCATGTAAAAGAGGGATTAAATTGCAAAAGGAGATAGTTGGCTTACACTCGCCACTTCACACAATAATACATAAGCAATACATCATTCAAAACATCACAGCCCATCTAAGGGTAAGATCCAAAAGCAAGATACCAAAACAACATAAAGCCACAGGTCAAGATCGAATCCTAGTAGAAACCACTATTGATCGTCGAAACGTAACAAGCATACGGCCAAACTCTTCATCGAGCTCCCAGTGAAGAACTTGAACCAGCTCCTGCATCATTCTCGGCTGAACCTGCATCTGGTGTTGTAGTATCTGTGAGCCACGAGGACTCAGCAATCCCATAACCATGGGTATCAAGACTAGCAAAGCTTTATGGGTAGGAAGAGGTAAAGTGGTGAGGTTGCAGCAGCGACTAAGCAATATATGGTGGCTAACTTACGAGTACCAGAATAAGATGAGCATCTACGCAAACGGTCGCAAATGTAGTGATCGCTAAAGATCCTAACTACATACGAATCAAACATAACCCCACCGTGTTCTCTTCTCAAAGTGAAAAGAGACAGTCACGGTTACTCACACAGTTGTGTGTTTTACTTCGGATCCTCTGTCAAGTTTTCTACAACCGGACATTAACAAATTCCAATCTGCCACATAACCGTGGGCACGGCTTTCGAAAGATCATAACCCTGCAGGGGTGTCCCAACTTAGCCCATCACAAGCTCTCACGATTAGCTGAAGTGATAAATATAATATCATCACTCCTTATCTTAGGGAAAATCCGATCAGGCTCGGCATCCCGGTAGCACAAGTCATTTCGACAATGGTAAAACAAGTCCAGCAAGACCTCCCGGCGTGCCGACACCCTGATAGTAGCCGCGCGTATCTCATCTCAGGCCACGACCGGATGAGCACAGCGTACAGCAACCGAAGACCCCAAATAACTGGGTGGCACCGCACACGACTCTATTTGGGACCAACACCATCAGCACTGGCCCCCCTGCTACGTAGAATTAAGAATCCTCGGGGACGCGACCCCCTATGCAAATTTAATTAATTAATTAAGTTGTTATTATGAGGCAAATTAAAACCAATGTTGGGCCTTGCTGGAGGAGTTTTATTCAAAGTCGAACTGTCAAGGGGTCCCCATTACACCCATCGTGTAAGGAACGCAAATCAAGGAACATAATGCCGGTTTATCGGCGCCTAAGGTGGCATGAGTGGAACAAAACACCGAGCAAAAGGCCAAGCCTTCCACCCATGCCCAGTATATAGGTGTGTTAATATTAATTATAGATATTGTGATATCTCCAACAACAAGTTCCCTCCTGGAACGAACTTCATCTTCACCTGCAACTAACAACGCTATAAGAGGGGCTGAGCAAGCGGGTAACATAGCCAAACAGTGGTTTTGCTAGGAAGGTGTCAAGGTTAGAGGTTTCATGGCAACAAGGAGAGGCTGACATAAAAGATGGGTAGCGCGACATGTAACGATAGCATCGAGACAACTAAGCATGACAATGGTAGTAAAGGTATCCAAGGGTATGATCATCTTGCCTGGGAATCCCGCAAGGAAGAAGAACAAGTCCATGAAGAAGACGGAGCAACAGTCGAGCGACTCCCCACAACTCCGGAACGAAACCGAAGCTAACAAGAGAAGCAACCGGAAAGAAGGAAACAACACGGTAAAAACACAAGCATAAGCATGTCATGATGCACAAGCAAGCATGATGCATGTCCGGTTTAATTATGCATGGCATGGCAAAGTGCACAAACAAAACTACAAGTTAAGTGGAGCTCAATATGCAACGAGTTGCATATTGACGAAACACCACATGTTAATTATTTCGTTGACTCCCGTTATTTACAAGACAAGATTAAATGTTTTCAACATAGCAAGAGGTGAAGCATAATAAAACTACACGATTTAGGCATTTTAAATGAGGCCGGAAATAACAACAACAAATTCCGGAAAATCCCCATGAGCATGTTTAGTAATTATAAGCAACAACAATTAAACATTCTCATGTTGTTATCATGATGCGGATGACATGATCAAGTTTATGCAATTATATTAAAAGGGAACAAGAGAGATATGAAGCACTTGTCACCGTGGTGGAAGGAAAGGGTGCCACGGCAACGATCCGAAAATGATGCAACGCATCATATCGGTTCCGGTATCTCGTTGAGAGACCGGTGCAAAAGGTAACGGAGAGCGAGACATGGAAGATGATAAGGTGGGGTGATCCCGTCACCGGATTCCCACGAGTCGGCGACGAGGCAACCGAGGAACATGACAAAAGGTCGAAACGGGCACGGAGCACACAAGGGAAACATTCCATACAACACAAGCATCACACGGGTCACGTCTCAGGGTTATACCTTCGGAACAATCGTTTCGGGGCGGTTCGAGATCGTAGAGGAAGGAGTCGTTCTCACGAGTCATAGAGGAAGTAGTGGTTCACGTTTCCGAAGAGGAAGTAGTTGTCCCCGTTCGGAGAGGAAGTAGCCGTTCACATTCCGTTTCGGAGAGGTACTTGTCGTTCACATGGCGGTAGTGGAAGTAGTGGTACACGAGTCGTGGTACACGGGGCGACGGTAGTGGTACATGCCGTAGAGGGAAGTAGTTGTTCTCGTTCATCGGAGAGGAAGTAGTTGTACACGAGGTCGCCAACGAGTAGTCGTTCCGTTCGTAGAGGTACTTGAGGGTCTCGGCGACGGTAGTGGTACACGGCGACGGTAGTCGTTCGGGTCGTCGTGGTACTTGGTCGTGGTACTTGTCGAAACCCGCATCGGATGTAGTCGTTCCCGTGCGTCGAGGTACTTGTCACGTCGTGGAACTTGCGTTTCTCCTTGTAGTCGTACACGATTCTTGCGTAGAGGTACTTGGCTCGGCGATAAACTTAACAAAATCTGCTGGACCAAAACAAAAATACAAGGCCAACGAAGAAGCACAGCAGCAGCAGGCTAGGCGGCGCCGGAGGCCGGAGCAGGGGCTTGGGGCGACGGATGCTGAGGCGAGGAAGAGGTCACCGAAGGGAGGCGCTCGGGCCACTGGAGGGAGGATGCAGCGAGGCGCGGACGGAGGGAGGTCTCGGGCGCCGGCGCGGAGAAGGCAAGCGCTGGCTGGTGCTCAGGCGCTGCGGCCTGGCCGGCCCTGGTGCGGCCATCTCGCGCTGGAGATGCGGTGGTGGCGAGGCAAACGGAGGCTGGGGCCGGAGGCGTGCTGGAGCCCTGGAGATGGAGGGCGTTCGAGAGGAGGAGGGCCCCTGGCCGAGGAGGAAGGACGGGGCCGTCGCGGCGCTGCTCTTGGCCGACCCGCGGCGCAGGAGGCGACGGAGGACCTGGGGAACGGGGCAGAGGGAGAAACCAGGCGCTGGGGTCGGGCTCCTGGCGATGGAGAACGGAGGGAGGCGGACGAGGGAATCGGGCCTCTGCGCGAGGAGACGGCGTCGCTGGCTTGCGCCAGAGGAGGAGGGGGCGCTCGGGGTGCTGGGAGATGGCTCGCGCGTGAAGGAGAGAGCGAGAGGGAATGGGAGATGGGGCGAGGCGACGGGGATCGGGCAGAGCGAGTGAGCGCTCGATGAGGAACGGTCGCTGGCGGCGGGGTGCGGGAAGGAGCGACGGGAGAGGGTGCGAAGGCTGAGGGAGCTAGGGTTTAGATGGCAGGCTGGGCCTAGCAGGCCGACTGGGCTGCTGGGGGAGTCAGGAGGAATGGGGCCAGGGCGGCCTGGAGAGGTGGCTGTGGCCTAAGGGCCCCTTCTGCCTTTAAATTTCTGCCATCTCACAAAATACAGAAAAAATAGCCAAGAAGAAAAGAAAGAGAAGAAGGAGGGGGTTAGGGCAAAACTAGCACAAATGTTATCTTTTTCTCGGGCATCATAAAATGAGCAAAGTCCGAGAAAATGGAAAAGGCGTGATCGGAAAAATAATTCAAACATATTTGAGTTTAATTCAAATAGTTTTGAACTAAGACTTGATTATTGAAGTCTCCAAAAATGTTCGAATTTTCGGAGGAACCTCGATAAATAGGAAAAGAATTATAGGGAGGGTTTTTACGGTGAAACTTGAATCAAAAGATGTCTGGAGAAAAAATGCAAGTGTGTTGGGTTATTCCGAAGCAAATGGAATATTTTAATATAGCTCCCTAAAATATTGAGAGACTTTTATATGTTATAAAGAGAAGTCACCTTCCCTCGATTTAAATGGACCGAAGGTCCATACAATTTATTTAGGTTGAGATGCAAAAATTAAAATGACATGAAGGCATGATGACATGATGCAATGCAAAAATAAATAACACAAGCTCAAAAGAAACACACGGGCAACCCGGAACATCTGGAATCTTCGGGAATCTTCTGGAATCTTCTGGGACGTCGGTCTTCGGGCGTCACAACTCTCCCACACTAACAGAGGATCTCGACCCGAGATCCTAGAGATATCACCGGGTAAAAACGGAATAGGAAGAGGTAAAACAAAGTTGCTTCTTTGACAGACGAGTGAAACCAAAGAACCTTGAGAGGTTGAACAATCTTTAAAGAAAGAATACAACGGAGATGAACGAAGTTGAGAGCACTCCGGTAAAAGGAGGAACAAGGAACATACGGGAACCTTGTAGGTTGACAGACATGAATAAAGAGGTTACGATCCAAAGAATATGAAACTGCAACGGTATAGCCAAGGAATAAGAATGACAGAATTTGGACAGCACTCTGTCTGAAAAATGGAAGGAATTAATAAGAACTTGCCAAGTTGGGAAGATACTTGATGAAATCAACAACATATAGCTTCTGAAACAATTGAAAGAATGACCCAAGGGGTAAGAAAGACTCATACAGCACTCCGGTTAAAAGACATGCAAGACTTGTTAAGATGAGAGAACTAGAATGAAGAATACCACACTCTAGTTAACTGGATAAGCAAAAGAAATGATATGCTCTTGATGAAAACGATATGAAGGTCCAAGAGAGCAATATCACAATGCCTCCGGAATGAAAGAATAGAATATAGATCCATGAAAGAATTGAACGGAGAAGAAAATGACAACTTCTCTCAAAATTGAATTTGAAAGAGCATCCTTACGAAGAAGGGTTGAACGGAGTTGATTTAAAAAAAAATCAACAACGAAAGAATAAGCTCGTAGTGGGCTTATGGAAAATATCTCAAAATTATGAGGTGACAACCAGCCGCTAACTTAAACAATTGAATGGATTGAGATCAACAAGGAGATGAAAAATCTTATTTCACCGGAAAGGATAAATGAAGAACTTGGGACATTTATAAGCACCATAATTAGCAACAATCCTTAGGGAAAGCTTTAGGTGAAATACAACCCAAGATAACTCCAACAAATAAATTGAATGGTTGGAAAGATCTCCTGAACAAGGAAAATGATGGTTTTATATATCCCATTCTTGATAACTCGTGAATCATGAAACATGAATGAATTGTCAAGAATGACATAACACCATCTGAAAAGATAAGGTAGAAAGGATTGTAATTGGAAATCATGATGAAGAAAGCTTGAGCTCCAACAATAATCTTGATGAAGACTTCGAGGACGAATTAATTGATGATGAACCACCATGAAGAACTCCGGTAATGAAAGCATGAGAAGCGAAAGATGAAAAGAATAAGATTCAAGGCCTGCGATGAATTAGATGGAGCTTTGAAATGATATAATAGAAATAACTTGGAGCTCCGGAAAACAAGATGAACAACTTAGAACCGAGAATATGATATGATGAACAAGCTCCAGACAAAAGAATTAAATCACCTTGAAGGAATAAGAATAAGAATTATGTCATGCAGCTCCTTCACCAATTTACATTGATGACAAGCAACGGATTTGGCATACTACTTATTCTCGTTGCAAAGAATTAAAGAGAGATCTAGCACAAACTTGGGAATAATCTTGAACGACTCACCGGTAGGATTATGAAGAACAAATGAATTAACGATAACAACGGAAGGGTAACTTGAATGAACCACCGTAAAAATATGGAGACGAACGAAGAGACATCAATGAAGAATATTTGGAGGACGAAGTTGCAAACTGAGAACGAATAAATATTCTGAAATGATGGCCTTCGGAGGATCACAAAGAAAAGAATTCATGAAAAGCTTGAGAGAACGACCAAGATTTAAGAGAAACACTTCTCCGGTCTTCAATTGCTGAGAATGAAGACGAGAAATGCCATAAGAATTGTTGAGCACTCCGGAATGAACAATTAAAAAGGTTGAACCAATGATGAAAAGAATTTGAAAGCGGTCTTGGAGAAGGCCTGTGACTGATGGAGATCATTCTTACGTCACACTTTGAAAAAGAATTTAAGAATACTCCGGAAAAAATTAGAAGAGTCAGGTAAGATCCTGGAAAAGACCTGTGGGTTAGGGCCCACTCAAAGAAATCACCGTTGAAAAAGATTGCTGAAGAGATATTGCACCGGTTGAATTAAATGGCTTGAATAAGATGACAATCCTCAAAATAACTTGAACGAATTAAGAATGGAATTATGAATCTTCAGCACTCCGGATATGAATAGCAAGAGGAGAATGATTAATTGGTGCACCGGAATAAGAAAGCATTGTGAAATGAGGAAAAGGATGAGATCAACACCGAAATCTTGAATTACATCCACCGGCAGAATTTGAGAACAAAAGAATGATGAACTTGAAGCTCTTGAGCATCTTCACGATAATCACCGGATAAGAACATTGAAGGGAAGAATGAAGAAATATCACATGAATAAAATGGATACTTCATTTAAGAATTGCTGGCTCCAAGAAGAAAAAGGGGTGGGAGGGTGGGTAAAACAAAGACAACTTGAGATGATTGAAACAGACAAATCGTCAGATTTCTCAACGGCGTCCGTATGGAATAACTTGAAGAGAAGGCACACCGGTTGAAAGAATTAACATGAAAATCTCGATGGTCAAGAAGAATTAGCACTCCCATAGAAATATGAGAACACCGATTAGGAAAGGTATGGAATCAACATTTGACATCGAAGCAACTCGAATACCAGAATCAAAACGAAACAAAGGATAGATGTGTTTATGAAGAAGATTATGTTACACATATCTATCCGAACAGAGAATTGAATGAATGAATTCCGCAGGTACATCAACTTGTCGAGAAGCCACTTGGAGAACAAAAGGTAAATAAAAAGGAACAAGGAACAGATAGAACAAATACAAGATAGAAGTTTCGTTCGACATCTTCGTGCTGAAAGCTCATGGAATGTGTTACAAAAGGGTTTTGCAATCCCCGGATCAGCATAGCCAAGGACCCTTTAAGATGCAACTCCCGATCGGAACAAGTCCATAAAACCACTTCACTCAATGTAGAACCCCGAACTTCATATCGTGCACTCGTTGGAAGAATGCCTAGAACTACTGGATAAACCCACCTATAAATTTCCGAAAGATTCCAGTTATGCAATCAGGTGTTGGGGATACACGGGAAGCACCGCGCAATCAACTCTAAACCTACATCCAGGTGTATCCATCCTTCAACACATAACCAGTCTTTCTCGGAAACTGTTTACCTCGGACCTTCGAAAAGCATGCACTATACAAGCTATGGCAATACTCCCGAACTACCTCCCCAGTACTGGGTGATGTCGGGGTTATCTTGCCACTAACTGTATAGGAGAGTTTTCGATGTCGGCCGTCTTAAGTATTCTAGTACCGCCGCGATGGATTTGTGACGACAACACCTCGGAGCTCAACTCCCCGGGACACTGCCACAACCCCTAATGACAGGAGGCATCGAGAACAATGTTCTCGTCACAAAGACATCGAAACAATCCAAACAATACTCGCGAGATCCTAAAAAAAATTTGGTGCATTTTTTTGAAAGTAGAAGAGGCAAGAGTAGTCGTCAGGAGTCCTCACCAGAATGAAAGGAGATGAGGAGCAAACAGAAATCCTACTCTCCGATATATATATAGGACTCAAAACATTTTCAGTGTGTGCCTAGACTCAACCGTCAACGATTCGATCAATCAGTGGGGGCTTCTAGGTCGGAGAAGGCTCTGAATACCAACTTGTAATGCCCAGGATGGGACTATACCTCCTACGTGTCGAGGCACGACTTAAAGGTATAAGCCCATCCTAGAATGATCTCAAATTTGGTATCTTTGCACGACTCATGTAAAAGAGGGATTAAATTGCAAAAGGAGATAGTTGGCTTACACTCGCCACTTCACACAATAATACATAAGCAATACATCATTCAAAACATCACAGCCCATCTAAGGGTAAGATCCAAAAGCAAGATACCAAAACAACATAAAGCCACAGGTCAAGATCGAATCCTAGTAGAAACCACTATTGATCGTCGAAACATAACAAGCATACGGCCAAACTCTTCATCGAGCTCCCAGTGAAGAACTTGAACCAGCTCCTGCATCATTCTCGGCTGAACCTGCATCTGGTGTTGTAGTATCTGTGAGCCACGAGGACTCAGCAATCCCATAACCATGGGTATCAAGACTAGCAAAGCTTTATGGGTAGGAAGAGGTAAAGTGGTGAGGTTGCAGCAGCGACTAAGCAATATATGGTGGCTAACTTACGAGTACCATAATAAGATGAGCATCTACGCAAACGGTCGCAAACGTAGTGATCGCTAAAGATCCTAACTACATACGAATCAAACATAACCCCACCGTGTTCTCTTCTCAAAGTGAAAAGAGACAGTCACGGTTACTCACACAGTTGTGTGTTTTACTTCGGATCCTCTGTCAAGTTTTCTACAATCGGACATTAACAAATTCCAATCTGCCACATAACCGCGGGCATGGCTTTCGAAAGATCATAACCCTGCAGGGGTGTCCCAACTTAGCCCATCACAAGCTCTCACGATTAGCTGAAGTGATAAATATAATATCATCACTCCTTATCTTAGGGAAAATCCGATCAGGCTCGGCATCCCGGTAGCACAAGTCATTTCGACAATGGTAAAACAAGTCCAGCAAGACCTCCCGGCGTGCCGACACCCTGATAGTAGCCGCGCGTATCTCGTCTCAGGCCACGACCGGATGAGCACAACGTACAGCAACCGAAGACCCCAGATAACTGGGTGGCACCGCACACGACTCTATTTGGGACCAACACCATCAGCACTGGCCCCCCCCTGCTATGTAGAATTAAGAATCCTCGGGGACGCGCCCCCTATGCAAATTTAATTAATTAATTAAGTTGTTATTATGAGGCAAATTAAAACCAATGTTGGGCCTTGCTGGAGGAGTTTTATTCAAAGTCGAACTGTCAAGGGGTCCCCATTACACCCATCCTGTAAGGAACGCAAAATCAAGGAACATAATGCCGGTTTATCGGCGCCTAAGGTGGCATGAGTGGAACAAAACACCGAGCAAAAGGCCAAGCCTTCCACCCATGCCCAGTATATAGGTGTGTTAATATTAATTATAGATATTGTGATATCTCCAACAACAAGTTCCCTCCTGGAACGAACTTCATCTTCACCTGCAACTAACAACGCTATAAGAGGGGCTGAGCAAGCGGGTAACATAGCCAAACAGTGGTTTTGCTAGGAAGGTGTCAAGGTTAGAGGTTTCATGGCAACAAGGAGAGGCTGACATAAAAGATGGGTAGCGCGACATGTATCGATAGCATCGAGACAACTTAGCATGGCAATGGTAGTAAAGGTATCCAAGGGTATGATCATCTTGCCTGGGAATCCCGCAAGGAAGAAGAACAAGTCCATGAAGAAGACGGAGCAACAGTCGAGCGACTCCCCACAACTCCGGAACGAAACCGAAGCTAACAAGAGAAGCAACCGGAAAGAAGGAAACAACACGGTAAACACACAAGCATAAGCATGTCATGATGCACAAGCAAGCATGATGCATGTCCGGTTTAATTATGCATGGCATGGCAAAGTGCACAAACAAAACTACAAGTTAAGTGGAGCTCAATATGCAACGAGTTGCATATTGACGAAACACCACATGTTAATTATTTTGTTGACTCCCGCTATTTACAAGACAAGATTAAATGTTTTCAACATAGCGATAGGTGAAGCATAATAAAACTACACTATTTAGGCATTTTAAATGAGGCCGGAAATAACAACAGCAAATTCCGGAAAATCCCCATGAGCATGTTTAGTAATTATAAGCAACAACAATTAAACATTCTCATGTTGTTATCATGATGCGGATGACATGATCAAGTTTATGCAATTATATTAAAAGGGAACAAGAGAGATATGAAACACTTGTCACCGTGGTGGAAGGAAAGGGTGCCACGGCAACGATCCGAAAATGATGCAACGCATCATATTGGTTCCGGTATCTCGTTGAGAGACCAGTGCAAAAGGTAACGGAGAGCGAGACATGGAAGATGATAAGGTGGGGTGATCCCGTCACCGGGTTCCCACGAGTCGACGACGAGGCAACCGAGGAACATGACAAAAGGTCGAACCGGGCACGGAGCACACAAGGGAAACATTCCATACAACACAAGCATCACACGGGTCACGTCTCAGGGTTATACCTTCGGAACAATCGTTTCGGGGCGGTTCGAGATCGTAGAGGAAGGAGTCGTTCTCACGAGTCGTAGAGGAAGTAGTGGTTCATGTTTCCGAAGAGGATGTAGTTGTCCCCGTTCGGAGAGGAAGTAGCCGTTCACATTCCATTTCGGAGAGGTACTTGTCGTTCACGTGGCGGTAGTGGAAGTAGTGGTACACGAGTCGTGGTACACGGGGCGACGGTAGTGGTACATGCCGTAGAGGGAAGTAGTTGTTCTCGTTCATCGGAGAGGAAGTAGTTGTACACGAGGTCGCCAACGAGTAGTCGTTCCGTTCGTAGAGGTACTTGAGGGTCTCGGCGACGGTAGTGGTACACGGCGACGGTAGTCGTTCGGGTCGTCGTGGTACTTGGTCGTGGTACTTGTCGAAACCCGCATCGGATGTAGTCGTTCCCGTGCGTCGAGGTACTTGTCACGTCGTGGAACTTGCATTTCTCCTTGTAGTCGTACACGATTCTTGCGTAGAGGTACTTGGCTCGGCGATAAACTTAACAAAATCTGCTGGACCAAAACAAAAATACAAGGCCAACGAAGAAGCACAGCAGTAGCAGGCTAGGCGGCGCCGGAGGCCGGAGCAGGGGCTTGGGGCGACGGATGCTGAGGCAAGGAAGAGGTCACCGAAGGGAGGTGCTCGGGCCACTGGAGGGAGGATGCAGCGAGGCGCGGATGGAGGGAGGTCTCGGGCGCCGGCGCGGAGAAGGCGAGCGCTGGCTGGTGCTCAGGCGCTGCGGCCTGGCTGGCCCTGGTGCGGCCATCTCGCGCTGGAGATGCGGTGGTGGCGAGGCGAACGGAGGCTGGGGCCGGAGGCGTGCTGGAGCCCTGGAGATGGAGGGCGTTCGAGAGGAGGAGGGCCCCTGGTCGAGGAGGAAGGACGGGGCCGTCGCGGCGCTGCTCTTGGCCGACCCGCGGCGCAGGAGGCGACGGAGGACCTGGGGAACGGGGCAGAGGGAGAAACCAGGCGCTGGGGTCGGGCTCCTGGCGATGGAGAACGGAGGGAGGCGGACGAGGGAATCGGGCCTCTGCGCGAGGAGACGGCGTCGCTGGCTTGCGCCAGAGGAGGAGGGGGCGCTCGGGGCGCTGGGAGATGGCTCGCGCGCGAAGGAGAGAGCGAGAGGGAATGGGAGATGGGGCGAGGCGACGGGGATCGGGCAGAGCGAGCGAGCGCTCGATGAGGAACGGTCGCTGGCGGCGGGGTGCGGGAAGGAGCGACGGGAGAGGGTGCGAAGGCTGAGGGAGCTAGGGTTTAGATGGCAGGCTGGGCCTAGCAGGCCGACTGGGCTGCTGGGGGAGTCAGGAGGAATGGGGCCAGGGCGGCCTGGAGAGGTGGCTGTGGCCTAAGGGCCCCTTCTGCCTTTAAATTTCTGCCATCTCACAAAATACAGAAAAAATAGCCAAGAAGAAAAGAAAGAGAAGAAGGAGGGGGTTAGGGCAAAACTAGCACAAATGTTATCTTTTTCTCGGGCATCATAAAATGAGCAAAGTCCGAGAAAATGGAAAAGGCGTGATCGGAAAAATAATTCAAACATATTTGAATTTAATTCAAATAGTTTTGAACTAAGACTTGATTATTGAAGTCTCCAAAAATGTTCGAATTTTCGGAGGAACCTCGATAAATAGGAAAAGAATTATAGGGAGGGTTTTTACGGTGAAACTTGAATCAAAAGAAGTCTGGAGAAAAAATGCAAGTGTGTTGGGTTATTCCGAAGCAAATGGAATATTTTAATATAGCTCCCTAAAATATTGAGAGACTTTTATATGTTATAAAGAGAAGTCACCTTCCCTCGATTTAAATGGACCGAAGGTCCACACAATTTATTTAGGTTGAGATGCAAAAATTAAAATGACATGAAGGCATGATGACATGATGCAATGCAAAATAAAATAAAATAACACAAGCTCAAAAGAAACACACGGGCAACCCGGAACATCTGGAATCTTCGGTAATCTTCTGGAATCTTCTGGGATGTCGGTCTTCGGGCGTCACATATATATAGAAGGAAGAGGCACGTCAGGGGAGCCACGAGGGGCCCACGAGGGTGGGGGCGCGCCCCTGCCCTCATGGCCATCTCGTTTGCTTCCTAGCGTGTACTCCAAGTCTTCTGTGTCGATATTGTTCCAAAACTAACTCTCCCGAAGGTTTCATTCCGTTTGGACTCTGTTTGATATTCCTTTTCTGCGAAACACTGACATAGGCAAAAAACAACAATTAGCACTCGGCCTTGGGTTAGTAGGTTAGTCCCAAAAATAATATAAAAGTGTAAAATAAAGCCCATCAAACATCCAAAACAGATAATATAATAGCATGGAACAATCAAAATTTATAGAAACGTTGGAGACGTATCAAGCATCCCCAAGCTTAATTCCTGCTCGTCCTCGAGTAGGTAAATGATAAAAACAGAATTTTTGACGTGGAATGTTAAGGAAATATGCCCTAGAGGCCATAATAAAGATGTTATTTGTATTTCCTTATATCATGATAAATGTCTTTTATTCATGCTAGAATTGTATTAACCGGAAACTTAGTACATGTGTGAATACATAGACAAAACAGTATGTCCCTAGTATGCCTCTACTAGACTAGCTCATTGATCAAAGATGGTTATGTTTCCTAGTCATAGACATGAGTTGTCATTTGATCAACGAGATCACATCATTAGGAGAATGATGTGATGGAAAAGACCCATCCGTTAGCTTAGCACTATGATCGTTTAGTTTTACTGCTATTGCTTTCTTCATGACTTATACATGTTCCTATGACTATGAGATTATGCAACTCCCGAATACCGGAGGAACACCTTGTGTGCTATCAAACGTCACAACGTAACTGGGTGATTATAAAGATGCTCTACAGGTGTCTTCGAAGGTGTTCGTGGTGTTGGCATATATCAAGAATAGGATTTGTCACTCCGAGTGTCGGAGAGGTATCTCTGGGCCCTCTCGGTAATGCACATCATAATAAGCCTTGCAAGCAAATGACTAATGAGTTAGTCACGAGATGATGTATTACGGAACGAGTAAAGAGACTTGCCGGTAACGAGATTGAACTAGGTATTGAGATACCGACGATCGAATCTCGGGCAAGTAACATACCGATGACAAAGGGAACAACGTATGTTGTTATGCGGTTCGACCGATAAAGATCTTCGTAGAATATGTAGGAGCCAATATGGGCATCCAGGTTCCGCTATTGGTTATTGACCGGAGAGATGTCTCGGTCATGTCTACATAGTTCTCGAACCCATAGGGTCCGCACGCTTAAACGTTCGTTGACGATATAGTATTTAATGAGTTATGTATGTTGGTGACCGAATGTTATTCGGAGTCCCGGATATGATCATGAACATGACGAGGAACTCCGGAATAGTCCGGAGATAAAGATTAATATATGGGATAATAGTGTTTGACCTCCGGAAGGGTTCCGAAATTCACCGGAAGGGGTTCCGGATGTTTCCCGAAGTGTTTGGGTACGAAAACACTTTATTTGGGCCAAAAGGGAAAGCACACAAGGTTTTTGGAAGGCGCAAAAGGAAGTTTTGCGAAGTCCAGAGGCCAGACGCCAGGGTCCCTGGCGTATGGGTCCAGACGCCGGGAACCTTGGCCTCTAGTCCTGGAGTCCGAGAAGGACTCTTGCCTTTCGGGTGAAACCGACTTTGTGAAGGCTTTTACTCCAAGTTTCGACCCCAAGGCTCAACATATAAATAGAGGGGTAGGGCTAACACCCAAGACACATCAAGATACACCAAGCCGTGTGCCGGCAACCCTGACCCTCTAGTTTATCCTCCGTCTAGTTTCTGAAGTGCTTGGCGAAGCCCTGCAGAGATTGTTCTTCATCAACAACCGTCACCACGCCGTCATGCTCCCGGAACTCATCTACTACTCCGCCCGTCTTGCTGGATCAAGAAGGCGAGGACTGTAGGGGAACGTAGCAGAATTCAAAAATTTCTACGCTTTCACCAAGATCCAACTAAGGAGACATCTAGCAACGAGCATATGAGAGTGCATCTACATACCGTTTTGTAGATCGCGAGCGGAAGCTTTCGAAGAAGCGTGGATGAAGTAGTCGTACTCTTCTCGTTCTTCGTCACCGATGATCTAGCGCCGAACGGACGGCACCTCCACGTTCAACACACGTCCGGTACAGCAACGTCACCTCCTTCTTGATCCAGCAAGGGGGGAGGAGAGGTCGTCGGATATCCAGCAGCACGACGGCGTGGTGGTGGATGCAGTGGAGAATCCTGCAGGGTTTCGTCGGCGCCCTGCGGAGGGAGTAAGAGGTGTGACGGGAGGGGGAGAGGCGCCAGAGACTTGGGTGCGGTTGCCCTCTCCCCCCCACATATATATAGGGGGCCAGGGGGGTGCGCCAGTCCCTGCAGATGGGATCTGCAAGGGGGGGCGGCGACCTGGGGGGGGGAGCCTTGCCCCCCAAGGCAAGGGGGGCGCCCCCTCCCCCTAGGGTTTCAACCCTAGGCGCATGGGGAGGGGGGCCCATGTGGTGTGCCAGCCCACCAGGGGCTGGCCACTTCCCCCACGCAGCCTAGGGGCCCCACCGGGATGGGTGGCCCCACCCAGTGGACCCCCGGGACCCCTCCGGTGGTCCCAGGACACTCCCGGTGACCCCCGGAGATCACCTGATGGCCGAAACTGGACTTCCTATATATCATTCTTTACCTCCGGACCATTCCGAAACTCCTCGTGACGTCCGGGATCTCATCCGGGACTCCGAACAACTTTCGGGTTGCCACGTGCATGTATCTCTACGACCCTAGCGTTACCGAACCTTAAGTGTGTAGACCCTACGGGTTCGGGAGACACGTAGACATGACCGAGACCACTCTCCAGTCAATAACTGACAGCGGGATCTGGATACCTATGTTGGTTCCCACGTGTTCCTCGATGATCTTCATCGGATGAACCACCGTGTCAAGGATTCACTCAATCCCGTATGTTATTCCCTTTGTCCATCGGTACGGTACTTGCCCGAGATTCGATCGTCGGTATTCCCGATACCTTGTTCAATCTCGTTATGGCAAGTCTCTTTACTCGTTCCGTAATCCATCATCCTTCGACTAACTCCTTAGTCACCTTGAGCTCATTTATGATGATGTCTTACCGAGTGGGCCCAGAGGTACCTCTCCGTCATACGGAGTGACAATATCCCAGTCTCGGTTCGTACCAACTCAACAGACACTTTCGGTGATACCCGATGCGTACCTTTATAGCCACCCAGTTACGTTGTGACGTTTGGCACACCCAAAGTATTCCTACGGTATCCGGGAGTTGTACAACCTCATGGTCTAAGGAATAAATACTTGACACCGAAAAGCTTATGCATTACGAACTATACGATCTCGTGCTATGCTTAGGATTGGGTCTTGTCCATCACATCATTCTCCTAATGATGTGATCCCATTATCACTGACATCACATGTCCATGATCAGGAAACCGTGATCATCTGTTGATCAACGAGCTGGTAACTAGAGGCTTACCAGGGACTCATTGTGATCTATATATTCACACATGTATCGCTGTTTCCGTACAATACAATTCAAGCATGAATAACAGACGGTTATCATGAACAAGGAAATATAATAATAATACTTTTATTATTGCCTCTAGGGCATATTTCCAACAGTCTCCCACTTGCACTATAGTCAATAATCTAGTTACATTGTGATGAATCGAACACCCATAGAGTTCTGGCGTTGATCATGTTTTGCCCGTGGAAGAGGTTTAGTCAACGGGTCTGCAACATTCAGATCCGTATGCACTTTACAAATATCTATGTCTCCATCCTGAACATAATTCCGGATGGAGTTGAAACGGCGCTTGATGTGCTTGGTCTTCTTGTGAAACCTGGGCTCCTTGGTAATGGCAATAGCTCCAGTGTTGTCACAGAAGAGAGTCATCGGGCTTGACGCGCTTGGAATGACTCCTAGGTCGGTGATGAACTCCTTCATCCAGACTCCTTCTTGCGCTGCTTCACAAGCAGCTATGTACTCCGCTTCACATGTAGAATGCGCCACAATGCTCTGCTTGCAACTGCACCAGCTGACCGCTCCACCATTCAAAATATACACGTATCCGGTTTGTGACTTCGAGTCATCCAGATCTGTGTCGAAGCTAGCATCGACGTAACCCTTTACGACGAGCCCTTCGTCACCTCCATAAACGAGAAACATATCCTTAGTCCTTTTCAGGTACTTCAGGATGTTCTTGACCGCTGTCCAGTGTTCCACACCGGGATCACTTTGGTACCTCCCTACCAAACTTATGGCAAGGTTCACATCAGGTCTGGTACACAGCATGGCATACATGATAGAACCTATGGCCGAGGCATAGGGAATGACACTCATCTTTTCTCTATCTTCTGCCGTGGTCGGAGAGTGAGCCTTGCTCAATCTCATACCTTGCAAAACAGGTAAGAACCCTTTCTTGGACTGATCCATATTGAACTTCTTCAATATCTTGTCAAGGTATGTACTTTGTGAAAGACCAATGAGGCGTCTTGATCTATCTCTATAGATTTTGATGCCTAATATGTAAGCAGCTTCTCCAAGGTCCTTCATTGAAAAACTTTTATTCAAGTAGGCCTTTACATTTTCCAAGAATTCTATATCATTTCCCATCAGCAATATGTCATCCACATATAATATGAGAAATGCCACAGAGCTCCCACTCACTTTCTTGTAGATACAGGCTTCTCCATAAGTCTGTATAAAGCCAAACGCTTTGATCACATCATTAAAGCGAATATTCCAACTCCGAGATGCTTGCACCAGCCCGTAAATCGAGCGCTGGAGCTTGCATACCTTGTTAGCGTTCTCTGGATCGACAAAACCTTCCGGCTGCATCATATACAACTCTTCCTTGAGGAAGCCATTAAGGAATGCTGTTTTGACGTCCATTTGCCATATCTCATAATCATAGAATGCAGCAATAGCTAACATGATTCTGACTGACTTCAGCATCGCTACGAGAGAGAAAGTCTCGTTATAGTCAATCCCTTGAACTTGTCGATAACCCTTAGCGACAAGCCGAGCCTTATAGATGGTCACATTACCATCCGCGTCTGTCTTCTTCTTAAATATCCATTTGTTTTCTATGGCGTGCCTATCATCAGGAAAGTCCACCAAAGTCCATACTTTGTTTTCATACATGGATTCTATCTCGGATTTCATGGCTCCAAGCCATTTATTGGAATCCGGGCCCGCCATCGCTTCTTCATAGTTCGAAGGTTCACCTTTGTCTAACAACATGATTTCCAGGACAGGGTTGCCGTACCACTCTGGTGCGGAACGTGCCCTCGTGGACCTTCGAAGTTCAGTAGTAACTTGATCTGCTTCTTCATGATCATTATCATCAACTTCCTCCCTTGTCGGTGCAGGCACCTCAGGAACAATTTCCCGTGCTGCGCTATTTTCAGGAGGGGTGACTGTCACCTCATCAAGTTCTACTTTCCTCCCACTCACTTCTTTCGAGAGAAACTCTTTCTCCAGAAAGCATCCATTCTTGGCAACAAAGACTTTGCCTTCGGATCTGTGGTAGAAGGTGTACCCAATCGTTTCCTTTGGGTATCCTATGAAGACGCATTTTTCCGATTTGGGTTCGAGCTTTTCAGGTTGAAGTTTCTTGACATAAGCATCACAACCCCAAACTTTTAGAAACGACAGCTTTGGTTTCTTGCCAAACCAAAGTTCATACGGAGTCGTCTCAACGGATTTTGACAGAGCCCTATTTAAAGTGAATGCGGCAGTCTCTAAAGCATAACCCCAAAAAGATAGCGGTAAATCGGTGAGGGACATCATAGACCGCACCATGTCCAACAGAGTACGATTTCGACATTCGGACACACCGTTACGTTGAGGTGTTCCGGGCGGTGTCAATTGTGAAACAATTCCACAATTCCTAAGGTGTGTGCCAAATTCATGACTTAAATATTCACCCCCACGATCTGATCGTAAGAACTTTATTTTTCTGTCACGTTGATTCTCAACCTCATTCTGAAATTCCTTGAACTTTTCAAAGGTCTCAGACTTGTGTTTCATCAAATAGATATACCCGTATCTACTCAAGTCATCTGTGAGGGTGAGAACATAACGATAGCCTCCGCGAGCCTCAACACTCATTGGACCGCACACATCGGTATGTATGATTTCCAATAAGTTGGTTGCTCGCTCCATTGTTCCGGAGAACGGAGTCTTGGTCATCTTGCCCAATAGGCATGGTTCGCACGTGTCAAATGATTCATAATCAAGAGACTCTAGAAGTCCATCTGAATGGAGCTTCTTCATACGTTTGACACCAATATGACCAAGGCGGCAATGCCACAAGTATGTGGGACTATCATTATCAACTTTACATCTTTTGGCATCTACACTATGAATATGTGCATCATCACGTTCGAGATTCATCAAAAATAAACCATTGACCAGCGGGGCATGACCATAAAACATATCTCTCAAATAAATAGAACAACCATTATTCTTCGATTTGAAAGAGTAGCCATCTCGCATAAGACGAGATCCAGATACAATGTTCATGCTCAAAGCTGGTACTAAATAACAATTATTAAGGTTTAAAACTAATCCCGAGGGTAGATGTAGAGGCAGCGTGCCGACGGCGATCACATCGACCTTGGAACCATTCCCGACGCGCATCGTCACCTCATCCTTCGCCAGTCTCCGCTTATTCTGCAGCTCCTGTTTTGAGTTACAAATGTGAGCAACCGCACTGGTATCAAATACCCAAGAGCTACTACAAGCGCTGGTAAGGTACACATCAATAACATGTATATCACATATACCTTTGACGTTGCCGGCCTTCTTGTCTGCTAAGTATTTGGGGCAATTCCGCTTCCAGTGACCCGTTCCCTTGCAATAAAAGCACTCTGTCTCAGGCTTGGGTCCATACTTTGGCTTCTTCCCGGCAACAGGCTTACCGGGCGCGGCAACTCCCTTGCCGTCCTTCTTGAAGTTCTTCTTACCCTTGCCTTTCTTGAACTTAGTGGTTTTATTGACCATCAACACTTGATGTTCTTTCTTGATGTCCACCTCCGCTGATTTCAGCATCGAATATACCTCGGGAATGGACTTCTCCATCCCCTGCATATTGAAGTTTAACACGAAGCTCTTGAAGCTTGGTGGGAGCGACTGGAGGATTCTGTCAACGACCGCTTCATCTGGGAGATTCATTCCCAGCTGAGACAAGCGGTTGTGCAATCCAGAAATCTTGAGGATGTGCTCACTGACAGAACTGTTTTCCTCCATTTTACAGCTGTAGAATGCGTCGGAGACGTCATATCTCTCGACTCGGGCATGAGCTTGGAAAACCATTTTCAGCTCTTCGAACATCTCATATGCTCGTGCTTCTCAAAACATTTTTGGAGCCCCGACTCTAAGCTGTAAAGCATGCCACACTGAACCAGGGAGTAATCATCACTACGCGACTGCCAGACGTTCAAAACGTCTTGGGTCGCATCGGGACCGGGTGCATCACCTAGCGGTGCTTCAAGGACATATGATCTCTTGGCAGCTATGAGGATAATCCTCAGGTTACAGACCCAATCCGTATAGTTGCTACCATTGTCTTTCAGCTTGGTTTTCTCTAGGAACGCGTTGAAGTTGAGGGAAACTTGAGCGTGGGCCATTTGATCTACAAGAGATATTGTAAAGAATTTAGACTAAGTTCATGATAATTAAGTTCATCTTAATCAAATTTTAATGAACTCCCACTCGGAATGACATCTCTCTAGTCATCTAAGTGATACACGATCCGAATCGACTAGCCCGTGTCCGATCATCACGTGAGACGGACTAGTCATCAACGGTGAACATCTTCATGTTGATCGTATCTTCTATACGACTCGTGTTCGACCTTTCGGTCTTCCGTGTTCCGAGGCCATGTCTGTACATGCTAGGCTCGTCAAGTGAACCCTAAGTGTATTGCGTGTGTAAATCTGGCTTACACCCGTTGTATGCGAACGTTAGAACCTATCACACCCGATCATCACGTGGTGCTTCGGAACAACGAACTTTAGCCACGGTGCATAGTTAGGGGGAACACAATTCTTGAAATTTTAGTGAGAGATCATCTTATTTACTACCGTCGTTCTAAGTAAACAAGATGCATAAACATGATAAACATCACATGCAATCAATTAAAGTGACATGATATGGCCAATATCATCTTGCTCCTTGGATCTCCATCTTCGGGGCACCATGATCATCTTGTCACCGGCTCGACACCATGATCTTCATTATCATGATCTCCATCATCGTGTCTTGAAGAAGTCGTCACGCCAACTATTACTTCTACTACTATGGCTAACGTTTAGCAATAAAGTAAAGTAATTACATAGCGTTTATTCAGTGACACACATGTCATACAATAATTAAGACAACTCCTATGGCTCCTGCCGGTTGTCAAGTTCATCGACATGCAAGTCGTGATTCCCTATTACAAGAACATGATCAATCTCATACATCACATATATCATTCATCACATCTTCTTTGGCCATACCACGTCACATAGCACATGCTGCAAAAACAAGTTAGACGTCCTCTAATTGTTGTTGCAAGTTTTACGTGGCTTCTATAGGTTTTCTAGCAAGAACGTTTCTTACCTACGCCAAAACCACAACGTGATTTGACAATTTCTATTTACCCTTCATAAGGACCCTGTTCATCGAATCCGATCCGACTAAAGTAGGAGAGACAGACACCCGCCAGCCACCTTATGCATCTAGTGCATGTCTGTCGGTGGAACCAGTCTCACGTAAGCGTACGTGTAAAGTCGGTCCGGGCCGCTTCATCCCACAATACCGCCGAATCAAGATTAGACTAGTAACGGCAAGAAGATTGAACATACTCAAACGCCCACAACTGCTTTGTGTTCTACTCGTGCAAGATGCTACGCATAAGACCTAGCTCAGATGCCACTGTAGGGGAACGTAGCAGAATTCAAAAATTTCTACACTTTCACCAAGATCCAACTAAGGAGACATCTAGCAACGAGCATATGAGAGTGCATCTACATACCGTTTTGTAGATCGCGAGCGGAAGCTTTCGAAGAAGCGTGGATGAAGTAGTCGTACTCTTCTCGTTCTTCGTCATCGATGATCTAGCGCCGAACGGACGGCACCTCCGCGTTCAACACACGTCCGGTACAGCAACGTCACCTCCTTCTTGATCCAGCAAGGGGGGAGGAGAGGTCGTCGGAGATCTAGCAGCACGAGGCGTGGTGGTGGATGCAGTGGAGAATCCTGCAGGGCTTCGCCGGCGCCCTGCGGAGGGAGTATGAGGTGTGACGGGAGGGGGAGAGGTGCCAGAGACTTGGGTGTGGCTGCCCTCTCCCCCCACATATATATAGGGGCCAGGGGGGTGCGCCATCCCCTGCAGATGGGATCTGCAAGGGGGGGGGGGCGGCGGCCTGGGGGGGAGCCTTGCCCCCCAAGGCAAGGGGGCGCCCCCTCCCCCTAGGGTTTCAACCCTAGGCGCATGGGGAGGGGGGACCATGTGGTGCGCCAGCCCACCAGGGGCTGTCCACTTCCCCCACGCAGCCTAGGGGCCCCACCGGGATGGGTGGCCCCACCCAGTGGACCCCCGGGACCCCTCCGGTGGTCCCGGGACATTCCCGGTGACCCCCGGAGATCACCCGATGGCCGAAACTAGACTTCCTATATATCATTCTTTACCTCCGGACCATTCCGAAACTCCTCGTGACGTCCGGGATCTCATCCGGGACTCCGAACAACTTTCGGGTTTCCACGTGCATGTATCTCTACGACCCTAGCGTTACCGAACCTTAAGTGTGTAGACCCTACGGGTTCGGGAGACACGTAGACATGACCGAGACCACTCTCCGGTCAATAACAAACAGCGGGATCTGGATACCCATGTTGGTTCCCACGTGTTCCTCGATGATCTTCATCGGATGAACCACCGTGTCAAGGATTCACTCAATCCCGTATGTTATTCCCTTTGTCCATCGGTACGGTACTTGCCCGAGATTCGATCGTCGGTATTCCTGATACCTTGTTCAATCTCGTTATGGCAAGTCTCTTTACTCGTTCCGTAATCCATCATCCTTTGACTAACTCCTTAGTCACCTTGAGCTCATTTATGATGATGTCTTACCGAGTGGGCCCAGAGGTACCTCTCCATCATACGGAGTGACAATATCCCAGTCTCGGTTCGTACCAACTCAACAGACACTTTCGGTGATACCCGATGCGTACCTTTATAGCCACCCAGTTACGTTGTGACGTTTGGCACACCCAAATTATTCCTACGGTATCCGGGAGTTGTACAACCTCATGGTCTAAGGAATAAATACTTGACACCGAAAAGCTTATGCATTACGAACTATACGATCTCGTGCTATGCTTAGGATTGGGTCTTGTCCATCACATCATTCTCCTAATGATGTGATCCCGTTATCACTGACATCACATGTCCATGATCAGGAAACCGTGATCATCTGTTGATCAACGAGCTGGTAACTAGAGGCTTACCAGGGACTCATTGTGATCTATATATTCACACATGTATCGCTGTTTCCGTACAATACAATTCAAGCATGAATAACAGACGATTATCATGAACAAGGAAATATAATAATAATACTTTTATTATTGCCTCTAGGGCATATTTCCAACAAGGACGTCATCGAGCTGAACGTGTGCTGAACGCGGAGGTGCCGTACGTTCGGTACTAGATCGGGACGGATCGTGAAGGTGCACGACTACATCAACCGCGTTGATAAACGCTTCCGCTTTCGGTCTACGAGGGTACGTAGACACACTCTCCCCTCTCGTTGCTATGCATCTAGTAGATAGATCTTGCGTGATCGTAGGAAATTTTTGAAAATACTACGTTCCCCAACAGTGGTATCAGAGCCAGGTCTATGCGTAGATGATATGCACGAGTAGAACATAATGAGTTGTGGACGATACTAGTCATACTGCTTACCAGCATGTCATACTTTGCTTCGGCGGTATTGTGAGATGAAGCGGACCGGACCGACATTACGCGTACGCTTATGCGAGACTGGTTTCACCGTTATGAGCACTTGTTGCTTAAAGGTGACTGGCGGGTGTCTGTCTGTCTCACTTTAGCTGAATCGAGTGTGCCTACGCCCGGTCCTTGTGAAGGTTAAAACAACACATACTTGACGAAACATCGTTGTGGTTTTGTATGCGTAGGTAAGAACGGTTCTTGCCAAAGCCCGTAGCAGCCACATAAAACTTGCAACAACAAAGTAGAGGTCGTCTAACTTGTTTTTGCAGGGCATGTTGTGATGTGATATGGTCAAGACATGATGAGTTATACGTTTTTGTATGAGATGATCATGTTTTGTAAAGTTATCGGCAACTGGCAGGAGCCATATGGTTGTCGCTTTATTGTATGAAATGCAATCGCCATGTAATTGCTTTACTTTATCACTAAGCGGTAGCGATAGTCGTAGAAGTAATAGTTGGCGAGACGACCACGATGCTACGATGGAGATCAAGGTGTCGCGCCGGTGACGAAGGTGATCATGACGGTGCTTTGGAGATGGAGATCAAAAGCACTAGATGATGATGGCCATATCATGTCACATATTTTGATTTGCATGTGATGTTTATCTTATTATGCTTCTTATTTTGCTTAGAACGACGGTAGCATTATAATATGACCCCTTACAAAATTTCAAGGTATAAGTGTTCTCCCTGAGTATGCACCGTTGCGAAAGTTCGTCGTGCCGAGACACCACGTGATGATCGGGTGTGATAAGCTCTACGTTGAAATACAACGGGTGTAAGCCAGTTTTGCACACGCAGAATACTCGGGTTAAACTTGACGAGCCTAGCATATGCAGATATGGCCTCGGAACACTGGAGACCGAAAGGTCGAGCGTGAATCATATAGTAGATATGATCAACATAAGATGTTCACCATTGAAACTACTCCATCTCACGTGATGATCGGACATGGTTTAGTTGATTTGGATCACGTGATCATTTAGATGACCGTAGGGATGTCTATCTAAGTGGGAGTTCTTTAAGTAATATGATTAAATTGAACTTTAATTTATCATGAACTTAGTCCTGATAGTTTTTGAATATCTATGTTGTTGTAGATCAATGGCCCGTGCTACCGTTCTTTTGAATTTTAATGCATTCCTAGAGAAAGCTAAGTTGAAAGATGATGGTAGCAATTACACAGACTGGGTCCGTAACTTGAGGATTATCCTCATTGCTGCACAGAAGAATTATGTCCTTGAAGCACCGCTAGGTGACAAGCCCCCTCCCGCTAATGTAGACGCTTTGAACGTCTGGCAGACGCGGTCTGATGACTACACGATAGTTCAGTGTGCCATGCTCTACGGCTTAGAACCGGGACTTCAATGACGTTTTGAACGTCATGGATCATATGAGATGTTCCAGGAGTTGAAGTTAATATTTCAAGCAAATGCCCGGATTGAGAAATATGAGATTTCCAATAAGTTCTATAGCTGCAAGATGGAGGAGAATAGTTCTATCAGTGAACACTTGCTCAGAATGTCTGGGTACTACTATCATATGACTCAACTTGGTTGCAAAGTTGACGAGGATAGTGTTATTGATAGAGTTCTTCAATCACTGCCACCAACCTATAAAGGCTTCGTGATGAACTATAATATGCAAGGGATGCAAAAGACAATTCCCGAGCTCTTCGCTATGCTCAAGGCTGCGGAGGTAGAAATCAAAAAGGAGCATCAAGTGTTGATGGTTAACAAGACCACTAGTTTCAAGAAAAAGGGCAAGGGAAAGAAGGGGAACTTCAAGAAGAATAGCAAGACAGTTGCTACTCCCACGAAGAAACCCAAGTCTGGAGCCAATCCTGAAATTGAGTGCTTCTACTGCAAAGGGACTGGACACTGGAAGCGGAACTGCCCCAAGTATTTGGCGGATAAGAAGGATGGCAAGGTGAACAAAGGTATATGTGATATACATGTTATTGATGTGTACCTTACTAATACTCGTAGTAGTACCTGGGTATTTGATACCGGTTCGGTTGCTAATATTTGTAACTCGAAACAAGGACTACGGATTAAACGAAGATTGGCTAAGGACGAGGTGACGATGCGCGTGGGAAATGGTTCCAAAGTCGATGTGATCGCCGTCGGCATGCTACCTCTACATCTACCTTCGGGATTAGTTTTAGACCTGAATAATTGTTATTTGGTGCCAGCGTTAAGCATGAACATTATATCTGGATCTTGTTTGTTGCGAGACGGTTATTCATTTAAATTAGAGAATAAAGGTTGTTCTATTTTTATGAATAACATCTTTTATGGTCATGCACCCTTGAAGAGTGGTCTATTCTTGTTGGATCTCGATTGTAGTGATACACATATTCATAATATTGAAGCCAAAAGATGCAAGGTTAATAATGATACTGCAACTTATTTGTGGCACTGCCGTTTAGGTCATATTGGTGTAAAGCGCATGAAGAAACTCCATAATGATGGACTTTTGGAATCACTTTGTTATGAATCACTTGGTGATTGCGAACCATGCCTCATGGGCAAGATGACTAAAACTCCGTTCTCCGGAACAATGGAGCGAGCAACAGATTTGTTAGAGATCATACATACAGATGTATGTGGACCAATGAGTGTTGAAGCTCGCGGCGGGTATCGTTATTTTCTAACCTTCACTAATGATTTGAGCAGATATGGTTATATCTACTTAATGAAACACAAGTCTGAAACATTTGAAAAGTTCCAAGAATTTTAGAGTGAAGTAGAGAATCATCGTAACAAGAAAATAAAGTTTCTACGATCTGATCGTGGAGGTGAATATTTGAGTTACGAGTTTGGTCTTCATTTGAAACAATGTGGAATAGTTTCACAACTCACGCCACCCGGAACACCACAGCGTAATGGTGTGTCCGAACGTCGTAACCGTACTTTATTGGATATGGTGCGGTCTATGATGTCTCTTACCAATTTACCACTATCATTTTGGGGTTATGCTTTAGAGACAGCTGCATTCACATTAAATAGGGCACCATCAAAATCCATTGAGACGACGCCTTATGAACTGTGGTTTGGCAAGAAACCAAAGTTGTCGTTTCTTAAAGTTTGGGGCTGCGATGCTTATGTGAAAAAGCTTCAACCTGATAAGCTCGAACCCAAGTCGGAGAAATGTGTCTTCATAGGATACCCATAGGAGACTGTTGGGTACACCTTCTATCACAGATCCGAAGGCAAGATATTCGTTAAAATGGATCCTTTCTAGAGAAGGAGTTTCTCTCGAAAGAAGTGAGTGGGAGGAAAGTAGAACTTGATGAGGTAATTGTACCTTCTCCCAAATTGGAAGGTAGTACATCACATAAACTCGTTCCAGTGATTCCTACACCAATTAGTGAGGAAGCTAATGATGATGATCATGAAACTTCAAATCAAGTTTCTGCTGAACTTCGTAGATCAACCAGAGTTCGTTCCGCACCAGAGTGGTACGGCAACCTAGTTCTGGAAGTCATGTTACTAGACCATGATGAACCTACGAACTATGAGGAAGCGATGATGAGCCCAGATTCCGCGAAATGGCTTGAGGCCATGAAATATGAGATGGGATCCATGTATGAGAACAAAGTGTGGACTTTGATTGACTTGCCCGATGATCGGCAAGCCATCGAAAATAAATGGATCTTTAAGAGGAAGACCGACGCAGACGGTAATGTTACTGTTTACAAAGCTCGACTTGTTGCGAAAGGGTTTCGACAAGTTCAAGGAGTTGACTACGATGAGACTTTCTCACCCGTAGCGATGCTTAAGTCTGTCCGAATCATGTTAGCAATTGCCGCATTTTATGATTATGAAATCGGGCAAATGGATGTCAAAACTGCATTCCTGAATGGATATCTCAAAGAAGAGTTGTATATGATCCAACCAGAAGGTTTTGTCGATCCTAAAGGTGCTAACAAAGTGTGCAAGCTCCAGCGATCCATCTACAGACTGGTGCAAGCATCTCGGAGTTGGAATATACGCTTTGATGAGGTGATCAAAGCATATGGTTTTATACAGACTTTTGGAGAAGCCTGTATTTACAAGAAAGTGAGTGGGAGCTCTGTAGCATTTCTGATATTATATGTGGATGACATATTGTTGATTGGAAATGATATAGAATTTCTGGATAGCATAAAAGGATACTTGAATAAGAATTTTTCATGAAAGACCTCGGTGAAGCTGCTTACATATTAGGCATCAAGATCTATAGAGATAGATCAAGACGCTTAATTGGACTTTCACAAAGCACATACCTTGATAAAGTTTTGAAGAAGTTCAAAATGGATCAGTCAAAGAAAGGGTTCTTGCCTGTGTTACAAGGTTTGAAGTTGAGTAAGACTCAATGCCCGACCACTGCAGAAGATAGAGAGAAAATGAAAGTTATTCCCTATGCCTCAGCCATAGGATCTATCATGTATGCATGCTGTGTACCAGACCTGATGTGTGCCTTGCTATAAGTCTAGCGGGGAGGTACCAAAGTAATCCAGGAGTGGATCACTGGACATCGGTCAAGAACATCCTGAAATACCTGAAAAGGACAAAGGATATGTTTCTCGTGTATGGAGGTGACAAAGAGCTCGTCGTAAACGGTTACGTCGATTCTAGCTTTGACACTGATCCGGATGACTCTAAGTCACAAACCGGATATGTATCTTTATTGAACGGTGGAGCTGTCAGTTGGTGCAGTTCCAAGCAGAGCGTCGTGGCGGGATCTATGTGTGAAGCGGAATACATAGCTGCTTCGGAAGCAGCAAATGAAGGAGTCTGGATTAAGGAGTTCATATCCGATCTAGGTGTAATACCTAGTGCATCGGGTCCAATGAAAATCTTTTGTGACAACACCGGAGCAATAGCCTTGGCAAAGGAATCCAGGTTTCACAAGAGAACAAAGCACATCAAAAGACGCTTCAATTCCATCCACGATCTAGTCAAGGAGGGAGACATAGAGATTTGCAAGATACATACGGATCTGAATGTTGCAGACCCGTTGACTAAGCCTCTTCCACGGGCAAAACATGATCAGCACCAAGACTCCATGGGTGTTAAGGTCATTACTTTGTAATCTAGATTATTGACTCTAGTTCAAGTGGGAGACTGAAGGAAATATGCCCTAGAGGCAATAATAAAGATGTTATTTGTATTTCCTTATATCATGATAAATGTCTTTTATTCATGCTAGAATTGTATTAACCGGAAACTTAGTACATGTGTGAATACATAGACAAAACAGTATGTCCCTAGTATGCCTCTACTAGACTAGCTCATTGATCAAAGATGGTTATGTTTCCTAGCCATATACATGAGTTGTCATTTGATCAACGAGATCACATCATTAGGAGAATGATGTGATGGAAAAGACCCATCCGTTAGCTTAGCACTATGATCGTTTAGTTTTACTGCTATTGCTTTCTTCATGACTTATACATGTTCCTATGACTATGAGATTATGCAACTCCCGAATACCGGAGGAACACCTTGTGTGCTATCAAACGTCACAACGTAACTGGGTGATTATAAAGATGCTCTACAGGTGTCTCCGAAGGTGTTCGTGGTGTTGGCATAGATCAAGAATAGGATTTGTCACTCCGAGTGTCAGAGAGGTATCTCTGGGCCCTCTCGGTAATGCACATCATAATAAGCCTTGCAAGCAAATGACTAATGAGTTAGTCACGAGATGATGTATTACGGAACGAGTAAAGAGACTTGCCGGTAATGAGATTGAACTAGGTATTGAGATACCGACAATCGAATCTCGGGCAAGTAACATACCGATGACAAAGGGAACAACGTATGTTGTTATGCGGTTCGACCGATAAAGATCTTCGTAGAATATGTAGGAGCTAATATGGGCATCCTGGTTCCGCTATTGGTTATTGACCGGAGAGATGTCTCGATCATGTCTACATAGTTCTCGAACCCGTAGGGTCCGCACGCTTAAACATTCGTTGACGATATAGTATTTAATGAGTTATGTATGTTGGTGACCGAATGTTATTCGGAGTCCCGGATATGATCACGGACATGACGAGGAACTCCGAAATGGTCCGGAGATAAAGATTAATATATGGGATAATAGTCTTTGACCTCCGGAAGGGTTCCGGAATTCACCGGAAGGGGTTCTGGATGTTTCCCGAAGTGTTTGGGTACGAAAACACTTTATTTGGGCCAAAAGGGAAAGCACACAAGGTTTTTGGAAGGCGCAAAAGGAAGTTTTGCGGAGTCCAGAGGCCAGACGCCAGGGTCCCTGGCGTCTGGGTCCAGACGCCGGGAACCCTGGCGTCTGGCCCTGGAGTCCGAGAAGGACTCTTGCCTTTCGGGTGAAACCGACTTTGTGAAGGCTTTTACTCCAAGTTTCGACCCCAAGGCTCAACATATAAATAGAGGGTTAGGGCTAACACCCAAGACACATCAAGATACACCAAGCCGTGTGCCGGCAACCCCGACCCTCTAGTTTATCCTTCGTCTAGTTTCTGAAGTGCTTGGCGAAGCCCTGCAGAGGTTGTTCTTCATCAACAACCGTCACCACGCCGTCGTGCTGCCGGAACTCATCTACTACTTTGCCCGTCTTGCTAGATCAAGAAGGCGAGGACGTCATCAAGCTGAACGTGTGCTGAACGCGGAGGTGCCGTACGTTCGGTACTAGATCAGGACGGATCGTGAAGGTGCACGACTACATCAACCGCGTTGATAAACGCTTACGCTTACGGTCTACGAGGGTACGTTGACACACTCTCCCCTCTCGTTGCTATGCATCTAGTAGATAGATCTTGCGTGATCGTAGGAAAATTTTGAAAATACTACGTTCCCCAACAGAATGCTACCCAACATAATTCTCAATGTAATTTTCTTTATTTTGGCATGAATGTTCAGATCCGAAAGATTCAACACAAAAGTTTAATATTGACATAAGAATAATAATACTTCAAGCATACTAACAAAGCAATCATGTCTTCTCAAAATAACATGGCCAAAGAAAGTTCATCCCTACAAAATCATATAGTTTGGCTATGTTCCATCTTTGTCACGCAAAATACTCAAATCATGCACAACCCCGGTTTCTCCCAAGAAATTGTTTCATACTTACTTTTTTTTCAAACTTATTCAACTTTCACGCAATACATGAGCGTGAGCCATGGATATAGCACTATAGGTGGAATAGAATGGTGGTTGTGGAGAAGACAAAAGAGGAAGATGGTCTCACATCAACTAGGCGTATCAATGGGCTATATGCAGATGCCCATCAATAGATATGAATGTTAGTGAGTAGGGATTGCCATGCAACAGATGCACTAGAGCTATAAATGTATGAAATCTCAACAAAAGAAACTAAGTGGGTGTGCATCCAACTTGCTTGCTCACGAAGACCTAGGGCACTTGAGGAAGCCCATCGTTGGAATATACAAGCCAAGTTCTATAATGAGAATTCCCACTAGTATATGAAAGTGACAAAACAAGAGACTCTCTATCATGAAGATCATGGTGCTACTTTGAAGCACAAGTGTGTAAAAAGATAGTAGCATTGTCCCTTTTTTCTTTTTTCTTTTTTTTGGGCCTTTTTTCTTTGGCCTTTCTTCCTTTTTATCTTTGGGACAATGCTCTAATAATGATGATCATCACACTTCTATTGATTTACAACTCAAAGATTACAACTCGATACTAGAACAAAGTATGACTCTATATGAATGCCTCCGGCGGTGTACCGGGATGTGCAATGAATCAAGAGTGACATGTATGAAAATTATGCATGGTGGCCTAGCCACAAATACGATGTCAACTACATGATCATGCATGGCAATATGACAATGATGAAGCGTGTCATATGAATGGAACGGTGGAAAGTTGCATGGCAATATATCTTGGAATGGCTATGGAAATGCCATGATAGGTAGGTATGGTGGTTGTTTTGTATATGGTGGGTGTATGGTACCGGCGAAAGTTTCACGGTACAAGAGAGGCTAGCAATGGTGGAATGGTGAGAGTGCGTATAATCCATGGACTCAACATTAGTCATGAAGAACTCACATACTTATTGCAAAAATCTACAAGTCATCAAAACAAAGTACTACATGCATGCTCCTAGGGGAAGGGTTGGTAGGAGTTAACCATCGCGCGATCCCGACCTCCACACCAAGGATGACACTCAATGAAATACCTCATGCTTCAAATTTGTCACACAACGGTTACCATACGTACATGCTACGGGACTTGCAGACCTCAACCCAAGTATTTCTCAAATTCACAACTACTCTACTAGCATGACTCTAATATCACCATCCTCATATCTCAAAACAATCATCAAGTATCAAACTTCTCATAATATTCAATGCACTTTATATGAAGTTTTTACTATACCCATCTTGGATGCCTATCATATTAGGACTAATTTTATGACCAAAGCACATTACCATGCTGTTCTAAAAGACTCTCAAAATAATATAAGTGAAGCATTAGAGATTAATAATTTCTATAAAATAAAACCACCACCATGCTTTAAAAGATATAAGTGAAGCACCAGAGCAAAACTATCTAGCTCAAAAGATATAAGTGAAGCACATATAGTATTCTAATAAATTCCGATTCATGTGTATCTCTCTCAAAAGGTGTGTCCAGCAAGGATGATTGTGGTAAACTAAAAATCAAAGACTCAAATCATACATGACGTTCCAAGCAAAACACATATCATGTGGTGAATAAAAATATAGTCTCAAGTAAAGTTATCGATAGATGAAGACGAAAGAGGGGATGCCTTCACGGGGCATCCCCAAGCTTAGGATTTTGATTATCCTTGAATTTTACCTTGGGGTGCCTTGGGAATCCCCAAGCTTAGACTCTTGCCACTCTTTGTTCCATAGTCCATCAAATCCTTACCCAAAACTTCAAAACTTCACAACACAAAACTTAGCAAAAATCTCATGAGCTCCGTTAGTATAAGAAAACAAACCACCACTTTAAGGTACTGTAATGAACTCATTCTTTATTTATATTGGTGTCAAACCTACTGTATTCCAACTTCTCTATCATTTATACCCCCCGATACTACTCATAGATTCATGAAAATAAGCAAACAACACACGAAAAACAGAATCTGTCAAAAACAGAACAGTGTGTAGCAATCTGCAACTTTCGAATACTTCTGTAACTTTAAATTTTTTGAGATAAATTGGTGGACGTGAGGAATTTGTCTATTAATCATCTGAAAAAAGAATCAACTTAAAAGCACTCTCCAGTAAAAAATGCTAGCTAATCTCATGAGCGCTAAAGTTTCTGTTTTTTACAGCACGATCGCATAAACTTCACCCAAGTCTTCCCAAAGATTCTACTTGGCACAAACACTAACTAAAACACGAAACCACATGTAACCAGAATCTAGATGAATTATTCATTGCTATCAGAAGCAAAAACAAAGAAAATAAAATTGGGTTGCCTCCCAACAAGCGCTATCGTTTAACGCCCCTAGCGAGGCATGATACAAGAATAGATCTAGGTATTGCCATCTTTGGTAGGCAATCCATAAGTGGCTCTCATAATAGATTCATAAGGTAATTTTATTTTATTTCTAGGAAAGTATTCCATGCCTTTCCTTAACGTAAATTGTAATCTAATATTTCCTTCCTTCATATCAATAATTGCACCAATCGTTCTAAGGAAAGGTCTACCAAGAATAATAGGACATGCATGATTGCAATCTATATCAAGAACGATGAAATCTACGGGCAAATAATTCCTATTTGCAACAATAAGAACATCATTAATCCTTCCCATAGGTTTCTTAATGGTAGAATCTGCAAGATGCAAATTTAAAGAGCAATCATCAAGTTCATGGAAACCTAACATATCACACAAAGTTTTTGGAATTGTGAAAACACTCGCACCCAAATCACACAAAGCATAGCATTCATGATCTTTAATATTGATTTTAATAGTAGGTTCCCACTCATCATAAAGTTTTCTAGGGATAGAAACTTCTAATTCAAGTTTTTCTTCATAAGATTGCATTAAAGCATCAACTATGTGTTTGGTAAAAGCTTTATTTTGACTATAAGCATGCGGATAATTTAGCACGGATTACAACAAGGAAATACAATCTATTAAAGAGCAATTATCATAATTAAATCCCTTGAAATCCAAAATAGTGGGTTCATCGCTATGTAAAGTTTTGACCTCTTCAATCCCACTTTTAACTGTTTTAGCATCAAGATCGAAAAACTTTGAATCATTGGGACGCCTTTTAACTAAAGTAGACTCATCTCTAGTCCCATATTTATCAATATTCATACTAGAAAACAAGGATTTAATAGGAGACACATCAATCACTTTCAGATCTTCATCTTTATTATCATGCAAACTAGAAGAACACGCTTTCACAAAGCAATCTCTTTTAGCACGCATCCTAGCGGTTCTATCTTTGCACTCATCAATGGAAATTCTGATGGCTTTTAGAGACTCATTGATATCATGCTTAGGTGGAATAGATCTAAGTTTCAAAGAATCAACATCAAGAGAAATTCTATCCACGTTCCTAGCCAACTCATCAATCTTAAGCAATTTTCATTCCAGCAAAGCAGTGAAATTCTTTTGTGATTTCATAAATTCTTTAACACTAGTCTCAAATTCAGAGGGCATCTTATTAAAATTTCCATAAGAGTTGTTGTAGTAATTACCATAATTATTAGAGGAATTACTAGGGAAAGGCCTAGAATTAAAGTTTCCTCTATATGCATTGTTACCAAAATTATTCCTACCAACAAAATTCTCATCCAAAGATTCATTATTATTCTCAATCAACGTGGACAAAGGCACATCATTAGGATCAGAAGAAGCACTCTTAGTAGCAAATAATTTCATAAGTTCATCCATGTTTCCACTCAAAACACTAATCTCTTCAATAGCATGTACTTTTTTACTAGTAGATCTTGTGGTGTGCCATTGAGAGTAATTAACCATAATATTATCTAGGAGTTTAGTAGTTTCTCCTAAAGTGATTTCCATGAAAGT
>LR738712.1:619158629-619171398 GCA_902687465.1 Secale cereale | reverse complement strand
CCCCCCCCGCGGCCGAATCTAAAAGATTTCTAGAAGCAAAATTCAAGCCAGCATAAAAGTTTTGTATAATCATCCATAAGTTCAAACCATGTGTAGGGAAATTATGTATCATTAATTTCATCCTCTCCCAAGCTTGTGCAACATGCTCATGATCTAGTTGCTTAAAATTCATGATATCATTTCTAAGAGAGATAATCTTAGCGGGAGGAAAATACTTAGAGATAAAGGCATCTTTGCACTTATTCCATGAATCAATACTATTTCTAGGCAAAGAAGAGAACCAAATTTTAGCACGATCTCTAAGCGAAAATGGAAATAGCTTCAATTTGACAATATCATTATTCATATCTCTCTTCTTTTGCATATCGCACAGATCAACAAAGTTGTTTAGATGGGTAGCGGCATCTTCACTAGGAAGGCCAGAGAATTGATCTTTCATCACAAGATTCAATAGAGCAGCATTGATCTCACAAGATTCAGCATCTATAATAGGAGCAATCGGAGTGCTAATAAAATCATTATTGTTGGTATTGGAAAAGTCACACAATTTGGTATTATCTTGAGCCATAGTGACAAGCAAGCAATCCAACACACAAGCAAACAAGAAGCAAGCGAACGGAAGAAGGGCGAATAAAACGGCAAAGGTGAAGTGGGGGAGAGGAAAATGAGAGGCAAATGGCAAATAATGTAATGCGAGGGATAAGTGTTTGTGATGGGTACTTGGTATATGACTTTTGCGTAGATCTCCCCGGCAACGGCGCCAGAAATTCTTCTTGCTACTTCTCGAGCTTGCGTTGTTTTCCCTCGAAGAGGAAAGGGTGATGCAGCACAGTAGTGTAAGGATTTCCCTCAGTTTTTGAGAACCAAGGTATCAATACAGTAGGAGACCACGCGCGAGTCCCTCATACCTACACAAACAAATAAGAACCTTGCAACCAACGCGATAAAGGGGTTGTCAAGCCCTTCACGGCCACTTGCCAAAGTGAGATCTGATAGAGTTGATAAGATAATATTTTTGGTATTTTTGATATGTAAACTGAAAGTAAAGATTGCAAAACAAAATTAAAGTAAAGATAAATAGTTGATGGAAGATTAATATGAAGAAGATAGACCCGGGGGCCATAGGTTTCACTAGTGGTTTCTCACATGATATCAGATTTCTACGGTGGGTGAACGAATTACTGTCGAGCAATTGATAGAAAAGCGCATAGTTATGAGAATATCTAGGCATGATCATTGTATATAGGCATCACGTCTGTGACAAGTGGACCAAAATGATTCTGCATCTACTACTATTACTCCACACATCGACCACTATCCAGCATGCATCTAGAGTATTAAGTTCACAAGAATAGAGTAATGCCTTAAGCAAGATGACATGATGTAGAGGGATAAACTAAAGCAATATGATATAAACCCCATCTTTTTATCCTCGATGGCAACAATACAGTACGTGCCTTGCTGCCCCTGCTTTCACTGGAAAGGACACTGATAACCCACAAGTGTAGGTGATCGCAATAGTTTTCGAGGGTAAAGTATTCAACCCAAATTTATTGATTCGACACAAGGGGAGCCAAAGAATACTCTCAAGTATTAGCAGCTGAGTTGTATATTCAACCACACCTGGAAACTTAGTATTTGCAGCAAGATAGTTTAGTAGCAAAGTAATATGATAGTGGCAATAGCAGCAATAAAAGTAAAGATAGTGTTTTTGTGGTTTTTGTGATAGTAGCAATGAAAAAGTAAATAAGCAACTAGCAATATAGGTAAAGCTCGTAGGCATTGGATCGGTGATGGGAAATTATGTCGGATGCAATTCATCATGTAGAAGTTATAACCTAGGGTGACACAGAACTAGCTCCAGTTCATCAATGCAATGTAGGCATGTATTCCGAATATAGTCATACATGCTTATGGAAAAGAACTTGCATGACATCTTTTGTCCTACCCTCCCGTGGCAGCGGGGTCCTATTGGAAACTAAGGGATATTAAGGCCTCCTTTTAATAGAGTACCGGACGAAAGCATTAACACATAGTGAATACATGAACTCCTCAAACTTTGGTCATCACCGGGAGTGGTGCCGATTATTGTCACTTCGGGGTTGCCGAATCATAACACATAGTAGGTGACCATAGACTTGCAAGATAGGATCAAGAACACACATATATTCATGAAAACATAATTGGTTCAGATCTGAAATCATGGCACTCGGGCCCTAGTGACAAGCATTAAGCATAGCAAAGTCATAGCAACATCAATCTCAGAACATAGTGGATACTAGGGATCAAACCCTAACAAAACTAACTCGATTAGATGATAGATCCTATCCAACCCATCACCGTCTAGCAATCCTACAATGGAATTACTCACACACGGCGGTGAGCATCATGAAATTGGTGATGGAGTAAGGTTGATGATGACGATGGCGACGATCTCCACTCTCCCGAGTTCCGAACGGACTCCAGATCAGCCCTCCCAAGAGAGATTAGGGCTTGGCGGCGGCTCCGTCTCGTGAAACGCGATAATTCTTCCTCTCTGATTTTTCTCTCCCCGAAACGGAAGATATAGGATCTGGGGGTACGTCGGTGGAGCATCGGGGGCCCCACGAGACAGGGGGCGCGCCCTGGGCAGGGGGGCGCGCCCCCACCCTCGTGGACAGGGTGTGGGCCCCCCGGTGAGGATCTTCTTGCAGGTATTTTTTATATTTTTTGAAATAATTCTCCGTTGATTTTTCAGGCGATTCCGAGAAATTTTTATTTCTGCACAAAAACAACACCATGGCAGTTCTGCTGAAAACAGAGTCAGTCCGGGTTAGTTCCATTCAAATCATGCAAGTTAGAGTCCAAAACAAGGGCAAAAGGTTTTGGAAAAGTAGAGGTGTTGGAGACGTATCAACTCCCCCAAGCTTAAACCTTTGCTTGTCCTCAAGCAATTCAGTTGATAAACTGAAAGTGATAAAGAAAAACTTTGACAAACTCTGTTTGCTCTTGTTGTTGTAAATATGTAAGCTAGCATTCATGTTTTCAACAAGGTCATGAACTAACCACATTCACAATGACTTTCGGGTCTCAAGACTACTCACATCAATGGCATAATCAGCTAGCGAGCAATAATAATAATCCTCGGATGGCAACACTTTGTCAAAACAATCATAATATGATATAACAGGATGGTATCTCGCTAGCCCTTTCTAAGACCGCAAAACATAAATGCAGAGCACCTTTATGGATCAAGGACTGACTAGGCATTGTAATTCATGGTAAAAGAGATCCAGTCATGATAATACTCAATGCAAATTAATAGAAATACATGCAAATGACAGAGGTGCTCTCCTACTGGTGCTCTTTATAAGAGGATGATGACTCTGCATAAAAGTAAATAGATAGGCCCTTCGCAGAGGGAAGCAGGGATTTGTAGAGGTGCCAGAGCTCGATTTTTAAATAGAGATTGAATAACATTTTGAGCGGTATAATTTCATTGTCAACATAACAACCAAGAATCTCAATATCTTCCATGCTACGCACATTATAGGCGGTTCCCAAACAGAATGGTAAAGTTTATACTCCCCCAACCACCAACAAGCACACTCCACGGCTAGCCTGAAACAACGGGTACCGTCCAAACCAGCAACAACCCTGGGGAAGTTTTGTTTAGTTATTATGATTTTGAGCATGGGACTGGGCATCCCGATTACCAACCATTTTCTCATGAATGATGAGCGGAGTCCACTCATCATGAGAATAACCCACCTAGCATGGAAGATATAGACAACCCTAGTTGATACATGAGCAGTTTGAGCATACAAAACAGAATTTCATTTGAAGGTTTATAGTTTGGCACATACAAATTTACTTGGAATGGCAGGTAAATGCCGCATATAGGAAGGTATGGAGGACTCATGTGGAATAACTTTTGGGGTTTATGGAAGTGGATGCACAAGCAGTATTCCCGCTTTGTACAGGTGAAGGCTAGAAAGAGACTGGGAAGCGACCAGCTAGAGAGCAACAACGGTCATGAACATGCATTAAAATTAATCAACAATGAATGCAAGCATGAGTAGGATATAAATCACCATGACCATAAATATCGTGAAGGCTATGTTGATTTGTTTCAACTACATGCGTGAACATGTGCCAAGTCAAGTCACTTAAATCGTTCAAAGGAGGATACCACCTATCATACCACATCACAACCATTTTAATATCATGTTGGCACGCAAGATAGACCATTATAAACTCTCAGCTAATTAAGCATGGCATAAGCAGCTATGATCTCTAATTGTCATTGCAAACATGTTTCATTCATAACAAGCTGAATCAAGAACGACGAGCAATCATATTTACAAAAACAAGAGAGGCCGAGTTCATACCATCTTTTCTCATCTCAATTAGTTCATCATATATCATCCTTATTGCCTTTCACTCGCACGACCGAACGGTGTGAAAAATAATAATAGTGGACGTGCATTGGACTAAGCTGAAAACTGCAGACATTTAATACAAGAGAGAAGACAAGGTAATATGGCTCAAGGTTAAATCAATAATAGAGCATATGAGGGCTATTAAGCATTGTAATCATGGTCTTATACTCTTAATCCCTAAAGAAAAAAAAGAAACTATTTACACGGGAAAGCTCCCAACAAGCAAAAGAAGAACGGGAAATCTTTTTGGGTTTTCATTTTTAACTACTACAGGCAAAGAAACTAAACTAGCTAGAAGCTACAACTAATATTTTTTTGTTTTTCTGGGTTTTCTAGCACACAAGAAAAAATACTAAGAAAAAGAAATTGAAACTAAGCATGGAAGTTACAGTGAAAGAGTGTGAGCACCGATAACTAGAATAAGTGTGTGAACATGAATGTAAGTCGATGAGAAACACGTACTCCCCCAAGCTTAGGCTTTTGGCCTAAGTTGGTCTATGGCCACGGGTCGAAGCCACTCCCTCCAGTGTACTGGGATGTGTCCTCAGGATGCCACTGGCTGGCGAGCTCATCCAGCTCCCACCCATAAATAGATTGACGGGAAGGATCAAGTGGTGGTTCTGGCGCAGGCTCCGAAGCTTGTGCTTGGCCCTGGTACTTGTAGAATGCATCCGATGTAATGAGATACTTGCCTGTGGATAGATCAAACAAAGATGGTGCAGGCAAGGTAACAATTTCACAGTATATTTCATCAAACCTTAATTTATAATTAAGCTGCATATTCTTGTCTTTAATAATAAAGTCACGAGCTACCATGCTCTTGTAGTCTAGATAAACAGGGGCAAGCAATTTTTCTTCCTTCTCATGATGCCTAATAGGTATATTAAAATGTTCAACAAGGCGAGAAGCAAAGATGCCTCCAAAGATGGGCCCCTTTGAGCGGTTCAGACTCAATCATTTGGCAACGACGGCACCCAAACTAAAAGTTGTGTCTTGAAACAAAGCATGGCGTAAAATGATAATATCAGGGGCACTGAGATTCCCACTGTTCCCGCGACCAATTAAACATCTACTAGCAAATAAAGCAAAGTAGTGGAGAACAGAGAAGTGTATACTAGTGATTCTTGCCCCTGAAACTTGTCTAGTTTCTCCTACAGCTATCATATCAATAAACCCTTTGACGTCTTCATGACGTGGTTCATCAAGTCTACCTTCGAAGGGTACTTTGCATATTTCACAAAAATCTAAAAGTGATATCTCCTTAACCACATCATATAAGCGAATCTCCACCGTAGGTGGTGTTTTCCTAGAATGAAAATGAAAGCTTTGTGTGAAAATATTGGTGAGTATGAGATACTATTCTTTCTGGTCGTTGAGGAAGTCGGTGAGGCCTGCATTACTTGCCAACCAATAAAAGTCTTCATAAATACTGGCGGACATCATGAAATTATTACACGGCCATTCGCATGGTCGAACTTCCACCATGCGAGGAAGATTATACTTGGGCTTCTTATTTTCTTCTTTCTTCTTCTCCTGTGAGCTCTTGCTGGAAGAGCCCCTCAATAATCTTTTTAACATTTTCCTTTTCTAAAAATCTCTGAAAAACTCTGAAATTTTTAGTAACTTCAAAATAAAAGTTAACAAAACTCAACAGGATTGATAGCAACAACTCCTACTAGTGCCTAGAGGCTATATCATGGATTAGAACTACTTGGGACCAAGAAAATTTGACATGCAAGATCAAGAACAAGGTCACCACAGTAGCATAAATTTGCAACAAATAAAGCACTAGAGCAAAAACTAATTGGACCAATGGAGGAGTCACATACCAAGGAACAATCTCCCCAAACAGTTTGGTGAGTGGTGCTTTGAGCAAGGAGATCGAAAATGGCAGCAAGATGAGCTAGAACTCGGGTTTGAGCTGGTTGGGGATTTTTTTTGGGAGGAAGAAGAAGAGCATGGGTGAAAGGATAAGTGGAGGGGGGCCACGTGAGGCCCACGAGGCAGGGGGCGCGCCCTGTGCCCTCGTGGCCATGTGTTGGCTCCCCTCGTTGTGTGTTCAGTGCCATATTTTCTTAAATATTCTAGAAAAAAACATATTTCATTTTCATGGCATTTGGAGAAATTTTATTTTCGGGATATTTTTTTATTGCATGGATAAGTCTAGAAACAGACAGACAATGCTATTTTTGTTTTATTTAACCTAATTAACAGAAAGTAAAAAGGAGGGTACAGCAGGTTTGTGCTATCTAGATTCACCTATCCCATGCCCATCAAAAGGAATCCATTAACAAGGTTGATCAAGTCTTGTTAATAAACTCTTTCCGAGTAACATGAAACTGGAGAATTTTCGAATAACACTAGGTTACCTCAATGGGGATATGTATGTCCCCAACAATAAGGATGTCATATGCCTTCTTGATAGTAGGGATAGGAAACTCAAAACCTCCAATAGTGATAGTTGAAGTTTTTCCAATATAATTGATATTGTGGACCTGAGGTTGTTTCCTCGGAAAGTGTAACGTATTCTCATTACCATTGACATGAAAAGTGACATTGCCTTTGTTGCAATCAATAACAGCTCTTGCAGTATTCAAAAAAGGTCTTCCAAGAATAATAGACATACTATCATCCTCGGAAATATCAAGTATAACAAAGTCCGTTAGAATGGTAACATTTGCAACTACAACAGCACATCCTCACAAATACCAACAGGTATAGCAGTTGATTTATCAGCCATTTGCAAGGATATTTCAGTAGGTGTCAACTTACTCAAGTAAAGTCTACGATATAAAGAGAGAGGCATAACACTAACACCAGCTCCAAGATCACACAAAGCACTTTTAACATAGTTTCTCTTAATGGAGCAAGGTATAGTAGGTACTCCTGGATCTCCTAATTTTTTTAGGCATTCCACCCTCAAAAGTGTAATTGGCAAGCATGGTGGAAATTTCTACTTCAGTTATCTTTCTTTTGTTGGTAATAATGTCTTTCATATACTTGGCATAAGGATTTGTTTTAAGCACATCAGTCAAACGCATACGCAAAAAGATAGGTCTAATCATTTCAGCGAAGCACTCGAAATCCTCATCATCCTTTTTCTTGGATGGTTTCGGAGGAAAAGGCATGGGTTTCTGAACCCATGGTTCTCTTTCCCTACCGTGCTTCCTAGCAACAAAGTCTCTCTTATCATAACGTTGATTCTTTGATTGTGGGTTATCAAGATCAACAACAGGTTCAATTTATACATAATTATCATTGCTAGGTTGAGCATCAACATGAACATCATCATTATTATTATCACTAGGTTCATGTTCATTACCATATTGTGTCTCAGCATCAGAAACAGATATATCATTGGGATTCTCAGGTGTGTCAGCTACAGGTTCACTAGAAGCATGCAAAATCTTATCATTTTTGTTTTTCTTCTTCTTAGAAGGACTAGGTGCATCTAAATTAGCTCTCCGAGAATCTTGCTCAATTATCTTAGGGTGGCCTTCAGGATACAGAGGTTCCTGAGTCATTCTACCACCTCTAGTCACAACTCTAATGGCATTATCATTATTCTTACTATTCAATTCATTGAGCAAATCATTCTGAGCCTTAAGTACTTGTTCTACTTGAGTTGTGACCATAGAAGCATGTATACTAATAAGTTTCAGTTCACCTTTAGCACTAGACAGATAATCACTCAAGCGTTCAATCATATGAGCATTGTGTTGTAATTGTCTACCAACTAAGCATTGAAGTTTTCTTGTTTCACAATGAGATTGTCAAACTCATCTAAGCATTGGCTAGCAGACTTATAACGAGGAATATCACCTTCATCAAATCTATAAAGAGAATTTACCTTTACTACCTGTGTCGGGTTGTCAAGACCATGTATTTCTTCAATAGGTGGTAAATTCATAACATCTTCATCTTTAATACCTTTTTCTTTCATAGATTTCTTTGCCTCTTGCATATCTTCAGGACCGAGGAATAGAACACCTCTCTTCTTCGGAGTTGGCTTAGGGGCTGGTTCAGGAAGTGTCCAATTATTTTCATTGGCCAGCATATTATTCAATAGTAATTCAGCATGTTCAACTATTCTTTCCCTGAAAACACAACCAGCACAACTATCTAGGTGGTCTCTAGAATCATCGGTTAGTCCATTATACAAGACATAAGTATATCATGCATCTCAAGAGGATGATCAGGCAAATCATTAAGTAACTGGAGAAGCCTCCCCCAAGCTTGTGGGAGACTCTCTTCTTTAGTTTGAGCAAAGTTATATATTTCCCGTAAGGCAGCTTGTTTCTTATGAGCGGGAAAATATTTAGTAGAGAAGTAATACATCATATCCTGGGGACTACGCACACAATCAGGATCAAGAGAATTAAACCAAGTCTTAGCATCACCCTTTAACGAGAACGGAAACAACTTAAGGATATAATAGTAACGGATCTTTTCATCGTTGGTAAACAGGGTGGCTATATCATTCAACTTGGTAAGATGTGCCACACCAGTTTCAGACTCATAGCCATGGAAAGGATCGGACTCAACCAAAGTAATTAACTCAGGATCAACAGAGAATTCATAATGTCGGGAATTTGGTGCGACATATGCCAACATATGGCTTATCATGCATGGGGACAATAGAACGTCGCCGGGCCCTGGAAGCGGGATAAGGCGGAACTTAGAACGCCTACAAATCTTACCCAGGTTCGGAGCTCTCCGTGGAGATAACACCCCTAGTCCTGCTCTGCGGGGACTCCGCGTCATGACTAATGTCACTAAGGTGGCTACAAGGTTGCTCCTTGAGCTGTGTTGTCTAGAGGAGGAAGAAGGGCAAGGCTAGCTCTCTACCTTCGCTCTAGGGAATTGAGATGATGCCTAGGGTTTCCCCCTATTTCTCTCTACGTGTCTCTTTTCTCCTAAGAGTTCAACCCCCTCCCACATGGAGGACCCTGGGGCTTTACATAGGCCTACCCCCCAGGGGTAAAATAGTAATCAAGGCGGAATGGCCCCCAACTGTCAGCGTCTTTGGGCGCCGGCCTCTCCGCACGTCTGCTGGGGCCCGCCATCTATGGCCCCTCGTGATTGCCTTACACTGTAGGCGCTCTTCTGCTGACGGCAGCAACGTCAGGAGGGAAGTGGCTACAGTGCCGGCGTCTCCTGCCATACACTGCGACCACATCCTGTCTTGTCATCTTGATGAGGTTCAGACTCCTAGGATACGGCGGACCGCCTGCTACCAGGCGGACCATCTCCCCCGGCCGCCTGCCTGGGGCCGCTTGTCTCTGATTCACGCACTGACCGATGGGGCCGGCCGCCTGCTGACCTCGCCGTCTGTGGGTAGTGGGATCGTGGCTTCCTCTGACCATGGCTTGGTCACTGGCAGCATGGCTACAATGATTCGCCGCTTAAGAGGCGTCCATAAGACACACATTCACTGTAGCCACGCTCTTATAGATTCTCTAAGGACATGCTCGACTGTAGCCATGCCTTAGCTGTGTCGTGGTCCCTTAGCACGCGTCCCGAGGAGGAGGTGTAGGACCGTCTGCTAGCTGCAAGCTATGGAGCCGCCGCCTGTTCGGGCCCCTGCCGCCTGCTGGCAGCCGGCTCCTGGGGTAAACTATCCCAGGAGGCGGCCTGATGAGCAGGCGGCCGGGGGGTAACAGGCGGCCCCCAATTGTCTTGAAATACCATGGGTGGTCGATGAGGACACCCGTGGTCAATATCTCCGACAGTAGTCCTCGAAGTTGGTGGAACTCTGCGGTTCGCGATTGGGGCTGCGGGGTTCCAGCAGCTTCCCTCCCCAAGTAGGATTGGCTCCCTTCGTCCGTCTTCTGGAAAGAGCCGACTGCTGGCAGCCGGACCTCCGCAAAGGGGCCGGCTCTTGGCAGCCGGACCTCCGTCTTCAAATCTTCGGGAGGAAGATACCGTCTGGTCGCAGGCAGCTACGCGGGTCTGCCGATCGTTGGCGGCACTCCAGGCGTCGTCGCCCCGTTGCATCAGCCTGCCAGCCCACTCGCATGACGGGATGCAGCAGTGGGCTGGGGCCCGCTACTACAGGGCCTTGGTCCGTGCGCGGATCCAATGTGGCAGAGACAATCGATTGCCCTCCCCATGCGCAGTTAATGCGCGCGGATTAGGCGCGCAAAAGGTGGGGATCAATCGGGGCGTGGAGCTGTTAATCCCACGCCCCGCCCCCTCGGCTTCGTCGCCCCGAGCCTATAAGTAGGCCGGGGGAGGGGGGTTAGCGTCGTTCTCGCACCCACCCCACTCCATTCTTCTTCCTTGCTCCCTCTCGCACTTCTTGCCACTTCCGCTCGCAGCGCCCCGTCGGAGTGAGTTGCCACCTTGAGCCATGGCCGCCGCAGCGCTGGTCCGCCATTCAGGCTAATGGGACGGCAACGAGGTTATTGAGGAGCACATCCACTACCTCCGCCATGCGTGGAAGTTGCCCCCCGCAGACAAGGTCGCCGTGCGCCTGGCGCCGGCGGCGGAGATCAGGCCGGTGCCGCGGTTCGGCGAGCGGGTCATCTTCCGCTCGCACTTCCCGTGCAGCTTTGGCCTCCCTGCCAACGACTTTTTATGATCCTTCCTCGAGTTCTTCAATATCCAGCCCCACCACCTCACGCCGAACACGGTGGTAACGTTGTCCGCCTTCGTCGTCCTCTGCGAAGCGTACTTTGGGATTCTGCCCACCATGGAGCTGTGGACCGAGCTCTTCTCTACGAAGCTTGGTACCGTGATCCAGGACGTGGCGACCCAATGCGGTGGATGCATCGCGGTGAAGCGCAGTGGGTCCAGGAATTACTTTCCGCCGCCTCTTGTTGGGTATTCAGCGAAGCAATGGCAGAAGACGTACTTCTACGTCTCCAACGTCGACCCCGCGCATGATTTCATCGGGCTGCCAGATTGGGTACCTAGCCCGCCCGCCGAGCCCCGCGACACCTGGAGGACCCGGCCCGTCTCCCTCACGCCAAGAGCCTCCATCGCCATGCGGCGCCTCTGGGAGATGAGGGACAACGAGGGCTTGGTGTTTGCGGACCTCCTTCTTACGTTCGCGGAGTGCCGGGTGTTGTCGTTGCATGCCAGCCCACACATAATCTGTGATATGAGCGGGCGCCAGGACCGGAGCTAGACGTGTACGAAGCTGATGCCATACAAGGAGGTGGCATACTTGGTGAATTCTGTCTCCAATTGCAAGCTCTCTGACTCGGGCTGGGCCTTCGGCAAGCCGCCGTACAGCCGTAATAAACAGCCGCCTGCGGTGAGCTCTTTTCTTTCTTTATTCTTCTTTCTTCTCTTTCCGCCTTTGTTAGCCGTCTGATCCTTGTGCCGCCTACAAATCTTCCTCGGCCAGCCGGCGCCGGGCTCTGACCAGCCGGGCCGCCCTCTGGAACCAGACCGCTCCCAGAGTGACATGAGCGACCCCGATCTTGGGGCCGCCGCTATGGAGGAGGAGGAGGTAACAGGTGGCGGGGGTCAGCCAGCAGACGACCCGCTAGAAGGCGGCGTCGAGAGCAGGCCGGACGAGGAGGAGGAGCAGGAGGAGGCACCAATCAGCGTCCGAGAGGCGAACCCGCCTAAGCGCGGCAGCCACCAGGCGGGGTCGTTAGCCGCAACCGGCGGCGTGAAGCGCCGGTCCTGTGCGTGGCCATCTGGCACCAAGCCCAAGAAGCTCCGGCTGTCGGCCGCCGCCACCAACCGCTAGGAGGCGGCCGCCAAAGCAATTCTTCCTAGGGTTCCCAAACCTAGGCCGGCTGTATCCGGGTAAGTACCGCGTTTCTTTTTTCTTTTGCGCTTATCTCATTCTGCCGCCCCCAATGTGACTGACTTGTTGTCTTCTTTGGGGTGCCCACACAGCGCACCGCTCTCTCTCGCGGGCGCCAGTGGGCTCTGTTGTTGGGGGCACAGATGTCCCCCCTGCGCCCCGCCGTGTGGATCCCGTCGCACCGCTCTGGGAGGCGACGGATAGAAATGCCCGCGAGGCGCGTGAGGAGCAGGAGACCGCGGCCCATGAGCGGGCGGAGGCTGATGCTGATGTCAGGGCGGGGGCCGAGGCAGCCACCAAGGCCTAGGCGGACGCCGCCGCCCAAGTCCAGGCACAAGAGGCGGGCCTCCAGCAGACGGCGGACCGCACCGTCCCCCAGGGCAGAGGCTCTCTGAAGCCGTCTATCCAAGTGCCGGCTGCTGACGAGCAGCTGGCTCATAACAATGAAGGAGACGGCCGCGCTGCCATGGAGACGGAGGTGACTCCCCCCCGCGCCGCCTGCTGGGACGCAGGACAGCCGGCCTGCAGGAGCGGAGGTACCGCCGACTGAAGGCGTGCTGGTGACGGGCCCGCAGCCGCCCCC
>LR738712.1:619077096-619158577 GCA_902687465.1 Secale cereale | reverse complement strand
CCCGAGCCCTCGTCCGTCCTCGTCCTGCGAGGGCGGTTTCGGCGCCGCGGCGAGTGGAGGCCGGCGCCGCCAGCTCGTCAACGCCGGAGAACGAGGCCACCAGTGCGGCGCCGCCAGGCTGGATGCCCGGAGGTGGCGGTGCGTTGATCGTTGCATCGCGAGACGTCCTCGACCGCTTCAATTCTCTGGGCGAGGTCGTGCAGACGGCCTTGCGGGAATTCGTGGCCACGCAAACTTCCGTTCGGGTATGCTAACTCCATGTTTTTGCTTTTATTCCTTCAATTTCTTCCGTGGGGGCGCGTTAGTGCACCCACTGGGTGTAGTCCCCGAGTTCCGAGCCGGCTGCTGAGCAGGCGGCTTGGAACTCCAAGTTGTACTTTCTGGGCTAAATTGTTTCTTGCTGCAGGATTACCACAACCTTCGGGTGGCTGCCTTCAACTCCCAGTGTCAGGAGCTGGCACAACTGCGGAATGCTCTGGCCGACAGCCAGGGTAAGTGTTCCTCCCTTACTTGCGGTGGCGCGTCAGCGCACCCACTGGGTGTAGTCCCCGAGTTCCGAGCCGGCTGCTGAGCAGGCGGCTTGGAACTCCAAGGTTGTCTTTTTTGCTGATGTTGATGTTCTTCTTCTTCTCTTGTCAGCGGTTGCGACCAACCTCCGCAACCAGCTGGGTAAGGTTCAGGCGGGACTTGCCGCCAAGGAGCGGGAGCGCGATCCCGCCGCCCAGGATCGTGACCGCCTGGCCAAGGAGCTGGCAGACCAGGCGGCAACACACAAGGCGGAGCTTGGGAAGCTGGCGGACGCCGAGGCGCTCCTTCGGGCTGACTTCAAGACCGGGTGCTCGAACTGGGCCGAGAAGGAGGCAGCTCCGCAAGACGGCTATGGGGCCATTGCAGACATGGTCGACGGTAAGCCGCCTGCCCTCCTTTCTTGTGCTTGCTGTCTGCTACAGCTAGCTTTCTTTCTTCTAACTCTTTGTCTAGTTCTTGCAGAATTCTTCCTGGGCCACTCTGTGGCCGCCAGCCAGGCCATCAAGGCCCAGCGCGACGAGAGGCGCGAGGCGGGCCGGGTGATTGTGCCCAACGCGCCCCAGACTCCCACCGAACAACTTCTTGCTGTCAAGGTGCACCTCCAGCCGGCCCACCGCCTGCAACGCGCTGGTGCCCAAGTACTAGCTGCCCTCTGGCCAGGCATTCCAGTACTCCGCACTCCCAGCCGGACTACCGACTGGCTGGAGGTGGCCGGCTGCCGCTTCGAGGCCTGGAAGGGCGCCGCAGCGAGGGCCGGTGCACGGGCCGCACTGGAATTCGCCAAGGGCTGGTACCCAGACCTGGATCTCGCCCAGCTGGAGACCTTCTGCGTGGAAGCTGAGCCCGAACTGGCAGTGGTGCAAGGAGATCTCGTCAGGCGTGCCACCTCCCTCGCTGAGTACGCCGACACCGCCATTTTCGTCCCAGAGCTGGATGAGAACGGTCATGTGGTGCCACCTGACAACTTCGGGTTGGACTTGGCGGCATCGGAGGAGCTGGACGAGGAGATCGCCTCCAGCGACGATGGCGAGGAGGAGGGAGACAGCGACGAGGAAGCCAGCTCCCAGGAGGCGGAGCCGTCTGCTGGCCATCAGCCCGATCAAGCCTCTACAAGCGGGCCCAGCGGGACGGCGCCGTCTGCTGCAGGAGGCGGCCCGGCCGAGACTCATCAGGCGGCTCCCCCAGCGGCCGGCCCCGTCGTGCCTCCTGCTCCGCCTGCTGCACCTTAGGCGTCATTCGTGTATCTTTTAATTCCTGTTTTTTCTTAAGACTTGGCAGGATTAGTCCGAACAATTCCACCCACTTGGTGTATCAGTAAGTTACTGCTGGAAGGCGGCCTTCGAGGCCTTTTTGCTATAAATATTCTCTTAATGTTGCATATGTTTATGCAGTTTGCCGGGTTCTGGGATTAGCACCGTCCTTTGTTCCTTCGGGCATTTTTTCTTTTGCTGTCTCCTTTAACTGACGTCCCGCCAGCCAGGCAGCCACTCTGTGGTTTGTGACTCGGTCAGGTACTTAGCTGTTTTCCGGATAGGCAAGTATCCCGCCCTCTGGAATGCGGCGTGGCTAAGCCAGATGCCGGCTGGCCGGCTGCTCAACAGCCGGCCAACTTGTATAAAGGGCCGTCTTGCCCTATGTTTATTTTCCTTAGCCATTTTTCATGTGGGCACCGCTTCTTGCCTTTGACTCCCGCCAGTCGGACATCCGCGTTCTGCGAGTCTGCGATGGTAGGCGGGAAGAGGCTTGGATGCCGTCACATTACTTGTCCGACTGTTGAAAGGAAAGTTTTTAACATAGAGCTAGGCGGCCAGTCCCCGGGCCGTCTGCTAGGCCCCGGTGTCGGACGAAGGAATGAAAAATACTCATTCCTAGGCATAATTCTTATCATATAGATAAAGGGTCGGACAGTCCCCGAGAACTCCTCGGAGGTCTCATTGGTTCTCAAAATAAAGTAGACAGCGCGACACATACTGACTTTTAGCTATAAAAGCGACGAAGTAGGTTTGCGTTCCACGGGCGCTCCGACTCCTTGCCCGAGTCGTCTCTCTTGTGTGCTCTTGGCTTCTGGGCATCGATGAGGTAGTAAGCATCGTTGCCTAGTACCTTGTTGATGATGAATGGTCCTTCCCAAGGAGCCGAGAGCTTGTGCTGGCCGGCTGTTCACTGGATCAGCCGGAGCACAAGATCCCCCTCGCGGAAGGAACGTGGCTTGATCCGCCGGCTGTGATAGCGACGGAGACCCTGCTGATATATGGTGGACCGGCTGAGTGCTACCAGCCGGGCCTCCTCCAACAAGTCCACGCCGTCTTCTCGTGCTTCTTTGGCCTCGGCTTCTGTGTATATGGTGACGCGAGGCGAGTCAAACTCAACATCTATTGGGATGACAGCCTCGGCCCCATAGACGAGGAAGAAAGGAGTGAAGCCGGCTGATTTGTTCGGAGTTGTACTGAGGCTCCAGAGGACAGACAACAACTCTTCGATCCAGCAGCTGGCTGATCGTTCCAAAGGTTCGACCAGCCGGGGCTTGATGCCGGACAAGATGAGGCCGTTAGCGCGCTCAACTTGGCCGTTGGACTGTGGGTGGGCAACAGACGCTAAGTCCAGTCGGATGCCTTGTGTTGCACAAAAACGGGCCTGTGCGCCTTTGGCAAAGTTTGTGCCATTGTTGGTGATGATGCTGTGCGGTATGCCATACCGGACTGCGATGTCTGCGATGAAGGTCACAGCAGTTGGGCCGTTGAGTTTCTTGATTGGCTTTGCCTTGATCCACTTGTTGAACTTGTCCACTGCTACGAGTAAATGCGTCAGGACGCCTCGAGCTGACTTGAAGGGACCCACCATGTCCAGTCCCCAGACGACAAATGGCCAAGTGATCAGAATGGTCTTGAGTGCAGAAGCCGGCAAGTGTTGCTTGGAACTAAAGTGCTGGCAGCCATTGCACTTCTTGACCAAGTCTTTAGCGTCGTCCAAAGCAGTCGGCCAGAAGAAACCGTGGCAGAAAGCTTTGGCAACGAGGGATCTTGAGGCCGCGTGGTGGCCGCACTCCCCTTGATGAATATCAGTCAGAATAGCCAGACCCTTTTCTGCTTCCACGCAGCGCTGGAAGACGCCTGTTGCACTTCTTCTGACAAGCTCTTTGTTGACTATTATGTATGCTGAAGCTCGGCGTTGAACTTGCCATGCCAATGTTTCATCTGCTGGCAGCTCTCTTCTGAGCAGGAAATTGAGGATTGGCTGTGCCCAAGACGGTGCTGAGACTCATGTTGTTTCTGCCAGTGAGACCAGGGCGGTTGGGCTGGGAGGCGGAGGGCTGGAGTGAGCCGCCTGTTGTGCTTCTAAAGTCCCCGGGCCGGCAGCAACAGTCCCCGGGCCGTCTGCTGGGGCAGGCGCTTCTTGGCCGCCTGCTGGAGCAGTCCTTGGGCCAGGAACCGGCGTAGTGGCTGTTGTGCCGTCTGCTGGAGTTGAAGTATCTAGGCCGGCTACTGGAGCAATCCCTGGGCCGGCTGCTGAGGTTGTGGGGCCGTCTGCTCCAGGATCGGCTGGTATGAAGATTGACTTTGACTCTCATGAAGGCTTGATAGACAGCTTGCGCAGACATTGGAGGGACACGCGGGTTGTTATTCCTTGGCGGGTGGAGCCAATTCGTGCCAAGGTGTCGGCTTGCACGTTGTCGGCTCGTGGAGGAACTCGCAGCCGTCAAAATGCCCACTGATCTGCTGGACAAGGAAATAGTAACTCGCCATATTTGCGTCCTTGGCATCCCAGTCCCCGGAGGACTACTGGACAACCAAGTCTGAGTCACCATAGCACAACACTCGGTGGATGCCAATCTCTTTGGCCATCCGGAGCCCGTGAATGAGTGCCTCATATTCGGCCACATTGTTGGAGGCGGCAAAGTGGATTTGCAGGGCGTATTTGAGCTTGTCGCCTTTGGGAGAGGTGAGGACGACGCCGGCTCCCAAGCCAGTGCGCATCATTGATCCATCAAAGTGCATCCGCCAATGGGTTGAATCTGGAGCAGGCGGCAGGTACTGGGTCTCGGCCCAGTCAACGAGGAAGTCGGCCAAAGCTTGCAATTTGATGGTGGTGCGGGGCTAGTAGAAGATGGTAAAGGGGGCCAGCTCAATGGCCCACTTCGCCACTCTTCCTGAAGCATCTCTATTGCCCATGATTTTAGCAAGCGGGGCTATGCATACGACCATGATCGGGTGTTCTTGGATGTACTGCTTGAGTTTCTTGGCGGTGAAGTACACGCCGTAGCACATCTTCTGGTAGTGGGGGTAGTTCTGCTTGGCAGCTAACAGCACTTCACTCAAGTAATAGACCGGCCTCTGGACAGGCAAGGCTCTGCCGTCCTCTGGTCGTTCAACCACAATCACAGTGCTGACCACACGGCTGGTGGCGGCTATGTAAAGGAACATGGGTTCCTTGTCTGTTGGCGCCACCAGGACAGGCGGCGTGGACAACACTTTCTTGAGCTGCTGGAAGGCTTCATCTGCCTTGTCGTTCCACTCAAAGAAAGTGGTTTTCTTCATCAGTTGGTACAGTGGGAGTGCCTTCTCACCCAGCCAGCTGATGAAACGGCTGAGCGATGCGAGGCATCCGGTGAACTTCTGGACATCTCGTACGCAAGTCGGCCTCTCCATTTTCTCAATGGCTTTGATCTTTGCGGGGTTGCACTCGATGCCCTGTTCAGATACCAGGAAGCCAAGGAGTTGGCCTGCTGGTACCCCGAAGACGCATTTCTCCGGGTTTAGCTTGATCTGAAAGCGGCGCAGGTTTTCAAAGGTCTCTTGGAGATCCTCCAAGAGAGTTCCCCTCTTCTCCGTCTTCACCATGATATCATCCACATAAACGTGAGCGTTTCTGCCAAGTTGCTTGAGGAGACACTTCTGCATGCAATGCTGAAAAGTGGCGCCGGCATTCCTCAAGCCGAACGTCATGGTCAGGTAGCAGAAGGCCCCAAATGGTGTGAGGAAGGTGGTCTTCAAACGGTCGGCCGGATCGAGTTTGATCTGGTGGTACCCGGAATAAGCATCAAGGAATGACAGCAGCTTGCATCCGGCTATGGAGTCAATCACTTGATCTATCCGCGGCGGAGCAAACGGATCTTTAGGGCAAGCTTTGTTGAGCTGGTGTAATCAATGCACATGCGCCATTTGTTGTTCTTCTTCAGCACTAGGACTGGGTTTGAGAGCCACCCTGGATAAAATACTTCCATAATAAAGCCGGCTGCTAGCAGGTGGGCAACCTCTTCTCCAACAACTCTTCTTTTCTCTTCTGATAGGCGGCGGAGTGGCTGCCTGACAGGCTTTGCATCTTCTCTCACATGTAGCTTGTGCTCGGCGAAATCCATCGGAACACCCGGCATGTCTTTGGGGGACCATGCAAAGATGTCCCGATTCTCACAGAGGAAATCGACGAGCTCGGTTTCCTATTTGCTATCTAGGTTTGACCCTATGATAGCAAATCTCTCTAGGTGAGATGGGTTCAAGGCAATCTTCTTTGCCTCCTTGGCCGGCTGGAACAAGCCTTGCGGCTCTGCCTCCCTGGGGTCGGCTGGTATGGCTGGCTGCTCACCAACCATTGCCACCAGCCGTTCCAGGCGGCGCTTCTCTTCAGCTACGACAGAGGGACTCGGCCAGACGGCTGCTGGCAGTTGCACATGCGATGAACTTCTCATAGTCCCCAGCTATGGTGATTATTCCTTTGGGACCCGGCATCTTCATCTTGAGGTAGGCGTAATGGGGTACCGCCATGAACTTTGCCAGAGCTGGCCGGCCCAAAATCACATGATAGGGGCTCTCCATGTTCACTACTTCAAACCAGACCGGCCCCCGGCGGAAATGCTTCTTGTCACCAAACATGACATCGATCTTCGCCTTGCCGATTGGTGAGAAAGAGAGACCTGGCACAATGCCATAGAACACAGTCCTGGTGGGCTGAAGCTGTTTTTCTTTAATGCCCAATTTCTCCATGGTATCACGGTACATGATGTTGATGCTGCTGCCGCCGTCTACCAGCACCCGAGAGAAATGACAGGCCCGCCTGTCAGTGGAGAAAGTTGCATCCAAAACCAAGGCATAAGCCCCTGGTGAAGGCATGACAGCCGGGTAATCCTCACGGCTCCAGCTGATGGGCCTTTCAGACTAGTGCATGAATTCTGGGGCTTCACTGGCAACGGTGTTGACTTCTCTGCGCTGCTGGCGCCGGCTGTGCCTATCGTCCGCTTGGCTCGTGAAGACGGCGTAGGCTCCAGTCTCTTATGGGAACTCGTCCTGGATCTGGCCGCCTGGACGAGCAGCCGGTGGTTTGAGACGCAGAGTTGCCTGCCCAGCCGGCGGCGGTGGCAGAGCCTCCCCTCTGGCAATCCGCGTGAGCCAGTGGCACTTTTGTGTGGTGTGATTGGAAGGCTTTGCGCCGCTATGAAACTTGCAGGGGGCATCCAGAGCTTGGTTGAAGGAGAAAGCGGGCTGCCAGGCTGGCTTGCCGCCCTTCTGACACTTGGATCCCGCTTGTGCCTCTAGCTGCTGGCCATCAATTGCTGCCACCAGCCGGCTGTTGGTAGCCGGTGCGTGGGTCTTGCGCTTGTGATCGTTCGGCTGCTGGCGCAGACTGGACTCTCTAGCCGGCGTTTTGGGAGCTGGGGGAGCCATTTTTCAGAGGCATCCACTTGCAGCTCGACTTCATGGAGAAGTCGGCAGTGGCGTATTTGTCTGCTATGCTCAGTAGCTTGTCCAGCGTGGCGGGCTCATCGCAGAGGACTTTGTATTTGAGCAAGGTGCCTTCTCTGCACCCGGCCATGAAGTACTCGATGGCTTGTACCTCGTGCACTCCCTCACAAGAGTTGCGCAGCTCTGCCCAATGCGTCAGGTAATCACGAGCTGACTCATTTGGGCCTTGAACACATAAGGAGAGCTGGCGTGGCTTGGGAGGACGCTTGTAAGTGCTGGTGAAGTTGCGAGTGAAGGCGTCAGTGAAATCCAACTAGCCGTTGATGCTGTTGGGCTTGAGGCTGTTCAGCCACGTCCGGGTCGTGCCCTGGAGCATGAGTGGCACGTACTTCACCGCAACACGCCTGTTGCCGGTTGCTATGCTGACGGCTGGGGAGTAGTCCACCAGCCAGTCCTCCGGCTTTACCGATCCGTTGTACTTGGGGGTATCTCTAGGGAGTGAGAAGCCCTTGGGGAAAGGCTCGTTACGGACGAGGGGGCCGAAGCAGGCTGGGCCGAGGTCGTCTTCTTCTTCGACCCCCTGGGACCGAGCCAGTCGATCAAGGCGGTGGCGGGCGTCGTTCTCCCCGACTCCCTCGCGGCGGCCCAAGCGGCCTGCTAGAGAGGGGTGGTCAACAGGCGGAGGAGACACACGCCTTTCCCGGCGAGGAGGAGGCGGGCGTTCCTCTCGCCGCTCTACAGCCCTTGGGCGGCCGTCTTGATCGCGCTCGACGGTGATGCGAGTCTGTCGGCTGCGGCTAGCAGGCGGCTCTGAGTCACGCCGGTTGTGGGTGCCGACTGTTGGAGAGCGGGACGTGGCTCCTTGCTCCCGCCGAAGGGGGCGGTTATCTGCTTGCGCGCCGGCCTCTGATGCCCTGCAACGGGCTTCCTGCTGCGCACCAGCCGCGTCGAGGAGTTGGCGGGTGCGCTGAGTCATGCATCGAAGCTCGTCCCCCTCCAAGTGGCCTAGCTCATCGACTGCCGCCTGGGCAGCCCTTAGGTTCTCTGACGGAGTGGGGTACACGGGCCGTGGGGCCCCTAGCATGTCTGCCAGCACTCCGACGCGATCGCGAACTGCACCAGCCCGGCTGGGCTCGCCAGCAGCCGGCGTGCCGCCTATGGCACGGTCCATCTCGCGGCGGTAGGCTTCAGTGAGGCGCTGGGAAGCGGCCAGCTTGTTGGCATTTTCGAGGAGTGAGACGCGAAGCGCCTCCAGCGCCGCGCCGTCCGCCCCCGCGGCGATGGGAGCGGAGAGGCTCTGCATGGCTGCCTGCAGCGGGTCTTGGCCTGACCCGCCGGAAGGCTCGTCGTGGCTGGTGGCCAGCACCTCCGTGATGGTGCTAACGGTATTGCCGCAGGCTGCAGTGGGGAGGGGATCGTCGATGATCACCACGTGCTCGGGGAAGGAATCGACGGATGCCGCGTCGAGGTCGATGATCATGTCAACTGGTGGGTCAGAGGAACCCATGGACTCTATGTCAGAGGCGCGCTCGTCGACGATGTGGAGCTTGTCGAGGAGCTCGACAAGGCAGCTCTCCGGAGCAACTGGCTCTGCAGCCGGAGAAGGCTTGTCATGGATGTGGACGCCGACGAGAAGGTCGGTGAGTCCGCTCGCGGCACATGCGGCCTCAGCGCCGCGAAGCATCCCGGTATCCACGCCTGCGGGCATGCCGGGCTGGCTGTGCTCGCCATGTAGGAACAAAGTTCCCGTCCAGAACATGTCTCCGGACGACGGTGCACCTTGCCCCATGGTGGGCGCCAAATGTCGGGGTTTTGGTGCGACATATGCCAACAGATGGCTTATCATGCATGGGGACAATAGAACGTCGCTGGGCCCTGGAAGCGGGATAAGGCGGAACTTAGGACGCCTACGAATCTTACCCAGGTTTGGGGCTCTCCGTGGAGATAACACCCCTAGTCCTGCCCTGCGGGGACTCCGCGTCATGACTAATGTCACTAAGGTGGCTACAAGGTTGCTCCTTGAGCTGTGTTGTCTAGAGGAGAAAGAAGGGCAAGGCTAGCTCTCTACCTTCGCTCTAAGGAATCAGGATGACGCCTAGGGTTTCCCCCTATTTCTCTCTACGTGTCTCTTTTCTCCTAAGAGTTCAACCCCCTCCCACATGGAGGATCCTGGGGGGTTTATATAGGCCTACCCCCAGGGGTAAAATAGTAATCCAGGCGGAATGGCCCCCAGCTGTCAGCGTCTTTGGGCGCCGGCCTCTCCGCCCGTCTGTTGGGGCCCGCCATCTGTTGCCCCTCGTGATTGCCTTTCACTGTAGGCGCTCTTCTGCTGACGGCAGCATCATCAGGAGGGAAGTGGCTACAGTGCCGGCGTCTCCTGCCGTACACTGCCACCACGTCCTGTCTTGTCATCTTGCTGAGGTTCACACTCTTAGGATACGGCGGGCCGCCTGCTACAAGGCGGACCGTCTCCCCCGGCCGCCTGCCGGGGGCCGCTTGTCTCTGATTCACCCACTGACTGGTGGGGCCAGCCGCCCGCTGGCCCCGTCGTCTGTGGGTAGTGGGATCGTGGCTTCCTCTGACCGAGGCTTGGTCACTGGCAGCATGGCTACAGTGATTCGCCGCTTAAGAGGCGTCCATAAGACACACATTCATTGTAGCCATGCCCTTATAGATTCTTTAAGGACATGCTCGACTGTAGCCATGCCTTAGCTGTGTCGTGGTCCCTCAGCATGCGTCCCGAGGGGGAGGCGTAGGACCGTCTGCTAGCTGCGGGCTATGGAGCTACCGCCTGTTCGGGCCCCTGTCGCCTGCTGGCAGCCGGCTCCTGGGGTAAACTGTCCCAGGAGGCGGCCGGATGAGCAGGCGGCTGGGGAGTAACAGGCGCCCCCCAATTGTCTTGAAATACCATGGGTGGTCGATGAGGACTCCCGTGGTCAATATCTCCGACACATAATCCTTATCAGTGACACAGATAGGTGAAGTGGCAAAAGTAGGGTCATGTTTCATTCTAGCATTCAAGGACTTTTCTTTCAGCTTAGCTAATAATTTCTTAAGATCATATCTATCATTGCAAGCAAGAAAGTCTCTAACAGTTTCTTCATCCATAACATAACCCTCAGGCACAACAGGCAATTCATATCTATTGGGAGTAGTATCATCATCACTTTCATAAATATCATCAACATTTGCACTCTCCCTACCTTTAGCAATTTGTTCATCTAGAAATTCACCTAGTGGCACAGTATCAGGCATAGAGATAGTTTCATCATACATAGCAGAAGTAGCATCATCAAGAACATACGACATATCAGATTCAATAGCAGGAGTAGGTGTCGCAAGTTTACTCATAACAGAAGGAGAATCAAGTGCAGAGCTAGATGGCAGTTCCTTACCTCCCCTCGTAGTTGAGGGTAAGATCTTGGTTTTTGAGTCCTTCAAGTTCTTCATAGTGATAAACAGATATAAATCCCAAGTGACTTAAAGAATAGAGCTATGCTTCCCCGGCAAGGGCGCCAGAAAATAGTCTTGATAACCCACAAGTGTAGGGGATCGCAACAGTTTTCGAGGGTAAAGTATTCAACCCAAATTTATTGATTCGACACAAGGGGAGCCAAAGAATACTCTTAAGTATTAGCAGCTGAGTTGTCAATTCAACCACACTTGGAAACTTAGTATCTGCAGCAAGATAGTTTAGTAGCAAAGTAATATGATAGTGGTGATAGCAGCAATAAAAGTAAAGATAGTGTTGTTGTGGTTTTTGTGATAGTAGCAACGGAAAAATTAAATAAGAAACTAGCAATATAGGTAAAGCTCGTAGGCATTGGATCGGTGATGGGAAATTAAGTCGGATGCAATTCATAATGTAGAAGTTAGAACCTAGGGTGACACAGAACTAGCTCCAGTTCATCAATGCAATGTAGGCATGTATTCCGAATATAGTCATACGTGCTTATGGAAAAGAACTTGCATGACATCTTTTGTCCTACCCTCCCATGGCAGCGGGGTCCTATTGGAAACTAAGGGATATTAAGTCCTCCTTTTAATAGAGTACCGGACCAAAGCATTAACACATAGTGAATACATGAACTCCTCAAACTATGGTCATCACCGGGAGTGGTCCCGATTATTGTCACTTCGGGGTTGCCGGATCATAACACATAGTAGGTGACTATAGACTTGCAAGATAGGATCAATAACACACATATATTCATGAAAACATAATAGGTTCAGATTTGAAATCATGGCACTCGGGCCCTAGTGACAAGCATTAAGCATAGCAAAGTCATAGCAACATCAATCTGAGAACACAGTGGATACTAGGGATCAAACCCTAACAAAACTAACTCAATTACATGATAGATCTCATCCAACCCATCAAGGTCCAGCAAGCCTACGATAGAATTACTCACACACGGTGGTGAGCATCATGGAATTGGTGATGGAGGAAGGTTGATGATGACGATGTCGACGATCTCCACTCTGTGGAGCCCCGAACGGACTCTAGATCAGCCCTCCCGAGAGAGATTAGGGCTTGGCGGCGGCTCCATCTCGTGAAGCGCGATAATTCTTCCTCTTTGATTTTTCTCTCCCTGAAACGGAAGATATAGGATCTGGGGGTACGTCGGTGGAGCATCGGGGGGCCCACGAGGTAGGGGGGCGCGCCCTGGGCAAGGGGCGCGCTCCCCACCCTCGTGGACATGGTGTGGGCCCCCCGATGAGGATCTTCTTGCAGGTATTTTTTATATTTTCTGAAATAATTCTCCGTTGATTTTCAGGCGATTCCGAGAAGTTTTTATTTCTGCACAAAAACAACACCATGGCAGTTCTGCTAATAACAGCGTCATTCCGGGTTAGTTCCATTCAAATCATGCAAGTTAGAGTCCAAAACAAGGGCAAAAGGGTTTGGAAAAGTAGATACGTTGGAGACGTATCGGACACCGCAAGATTGAACCCAAAGCTAAGCACTTCTCCCATTGCAAGAACTACCGATCTAGTAAGCCAAACCAAAGCGATAATTCGAAGAGACTTGCAAAGATATTTAAATCATGCATAAAAGATTTCAGAAAAGAATACAATATTGTTCATAGATAATCTTGATCACAAACCCACAATTCATCGGATCTCGACAAACACACCGCAAAAGGAATTACATCGAATAGATCTCCAAGAAGATCGAGGAGAACTTTGTATTGAGATCCAAAGAGAGAGAAGAAGCCATCTAGCTAATAACTATGGACCCGAAGGTCTGTGGTAAACTACTCACAACTCATCGGAGAGGCTATGGTGTTGATGTAGAAGCCCTCCGTGATCGGTGCCCCCTCCGGTGGAGCTCCGTAACAGGCCCCAAGATGGGATCTCACAGGTACAGAAGGTTGCGGTATGGAATTAGGGTTTCGTGGTGCTCCCCGATGGTTTCACGGTACGTAGGTATATAAAGGAGGAAGAGGCACGTCAGGGGCGCCACGAGGGTGGGGGAGCGCCTACCCCCCTAGGCGCGCCCCCTGCCCTCGCGGCCGCCTCTTCGCTTCCTGGCTTGTACTCCAAGTCTTCTGTGTTGATATTGTTCCAAAAATAACTCTCCTGAAGGTTTCATTCCGTTTGGACTCCGTTTGATATTCCTTTTCTGCGAAACACTGAAATAGGCAAAAAACAGCAATTTGCACTGGGCCTTGGGTTAGTAGGTTAGTCCCAAAAATAATATAAAAGTGTAATATAAAGCCCATTAAAGATCCAAAACAGATAATATAATAGCATGTAACTATAAAAAATTATAGATACGTTGGTGACGTATCAATCTGCAGCAAAGTATTTAGTAGCAAAGTAGTATGGAATTAACAGTAACGGTGGCAAAAGTCATAGTAGCAGTTTTGTAGTAATTGTAATAGTGGCAGCAGAAAAGTAACTAAGTGAAGATCAATATGTGAAAAGCTCGTACGCAATGGATCAGTGATTGATAATTATGTCGGATGCGACTCCTCATGTAATATTTATAGCTTAGGGTGACACAGAACTAGCTCCAGTTCATCAATGTAATGTAGGCATGTATTCCAAATATAGTCATACATGCTGATGGAAAAGAACTTGCATGACATCTTTCGTCCTACCCTCCCATGGCAGCGGGGTCCTATTGGAAACTAAGAGATATTAAGGCCTCCTTTTAATAGAGTACCGGACCAAAGCATTAACACTTAGTGAATACATGAACTCCTCAAACTACGGTCATCATCGGGAGTGGTCCCGATTGTTGTCACTTCGGGGTTGCCAGATCATAACACATAGTAGGTGACTATTGACTTGCAAGATAGGATCAAGAACTCACATATATTCATGAAAACATAATAGGTTCAGATCTGAAATCATGGCACTCGGGCCCTAGTGACAAGCATTAAGCATAGCAAAGTCATAGCAACATCAATCTTAGAACATAATGGATACTAGGGATCAAACCCTAACAAAACTAACTCGATTACATGGTAAATCTCATCCAACCCATCACCGTCCAGCAAGCCTACGATGGAATTACTCACGCACGGCGGTGAGCATCATTGAATTGGTGATGGATGAAGGTTGATGATGACGATGGCGATGATCTCCACTCTCCAGAGCCCCGAACGGACTTCAGATCAGCCCTCTTGAGAGAGTTTAGGGCTTGGCGGCGGCTCCGTATCGTAAAATGCGATGAATCCTTCTCTGTGATTTTTTCTCCCCGAAAGTGAATATATGATGTTGGAGTCTGGGTTGGTGGAGCCTCAGGGGGCCCACGAGACAGGGGGCGCCCCCAGGGGGGCAGGCGCGCCCCCACCCTCGTGGATAGGGTGTGGGCCCCCTGGTCTTGATTCTTTCGCCAGTATTTTTATATATTCCAAACATATTCTCTGTGGATTTTCACGTCATTCTGAGAACTTTTATTTCTGCACAAAAATAACACCATGGCAATTCTGCTGAAAACAACGTCAGTCCGGATTAGTTCTATTCAAATCATGCAAGTTAGAGTCCAAAACAAGGGCGAAAGTGTTTGGCAAAGTAGATACGTTGGAGACGTATCAACTCCCCCAAGCTTTAGCCTTTTCTTGTCCTCAAGTAATTCAGTTGACAAACTAAAAGTGATAAAGAAAAACATTTACAAACTCTGTTTGCTCTTGTTGTTCCAAATATGTAAAGCCAGCATTCAAGTTTTCAGCAAAGATTATGAACTACCACATTCACAATGACTTTTAGGTCTCATGTTTACTCATATCAATGGCATAATCAACTAGCGACCAATAATAATAAACCTCGGATGACAACACTTTCGCAAAATAATCATAATATGATATAACAAGATGGTATCTCGCTAGCCCTTTCTAGACCGCAAAACATAAATGCAGAGCACCTCTGAAGATCAAGGATTGACTAGACCTTGTAATTCATGGTAAAAGAGATCCAGTCACAGTCATACTCAATGTAAATTAATAGCAATACATGCAAATAACAGCGATGCTCTCCAACTGGTGCTTTTTAATGAGAGGATGATGACTCAACATAAAAGTAAATAGATAGGCCCTTCGCAGAGGGAAGCATGGATTTGCAGAGGTGCCAGAGCTCGAGTTTTGAAATAGAGATAGATAATATTTTGAGTGGCATACTTTAATTGTCAACATAACAACCAAGAGATCTCGATATCTTCCATACTACACACATTATAGGCGGTTCCCAAACAGAATGGTAAAGTTTATACTCCCCCACCACGAACAAGCACACTCCACGGCTGGCCCGAAACAACGGGTACCGTCCATACCAACAACACTTCTGGGGAGTTTTGTTTAATTATTTTGATTTGATTTGAGCATGGGACTGGGCATCCCGGTCACCGGCCATTTTCTCGTGCATGATGATCGGAGTCCACTCATCGTGAGAATAACCCATCTTGCATGGAAGATATAGACATCCCTAGTTGATACATGAGCTGTTCGAGCATATAAAATAGAATTTCGTTTGAAGGTTTAGAGTTTGGCACATAAAAAATTACTTGGAACGGCAGGTAAATACCGCATATAGGATGGTATGGTGGACTCATATGGAATAACTTTGGGGTTTATGGAAGTGGATGCACCAGCAGTATTCCCGCTTAGTACAAGTGAAGGCTAGAAAGAGACTGGGAAGTGACCAGCTAGAGAGCGACAACAGTCATGAACATGCATTAAGATTAATCAACAATGAGTTCAAGCATGAGTAGGATATAAATCACCATGAACATAAATATCGTGAAGGCTATGTTTATTGTGTTTCAACTACATGCGTGAACATGTGCCAAGTCAAGTCACTTGAATCGTTCAAAGGAGGATACCACCCTATCATACCACATCACAACCATTTTAATAGCATGTCGGCACGCAAGGTAAACTATTATAAACTCCTAGCTAATTAAGCATGGCATGAGCGGCTGTAATCTCTAATTGTCATTGCAAGCATGTTTCATTCATAATAGGTTGAATCAGGAACGGTGAACTATTCATATTTACAAAAACAAGATAGGTCGAGTTCATACCAGCTTCTCTCATCTCAATCAGTTCATCATATATCGTCATTATTGCCTTTCTCTTGCATGACCGAATTGTGTGGATAATAATAATAGTGCACGTGCATTGGACTAATCTGGAATCTGCAAGCATTTAATACAAGGGAGAAGGCAAGGTAATATGGCTCTTGGTTAAATCAACAATAATGCATATTAGAGCCACTCAACATTTTCATCAAAGTGTTCTCCTCTTGACCCCCAAAGAAAAGAAAAGAAATAAAACTATTTACATGGGAAAGCTCCCAACAAGCAAAAGAAGAACGAGAAATCTTTTTGGGTTTTCTTTTAATTACTACTACTACTGGCATGGAAAGTAAACTAGCTAAAAGCTACAACTAATTTTTTGGTTTTTCTTAAGGTCTTTCTAACACACAAGAAAAAGACTTAGAAAAGAAAATAAACTATCATGGATAGTACAATGAAAAAGTATGAGCACCGACAACTGGAATGAGTGTGTGACATGAATGTAATGTCGATAAGAAATACGTACTCCCCCAAGCTTAGGCTTTTGGCCTAAGTTGGTCTTATGGCCACTGCTGGCCTGACGGATATCCAAAGTCGTAGTTGGGGTTGTACTGCGATGCAGCGGCTATTGCCTGATGAGCTGCAGCTTGGAGATGAGCCGCCTCCGTCCTCTCCTCATACTCATTCGCCTCCTCCCTGGTTATGATATATCTCCTTTTTTTCCTGAAAGTGAAAGAAAGTAGGAGCAGGGAGAGCAATATGGACAGTGCAACACGTGTCAAAGATTAGTCGGTACTGGAGGAATTGTTCATACCTCTCAACAAACTGATGGCGAACCATAGCATTATAATCTAGTCAGGCAGGAGGCAACTTCATATCATTTTCATGTATGGGTACACGAAGATAATTAGCTGCATGAGTTGCATAAATTCCACCAAACAAATCTTCACTTAAACTGTTAAGATGCAACCTTCGTGCAACAATAGCTCCCACGTTATATTATTTATCACCTAATACCGCACTCTTGAGGACACAAAGATCTGGAATGCACATGTGGCAAGCCTCATCTTTACCGTTAATGCATCTACCAATGAAGAGAGCAAAATAATGTATGGAAAGGAAATGAATGCTCCCTATGGTAGCTTCTGTGATTTCTCTAGATTCCCCCACAGTGATACTAGCAAGAAAGTCTTTATATTCAGATTTGCGAGGTTCACTAATATTACCCCACTGCGGGAGCTTACAAGCATCATTAAAATCTTCTAAGTCCATGGTATATGATTTATCATAAAGATCAAATAGGACAGCGTGAGAATTACGTGAAGATGTAAATTTAAATCTTCTCACAAAGGAATCAGTTAGGTAGTGGTACTGTGGGCACTTATCTGACACGAAATCCTCAAGATCAGCATTACACACATATGTGTCAAATTCTTCCTTGATGCCTGCCTGGACCATAAACTCCTCCGACAGCCATTCAAAAGGCCGCACTTGAGCTTCCCTTGGTGGTTCATCGTCTGGCTCACGTATCGCGAGCCTTGGTACTTGCTTCCTTGAGGAGCCACCTTGGTAAATTTTCATATGCATTTTTTTCTGAAACATTTCTGAAATTTTAGTGACTCAAAATAAAAGTGAACCAAACTCAACAAGATTGATAGCAACTACTCCCACAAGTGCCTAGAGGCTATATTATGCATTAGAACTATTTGGACCATATAAATTTGACATGCAAGCTCAAGAACAGGGTCACCTAAGCAGCAATTTTTTTCAACCAATAAAGCACTAGAACAAAAACTAATTGGACCATTGGAGGAGTCACATACCAAAGAACAATCTCCTCAAACAGTTTTGTGAATGGAGATTTGAGCAAGGAGATCGGAAATGGCAGCAAGATGAGCTAGAACACGGGTTTGAGATATGCGAGGATTTTTTCTGGAGGAAGATGAAGTGTGTGGGTGCTGGAATAAGTAGAGGAGGCCACGTGGGGCCCACGAGGCAGGGGGCGCGCCCAGGGGGGTGGGCGCGCCCTGTACCCTAGTGGCCAGGTGGTGTCCCCCCCCTGGTGTGTTCTCTGTGCCAAATATTCTTAAATATTCTACAAAAAATCATATTTCATTTTCGGGACATTTGGAGAAATTTTATTTTTGTGGTATTTTTTTATTGCAAGGATAATTCAAAAAAAAACAGACAGAAAATACTAGTTTTGCTTTATTAAATCTAAATAACAGAAAGTAAAAAGAGGGTACAGAGAGTTGTGCTTTCTAACTTCATCCATCTCATGCTCATCAAAAGGAATCCACTAACAAGGTTGATCAAGTCTTGTTAACAAACTCTTTTCGAATAACATGAAATTGGAGAATTTTTGAATAACACTAGGTTACCTCAATGGGGATATGTATGTCCCCAACAATAAGAATATCATATTTCTTCTTGACAGTAGGAAGAGGATATTCAAAACCTCCAATAGTAATCATTAATTTTTTTATTCCAATAGAATTGATACTGAGGACTTGAGGTTGTTTCCTCTAGAAGTGTATTGTATGCTCATTACCATTAACATGAAAAGTGGCACTGCCTTTGGTGCAATCAATAATAGGCCCTGCCGTATTCAAAAAGGGTCTACCAAGGATAATCGACATACTATCTTCCTCGGGAATGTCAAGGATAACAAAGTCCGTTAAAATAGTAACGTTTGCAACCACAACAGGCACATCCTCACAAATACCGATAGGTATAGCAGTTGATTTATCGGCCATTTGCATGGATATTTCAGTAGGTGTCAACTTATTCAAATCAAGTCTACATTATAAAGAAAGAGGCATAACACTAACACTGGCTCCAAGGTCACATAAAGCAGTTTTAACATAGTTTCTTTTAATGGAGCATGGTATAGTTGGTACTCCTAGATCTCCTAGTTTCTTTGGTATTCCACCTTTAAAAGTATAATTGGCAAGCATGGTGGAAATTTCAACTTCCGGTATCTTTCTTTTATTTGTAACAATATCTTTCATATACTTAGCATAAAGATTTGTTTTAAGCATATCAGTCAAACGCATATGCAAAAAGATAGGTCTAATCATTTCAGCAAAGCGCTCAAAATCCTCATCATCCTTTTTCTTGGATGGCTTAGGAGGAAAAGTCATGGGTTTCTGAACCCATGGTTCTCTTTCCTTACCGTGCTTCCTAGCAACAAAGTATCTCTTATCATAACGTTGATTCTTTGATTGTGGGTTATCAAGATCAACAGCAGGTTCAATCTCTACATCATCGTTATTGCTAGGTTGAGCATCATCATGAACATCATCATTATCATTTTCAATAGGTTCATGATCATTACCAGATTGTGTTTCAGCATCAGAAATAGAATTATCATTGGGATTCTCAGGTGTGTCAACAACAGGTTCACTAGAAGCATGCAAAGTCCTATTATTTTTCTTTTTCTTCTTTTTAGAAGAACTTGGTGCATCAACATTAGTTTTCCGAGAATCTTGCTCAATTTTCTTAGGGTGGCCCTCAGGATACAAAGGTTCCTGGGTCATTCTACCCCTCTAGTCATAACTCTAACATCATTATCTGTTTTACTATTTAATTAATTGAGCAAATCATTTTGTGCTTTAAGTACTTGTTCTACTTGAGTGGTAACCATAGAAGCATGTTTACTAATGAGTTTAAGTTCACCTTTAACTCTAGACACATAATCACTCAAGTGTTCTATCATATAAGCGTTACGTTTTAATTGTCTACCAACATAAGCATTGAAGTTTTATTGTTTAACAATAAAATTGTCAAACTCATCTAAGCATTGGCTAACAGACTTATAACGAGGAATATCACCTTCATCAAATCTATAGAGAGAATTTATCTTTACTACGTGTGTCGGGTTATCAATACCATGTATTTCTTCAATAGGTGGTAAATTCTTAACATCTTCAGCTTTAATATCTTTTTCTTTATTGCCTCTTGCATATCTTCAGGACTGAGAAATATAATACCCCTTTTCTTTGGAGTTGGCTTAGAAGCTAGTTCAGGAAGTGTCCAATTGTTTTCATTATTGAACATGTTATTTAATAGCAATTCAACTTGGTCAACATTTCTTTCCCTGAAAACACAACCAGCACAACTATCCAGGTGGTCTCTGGAAGCATCGGTTAGTCCATTATAAAAGATATCAAGTATTTCATTTTTCTTAAGAGGATGATCAGGAAAAGCATTAAGTAATTGGAGAAGCCTCCCCCAAGCTTATGGGAGACTCTCTTTTTCAAGTTGCACAAAATTATAAATTTCCATTAAAGCAGCTTGTTTCTTATGAGCGGGGAAATATTTAGCAGAGAAGTAATAAATCATATCCTGGGGACTACACACACAACCAGGATCAAGAGAATTAAACCATGTTTTAGCATCACCCTTTAAGGAGAACGGAAATAACTTAAGGATATAGTAGTAACAATTTTTTTCCTCATTGGTGAAAAGGGTGGCTATATCATTCAGTCTAGTTAGATGTGCCACAACAGTTTCAGATTCATATCCATGGAAAGGATCAGATTCAACCAAAGTAATTAACTCAGGATCAATAGAGAAATCATAATCCTTATCAGAAATACAAATAGATGAAGTAGCAAAAGCAGGGTCATATTTCATTCTAGCATTCAAAGACTTTTCTTTCAGCTTAGCTAATAGTTTCTTAAGATCATACTTATCATTGCAAGCTAAAAGATCTCTAGCAGTTTCTTCATCCATAACATAACCCTTAGGCACAACAGGCAATTCATATCTAGGGGGAGAATCTTCATTATCACTTTCATCAATATTATCAGTTTCAATAATTTCATTCTCTCTAGCCCTAGCAAGTTGTTCATCAAGAAATTCACCTAGTGGCACAGTATTATCAAGCATAGAAGTAGTTTCATCATACGTATCATGCATAGCAGAAGTGGCATCATCAAGAACATGCGACATATCAGATTCAATAGCCGGTGTAGGTGCCGCAAATTTACTCATAACAGAGGGTGAATCAAGTGCAGAGCTAGATGGCAGTTCCTTACCTCCCCTCATAGTTCATGGAATGATCTTGGTTTTTTCATCTATCAAGTTCTTCATAGTGATCAACATATATAAATCCCAAGTGACTAAAAGAATATAGCTATGCTCCCCGGCAACGGCGCCACAAAATTGTCATGATAACCCACAAGTATAGGGGATCACAACAGTTTTCGATGGTAGAGTATTCAACCCAAATTTATTGATTCGACACAAGGGGAGCCAAAGAATATTCTCAAGTATTAGGAGTTGAGTGGTCAATTCAACCACACCTTAAAGACTTAATATTTGCAGCAAAGTATTTAGTAGCAAAGTAGTATGGAAGTAACTGTAACGGTGGCAAAAGTAAAAGTAGCAGTTTTGTAGTAATTGTAACAGTGGCAACAGAAAAGTAACTAAGTGAGGATAAATATGTGAAAAGCTCGTAGGCAATGGATCAGTGATGGATAATTATGTTGGATGTGATTCCTCATGTAATAGTTATAACTTAGGGTGACACAGAACTAGCTCCAGTTCATCAATGTAATGTAGGCATGTATTCCGAATATAGTCATACGTGCTTATGGAAAAGAACTTGCATGACATCTTTTGTCCTACCCTCCCGTGGCAGCGGGGTCCCATTGTAAACTAAGGGATATTAAGGCCTCCTTTTAATAGAGTACCAGACCAAAGGATTAACACTTAGTGAATACATGAACTCCTCAAACTACGGTCATCACCGGGAGTGGTCCCGATTGTTGTCACTTCGGGGTTGCCAGATCATAACACATAGTAGGTGACTATTGACTTGCAAGATAGGATCAAGAACTCACATATATTCATGAAAACATAATAGGTTCAGATCTAAAATCATGGCACTCGGGCCCTAGTGACAAGATTAAGCATAGCAAAGTCATAGCAACATCAATATTAGAACATAATGGATACTAGGGATCAAACCCTAACAAAAATAACTCGATTACATGGTAAATATCATCCAACCCATCACCGTCCAGCAAGCCTATGATGGAATTACTCACGCACGGCAGTGAGCATCTTGGAAATGGTGATGGAGGAAGGTTGATGATGACGATGGCGATGATCTCCACTCTTCAGATCCCTGAACGGACTCCAGATCAGCCCTCCCGAGAGAGTTTAGGGCTTAGCGGCGGCTCCGTATCGTAAAACACGATGAATCCTTCTCTCTGATTTTTTTTCTCCCCAAAAGTGAATATATGGAGTTGGAGTCCGGGTCGGTGGAGCCTCAGGGGGCCCATGAGACAGGGGGCGCCTAGGGGGGCAGGCGCGCCCCCACCCTCGTGGACAGGGTGTGGGCCCCCTGGTCTTGATTATTTCGCCAGTATTTTTACATATTCCAAAAATATTCTTCGTGCATTTTCAGGTCATTCCGAGAACTTTTATTTCTGCACAAAAATAACACCATGACAATTCTGCTGAAAACAGCGTCAGTCCGGATTAGTTCCATTCAAATCATGCAAGTTAGAGTCCAAAACAAGGGCAAAAGTGTTTGGAAAAGTAGATACGTTGGAGACATATCAGGCTCTTAGGATCTTCTTGATGATGAGTTTGTCGGTCATCTCTTCGCTTCCTAAGCCGGCAATCTCATTTGTGATGAGAGCAAGCCTAGAGTACATTTCAGCGACTCCTTCACCATCCTTCATCTTGAACTTATCATGTTGACTTTGAAGCACATCCAACTTGGATTCCTTGATGGACTCGGTACCTTCGTGCATATCAACCAAAGTATCCCAAATTTCCTTTGCATTCTCAAGACGCCTGATTTTGTTGAATTCTTTGGGGCACAATCCGTTGAAAGGAATATCGCAAGCTTGAGCATTGTATTGCAACATCTTTAATTCTTCCGCGGTCGCTTCATGATCCGGTTCTTTTCCATCCTCGAAGTATTCACCTTGCAAACCAATTCGCACAACAGCCCAAACGGCAGGGTTATGTCCAAGAATATGCATTTTGTTTTATGTTTCCAACTAGCAAAATTAGTACCATCAAAGTAAGGATCTATACAGTGATAACCTCCCTCGCTAGATGCCATACTCTCCAAGGTTTTGAAACCAAGGCTATGATCACCAAAGCTATGGAAATCACCGCAAATGGAGACCAAAGCTCTGATACCAATTGTAGGATCGAAAGTAGGTCTAGAGGGGGGGGTGATTAGACTACTTGACCAAATAAAAAACTAGCCTTTCCCAATTTTAAGTATTGGCAGATTTTAGCAATTAGGACAAGTCAAGTAACCAACCTACTCATGCAATTCTAAGAGTGTGGCAGTGGAAAGTAAAGCATTGCATATGAAGGTAAAGGGAGAGGTTTGGAGAGTGCAAACACAATGGAGACACGGAGATTTTTGGCGTGGTTCCGGTAGGTGGTGCTATCGTACATCCACGTTGATGGAGACTTCAACCCACGAAGGGTAACGGCTGCGCGAGTCCATAGAGGGCTCCACCCACGAAGGGTCTGCGAAGAAGAAACCTTGTATATCCCACCATGGCCATCGCCCACGAAGGACTTGCCTCAATCAAGTAGATCTTCACGAAGTAGGTGATCTCCTTGCCCTTACAAACTCCTTGGTTCAACTCCACAATCTTGTCGGAGGCTCCCAAGTGACACCTAACCAATCTAGGAGACACCACTCTCCGAAAGGTAATAAATGGTGTGTTGATGATGAACTCATTTCTCTTGTGCTTCAAGTGATAGTCTCCCCAACACTCAACTCTCTCTCTCAAAGATTATGGTGGAAAGATGATTTGAGTGGAAAGCAACTTCGGGAAGGCTAGAGATCAAGATTCTTGTGGTGGGATTGGTATATCTTGGTCTCAACACATGAGCATGTGGTTCTCTCTCAAAAATGGGTAGTGGAAGTGTAGGCACGTTCTGATGGCTCTCTCACAAATGGAGATGGGGGTGGTGGGGTTTATATAGCCTCCACACAAAATCCAACCGTCACACATTTGATCCAACTCGGTCAGACCGAATAGGTGAACTCGGTCAGACCGAAGTAGTTCAAAATGTGAACGTTAGGTATCTCGGTGGGATCGATGTGCTAGGGCTAGGGCAAGACCTCATCTCGGTGGTGCCGATTGCATGAACTCGGTGAGACCGATTTCAGCAAATAGCATTATAGAGAAGTGGTCAAGCAAACTTGTGGGACCGATCACTCATTTCGATGAGACCAAAACGTTATGAAAGGATCACAGAGAGTTTACCATGCAAAATTGGTGGGACCGATCTCTCTTCTTGTTGAGACCAAAATGTTACAAAAGGATCACAGAGAGTTTGCAATGCCATCTCGGTGAGACCGAGATTCGTATCGGTGTGACCGAATTGTATAGGGTTTGTGGCAGTGGCTATGTCAAATGAACTCGGTGGCGCCGGATGGATCAAATCGGTGGGGCCAAGTTTGACTTTTGGTTTTTGACATATGTGGAATTTGAGAATGTGGCTGAGGGTTTTGGAGCAATATCACTAAGCACTTGAGCAACCAGATCATTAAGCAACACCTCATCCCCTTTTAATAGTATTGGCTTTCCTATAGACTCAATGTGATCTTGGATCACTAAAATAGAAATGTAGAGTCTTTAACTTTTGCCAATCTTTGTCCTTAGCATTTTGAGGGTCCATATCTCTAGTCCATGCCATGCCAATCATTGAACTTCCTGAATTATTTAACTTGAATGGATATTAGTTCAATGAGCTATATGTTGTATTAATTACCAAAATCACTCAGGGATTAGTTGCACTTTCATCCAGCGTGAGCATTGCGTAATACGTGATCTTCGTTCGGATGATGGCGGACCGCCGGAGCGGGGGCATATGGCCGGAGCAAGAGAGGGAGGAGGTGGATGGGCTCGGACTGACGCTGCGGAGAGGGGGAGGTTGATGGGCTCGGACTGACGACGCGGAGAGGGGGGTTGATGGGCTGGGTTTCGTGACTCCAGCCGGCTTGAGTAGGCGGCTTTGCTCTCGGGCGGTGAGCCAGAGCGGCACCACGTGGTGTTCACACCGCGACGAAGGAGGAGGCGTCCGTCGGATCGTCGGGTTTCCGGACGAGTCCGCGTGGGACCCCTTCGTCAGTCGTATGTGGAGGGCGTGCCCAAGCGCCCCATACCTGCCCCATATTTGGGCTGGATATGAGGGGTGCCGGTCAGCCCGGGTGTTTGAGGACTGTTTAAAGAGTCCGTGTGGGTCAAAAAACCTTGAGCGATCAGTGACCGAGCGGCCCATCCGGGTGTATGAAGCGGGTTTGAGGCACCCGGCTGTAGATGTTCTTATAAGATTAATTTTTGTGATACATTTGCTGCACCTGCAGTTATAAGTGTTCCCACCAGCCTAGGGCGACCTTCCGACGACTACTACCACACCCTATAAGAAAGATGGCGAGGGATCATGCTTTCATCGTTATCGTTAGGATTCCATGAAAATAGTGTTCTTGGGCGGACATAAACGGATGTTTTAAGCGTGAGGATATGAGCCATCGTGGGAGCCTTAGAATCTTCAGTAAGAGTATCCACAGCTGGGCGCCCCAAACTCTTTATATACACCCGGCCGGACGGGCGGCCCGGTCAATATCTGTAAAAAAAGATCCCAACGGAGGCTTCGTACCGGCCCCAAACACTTGGGTTGATGCTACTTCTCGAGCTTGCGTTGTATTCCCTCGAAGAGGAAAGGGAGATGCAGCACAGTAGCGTAAGTATTTCCCTCAGTTTTTGAGAACCAAGGTATCAATCCAGTAAGAGACCACGCGCGAGTCCCTCACACCTGCACAAACAAATAAGAACTTTGCAGCCAACGCGATAAGGGGTTGTCAATCCCTTTACGGTCACTTACGAAAGTGAGATCTGATAAAGATGATAGTTCATATTTTTGGTATTTTTGGTTTATAAAAACAGCAAATAAAAGCAATAAAAGTAAAGTAGATGTAGATTGATATGTTGAGAATAGACCCGGGGGCCATAGTGTTCTCTAGTGGCATCTCTCATGATAGCGATATTCTACGGCGGGTAAACAAATTACTGCCGAGCAATTGATAGAAAAGCGAATAATTATGAGACTATCTAGGCATGATCATTGTATATAGGCATCACATCCGAGACAAGTAGACCGAAATGATTCTGCATCTACTACTATTACACCACACATCGACCGCTATCCAGCATGCATCTAGTGTATTGACTTCATAAGAACAAAATAACGCCTTAAGCAAGATGACATGATGTAGAGGAATAAACTCAAGCAATATGATAATCTTGATCATAAACTCACAATTCATCGGATCTCGACAAACACACCGCAAAAAGAGATTACATCGAATAGATCTCCTCAAAGACCGAGGAGAACTTTGTATTGAGATCCAGAGAGAGAGAAGAAGTCATCTAGATACTAGCTATGGACCCGAAGGTCTGTGGTAAACTACTCACAACTCATGGTGAGGGCGATGATCATGATGATGAACTCCGTGATGGATCCCCCTTCGGTGGAGCTCCGGAACAGGCTCCAAGATGGGATCTCACGGGAACAGAAGTTTACGGCGGTAGAATTAGGGTTTTCTCTCTATTAACGGAGGTTTTGGGGTACGTAGACTTATATAGGAAGAAGGAGGGCACCGGGGGAGTCACGGGGGCCCCACGAGGCAGGGGGCACGCCCTAGGAAGGGGGGCGCGGCCCCCACCCTCATGGGCCCCTCGTGGCTCTTCTGACATGGTTCTCAAGTTCTTCGTGCGTGATTTTCTCCAAAAATATCTCTCGCGAAGGTTTCATTCTGTTTGGACTCCGTTTGATATTCTTTTTCTGCAAAACCCTGAAACAGGCAAAAAACAGCAATTTGGACTGGGCCTTTGGGTTAGTAGGTTAGTCCCAAATGATATAAAAGTGAATGATAAAGCCCATTAGACATCCAAGACTTCATAAATAATAGCATGGAACAATAAAAAATTATAGATACATTGGAGACGTATCAAGCATCCCCAAGCTTAATTCCTGCTCGTCCTCGAGTAGGTAAATGATAAAGAAAGAATTTTTGATGTGGAATGCTAACCAATATAGTTTCTCAATGTAATTATCTTAATTGTGGCATGAATGTTCAGATCTGAAAGATTCAATATAAAAGTCTATATTGACATAAGAAACAATAATACTTCAAGCATACTAACAAAGCAATCATGTCTTCTCAAAATACTATGGCTAAAGAAAGTTATCCCTACAAAATCATATAGTCTGGCTATGCTCCCTCTTCATCACACAAAATATTCATATCATGCACAACCCCGATTTCAGCCAAGCACTTGTTTTCATACTCTATCTTTTCAAACCTTTCAACTTTCACGCAATACATGAGCGTGAGCCATGGACATAGCACTATGGGTGGATTAGAGAGGTGGTTGTGGAGAAGACAAAAGGAGGGAGATAGTCTCACATCAACTAGGCGTATTAACGGGCTATGGAGATGCCCATCAATAGATATCAATGTGAGTGAGTAGGGATTGCCATGCAACGGATGCACTAGAGCTAAATATGAATGAAAGCTCAACAAAATAAACTAGTGGGTGTGCATCCAACTTGCTTGCTCACGAAGACCTAGGGCATTTGACGAAACCCATCGTTGTAATATACAAGCCAAGTTCTATAATGAAAATTCCCACTAGTATATGGAAGTGACTAAACATGAGACTCTCTACAATGAAGAACATGGTGCTACTTTGAAGCACAAGTGTGGAAAAAAGATAGTAGCAACTGTCCCTTTTCTTTTCTTTTCCTTTTTTTGCTTTTTCTTTTTTTTTTCTCTTTTTTTTTTCTTTTGTGGAGGGGCTTTATAGATTTAGCCTTTCCTCCCATGGGAAAATGCTCTAATAATGATGATCATCACACTTTCATTACAACTCGATATTACAACTCGATACTACAACAACAAAGTATGACTCTATATGAATGCCTCCGGTGGTGTACCGGTATGTGCAATGAAACAAGAGTGACATGTATAAAAATTATGCATGGTGGCCTTGCCACAAATACGATGTCAACTACATGATCATGCAATGGCAATATGATGCGTGTCATATGAACGAAACGGTGGAAAGTTGCATGGAAATATATCTCCGAATGGCTATGGAAATGCCATGATAGGTAGGTATGGTGGCTGTTTTGAGGAATAATATGGTGGCTGTTTTGAGGAAGGATATATAGTGGGTTTATGGTACCGGCGAAAGTTGTGCAGTACAAGAGAGGCTAGCAATGGTGGAAGGGTGAGAGTGCGTATAATCCATGGACTCAACATTAGTCATAAGAACTAATGTACTTATTGCAAAAATCTACGAGTCATCAAAACAAAGCAATCAACGCATGCTCCTAGGGGGGAGGTTGGTAGGAGTTAACCATCGCGCGCCCCCGACCTCCACACAAAGGTTGGCACTTTACAAATACCTCATGCTCTAACTTCGTCACATAGCGGTTCACCATACGTGCATGCTACGGGAATCACTAACCTTAACACAAGTATTTCTCAATTTCATAATAACTCCACTAGCATGACTCTAATATCACTATCTTCATATCTCAAAACAATTATCAAGCATCCAACATCTCATTCAATTCAATGCACTTGGAGTGAAAAAAATTACTACATTGACATTGGATGTTTATCGTGTGAAGACTAGTTTCTTTAGCCTAAACACATTACCATGCTGTTTTAATAGACTCTCAAAAGGATGTAAGTGAATCATGAGAGTTCAACAATTTCTACAAAATATTACCACCACCGTGCTCTAAAAGATGTAAGTGAAGCACTAGAGCAAAAGCTATTCAACTCAAAAGATATGAGTGAAGCACATAGAGTGTTCTAACAATTCCTAGGCCATATTTAACTCTCTCAAATAGGTGTGTCCAGAAAGGATGATTGTGTCAAACTAACAAGCAAAGACTCAAATTATACAAGACGCTCCAAGCAAAACACATATCATGTTGCGAATAAAAATATAGCTCCAAGTATAGTTACCGATGGATGAAGACGAAAGAGGGGATGCCTTCCCGGGGCATCCCCAAGCTTAGGCTTTTGATTATCTTGAATTACTTGGGGTGCCATGGTCATCCCCAAGCTTAGGCCTTTGCTACTCCTTGTTCCATAGTCCATCAAGGCAATACTCAAAACTTGAAAACTTCACAACACAAAACTTAGACAAAAATTCTCGTGAGCTCCGTTAGTATAAGAAAGCAAACCACTACTCAAAGGTGCAGCAATGAATTCATTATTTGTTTATATTGGTGTTAAACCTACTGTATTCCAACTTCTCTATGGTTCATATCCTCCAATACTACTCATAGAAGCATTGAAATAAGCAAACAACACACGAAAAACAGAATCTGTCAAAAACAGAACAGTCTGTAGTAATCTGCAGGTTTAGCCTACTTCTGGAACTCCAAAAAATTCAAACTAAATTGGTAAATTTTCGGAATTTGTCTACTAATAATCTGCAAAAAGAATCAACTAAATAGCAGGCTCCAGTAAAATCTGAAGACCACATTAGCAAGCACTAACGATTCTGTTTTTCACAGTAAGATCACATAAACTTCACACAAGTCTTCCCAAAGGTTCTACTTGGCACAAACACTAAACAAAACATGAAACCACATATAATAAGAGGCTAGATGCAATATTTATTACCTAACAGCAAAAAAAAACAAAAAAAATATAAAGTTGGGTTGCCTCCCAACAAGCGCTATCGTTTTACGCCCTTAGCTAGGCACGATACTTTTAACGATGCTCACATGAAAGACAAGAATTGAAGCACAAAGAGAGCATCATAAAACATGTGAAAAACACATCTAATCCTAACATACTTCCTATGCATAGGCATCTTATTGGAAACCAAATTAGCAAGACAAGCAAGATCTAGCATATGCAAGGAAGAAGAAGGAAACAAGATAAATCTCAACATGAAGAGAGGTAATCTAGTAACATGAAGATTTCTACAACCATATTTTATTCTCTCATAATAATTGCATGTAGGATCATGATCAAATTCAAAAAAAATAGCTATCACATAACATATTCTCAACACGATCCACATGCATGCAAAGTTGACATTCTTCCAAAATAGTGGGATTAACATTAACTAAAGTCATGACCTTTCCAAACCCACTTTTATCAAAAAATTCATAAGATTGATCAATACCTAAGGTAGTGGGATCAAAAGTTGACACTCTTCCAAACCCACTTTCAATATTATTGCAAACATTATTATCAATCTCATATTCATCATGGGGCTTAAATAAATTTCCAAGATCATAAGAAGAATCACCCCAATCATGATCATTGCAACAAGTAGTGGGCATAACAATACTAGCATCCCCAAGCTTAGGGTTTTGCATATCATTAACACAATTGAAATTTCTAATAGCATCATTGCAATCATGCTTTTTAATTAAGGAGCTAACATGAATCACTTTTTCTTTCAACAATTCCTCACAATTTTCAGATTCATAAATTTCAAGCAAAACCTCATGAAGATAATCTAGTGCACGCAGCTCACTAGCAATAGGTTCAACATAATTGGATCTCTTAAATAGATTAGCAAGTGGATGGGGATCCATACTTTAGCAAGCGAAGATGCAAGCTAATTGAGGGCACATAGCAACACAAACAAACAAGAGGCATGCGAACGATAAACACACGGCGGAAGAAGGGCAAATAAAATGGCAAGGGTGAAGTGGGGGAGAGGAAAACGAGCGGCAAAAATGTAATGTGAAGGATAAGGGTTTGTGATAGGTACTTGGTATATGACTTTTGCGTAAGCCTCCCCGACAACGGCGCCAAAAGTTCTTCTTGCTACTTCTCGAGCTTGCGTTGTATTCCCTCGAAGAGGAAAGGGAGATGCAGCACAGTAGCGTAAGTATTTCCCTCAGTTTTTGAGAACCAAGGTATCAATCCAGTAGGAGACCACGCGCGAGTCCCTCGCACATGCACAAACAAGTAAGAACTTCGCAGGCAACACGATAAGGCGTTGTCAATCCCTTTACTGTCACTTACGAAAGTGAGATCTGATAAAGATGATAGTTTATATTTTTGGTATTTTTGGTTTATAAAAACAGCAAATAAAAGCAATAAAAGTAAAGTAGATGTAGATTGATATGTTGAGAATAGACCCGGGGGCCATAGTGTTCTCTAGTGGCATCTCTCATGATAGCGATATTCTACGGTGGGTAAACAAATTACTGTTGAGCAATTGATAGAAAAGCGAATAATTATGAGAGTATCTAGGCATGATCATTGTATATAGGCATCACGCCCGAGACAAGTAGACCAAAACGATTCTGCATCTACTACTATTACTCCACACATCGACCGCTATCCACCATGCATCTAGTGTATTGAGTTCATAAGAACAGAGTAACGCCTTAAGCAAGATGACATGATGTAGAGGAATAATCTCAAGCAATATGATATAAACCCCATCTTTTTATCCTCGATGGCAACAAGGCAATACGTGCCTTACTGCCCCTACTGTCACTAGGAAAGGACATAGCAAGATTGAACCCAAAGCCAAGCACTTCTCCCATTGCAAGAACTATAGATCTAGTAGGCCAAACCAAACCAATAATTTGAAGAGACTTGCAAGGATATTATGAGCAGACATAAAAAGTTCAGAGAAGAACCAAATATCTTTCATAGATAATCTTGATCATAAACTCACAATTCATCGGATCTCGACAAACACACTGCGAAAAGAGATTACATCGAATAGATCTCCTCGAAGACCGAGGAGAACTTTGAATTGAGATCCAGAGAGAGATAAGAAGCATGTAGATACTAGCTATGGACCCGAAGGTCTGTGGTAAACTACTCACAACTCATGGTGAGGGCGATGATGATGATGAAGAAGAACTCCGTGATGGATCCCCCTCCGGTGGAGCTCCGGAACAGGCTCCAAGATGGATCTCATGGGAAGAGAAGGTTACGGTGGTGGAATTAGGGTTTTCTCTCGGTTCAAGGAGGTTTTGGGGTACGTAGACTTATATAGGAAGAAGGAGGGCACCTGGGAGTCACGGGGGCCCCACGAGGCAGGGGGCGCGCCTTGGGAAGGGGGGCGCACCCCCACCCTCATGGGCCTCTCGTGGCCTTCTGACATAGTTCTCAAGTTCTTCGTGCGTGATTTTCTCCAAAAATATCTCTCGCGAAGGTTTCATTCCGTGTGGACTCCGTTTGATATTCTTTTTCTGCAAAACCCTGAAACAGGCAAAAAACAGCAATCTGGACTGGGCCTTTGGGTTAGTAGGTTAGTACCAAAAATGATATAAAAGTGACTGATAAAGCCCATTAAACATCCAAGACTTCATAAATAATAGCATGGAACAATCAAAAATTATAGATACGTTGGAGACATATCAGTTGACCTGATCCCCTCATATCCAGCCCAAATCTGGGGTAGATATGAGGAGGCCTGGTCGCGCCTAGGCGCGTCCACCACATTGGACTTACCGGCGGGGTCTCACGTGAGAACAGTCGTTAACCCATCAGCCGATCGGTTTCTCTCCAGGATGGGTGTGGACGCATTCATGCCGCCATGTGGCGCCGCTGCGACTCGCCGCCTAAGGGCCCAAGTTTGCCTATTTAGACCGGACGATGACCCCCAACCCTAGTCTTATCCATTTCCCTCCCACTCCCTCCTCTTCGCGCCACCAACTCTCATATCCGCTCGTCGTCACCCAATAGTCATGGTTCAATAAAACGTGATGACATACACCATGCTCATGTTGGAGCAACACCTTGAGATGCTGGAGGAGATACGGAGGCGATGTGAAGCCTAGATCACAGTCGACCTGCCTCCAGACTCGCCGGAGCCGAAGCTAGAGGTGGAGGGGGCAGGAGAGGAGTGATACACAGAGCCGAACGAGGAGGACGACGACGCGGGCGAGGCGGATCCGGTGTCTCCGGTTCCGGGCTTCACCATGGCCAACACCATGGCGGAGTTGGAGGTGGCCCAAGCGGAGGAGACGACCGAGTAGCAGGCCATCATCGACTCCATCTAGATGGAGGCCGGGGTGGAGGCCAACCACCGCTTCCTCCATGAGAGGAATGCGGAGATCGAAAATATCTTTGCTGATCTGGAGGAGGAGCCGGAGTTGCGGGTGGTGGCCATACCCGGAGCCTGTCACAGAGATCGTTGACATCTCCAACGATGAGTAGTGTAGGCTAGCTTAGGTTATCTACATAGTACGTACATTTTATTTTGTATGGATTTGAGATATCTAATATGAGGTAGTTGGATGTGGTGAAGGAAATATAAGGGATGGTCGGTTACTGTCCCCGGACGCATCTAGTCCCATCTGCGGATGTATGGGGTTCAAATTTGCCAAGTATGGCTACAGATGCTCTAATACATACATGTGTGTGCCATTAGTTGTGCCACGAACAACAAAGCTCAGCTCAAAAAAAGAAGGAAAAAACTAATGCCCACACGTGTGGCATCTTGCACATGACTCATACGTCCATTTTGCATCATGCTTTTATGTTGATATTTATTGCATTATGGGCTGTTATTACACATTATGTCACAATACTTATGCCTTTTCTCTCTTATTTTACAATGTTTACATGAAGAGGGAGAATGCCGGCTGCTGGAATTATGTGCTGGAAAAGGAGCAAACATTGGAGACCTATTCTGCACAACTCAAAAGGCCTGAAACTCCACGAAAGTCGGTTTTAGAAAATATAAAAAATACCTGGCGAAAGAAGTACAGGAGAGGGGCCACCCACCGTCCACGAGGGTGGGGGGCGCGCCCCCTGCCTCGTGGGCCACCTGGAAGCCCCCCGATGCCTATCTTCTACTATATGAGCTGTTTTGACCTGGAAAAAATCATAAGGAGGCTTTCGGGGTGAAGCGCCGCCGTCTCGAGGCGGAACCTTGGCGGAACCAATCTAGGGCTCCGGCGGAGCTGTTCTGCCGGGGATACTTCCCTCCGGGAGGGGGAAATCGTCACCGCAATCATCACCAACAACTCTCCCATCTTGGGGAGGGCTATCTTCATCAACATCCTCACCAGCACCATCTCCTCTCAAACCCTACTTCATCTCTTGTATCCAATCTCTGTATCAAAACCTCAGATTGGTACCTGTGGGTTGCTAGTAGTGTTGATTACTCCTTGTAGTTGATGCTAGTTGGTTTACTTGGTGGAATATTATATGTTCAGATCCATTATGCATATTAATACCCCTGTGATTATGAACATGAATGTGATTTGTGAGTAGTTATGTTTGTTCCTGAGGACATGGGAGAAGTCTTGCTATAAGTAGTCATGTGAATTTGGCATTCGTTCGATATTTTGATGAGATGTATGTTGTATTTCCTCTAGTGGTGTCATGTGAATGTCGACTACATGACATTTCAACATTGTTTGGGCCTAGAGGAAAGCACTGGATGTAATAAGTAGATGATGGGTTGCTAGAGTGACAGAAACTTAAACCCTAGTTTATGCGTTGCTTCGTAAGGGGCTGGTTTGGATCCATATGTTTCATGCTATGGTTAGGTTTACCTTAATACTTCTTTTGTAGTTGAGGATGCTTGCAATAGAGGTTAATCATAAGTGGGATGCTTGTCCATGTAAGGGAAGCACCCAAGCACCGGTCCACCCACATACCAAATTATCAAAGTAACGAATGCGAATCATATGAGCGTGATGAAAACTAGCTTGACGATAATTCCCATGTGTCCTCGGGAGCGCTTAACTTCATATAAGAGTTTGTCCAGGCTTGTCCTTTGCTACAAAAGGATTGGGCCATATTGCGGCACTTTATTTGCTTTTACTACTCGTTACTTGTTACCAATTACCTTATCACAAAACTATCTGTTACCGATAATTTCAGTGCTTGTAGAGAATACCTTACTGAAAACTGCCTATAATTTCCTTCTGCTCCTCGTTGGGTTCGATACTCTTACTTATCGAAAGGACTACGATAGATCCCCTACACTTGTGGGTCATCAATAATATTTTCTGGCGCCGTTGCCGGGGAGTGAAGCGCCTTTGGTAAGGAAAAAAATTATATAGTGTGCTGAAATTTACTATCACTTGTTACTATGGAACATAATCCTTTGAGGGGCTTGTTCGTGGTATCTTCACCCCGACCAGTAGAGCAAAGAGTTTCTCCTCAACCTACTGAACCTACTGAAAATGTTTACTTTGAAATCCGTTCGGGTATGATAGAGAAACTGGTAGCTAATCCCTTTACATGGGATGGAACCTTGCATCCCGATTTGCACCTAATCTATGTGGATGAAGTTTGTGGATTATTTAAGCTTGCAGGTATGCCTGAGGATGTGATAAAGAAGAAGGTATTCCCTTTATCTTTGAAGGGAGAGGCATTGACATGGTTTAGGCTATGCGATGATATTGGGTCATGGAACTACAACTGGTTGAAATGGAATTTCATCAGAAGTTTTGTCCTATGCACCAGGTTCATCGTGATCGTAATTATATATATAATTTTTGGCCTCGCGAAGGAGAAAGTATCGCTCAAGCTTGGGGGAGGCTTAAGCCAATGTTATATTCATGCCCCAATCATGAGCTCTTAAGACAAATGATTGTTCAAAATGTTTATGCTCGGCTTTCTCTTAATAATCGCTCCATGCTCGATACTTCTTGCACTAGTTCTTTTATGATGAAGACTATTGAAATCAAATGGGATCTATTCGAAAGAATTAAACGAAACTCTGAAGATTGGGATCTCGACGAAGGTAAGGAGTCAGGTATGACACCTAAGTTTGATTGTGTTAAATATTTTATGGATACCGATGTTTTCCGTGAATTTAGCACTAAATATGGACTTGACTCTGGGATAGTAGCTTCTTTTTGTGAATCATTTGCTACTCATGTTGATCTCCCTAAGGAGAAGTGGTTTAAATTTCATCCTCCCATTGAAGTAAAAGTAGTTGAACCCATTAAAGTTGAAGAAAAAACTATCACTTATAATGTTGATCCTATCGTTTATACTGCTTATATTGAGAAACCACCTTTCCCTGTTAGAATAAAGGATCATGCCAAAGCTTCAACTGTGGTTCATAAGAGTAATACTAGAACACCTACACCCTCTGAGCAAATTAAAGTTGAACCTAGTATTGCTATGGTGAAGGATCTCTTGGTCGATGATATTGATGAGCATGTTATTTACCTCTGTGATGAAGCTGCTAGAATTGCTAGACCCGATACTAAGAATAAACATAGACCTGTCGTAGGCATGCCTGTTATTTCTGTTAAAATAAGAGATCATTGCTATCATGGCTTATGTGACATGGGTGCTAGTGCTAGTGCCATACCTCATTCCTTATATAAAGAAATTATCCACGATATTGCACCTACTGAGCTAGAAGGTATTGATGTTACTATTAAGCTTGCCAATAGAGACACTATTTCACCAGTTGGGATTGTTAGGGATGTTGAAGTCTTGTGTGGAAAAGTTAAATACCTTGCTGATTTTCTTGTTCTTGGTTCCCCACAAGATGATTTTTGCCCCATTATCTTTGGTAGACCCTTCTTGAATACTGTTAATGCTAAGATAGACTGCGAAAAGGACATTGTTACTGTTGTTTTAGGGGATATGTCTGATGATTTTAACTTTTCTAAATTTCATAGACAACCCCATGATAATGAATTGCCTAGTAATGATGAAATTATTGGTCTTGCTTCTATAGTTGTACCTCCTAACGATCCTTTAGAACAATATCTGTTAGACCATGAAAATGATATGTATATGAATGAGAGAAGGGAAATAGATGAAATATTTTTAAACAGGGACCCTTATTGAAACACAACTTGCCTATTGAAATTCTAGGGGATCCTCATCCACCCAAGGGTGATCATGTGTTTGAACTCAAACCATTACCTGATAGTCTTAAGTATGCTTATCTTGATCAAAAGAAGATATATCCTATTATTATTAGTGCTAACCTTTGAGAACAAGAAGAAGAGAAATTATTGAAAACTCTGAAGAAGCAGCGTGCTGCTATTGAATATACTCTTGATGATCTTAAGGGCATTAGTCCCACTCTATGCCAACACAAAATAAAATTGGAGAAGGATGCTAAACCGGTTGTTGATCACTAACGACGGTTAAATCCTAAGATGAAAGAGGTGGTAAGGAAAGAAATACTAAAGCTTCTAGAGGTAGGTATAATTTATCCAGTCGCTGATAGTCAGTGGGTAACTATTGTCAATTGTGTTCCTAAGAAGGGAGGCATTACTGTTGTTCCTAACGATAAAGATGAATTGATCCCACAAAGAATTGTTACAGGCTATAGGATGGTAATTGATTTCTACAAATTAAATAAAGCTACTAAGAAGGATCATTACCCTCTACCTTTTATTGATCAAATGCTAGAAAGGTTATCCAAACATACTCATTTTTGCTTTCTAGATGGCTATTCTGGTTTCTCTCAAATACCCGTGTCAAAAGAGGACCAAGAGAAGACCACTTTTACTTGCCCTTTTGGTACTTTTGCTTATAGACGTATGCCTTTTGGTTTATGTAATGCACCTACTACCTTTCAAAGATGCATGATGGCTATATTCTCTGATTTTTGTGAAAATATTGTTGAGGTTTTCATGGATGATTTTTCCGTTTATGGAACTTCTTTTGATGATTGCTTGAGCAACCTTGATCGAGTTTTGCAGAGATGTGAAGAAACTAATCTTGTCTTGAATTGGGAAAAGTGCCACTTTATGGTTAATGAATGTATTGTCTTCGGGCATAGAATTTCTGAAAGAGGTATTGAAGTTGATAAAGCTAAAGTTGATGCTATTGAAAAGATGTCGTGTCCCAAGGACATCAAAGGTATAAGAAGTTTCCTTGGTCATGTCAGGGTCTATAGGAGGTTCATTAAGGACTTCTCAAAAATCTCCAGGCCTCTGACTAACCTGTTATAAAAACATGTTCCTTTCGTCTTTGATGATGATTGTGTAGAAGCATTTGAAATACTTAAGAAAGCATTGATCTCTGCACCTATTGTCCAGCCTCCTGACTGGAATTTACCCTTTGAAATTATGTGCGATGCTATTGATTATGCTGTAGGTGATGTTCTAGGAAAAAGAGTTGATAAGAAATTGAATGTTATCCAGTATGCTAGTAAAACTCTAGACAGTGCCCAAAGAAATTATGCTAATACTAAGAAAGAATTTTTAGCAGTTGTATTTGCTTGTGATAAGTTTAGACCTTATATTGTTGATTCTAAAGTAACTATTCACACTAATCATGATGTTATAAAATATCTTATGGAAAAGAAAGATGCTAAACCTAGACTTATTAGAGGGGTTCTCCTGCTACAAGAATTTAATTTGCATATTACTGATAGAAAAGGAGCTGAGAACCCCATTGCATACAACTTGTCTAGGTTAGAGAATATTCTTGATGACCCACTACCTATTGATGATAGCTTTCCTGATGAACAATTAGCTGTCATAAATGCTTCTCGTACTGCTCCATGGTAAGTTGATTATGCTAATTACATTGTTGCTAAATTTATTCCACCTAGTTTCACATACCAGCAAAAGAAAAAGTTCTTCTATGATTTAAGACATTACTTCTGGGATGACCCACACCTTTATTAAGAAGGAGTACATGGTATTATTAGACGTTGTGTACCTGAGCATGAACAGGAACAGATCCTACGCAAGTGTCACTCCGAAGCTTATGGAGGACACCATGCTGGAGATAGAACTGCACACAAGGTACTTGATACGTCTCCAATGTGTCTACTTTTCCAAACACTTTTGCCCTTGTTTTGGACTCTAACTTGCATGATTTGAATGGAACTAACCCGGACTGACGCTGTTTTCAGCAGAATTGCCATGGTGTTATTTTTGTGCAGAAATAAAAGTTCTCGGAATGACCTGAAAATCAAAGGAGAATTATTTTGGAAAATATAAAAAATATCTGCGGAATGATCCAATTCAAGGGGGCCACACCCTGTCCACGAGGGTGGGGGGCGCGCCCCCTCCCCCTGGGCGCACCCCCTGCCTCGTGGGCCCCCTGTTGCTCCACCGACATACCCCCAGACTCCATAAATTCACTTTCGGGGAGAAAAAAATCAGAGAGGAAGAATTATCGCATTTTACGGTACGGAGCCGCCGCCAACCCCTAATCTCTCTCAGGAGGGCTGATCTGGAGTCCGTTCGGGGCTCCGGAGAGGGTAGATCGTCGCCATCGTCATCATCAACCTTCCTCCATCACCAATTCCATGATGCTCACCGCCATGCGTGAGTAATCCCATCGTAGGCTTGCTGGACGGTGATGGGTTGGATGAGATTTACCATGTAATCGAGTTATTTTTGTTAGGGTTTGATCCCTAGTATCCACTATGTTCTAAGATTGATGTTGCCATGACTTTGCCATGCTTAATGCTTGTCACTAGGGCCCGAGTGCCATGATTTCAGATATGAACCTATTATGTTTTCATGAATATATGTGTGGTCTTGATCCTATCTTGCAAGTCAATAGTCACCTACTATGTGTTATGATCCGACAACCCCGAAGTGACAACAATCGGGACCACTCGCGGTGATGACCGTAGTTTGAGGAGTTCATGTATTCACTATGTGTTAATTCTTTGGTCTAGTACCCTATTAAAAGGAGGCCTTAATATCCCTTAGTTTCCAGTAGGACCCCGCTGCCACGGGAGGGTAGGACAAAAGATGTCATGCAAGATCTTTTCCATAAGCATGTATGACTATATTCGAAATACATGCCTACATTACATTGATGAACTAGAGCTAGCTCTGTGCCACACTAGGTTATAACTTTTACATGAGGAATCGCATTCGACATAATTCCCCATCATCGATCCAATTCCTACGAGCTCTTCACATATTGCTTGTTGGTTATTTACTTTTTTGCTGCTACTATTACAAAAACTACAAAAACACTATCGTTACTTTTATTGCTGTTACCACTATTTCCATATTACTTTGCTACTAAATTACCTTGCTGCAGATACTAAGTTTCCAGGTGTGGTTGAATTGACAACTCAGCTGCTAATACTTAAGAGTATTCTTTGGCTCCCCTTGTGTCGAATCAATAAATTTGGGTTGAATACTTTACCCTCGAAAACTGTTGCGACCCCCTATACTTGTGGGTTATCAAGACTACTTTCTGGCGCCGTTGCCGGGGAAGCATAGCTATATTCTCTAACTCACTTGGGATTTATATCTGTTAATGACTATGACGAATTTGAAGGACTCAAAAACCAAGATCTTTCCCTCAACTACGAGGGGAGGTAAGGAACTGCCATCTAGCTCTGACTTGATTTACCCTCTGCTATGAGTAAATTTGCGACACCTACTCCTGATATTGAATCTGATATGTCGTATGTTCTTGATGATGCCACTTCTGCTATGTATGATGGAACTACTTCTATGCTTGATAATACTGTGCCACTAGGTGAATTTCTAGATGAACAAATTGCTAAGGTTAGGGAGAGTGCAAATATTGAAACTGATAATATTTATGAAAGTGATGATGAAGATTCTCCCCCTGGATATGAATTGCCTGTTATTCCCTGGGTTATGTTATGGATGAAGAAACTGCTAGAGACTTTCTTGCTTGCAACGATAGATATGGTCTTAAGAAATTATTAGCTAAGCTGAAAGAAAAGTCTTTGAATGTCAGAATGAAATATAACCCTACTTTTGCTACATCGCCTATCTTTGTTACTCATAAGGATTATGATTTCTCTGTTGATCCTGAGTTAATTACTTTGGTTGAATCGGATCCTTTCCATGGCTATGAATCGGAAACTGTTGTGGCACATCTTACTAAGTTGAATGATATAGCCACCATGTTTACCAACAATGAAAAGATTCGTTATTACTATATCCTTAAGCTATTTCCGTTGTTGTTAAAGGGTGATGCTAAGACATGGTTTAATTCTCTTGATCCTGGTTGTGTGCGTAGTCCCCAGGATATGATTTATTACTTCTCTGCTAAATATTTTCCCGCTCAAAAGAAACAAGCTGCCTTACGGGAAATATATAATTTTGTGCAAATTGAAGAAGAGAGTATCCCACAAGCTTGGGGGAGGTTTCTCCAATTACTTAATGCTTTGCGTGATCATCCTCTTCAGAGAAATGAAATATTTGATGTCTTTTATAATGGACTAACCGATGCTTCCAGAGACCACCTGGATAGTTGTGCTGGTTATGTTTTTAGGGAAAGAACAGTTGATCGAGCTGAATTACTATTGAATAATATGCTAGCTAATGAAAATAATTGGACACTTCCTAAACCAGCCCCTATGCCAACTCCGAAGAAAAGGGGAGTTCTGTTTCTCAGTCCTGAAGATATGCAAGAGGTAAAGAAATCTACGAAAGAAAAAGGTATTAAAGCTGAAGATGTTAAGAATTTACCGCCTATTGAAGAAATACATGGTCTTGATAACCCGACACAGGTAGTAAAGGTAAATTATCTTTATAGATTTGATGAAGGTGATATTCCTCGTTATAAGTCTGCTAGCCAATGCTTAGATGAGTTTGATAATTTTATTGTGAAGCAAGAAAACTTCAATGCTTATGTTGGTAGACAATTACAACGTAATGCTTATATGATTGAACACTTGAGTAATTATATGTCTAGAGTTAAAGGTGAATTGAAACTCATTAGCAAACATGCTTCTATTGTTACCACTCAAGTAGAACAAGTACTTAAGGCTCAGAATGATTTGCTCAATGAATTAAATAGTAAGAATAATGACTATGCTGTTAGAGTCGCAACTAGAGGTGGTAAAGTGACTTAGGAACCTTTGTATCCCGAGGGCCACCCTAAGAGAATTGAGCAAGATTCTCAGAGAACCTATTTAGATGCACCTTGTTCTTCTAAGAAGAAGAAAAAGAAAAACGATAGAACTTTGCATGCTTCTAGTGAACCTGTAGCTAACACACGTGAGAATCCCAATGATATATCTATTTGTGATGCTGAGACACAATCTGGTAATGAACATGAACCTAGTGATAATGTAAATGATGATGTTCATGATGATGCTCAACCTAGCAATGATAATGATGTAGAAATTGAACCTGCTGTTGATCTTGATAACCCACAATCAAAGAGTTATGATAAGAGAGACTTTGTTGCTAGGAAGCATGGTAAGGAAAGAGAACCATGGGTTCAGAAACCCATGCCTTTTCCTCCTAAGCCATCCAAGAAAAAGGATGATGAGGATTTTGAGTGCTTTGCTGAAATGATTAGACCTATCTTTTTGCGTATGCGTTTGACTGATATGCTTAAAACAAACCCTTATGCTAAGTATATGAAAGATATCATTACCAACAAAAGAAAGATACCTGAAATTGAAATTTCTACCATGCTTGCAAATTACACTTTTAAGGGTGGAATACCTAAGAAATTAGGAGATCCAGGAGTACCTACTATACCTTGCTCCATTAAGAGAAACTATGTTAAAACTGCTCTGTGTGATCTTGGTGCCGGTGTTAGTGTTATTCCTCTCTCTTTATACCGTAGACTTGACTTGAGTAAGTTTACACCTACTGAAATATCTTTGCAAATGGCCAATAAATCAACAGCTATATCTGTCGGTATTTGTGAGGATGTGCCTGTTGTGGTTGCAAATGTTACTATTCTAACGGACTTTGTTATCCTTGATATTCCTGAGGACGATAGTATGTCTATTATCCTTGGTAGACCCTTTTTTAATACTGCAGGGGCTGTTATTGATTGCAACAAAGGCAATGTCACTTTTCATGTCAATGGTAACGAGCATACGGTACACTTTCCGAGGAAACAACCTCAAGTCCATAGTATCAATTCTATTGGAAAAATTTCAACTATTACTATTGGAGGTTTTGAATTTCCTCTTCCTACTGTCAAGAAGACATATGATATTCTTATTGTTGGGGACATACATATCCCCATTGAGGTAACCTAGTGTTATTCGAAAATTCTCCGGTTTCATGTTATTCGGAAAGAGTTTATTAACAAGACTTGATGAACCTTGTTAATGGATTCCTTTTGATGAGCATGTGATGGGTGAATCTAGATAGCACAACCTTTTGTATCCTCCTTTTACTTTCTGTTAATTAGGATAAATAAAGAAAAAATAGTATTTTCTGTCTGTTTCCAGACTTACCCGTGCAATAAAAACTACCCTGAAAATAAAAGTTCTCCAAATGCCCTGAAAATGAAATATGATTTTTTCTAGAATATTTGAGAATATATGGCACAGAAAACACAGCGAGGGGATCTAGCACCTGGCCACGAGGGTCCAGGGCCCGCCCACCCTCACAGGGCGCCCCCCTGCCTCGTGGGCCCCACGTGGCCCCCCTCCACTTATTCCTGCACCCACACACTTCTTCTTACTCCCAAAAAAATCACTATCCAGCTCAAGCACGAGTTCTAGCTCATCTTGCTGCCATTTTTCGATCTCCTTTCTTAAAGCTCCATTCACAAAACTGTTTGGGGAGATTGTTCCTTGGTATGTGACTCCTCCATTGGTCCAATTAGTTTTTGTTCTAGTGCTTTATTTATTGCAAATTTTTGCTGTTGTCGTGACCTTGTTCTTGAGCTCGCATGTCAAATTTCTTTGGTCCCAAGTAATTCTAATGCATGATATTGTCTGTAGGCACTTGTAGGAGTTTCTGCTATCAATCTTGATAAGTTTGGCTAACTTTTATTGTGAGTTACTAAAAATTTCAGAAAATTTAAGAAAAATGTATAGGAAAATCTTCCAAGGTGGTTCTTCAAGGAAGAAAGAACCAAGGCTCGAGATGTGTGAGCCGGACGATGAACTACCGAGGGAAGCTGAAGTGCGGCCTTGTGAATGGCCGTCAGAAGAATTTATGGTTCGGGCAGGCATTAAGGAGGAATTTGACGCATATGTGCGTAATGCTGACCTCGAGGGCTTCATGCAAGATAAGTGCCCCTAACACCGTTACTTAATAGACACCTTTGTGAGAAGGTTCAAATTTTCATCTTCACGTAATTCTCACACTGTCCTGTTTGATCTTTATGATAAATCTTACACCATGGACTTAGAGGATTTTAATGATGCTTGTAAGCTCCCGCAGTGGGGCAATATGGGTGATCCGCTCAAATCTGAATATAAATACTTCCTTGCTAGTATCACTGTGGGGGAATCTAGAGAGATCACACAAGCGGGAGCATTCATTTTCCTGCTATTCATTACTTTGCTCTCTTTATTGGTAGATGCATAAACGGTAAAGATGAGGCTTGCCATATGTGCGTCCCAGATCTTAGTGTTCTCAAGAGTGCTGTGTTAGGAGACATACAATATAACTTGGGAGCCATTGTTGCACGTAGGTTACATCATAATGGTTTATATGGAGATTTATTTGGTGGGATTTATGCCACTCGCATAGCCCGCCGTCTTGGTGTGCCTATACATGAAAATGATGAACTATTACCAGCTACTTATTTGGATTACAATGCTATGGTTAGTCATCGGTTTATAGAGAGGGATGAACAATCCCTCAAATATCGACTAATCTTTAACATGTGCCACCTGTCCATATTGCTCTTCCTGCTCCTACCTTGTTTGACTTTCAGGCAAAAGGGAGATGTACTATAACCAGGGAGGAGGCAAATGAGTATCAAAAGACGACGGAAGCAGCCCGTCTCCAAGCTGCAGACCAGCAGGCAGTAGCCGCTGCATCTCAGTACAACCCTAACTACGACTTTGGATATCCATCAGGCCAATATTGGCCATAGACCAACTTAGGCCAAAAGCCTAAGCTTGGGGGAGTATGTGTTTCTCACCGACATTACATTCATGTTCACACACTTATTCTAGATGTCGGTGCTCACACTCTTTCATTGTACCATCCATGCTCAGTTTCATTTCTTTTCTTAGTCTTTTTCTTGTGTGTTAGAAAAACCTCAAGAAAAACAAAAACAAAATTAGTTGTAGCTTTTAGCTAGTTTACTTTCCATGCTTGTAGTAGTAGTAATTAAAAGAAAACCCAAAAAGATTTCTCGTTCTTCTTCTGCTTGTTTGGAGCTTTCCTGTGTAAATAGTTTCTTTTCTTTTCTTTGGGGGTTAAGAGTAGAAGAACATGATGAAAATGTTTAGTGGCTCTCATATGCTTTATTGTTGATTTAACCGTGAGCCATATTACCTTGTCTTCTCTCTTGAATTAAATGCTTGCAGATTCCAGCTTAGTCCAATGCACGTGCTATTATTATCCACACCGTTCGGTCGTGCGAGTGAAAGGCAATGATGATGACATATGATGAACTAATTGAGATGAGAAAAGCTGGTATGAACTCGACCTCTCTTGTTTTTGTAAATATGATAGTTCATCATTCCTGATTCAGTTTGTTATGAATGAAACATGCTTGCAATGATAATTAGAGATCATAGCTGCTCATGCCATGCTTAATTAGCTAGGAGTTTATAATGGTTTATCTTGCGTGCCAACATGATATTAAAATGGTTGTGATGTGGTATGATAGGGTGGTATCCTCCTTTGAACGATTCAAGTGGTCTGACTTGGCACATGTTCACGCATGTAGTTGAAACGAAATCAACATAGCCTCCACGATATTTATGTTCCTGGTGATTTATATCCTACTCATGCTTGCATTCATTGTTGATTAATTTTAATGCATGTTCATGACTGTTGTCGCTCTCTAGCTGGTCGCTCCCCTGTCTCTTTCTAGCCTTCACCTGTACTAAGCAAGAATACTGCTTGTGCATCCACTTCCATAAGCCCCAAAGTTATTCCACAAGAGTCCACCATACCTTCCTATATGCGGTATTTACCTGCTGTTCCAAGTAAATTTGTATGTGCCAAACCCTAAACCTTCAAGTGAAATTCTGTTTTGTATGCTCGAATAGCTCATGTATCAACTAGGGTTGTCTATATCTTCCATGCTAGGTGGGTTATTCTCACGATGAGTGGACTCCGCTCATCATTCATGAGAAAATGGCTGGTAACCGGGATGCCCAGTCCCATGCTCAAATCATAATAAATAAACAAAACTCCCCCAGGGCTGTTGCTGGTTTGGACGGTACCCCATGGATTCGGATGGCCGTGGAGTGTGCTTGTTGCTGGTTGGGGGAGTATAAACTTTACCATTCTGTTTGGGAACTGCCTATAATGTGTGTAGCATGGAAGATATCGAGATTCTTGGTTGTTATGTTGACAATGAGAGTATACCACTCAAAATATTATTCATCTCTATTTAAGAATTGAGCTCTGGCACCTCTACAAATCCATGCTTCCCTCTGCGAAGGGCCTATCTATTTACTTTTATGCAGAGTCATCATCCTCTTATAAAAGAGCACCAGTTGGAGAGCACCTCTGTCGTTTGCATGTATTACTATTAATTTGCATTGGGTATGATTGTGACTGGATCTCTTTTACCATGAATTACAATGTCTCTTCAGTCCTTGATCTTTAAAGGTGCTCTGCATTTATGTTTTGCGGTCTCAGAAAGGGCTAGCGAGATACCATCTTGTTATATCATATCATGATTGTTTCAAGAAAGTGTTGTCATCTGAGGTTTATTATTATTCCTCGCTAGTTGATTATGCCATTGATATGAGTAGACATGAGACCTGAAAGTTATTGTGAATGTGGTTAGTTCATGATCTTTGCTGAAAACTTGAATGCTGGCTTTACATATTTACAACAAGAAGAGAAAACAGAGTTTGTCAAAGTTTTTCTTTATCACTTTCAGTTTATCAACTGAATTGCTTGAGGACAAGCAAATGTTTAAGCTTGGGGGAGTTGATACGTCTCCAACGTATCTACTTTTCCGAACACTTTTGCCCTTGTTTTGGACTCTAACTTGCATGATTTGAATGGAACTAACCCGGACTGACGCTGTTTTCAGCAGAATTGCCATGGTGTTATTTTTGTGCAGAAATAAAAGTTCTCGGAATGACCTGAAAATCAACGGAGAATTATTTTGGAATATATAAAAAATATACGCGGAAAGATCCAAGTCAGGGGGCCCACCTTGTCCACAAGGGTGGGGGCGCGCCCCCTCCCCCTGGGCGCCCCCTGCCTCGTGGGCCCCCTGTTGCTCCACCGACGTACCCCCAGACTCCATATATTCACTTTCGGGGAGAAAAAAAAACAGAGGGGGAATTATCACGTTTTACGATACAGAGCCGCCGCCAAGCCCTAATCCCTCTCGGGAGTGCTGATTTGGAGTCCGTTCGGGGCTCCGGAGACGGGAGATCGTCGCCATCGTCATCATCAACCTTCCTCCATCACTAATTCCATGATGCTCACCGCCGTGCGTGAGTAATCCCATCGTAAGCTTGCTTGACGGTGATGGGTTGAATGAGATTTACCATGTAATCAAGTTAGTTTTGTTAGGGTTTGATCCCTAGTATCCACTATGTTCCAAGATTGATGTTGCCATGACTTTGCCATGCTTAATGCTTGTCACTAAGGCCCGAGTGCCATGAATTCAGATCTGAACCTATTATGTTTTCATGAATATATGTGTGTTCTTGATCCTATCTTGCAAGTCAATAGTCACCTTCTATGTGTTATGATCCGACAACCCCGAAGTGACAACAATCGGGACCACTCTCGGTGATGGCCGTAGTTTGAGGAGTTCATGTACTCACTATGTGTTAATGCTTTGGTCCGGTACTCTATTAAAAGAAGGCCTTAATATCCGTTAGTTTCCACTAGGACCCCACTGCCACGGGAGGGTAGGACAAAAGATGTCTTGCAAGATCTTTTCCATAAGCACATATGACTATATTCGGAATACATGCCTACATTACATTGATGAACTGGAGCTAGTTCTGTGTCACCCTAGGTTATAACTTTTACATGAGGAATCGCATCCGACATATTTCCCCATCACCGATCCAGTGCCTACGAGCTTTTCATATATTGCTTGTTGCTTATTTACTTTTCCGCTGCTACTATTACAAAAACTACAAAAACACTATCGTTACTTTTATTGCTGTTACCACTATTTCCATATTACTTTGCTACTAAATTACCTTGCTGCAGATACTAAGTTTCCAGGTGTGGTTGAATTGACAACTCAGCTGCTAATACTTAAGAGTATTCTTTGGCTCCCCTTGTGTCGAATCAATAAATTTGGGTTGAATACTATACCCTCGAAAACTGTTGCGATCCCCTATAATTGTGGGTTATCAATACTGCAATCTGGTTTTTATTGGCCTACTCTCTTAAAGGATGCTCGTAAGTTTGTCTTGTCTTGTGATGAATGTCAAAGAATTGGTAATATTAGCAGACGTCAAGAAAATCCTATGAACTATTCACTTGTTATTGGACCATTTGATGTTTGGGGCTTTGATTATATGGGACCGTTTCCTTCCTCTAATGGGTATACACATATTTTAGTTGCTGTTGATTACGTTACTAAGTGGGTAGAAGCTATTCCAACTAGTAGTGCTGATCACAACACCTCTATTAAGATGCTTAGAGAAGTTATTTTTCCGAGGTTTGGAGTCCCTAGATACTTAATGACCGATGGTGGATCACATTTTATTCATGGTGCTTTCCGCAAAATGCTTGCTAAGTATGATGTTAATCATAGAGTTGCATCCCCATACCACCCACAGTCTAGCGGTCAAGTAGAACTGAGTAACAGAGAGCTGAAATTAATTTTGCAAAAGACTGTTAATAGATCTAGAAAGAATTGGTCCCAGAAACTTGATGATGCATTATGGGCCTATAGAACTGCATATAAAAATCCTATGGGTATGTCTCCGTATAAAATGGTTTATGGAAAAGCATATCACTTACCTCTTGAACTAGAACATAAGGCATATTGGGCTATTAAAGAGCTCAATTATGATTTCAAACTTGCCGGTGAGAAGAGGTTAATTGACATTAGCTCACTTGATGAATGGAGAACCCGAGCTTATGAAAATTCCAAACTATTTAAAGAAAAAGTCAAAAGATGGCATGAGAAAAGGATACAAAAGCGTGAGTTTAACATAGGTGATTATGTCTTGCTATACAACTCTCGTTTATGATTTTTTGCAGGAAAACTTCTTTATAAATGGGAAGGTCCTTACGTTATCAAGGAGGTCTATCGATCCGGTGCCATAAAAATCAATAACTTAGAAGGCACAAATCCAAAGGTGGTGAATGGTCAAAGAATCAAACATTATATCTCAGGTAACCCTATAAATGTTAAAACCAATGTTATTGAAACCGTAACCCCGGAGGAATACATAAGGGACACTTTCCAGAACGATTCAGACTCCGAAAAGGAAGAGGTATGTGGTACGGTAAGTAAACCGGCTCCGCAACAGTTCTAATGGCAATTTTTCTCCGTTTTGGAATATTTAGAAAAATAGAAAAATAAGATGCAGTCCGGAAAGGACAAGAGGCGTCCACAAGGGTGGAGGGCGCGCCCTACCCCCCTGGGCGCGCCCCTACCTCGTGGGCACCTCGTGTGCCTCCCGGACTCCGTTTTCTTGCACGTTACTTCTTTTGGTCGGTAAAAATTCATTATATAATCTCCCGAAGGTTTTGACCACCGCACCACGCGAAAATCATGTGCTTTTGTTTCGAGCTGTGTTTCTGACAGATCTAGATCACCATAACATCTTCAAGCACCCCCAAGGACAAGTTCTTCGAGAAGGTCATCAACCCCTACCTCGTGGAGGTGCTGCAACACCCTCAAACCATCGAGGTGCGTGAGGGGGTGCTGCACATCCGCGATGTTGAGAGACCAAGGAGGACCGGAAGCGTGGAGACAAGACTCAAAGCAATGGAGCAACAAGTTTTCAAGTGCCAAGGTATGGTGGAATGAGGACTCAACGCCAACCACATGATGATCACAGAGTTCACCAAAAACGACAAGCTGGATGCCAAGAACATTGGGGAGGCCATCGTCAAGCTCCACGAGAAAATCGAACACCTCCAAGCTAAGATCTATGACCTGCAGAACCAAAACTGTGAGTATGAATATAGATTCAAGAAGATGAGTTTGGCTGCAGATTTGAGGATCCCAGAGACTCGATCATCATTCTACGATGGTGAGCCCATGCCTTGGAAGATGGACGACAAGACTGTATCATTAACAACTCCATTATCACCACCTTCGAAGACGGAGACATAATCATATGGGTATGGGCACTCCCCTTGGCAACTACCAAGCTTGGGGGAGGTGCCCGGTATCGTATCACCATCACACTCCTATCCTTACCATTTTTCTCAGTTTGATCCTTTTGGTAATATCTTGATCTAGTAGAATAAAGTTTAGTATGATCTAGTTGTGAGCTTTGCTTTATGATATTATCTATGTAATCGAGTCCGTGAGCTATACATAATAAAGATTAGTTTTGAGTCAGGGGCTTGATTATCTCACTATGATCATGAAAGGATAAAAGAAAATATAAAAAGAATCAAAGAGATCATATTGATCTTATGGAAAGTAATGACTTCACATATAAAGAGTATGACGAATAAAAGTTGTTGAGAGTTGACAAACATAGTTTTGGTCATCGTTGCAATTAATAGGAAGTAATAAGGAAATAGAGGTTTTCACGTACAAATATACTATCTTGGACATCTTTTATGATTGTGAGCACTCATTAAAATATGACATGCTAAAGAGTTGATGTTGGACAAGGAAGACAATGTATTAGGTTGTGTTTTCTTATATCTGAAATAAAGTACATTGTCATGGATCATCCAACATGTTGAGCTTGCCTTTCCCCCTAATGCTAGCCAAACTCCTTGCACCAAGTAGAGATAGTACTTGTGCTTCCATACATCCTTAAACCCAGTTTTGCCATGAGAGTCCACCATATCTACCTATGGATTGAGTAAGATCCTTCAAGTAAGTTGTCATTGTTGCAACTCTCTAAAATATGTATGATCTAGTAGTGTGGATAAAATAAACTTTATACGATCTTGTGATACGGAAGCAATAAAAGCGATGGACTGCATAATAAAGGTCCATATCACAAGTGGCAATATAAAGTGATGTTCTTTTGCGCTAAGATTTTGTACATCCAACCATAGAAGCACATGACAAACTCTGCTTCCCTCTGTGAAGGGCCTATCTATTGTTCTTACCTTATAAGAGTCATGCTGATCTTCACCTTTCCTTTTTACATTTTATCCTTTGGCAAGAACATTGTGATGGAAAGATCCTGACATATATGCCCACTTGGATGTAAGCTATCATGATTTATTACTGTTGACATTACCCTTGAGGTAAAAGGTTGGGAGGCAACACTATAAGCCCCTATCTTTCTCTGTGTCCAATTAAAACTCCATAACCATAAGTATTGCGTGAGTGTTAGCAATTGTGAAAGACTAAATGATAGTTGAGTACGTGGACTTGCTGAAAAGCTCTTATATTGACTCGTTCCGATGTTATGATAAATTGCAATTGCTTCAATGACCGAGATCATAGTTTGTTAGTTTTCAATCAAGTTTCTGATTCATACTCGACATTGTGAACAGATTGTTACTTTAGCATAAGAAATCATATGACAATATATATATATATATATATATATATATATATATATATATATATATATATATATATATATGTTGCTGTTATAAGAATGATCATGATGCCTTCATGTCCGTATTTTATTTTATCGACACCTCTATCTCTAAATGTGTGGACATATTTTTCGATTTCGGCTTCCGCTTGAGGACAAGCGAGGTCTAAGCTTGTGGGAGTTGATACGTCCATTTTGCATCATGCTTTGATGTTGATATTTATTGCATTATGGGATGTTATTACACATTATGTCACAATACTTATGCCTTTTCTCTCTTATTTTACAAGGTTTACATGAAGAGGGAGAATGCGGGCAGCTGGAATTCTGGGCTGGAAAAGGAGCAAACATTGGAGACCTATTATGCACAACTTAAAAAGCCCTGAAACTCCACGAAAGTCAGTTTTGGAAAATATAAAAAATATCTGGCGAAAGAAGTACAGGAGGGGGGCCACCCACCATCCACGAGGGTGGGGGGTGCGCCCTACCCCCTTGGCGCGCCCCTGCCTCGTGGGCCACCTGGCAGCTCCCCGATGCCCATCTTCTACTATATGAGGTGTTTTGACCTGGAAAAAATCATAAGGAGGCTTTCGGGACGAAGAGCCGCCGTCTCGCGGCAGAACCTTGGCGGAACCAATCTAGTGCTCCGACGGAGCTGTTCTGCCGGGGATACTTCGCTCCGGGAGGGGGAAATCGTCACCGCCGTCATCACCAATAACTCTCCCATCTTGGGGAGGGTTATCTTCATCAACATCCTCACCAACACCATCTCCTCTCAAACCCTAGTTCATCTCTTGTATCCAATCTTTGTATCAAAACCTCAGATTGGTACCTGTGGGTTGCTGATACGTCTCCAACGTATCTACTTTTCCAAGCCCTTTTGCCCTTGTTTTGGACTCGAACTTGCATGATTTGAATGGAACTAACCCGAACTGACGCTGTTTTCAGCAGAATTGCCATGGTGTTGTTTTTGTGCAGAAATAAAAAGTTCTCGGAATGACCTGAAAATCCACGGAGAATTATTTCTGAAAATATAAAAAATACCTGCAAGAAGATTCAGACCAAGGGGCCCACACCCTGTCCACGAGGGTGGGGGCGCCCCCCCTAGGGCGCGCCCCCTGCCTCATAGGCCCCCTGGTGCTCCACCGACGTATCCCCAGATCCTATATATTCACTTTCGGGGAGAAAAAAAATCAGAGAGGGAGAATTATCGTGTTTTGCAATATGGAGCCGCCGCCAAGCCCTAATCTCTCTCGGGAGGGCTGATCTGGAGTCCGTTCGGGGCTCCGGAGAGTGGAGATCGCCGTCATCGTCATCATCAACCTTCCTCCATCACCAATTCCATGATGCTCACCGCCGTGCGTGAGTAATTCCATCGTAGGCTTGCTGGACGGTGATGGGTTGGATGGGATCTATCATGTAATCGAGTTAGTTTTGTTATGGTTTGATCCCTAGTATCCACTATGTTCTGAGATTGATGTGCTATGACTTTGCTATGCTTAATGCTTGTCACTAGGGCCCGAGTGCCATGATTTCAGATCTAAACCTATTATGTTTCCATGAATATATGTGTGTTCTTGATCCTATCTTGCAAGTCTATAGTCACCTACTATGTGTTATGATCCGGCAACCCCGAAGTGACAATAATCGGGACCACTCCCGGTGATGACCATAGTTTGAGGATTTCATGTATTCACTATGTGTTAATGCTTTGGTCCGGTACTCTATTAAAAGGAGGCCTTAATATCCCTTAGTTTCCAATAGGACCCCGCTGCCACGGGAGGGTAGGGCAAAAGATGTCATGCAAGTTCTTTTCCGTAAACACGTATGACTATGTTCGGAATACATGCCTACATTGCATGGATGAACTGGAGCTAGTTCTGTGTCACCCTAGGTTATAACTTCTACATGATGAAATGCATCTGACATAATTTCCCATCACCGATCCAATGCCTACGAGTTTTTCACATATTGCTTGTTGCTTATTTACTTTTCCGTTGCTACTATTACAAAAACTACAAAAACACTATCGTTACTTTTATTGCCGCTACCGCCACTATCATATTACTTTGCTACTAAACTACCTTGCTGTAGATACTAAGTTTCCAGGTGTGGTTGAATTGACAACTCAGCTGCTAATACTTAAGAGTATTCTTTGGCTCGCCATGTGTCGAATCAATAAATGTGGGTTGAATACTTTACCCTCGAGAAATGTTGCGATCCCCTACACTTGTGGGTTATCAAGACTATTTTCTGGCGCCGTTGCCGGGGAGCATAGCTCTATTCTTTAAGTCACTTGGGATTTTTATCTGCTGATCACTATGGAGAATTTGAAGGACTCAAAAGCCAAGATCTTACCCTCAACTACGAGGGGAGGTAAGGAACTGCCATCTAGCTCTGCACTTGATTCTCCTTCTGTTATGGGTAAATTTGCGACACCTACTCATGCTATTGAATCTGATATGTCGTATGTTCTTGATGACGCCACTTCTGCTATGTATGATGAAACTACTTCTATGCCTGATAATACTGTGCCACTAGGTGAATTTCTAGATTAACAAATTGCTAGAGTTAGGGAGAATGCAAATATTGAAACTTGTGATATTTATGAAAGTGATGATGAAGCTTCTCCCAGTAGATATGAATTGCCCGTTGTTCCTGAGGGTTATGTTATGGATGAAGAAACTGCTAGAGACTTTCTTGCTTGCAACGATAGATATGATCTTAAGAAATTATTAGCTAAGCTGAAAGAAAAGTCCTTGAATGCTAGAATGAAACATGACCCTTCTTTCGCTACTTCACCTATATGTGTTACTGATAAGGATTATGAATTCTCTGTTTATCCTGAGTTAATTACTTTGGTTGAATCTGATCCTTTCCATGGCTATGAGTCTGAAACTGTTGTGGCACATCTTACTAAGTTGAATGATATAGCCACCCTGTTTACCAACGACGAAAAGATTCGCTATTACTATATCCTTAAGTTATTTCTGTTCTCGTTAAAGGGTGATGCTAAGATTTGGTTTAATTCTCTTGATCCTGGTTGTGTGCATAGTCCCCATGATATGATGTATTACTTCTCTGCTAAATATTTTCCCGCTCATAAGAAACAAGCTGCCTTATGTGGAATATATAACTTTGTGCAAATTGAAGAAGAGAGTCTCCCACAAGCTTGGGGGAGGCTTATCCAATTACTTAATGCTTTTCCTAATCATCCTCTTGAGATCCACGATATACTTGATGCTTTTATAATGGACTAACTAATGCTTCCAGAGACCACCTGGATAGTTGTGCTGGTTGTGTTTTCAGGGAAAGAACAGCTGATCAAGCTGAATTACTATTAAATAATATGCTGGCCAATGAAAATAATTGGACACTTCCTGAACCAGCCCCTAAGCCAACTCCGAAGAAAATAGGTGTTCTATTTCTTAGTCCTGAAGATATGCAAGAGGCAAAGAAATCTATGAAAGAAAAAGGTATTAAAGCTGAAGATGTTAAGAATTTACCACCTATTGAACAAATACATGATCTTGTTAACCCGACACAAGTAGTAAAGGTAAATTCTCTTTATAGGTTTGATGAAGGTGATATTCCTCGTTATAAGTCTGCTAGCCAATGCTTAGATGAGTTTGACAGTTTTATTGTGAAACAAGAAAACTTCAATGCTTACGTTGGTATGCTTATATGATTGAACGCTTGAGTGATTATCTGTCTAGAGCTAAAGGTGAACTGAAACTCATTAGTATACATGCTTCTATGGTTATCACTCAAGTAGAACAAGTACTTAAGGCTCAAAATGATTTGCTCAATGAATTAAATAGTAAGAATAATGATAATGCCATTAGAGTTCTGACTAGAGGTGGTAGAATGACTCGGGAACCTTTGTATCCTGAACGCCACCCTAAGAGAATTGAGAAAGATTCTCAGAGAGCTAATTTAGATGCACCTAGTTCTTCTAAGAAAAAGAAAAAGAAAAATTATAGGACTTTGCATGCTTCTAGTGAACCTATAGTTGACACACCTGAGAATCCCAATGATATATCTGTTTCTGATGCTGAGACACAATCTCGTAATGAACATGAACCTAGTGATAATATTAATGATGATGTTCATAATGATGCTCAACCTAGCAATGATAATGATGTAGAGATTGAACCCGCTTTTGATCTTGATAACCCACAATCAAAGAATCAACGTTATGATAAGAGAGACTTTGTTGCTTGGAAGCACGGTAGGGAAAGAGAACCATGGGTTCAAAAACCCATGCCTTTTCCTACTAAACCATCCAAGAAAAAGGATGATGAGGATTTTGAGCGCTTTGCCTAAATGATTGGACCAATATTTTTGCGTATACGTTTGACTGATGTGCTTAAAACAAATCCTTATGCTAAGTATATGAAGGATATTATTACCAACAAAAGAAAGATACCTGAAGTAGAAATTTCCACCATGCTTGCCAATTACACTTTTAAGGGTGGAATACCCAGGAAACTAGGAGATCCAGGAGTACCTACTATACCTTGCTCCATTAAGAGAAACTATGTTAAAACTGCTTTATGTGATCTTGGAGCCGGTGTTAGTGTTATGCCCCTCTCTTTATACCGTAGACTTGACTTGAGTAAGTTGACACCTACTAAAATATCTTTGCAAATGGCTGATAAATCAACTACTATACCTGTCGGTATTTGTGAGGATGTGCATGTTGTGGTTGCACATGTTACTATTCTAACGGACTTTGTTATACTTGATATTCCCGAGGACGAGAGTATGTCTATTATCCTTCGTAGACCTTTTTTGAATACTGCAGGGGCTGTTATTGATTGCAACAAAGGCAATGTCACTTTTCATGTCAATGGTAATGAGCATACGGTACACTTTCCGAGGAAACAACCTTAGGTCCACAGTATCAATTATATTGGAAAATTTTCAACTATTACTATTGGAGGTTTTGAATTTCCTCTTCCTACTGTCAAGAAGACATATTATATTCTTATTGTTGGGGACATACATATCCCCATTGAGGTAACGTAGTGTTATTCGAAAATTCTCTGGTTTCATGTTATTCGGAAAGAGTTTATTAACAAGACCTGATCAACCTTGTTAATGGATTCCTTTTGATGAGCATGAGATAGGTGAATCTAGATAGCACAAACCTTCTGTATCCTCCTTTTACTTTCTGTTAATTAGGATAAATGAAGCAAAAATAGTATTTTCTGTCTGTTTCCAGACTTATCCGTGCAATAAAAAAATACCCCGAAAACAAAAGTTCTCCAAATGCCCTGAAAATGAAATATGATTTTTTCTAGAATATTTGAGAAAATATGGCACAGAACACACATCGAGGGGAGCCAGCACCTGGCCACGAGGGTCCAGGGCGCGCCCCCTGCCTCGTGGGCCCCACGTGGCCCCCCTCCACTTATTCCTGCACCCACACTCTTCTTCTTCCTCCCAAAAAAATTACCAACCAGCTCAAACCCGAGTTCAAGCTCATCTTGCTGCCATTTTCGATCTCCTTGCTCAAAGCACCATTCACCAAACTGTTTGGGGAGATTGTTCCTTGGTATGTGAATCCTCCATTGGTCCAATTAGTTTTTGTTCTAGTGCTCTATTTATTGCAAATTTTTGCTGCTGTGGTGACCTTGTTCTTGAGCTTGCATGTCAAATTTTCTTGGTCCCAAGTAGTTCTAATGCATGATATAGTCTCTCGGCACTAGTAGGAGTTGTTGCTATCAATCTTGTTGAGTTTGGTTAACTTTTATTTTGAGTTACTAAAAATTTCAGAAATTTTTAGAGGAGAAAAATGATAAAGAGATTGTTGAGGGGCTCCTCTAGTAAGAGCTCACAGGAGAAGAAGAAAGAAGAAAATAAGAAGCCCAAATATAATCTTCCTCGTATGGCGGAAGTTCGACCGTGCGAATGGCCTTGTAATGATTTCATGATGTCCGATGGGATTTATGAAGACTTTTATTGGTTGGCAAATAATGCAGGCCTCACCGACTTCCTCCATGACCAGCGTGAACAGTATCTCTTACTCACCAATATTTTCACGCAAAGTTTTTATTTTCATGCTAAGAAAACACCACCTACAGTGGAGTTTCGTTTATATGATGAGATTAAGGAGATATCACTCTTAGAATTTTGTGAAGTATGTACGATACCCTTTGAAGGTAGACTTGATGAACCACATCGTGAAGACGTTGAAGGGTTTATCGACATGATAGCTGTAGGGGAGACTAGACAAGTCTCAGGGGCAAGAATCACTAGTATACACTTCCCTGTTCTACGCTACTTTGCTTTATTTGCTAGTAGATGTTTAATTGGTCGCGGGAACAGTGGGAATCTTAGTGCCCTGATATTGTCATCCTACGCCATGCTTTGTTTCAAGACACAACTTTAAGCTTGGGTGCCATCGTTGCTAAACGACTGAGTCTGAACCGCTCAAAGGGGCCCGTCTTTGGAGGTATCTTTGCTTCTCGCCTTGCTGAACATTTTAGAATACCTATTAGGCACCATGAGAAGGAAGAAAAATTGCTTGCCCCTATTTATCTAGACTACAAGAGCATGGTAGCACATGATTTTATTGTTAAAAACAAGGATAGGTCGCTTAATTATAAATTAAGGTTTGATGAAAAATATTGTGAAATTGTTACGTTTCTTGCACCATCTCTATTTGATCTGTCTACAGGCATATATCTCATTACACCAGATGCCTTCTACAAGTACCAAGGCCAGGCACAAGCTTCAGAACCTAAGCCGGAGCCACCACTCGATCCTTATCGTCAGTCTGTTTATGGGTGGGAACTGGATGAGCTTGCCAACCAGTGGCACCTAGAGGACACATCTCAGTACAACCCCAACTACGACTTTGGATATCCGTCAGGCCAATATTGGCCATAGACCAACTTAGGCCAAAAGCCTAAGCTTGGGGGAGTACGTGTTTCTCACCGACTTTACATTCATTGTTCACACACTTATTCTAGTTGTCGGTGCTCACACTCTTTCATTGTACCATCCATGTTTAGTTTCAATTTTCTTTTTCTTAGTCTTTTTCTTGTGTGTTAGAAAAACCTCAAGAAACAAAATATTAGGTGTAGCTTCTAGCTAGTTTACTTTCCTTGTAGTAGTAATTAAAAAGAAAACCCAAAAAGATTTATCGTTCTTCCTCTTCTTGTTGGGAGCTTTCCCGTGTAAATAGTTTCTTTTCTTTTCTTTGCGGGTTAAGAGTAGAAGACCATGATTAAAAATGCTTAGTGGATCTCATATGCTTTATTGTTGATTTAACCTTGAGCCATATTACCTTGTCTTCTCTCTTGTATTAAATGCTCGGATTCCAGCTTAGTCCAATGCACGTGCACTATTATTATTATCCACACCGTTCGGTCGTGCGAGTGAAAGGCAATAAGGATGATATATGATGAACTAATTGAGATGAGAAAGCTGGTATGAACTCGACCTCTCTTGTTTTTGTAAATATGATAGTTCATCGTTCCTGATTCAGCTTGTTATGAATGAAACATGCTTGCAATGACAATTAGAGAACGTAGCTGCTTATGCCATGCTTAATTAGCTGAGAGTTTATAATGGTCTATCTTGTGTGCCAACATGATATTAAAATGGTTGTGATGTGGTATGATGGGGTGGTATCCTCCTTTGAACGATGCAAGTGGTCTGACTTGGCACATGTTCACCCATGTAGTTGAAACAAATCAACATAGCCTCCATGATATTTATGTTCATGGTGATTTATGTCCTACTCATGCTTGCATTCATTGTTGATTAATTTTAATGCATGTTCATGACCGTTGTTGCTATCTACCTAGTCGCTTCCCAGTCTCCTTCTAGCCTTCACATGTACTAAGCGGGAATACTGCTTGTGCATCCACTTCCATAAACCCCAAAGTTATTCCACATGAGTCCACCATACCTTCCTATATGCGGTATTTACCTGTCGTTCCAAGTAAATTTGTATGTGCCAAACTCTAAACCTTCAAATGAAATTCTATTTTGTATTCTCGAACAGCTCATGTATCAACTAGGGTTGTCTATATCTTCCATGCTAGGTGGGTTATTCTCACGATGAGTGGACTCCGCTCATCATTCATGAGAAAATGGCTGGTAACCGGGATGCCCAGTCCCATGCTCAAAATCATAATAATTAAACAAAACTCCCCCAGGGCTGTTGCTGGGTTGGACGGTACCCGTTGTTTCGGGCTAGTCGTGGAGTGTGCTTGTTGGTGGTTGGGGGAGTATAAACTTTACCATTTTGTTTGGGAACCGCCTATAATGTGCGTAGCATGGGAGATATCGAGATTCTTGGTTGTTATGTTGACAATGAAAGTATACCGCTCAAAATGTTATTCATCTCTATTTAAAAATCGAGCTCTGGCACCTCTACAAATCCCTGCTTCCCTCTACGAAGGGCCGATATATTTACTTTTATGTAGAGTCATCATCCTCTTATCAAAAAGCACCAGTAGGAGAGCACCTCTGTCATTTGCATGTATTACCATTAATTTGCATTGAGTATGATCATGACTGGATCTCTTTTACCATGAATTACAATGTGTAGTCAGTCCTTGATCTTTAAAGGTGCTCTGCATTTATGTTTTGCGGTCTCAGAAAGGGCTAGCGAGATACCATCTTGTTATATCATATCATGATTGTTATGAGAAAGTGTTGTCATCTGAGGTTTATTATTATTGCTCGCTAGTTGATTATGCCATTGATATGAGTAGACTTGAGACCTGAAAGTTATTGTGAATGTGGTGAGTTCATGATCTTGCAGAAAACCTGAATGTTGGCTTACATATTTACAACAACAAGAGCAAACAGAGTTTGTCAAAGTTTTTCTTTATCACTTTCAGTTTATCAACTGAATTGCTTGAGGACAAGCAAAGGTTTAAGCTTGGGGGAGTTGATACATCTCCAACGTATCTACTTTTCCAAACCCTTTTGCCCATGTTTTGGACTCTAACTTGCATGATTTGTATGGAACTAACCCGGACCGACGTTGTTTTCAGCAGAATTGCCACGGTGTTGTTTTTGTGCAGAAATAAAAAGTTCTCAGAATGACCAGAAAATCCATGGAGAATTATTTTGGAAAATTTAAAAAATACCTGTAAGAAGATCCAGACCAGGGGGCCCTCACCCTGTCCACGAGGGTGGGGGGCGCCCCCCCCCCTAGGGCATGCCCCCCTGCATCGTGGGCCCCCTGGTGCTCCACCGACGTATCCCCAGATCCTATATATTCACTTTCGGGGAGAAAAAAATCAAGGAAGAAGAATTATCGTGTTTTACGATACAGAGACGCCGCCAAGCCCTAATCTCTCTCGGGAGAGCTGATCTGGAGTCCGTTCGGGGCTCGGGAGAGTGGAGATCGCCGTCATCGTCATCATCAACCTTCCTCCATCACCAATTCCATGATGCTCACCGTCGTGCGTGAGTAATTCCATCGTAGGCTTGCTGGACGGTGATGGGTTGGATGGAATCTATAATGTAATCGAGTTAGTTTTGTTAGGGTTTGATCCCTAGTATCCACTATGTTCTGAGATTGATGTTGCTATGACTTTGCTATGCTTAATGCTTGTCACTAGGGCCCGAGTGCCATGCTTTCAGATCTGAACCTATTATGTTTCCATGAATATATGTGTGTTCTTGATCCTATCTTGCAAGTCTATAGTCACCTACTATGTGTTATGATCCGGCAACCCCGAAGTGACAATAATCGGGACCACTCCCGGTGATGACCATAGTTTGAGGATTTCATGTATTCACTATGTGTTAATGCTTTGGTCCGGTACTCTATTAAAAGGAGGCCTTAATATCCCTTAGTTTCCAATAGGACCCCGCTGCCACGGGAGGGTAGGGCAAAAGATGTCATGCAAGTTCTTTTCCGTAAGCACATATGACTATATTCGGAATACATGCCCACATTGCATTGATGAACTGGAGCTAGTTATGTGTCACCCTAGGTTATAACTTCTACATGATGAATTGCATCCGACATAATTTCCCATCACCGATCCAATGCCTACGAGTTTTTCACATATTTCTTGTTGCTTATTTACTTTTCCGTTGCTACTATTACAAAAACTACAAAAATACTATCATTAATTTTATTGCCGCTACCGCCACTATTATATTACTTTGCTACTAAACTACCTTGCTGCAGATACTAAGTTTCCAGGTGTGGTTGAATTGACAACTCAGCTGCTAATACTTAAGAGTATTCTTTGGCTCCCCTTGCGTCGAATCAATAAATTTGGGTTGAATACTTTACCCTCGAAAACTGTTGCGATCCCCTACACTTGTGGGTTATCAGTTGCTAGTAGTGTTGATTACTCCTTGTAGTTGATGCTAGTTGGTTTACTAGGTGGAAAATCATATGTTCAGATCCATTATGCATATTAATACCCCTCTGATTATGAACATGAATATGATTCGTGAGTAGTTACGTTTGTTCCTGAGGACATGGGAGAAGTCTTGCTATAAGTAGTCATGTGAATTTGGTATTCGTTCGATATTTTCATGAGATGTATGTTGTCTTTCCTCTAGTGGTGTCATGTGAACGTCGACTACATGACACTTCAACATTGTTTGGGCCTAGAGGAAGGCATTGGGAAGTAATAAGTAGATGATGGGTTGCTAGAGTGACAGAAGCTTAAACCCTAGTTTATGCGTTGCTTCGTAAGGGGCTGATTTGGATCCATATGTTTCATGCTATGGTTAGGTTTACCTTAATACTTCTTTTGTAGTTGCGGATGCTTGCAATGGAGGTTAATCATAAGTGGGATGCTTGTCCAAGTAAGGGCAGCACCTAAGCACCGGTCCACCCACATACCAAATTATCAAAGTAACGAACGCGAATCATATGAGCGTGATGAAAACTAGCTTGACGATAATTCCCATGTGTCCTCGGAAGCGCTTTTCTTCATATAAGAGTTTGTCCAGTCTTGTCCTTTGCTACAAAAAGGATTGGGCCATATTGTTGCACTTTATTTGCTTTTACTACTCGTTACTTATTACCAATTACCTTATGACAAAACTATCTGTTACCGATAATTTCAGTGCTTGCAGAGAATACCTTACTGAAAACTGCCTATCATTTCCTTATGCTCCTCGTTGGGTTCGACACTCTTACTTATCGAAAGGACTACGATAGATCCCCTACACTTGTGGGTCATCAATCGCCCACACGCCTCCATTATCACTCATTTTGCCACGTGTGAATAGATGACATCAGCAGGATTTTTTTTGGGTTTTTTGCTTAAAAATGTTTTATCTCCTAATTAAAAAATCGAATTACAATCGGTTTTCACCATTAAATCTGTCTCGACCAGATCTTCAAAACTAGACCCCATATTGATATGTTTCGACGAATTTTTTTTGCCCAAAAGTTACCATGATGTTTACACTATAGTTGTCATAGTGCTTAAACTAAAGTTGCCATTTGTCAATTTTAGTTTGTAGAGCATGACAATTTTAGTATTTTGATGATGGCAATTCTAGTACTTTGACTATGGAAATTATTTTTTGTATGAACCATGGTAATTTTAAGTGCATGTATCATGGCAATTTTAGTTTATGGTTCATGTCAAGTCTAGTTTCTTAATTCCCCATTTTATAATATGTTAAAATGTACTTTTTAAATGTAGAAGAAAATAGCTAAAACATATCATGGCAATTTCAGTGTAAACATCATGGAAATTCATGTGCAATAGACATGGCAGCTTTGAACCCAAAAAAGAATTCGTCGAAATATATGGACATGAGATCTAGTTTCGAAGATCTTGTCGCGCGGGATTTAATGGTGAAAACGGATCTTCAATCGGATTTTTCATTTAAGAGATAAACCATTTTAAAAAATTGAAAATCCAAAAAGATTCGCACATGCATGCATGCGGTGACGTGGCGCGGTCTGTGTGTTATAGGGCATGTGGGCGGGTTTCGCTCCCACCACATGTGTGGGCGTTAGCGTTGTCCAAAAAGAAAAGAAAGAAATAACATGGATTTTGATGAGGGATGCAAGTGATCAATCATGAGACTCTAGCACTGGGGTGACCCTTCCATCTTTTGAACTAGAAGCAAGCAAGAGGGGGGGCAATGTTTTGGCTACCAAATCCCAAAATTTTACTGAAGGTGGGCAAGAAATGCGGTTACTACCATGGTTACCAAAAAATACCGCTCGAAATTTTCAAACAAATTTTGAATGCAATTTTTTGACATGGTATACATAACGCTTTGCTGTAGCAATCATCGGAATTCTACTGCTGACAAAGTGTTTGCCTGCTCAATCAGTTGTATTTATATTGCGAGTTCTACAAACCCACAGTCCTTTTTCAGTCTATTTTATTTTTAAAACAAATTTGAATTCAATTTTTTTGGTATTTTATGCTTGGTATGGATGTTTACCGTGCGGGGTCGAGAAACTCGATGACTGGGCGGTAACTGAATTTACTGCCTAGTAACCCAAACCCAGAGGCGGAATACTAGAAAGAGAACTGATTGGACTTGATATTTATGTGGTTTTGAAAATTTATTCAACATGCTTACCAAATACCTCTTGACTAAGCCTATTAGTCATGAGGTATTTGGTAAGCATGTTGAATAAATTTTCAAAACCACATAAATATCAAGTCCAATCAGTAAATGAAGTTCCATTATTAACCATGTGTTGAAAGAAATTCCTGCCTTCGGTCAATGAACCCGCACCATATTAGTACTACAAAAAAATGAATATGCGTACCTGGATTTATTTCTCATCTTGTAGATAGAGTAATAGTTTCCTCGATGTGTTTTCCTTTAATATAAATTTTAGAACAAGTGACATGTTGTGATGCACTTTCCACATTCTTAAATGATGTGTGATATTCCATTAGCTGCTCGTCTTTCCTTGAATGCATCATAAATTCTGTCAGCTAAGGTGTGATAATATAACGAAGATACATATGAATTCCAGTACCATTTATTATTCACTTTTTCCTCGGGAGTTCAATATAATTCCTCACTGAGTATGATTCCTCTTATCAACGGTATTTTAACAGATTTGCAATTTTTCATAGAGAAACACTTCAATATATTCTCTATGTATTTTAACTCGTAAAATATAGGATGTTTCAAATGTTCCTTTCATATGAAAGTTAAAAGATGACCAAGCTTTCACTTCCATCAATGTGACTATCATTGCAAACAACAAAACAATGTTAACGCATATAATAATAATGCAAAATACTTTACACTTACATTTGTAGATGACCTCCTTGCTTCATTTAGAAACCCATATGACCTACTATTCCATTAATGTGAAGCTTGTTAAAAGACCATATATTAATATACTCAATTAGCAAATCATGTCTTTTTAGTTCCTCTTTTCCAAAATTCTAGGAGAGAGAGTTTCCACAAAGTATATTTCCCTTTGTGCAAAGAACTTAATAGCAAGCTTGACATTATAATATTCCAATGAGACAAATTTCCTCACACAAAAACACTTACAAACAATGGGCTTGCGATTGTTTGGTATGATAATAAGTTCCCAACCTATATAATTCCTCATTGAGTTTATTCCTTCCCGCATTTCACCCATAGTTGACAATGACGTAAAAAATTAAGCCTTCATAGGAGTATTCCTCTACTATTTAGAGTGACTTCCCCAAAAGTCACATAACAATTATCCAGAGATTACATTCCAAGTTAATGTCACATCCCCAGCTTCACCTTGCATTAGGATAGCACCTGTCTGTTGCATCATGTTTAAATTTCTCAGAAACTGGAAATGGGGATGCTCAAACCCTAGCACTAAATGAATGTAACTAGGGTCAAATTAAAATCTTTTTCAATGAACCCAAAATGCCCCTTGGAAAAGTTCATCATTTTTGGATTGATTAAAAACCTCTGCCAAAAATGTTGCACATATTTCTAGGACCATTCTAGATTTTTGAATTAAATCATATCTTACTTGCATTTGGGCATTTAAATTTTATATATTATTTTAAATGCTCAAATAATCATAAGCTAAAATGTTTACTGTTGGATTTATTCTAAACAGTAGCCATGCTTGGTTTCATGATTTTTTGAGTGTGCCTAAGTATTTTTAATAAAGCCCAGAACAAAGTAACAAAATAGAAAACAGAAACAATTAAAGAAAAGAGCAAGACAGAGACTAACCTGGCCTTACCTGCAGCCGGCCCAGCTCTCTGGCCCAGCCCACCACCACACCCCCCTCTGTCGTCTTCTCCCCCTCGCCCCAAAGCAGCTGCGTGCCCGGCATGCCGCAGCCACGCCACCACCTCCTCCCTGCCTATCTGCCTCTCCCCGGCCCCTCTAGCGACGCCCGGAGATGCCCCGGAGCCACCTCGACCTCTCCCCTCACTCGCTGCTCTCTCCTCCCTCCTCTGTCTCTCTCGCATGCGGCCACCGAGAGGAGCTCGTCGCCGCCGCCCCGAACCACCGCGGCCACCGGCCACCGCACGCCTCGCAAACAAGCCAAGAAGAATCGCCGCAGCTCCGTCTTCCTATTTCATCGACGTACTCGAGCTGGGGAGCACCGCAGCGCCTTCAACGCCGTCGTCTTCAATCTCCAGCACCCCAGATCGCCGGAGATGTCCCGACGTCGTCCGACCTCCTACGAGCCCACTGAGACGCGAGCTGCAACCTATGTGAGCTCCTCCGTCGTTTGCCCCTCCTCCCCTTGCCTCCTGATCACTGTAGCCACTGCTTCGACTGAAGTCGAAGCTCGCCGCCACTCGGGCTGGTCGCCGGCGCCAACCCGGTGACCTTTTGCTCACACCACCTAGTCCAACGAGTTCGCGAGCACTCGTAGAGACCGTAGGCGCAAACCCCAGCTCCTCTCGAGCACCGTTTCGATGAATCCGTCGCCACCAGAGCTTCAGCCGCCGCGGACCTCGTCGCTGGTGCCTCTGCAGGCCTCCCCGCGCCCAGCCATGCGCACCCCTGGATGCGGGCGAGCGAGGGCTTCCTTCTGGTGCTCTCAGCACGCCCAGTCGCTGCCCCTAGCGCCACTCCGGCGAGCCGCCGCCGCACTGTGAGGTCGCCGGCGCTTAATCCGGCGACGCTGATGTGGCCTATTTAGTTCAGGCACTAATGACCCCCCTGGGTCAATGACAGGTGGACCCAGGCCCCTAACTAATTAAGGTTAGATTTAGTTTAGTGTTATTTATCTCTGTTAGTTAGATTGGACACTGACATGTGGGCCCTGGGCCCACTTACAGTTTAGTTAGTATTAACTTAAGGCTAACTAACCCTGTTAGTTAGATGTGTCACTGACACGTGGGGCCCAAACTTTGTTAACCTTTAGTTTAGTTTTAAAACGTTTAGTTAGCCCTGAGAGACTGACCAGTGGGACCCACTGGTCAGGTTTGACCCAAACAGCCCATGTTGACCTGCTGACGTCAGCATGTGGTCATGCTGACGCAGTAAAGTGTTTCTGGATTTTAAAATAAATTTTAAATGATTTATGAATCTCAGAAAATACTCAAAACTTCTAAAAATCATATAAAATCAACCGTAGCTCAGATGAAAATAATTTATATATGAAAAATGATCAGAAAAATTCAAGGAATCTGTTTATAGCATTTTCATGCATGTTTGAAGAAGTTAAACCTGCTGATCAGGTCAAATCAATTAAATGGCATTTAAATAATCACATATGGAGTTTGAATTTGAATCTTGGTTCAAACCAACTTCATTTAATATGGTTGCTAGTTGCATTAGCTCAATCAATAGCATATTGCCATGTCATGATCATGCATCATATTGTCGCATTGCATTGATTGTGTTTCTTTCTCTGTTGCCGGTGTTGTTCCCTTTCAGTAGACGTGTTCTGACGATGTGATCGATGACACCGATGAAGACCCAATGTTATCTTCAGAAGTGCCAGGCAGGCAAACCCCATTGAGCATTCCGATACAATCCCACTCTCTCGCTCTTGCTCTCTTTACTGCATTAGGACAACAACGCTTCAATTGTTACCTGCTGTGGAATCCGACAACTAGTTGTTTACCTTTGGTAGCCTACCTTACAGGGAAATGTCTCCTAGTGCTTCCACTGAGCCTTGGTAGCCTGCTACTGCTCCGGAACACTTAGGCTGGCCGGCATGTGTCCTTCTTCGTTCCTATGTCTGTCCCTTAGGGGAAATGTCACGCGTTGTTCCTTTAAGTCCTTGTAGCTTGCTACGACTTGGGTTCATACGTTGATGACCGACACGTTCGTTGCTGGGTCATGTATGTCTGTCTCTGTAATTTAGTGCCACTTTTGGTTTATAACTAGTCATGTCGGCCCGGGTTCTCTGTCATATGGATGCTAGCGACACTATCATATACGTGTGCCAAAATGCGCAAACGCCCGGGCCAGGTAAGGTGGCACCTGTGGGGATACCGTGCGTGAGGCCGCAAAATGATATGATGTGTTACAGGCTAGACCTGTGTGACTTAGGATCGGGGTCCTGACAGCTTTGGTATCAGAGCCTGACTGCCTGTAGGATTAGCAAGCCAAACTGGTCGAAGTCGTGTCTAGAAACTCTTTAGTTATGTAAGGGAATTGTTTGTGGAAGGGAACGTAAGGCTCTTTTTACTCCTTTGCCCTATGACCTTCTGATCTGAGTCACCTTCTTCTTTCTACGGGGATTAAGACCTAGGATTCTCATTCTATTTATCAGGATCACGTTATTGTGGATTCAACCCTCAGTTCAGTTTCTACTACTTCTGTTTGTTCAACGGTTGGTCTCAGAACCTTGACATTATGATGTTAAGTGGATATGCTACCCTTTTTGCTTGGATCTCAAAAGTATTTTCGAGCATTTGCAGTCGTTATGCTGTCCGAGTCATCCCAGGTCTCTAAACAATCTGATGCATTTGCAAATCATTCCTACCTGTTCTTAATGTCCTTTTAGGCTAGATTAACCACACTAGACGGTGAGTTGTGGTACTCTGTTACCTCGACACATATGTTGGAGTTATTATTATGACCCTAAGTATCTTAGAAGATCACCCAGTAATCCAGCAATGTTTTATATTCCAGTGTGATGATTTTGGCCATCATTCTCGAAAGCATCCCGTGATGCTATTTAGTTGGTAGGTATTCTATTCCTGGGTTCTTGAACCCGAGCTTCACCCTACTTACTTCATGTTGATAGTATTTGCTCGTTCCTTTAGGATATTAGTAACCTTGTGATAGTCCTCGAGGTCCGTGGTTATCGTTCTTCCAATACCATGAACCATCTTGGCAGAAGTTCTCCCGAACCAAAAGATCACAACCAGAGTGCTCCTGAGTGGTACTCCATTCATATTGTGACTCTGCCAGTCTTACCTTTCTGCATGGGTTATCCGGAAGAAATATGTGGAACTCGTTCGACATACTAACCTATGCATCCACAACTCAGAAAGATATATGTTCCTTTGAGTTGTCCCTTTTCAGTTGTTTTATGACCTTCGTCTATCAGTTGATAGTCAGGAGTAGTCGTGCACTTGTGTTCATCGATGCCTTTTACTCTTGTGGTCCGTCAAGCCATTCTATTCTGGAATGACTAGGAGAAACAAACTCCAGTACCTTATCCATATCCAGGATTGGGTCAAAGAAGTTGTACTTCGCAGATGAAGAACGCTAATCCAGCTTCTAAACTGTTCTATCCTAGAGTATTACCATCTTTATGTCAAGAATGTCATGAGAATTGCACCACCTCCTATGAACTTTTGATAAGGTGATACTTCTCGCCATTATCGTTCATTCCTCGGTCTCCGTGTTATCGTAGCCGGAATACCGACAAGTGAATTGTGATGTGTGAAATTAATACTCCTAGCAACTTCGTTGCTTGGTAGTTAAAGGACAACAATTTCATTCTTAGTGTGTTGGTTACTAATCACCATTCTAAGATTGACCGTGCTACCTAGTCCATTTTTCTGGTGCACTCGTTGATCAATGAGTTAGGATTGCATAAATCCCTCATCCTTTTGATCATATCGTCTTGTCCTGAAAAGCAAGATTGTTCTCGAGCTTAATAACATGTCGGTGGTTCGTGATTTTCCGAATATCTTATCGGAAGTATTACCGGGTTGTTCCCTGACTGTTATGTTGAGCTCGTGATCAAGTTGGTTTCTTATAAACCACCACTTCTCCAAGAATCTGTGTTGGATACCCTGAACTAGTTGGTTAAGCTAAACAACAACTTGGAGAGTTGGAAGATAAAAGCTTGCCTGATCTAGTTCCTTCCAAGGGATATCTTTTGTGTGTGTGTTGAAGATAGATGATATCTTCTCCAATTGGTCCCCGTGATCATTTGTGGATATATTGTCTTGCCCAAACTTTGATTTGAGTATGGGTTATCGTCAATTCAAATCAGAACCAACGATATTCGTAATGTTGTCTTACCCATGGTCGTTCCCTTGAGCATACACCATTATATCTTTTGGGTCTGACCAATGCTATCACTTTGTTCACATTGTCATGGAATTCCATCTATATGGAAACCTGGATGAATTGTTGTTGAGCCCATCAGCAACATTGTTATCTTCTCCATGATCTATGTTGAACATCCAGCTAGTATTGGAAACTTTTATAAGCATTATCTTCATGACCCGTTCGTGAAGCATATGTACGGAAGAAAGAAGTGACTTCCTCTAATTCATGTGCATTTGATGCAAGTTGCCGCCGTGAATTCGAGAAAGCATGTTTTTACCTCCTCTGGAGTCATCCCAAGTCAGTCATGCATACGTGCGAAGTATTCTATGGTCTGATAGACTGATCATCTTCATTCTGTATGTATCCCTAGCACACCAAGCCACTGATTGATTTGTTCAAAGAAAAGAAGTTCAAATGCTATTCCCGAAGGGCCCGGACGGACATGCACAAGACTTCGTTATCTCCAATGATGATTCCCAATCTGAACTCGATAGTATTTTATTATAAGACTACTATGTGGTCACGTTTGTCTGGGACAACGTGTTCACAGGTACGTAGCAGAACTAGCTCATGTTTTGGAGCTTGCTATCGTAGTTCACTCCCCGAGAATTTCGCAACGCCATCTCGTCGATTTGTGTTGCAAACTTTCGTTTCCAGACATGACGTCTGGAATATCCTGACACCAACCAGAACTGAATCTCAGGCAGCTATGATGGTTGGAGCATTTTCCAAGAACTATAATATTGGTCTCTCGATTACCGGTAAAGTGAATGTCGTGGCCAACACACCTAGCCGGAAGACCTATTGTTGTAGTATCTTGATTGAAGAAATTGGCCACCTCCCCATAAGGATTTCGTAGGATTTACTCCCTAGTTGTTCCTTATGGATTTTTGTGCTCCTGAAGTCCGACCTTTTACTTGACGTTCTAGGTACCAAACCATTTTAATAAATGGATTGCACTAGCACGTCAAGGAGAACATTAGAAGCGGAGTGCTAAATGTCTCTCGGTCGATCATCCAGATTTCGTCCCCTTGGCCTCGCCAAGGTGGAATCCGAGAAGGTGTTATCTTCCTTTGCATCTGCATCATCCATCATTGTTCATCATGGTAGTATGTGATGTTGCCAGGATCCTTGACACGGATATTGGTAAAGCCTTGATGAATATGGGAATGCTCAAGTTCTTGAGAGCACGCACAAGCACTAGGTGTTATCACTGGCACTAACCGGGATTGCTCCCAGTGTTCTTGGTTATGCTATAACCCCTCAAGAGTAGATTTACTCTCTATTGTTGGGATTCACCCCAGTTACCAGAATCATTCCCAGCATTTGCATTCTGTTCCCAGCTTGCACCACCATCGTGCCAATTTTCCATGGGTTGCCTTCGCAGCAACTGCTATTCTGGATTATCTTCAAAAGTGGTCCTACCATAGGTTCCATCCATTTCCGATGATAAGCAAAATCATCCCTTGCGTTGTCCTTTACAAGGTAGTCCACATCATCCATTCTGGCCCGAGAATGTCATTATCTCGAACTCCGTCAAACGATCGATTGTGTTTGCCTTAGGCTGGTAAAGGGAATTTCAATGATCTCTATATCAAAAGTAATTCTTTTTGCCACTTAAGGGAGTAACTCTACGAGTCACCTTCTCTAAGGTACCCCGCCTGGTGACATCGATCACCCTCTTCTTAGGTGTGGAATTATTGCCATTAGGTGAACCTTCATAATTTATTTCACTACATCCCTCTGGAGGTGTACTCCGTGTCTCAGCTCAAGAGATGTTTCAACGTCTCACTCCATGGGTTGATCTTGAGTTGCTCGATCTTTCGGAAGATCAATTTTGTAGAGTTTCTCTCATCATCACCGTTTGGACGAAGATCTCGAAAGCAAGGATGCCAGGATCAACATGAGGCAAGCAATCAACACTTATATGGAGGACACTTGGATCATGAAGTTTGTGTTAGTTAGTGTCCCCTCTGATTTCTTATCTCACGTCCTGAATCTCGGGACGAGATTCTTGTTTAGTGGGGGGGAGTTGTCACATCCCCAGCTTCACCTTGCATTAGGATAGCACCTGTCTGTTGCATCATGTTTAAATTTCTCAGAAACTGGAAATGGGGATGCTCAAACCCTAGCACTAAATGAATTTAACTAGGGTCAAATTAAAATCTTTTTCAATGAACCCAAAATGCCCCTTGGAAAAGTTCATCATTTTTGCATTGATTAAAAACCTCTGCCAAAAATGTTGCACATATTTCTAGGACCATTCTGGATTTTTGAATTAAATCATATCTTACTTGCATTTGGGCATTTAAATTTTATATATTATTTTAAATGCTTAAATAATCATAAGCTAAAATGTTTACTGTTGGATTTATTCTAAACAGTAGCCATGCTTGGTTTCATGATTTTTGAGTGTGCCTAAGTATTTTTAATAAAGCCCAGAACAAAGTAACAAAATAGAAAACAGAAACAATTAAAGAAAAGAGCAAGACAAAGACTAACCTGGCCTTACCTGCAGCCGGCCCAGCTCTCTGGCCCAGCCCACCACCACACCCCCCTCTGTCGTCTTCTCCCCCTCCCCCCGAAGCAGCTGCGTGCCCGGCATGCCGCAGCCACGCCACCACCTCCTCCCTGCCTATCTGCCTCTCCTCGGCCCCTCTAGCGACGCCCGGAGATGCCCCGGAGCCGCCTCGACCTCTCCCCTCACTCGCTGCTCTCTCCTTCCTCCTCTGTCTCTCTCGCACGCGGCCACCGAGAGGAGCTCGTCGCCGCCGCCCCGAACCACCGCGGCCACCGACCACCGCACGCCTCGCAAACATGCCAAGAAGAATCACCGCAGCTCCGTCTTCCTATTTCATCGACGTACTCGAGCTGGGGGAGCACCGCAGCGCCTGATACGTCCAAAACGTATCTATAATTTCTGCTTGCTCCATGCCACTTTTGGGTGATATTGCTATGATATTTATACACTTCCATACACTTTTGATCATATTTGGACTAACCTACTAATCCAGTGCACCCCAGTGCCAGTTTCTGTTTTCGGCTGTTTTTGTATTTCAGGTTTTCACATTACGAGAACTGTCAGGAAAAATCCAGAAAAATTATATAAAAAATCAGCGTTCCAGAACCTACCTTGCGCCCGAAGTACAGCCGGGGGGGCCACCAGGGCCCCAGGCGCCCTGGCGGCGCGCCCCCCCACCCCCCTGGGCCGCGCCGGGGGGGCGCCTGGGCCCCCCGAGCCCCGTCTGGTGCCCCCCTTTGGCATATATTTAGAGCGTCCTTCGAAACCCTCGGGACGGGAACTCTTTTTCGCGATCGCATCTCTGTTCCGCCGCCACCGCCGCTTCCAAGATCGGGAGCACCAGGAGAACTCTTCCCGGCACCCTGCCGGAGGGGAGGATCACCATCGGGAGCCTCTCCACCACCATGGACGCCTCCCGGATGAGTTGTGAGTAGTCTCCCTTGGACCATGAGTCCATGACCAGTAGCTATGTGATGTTCTCCTCCCGTTCTTGTGCTTCACTAATTAGTCCTCGTGAGCTGCCCTACATGATCGAGGCACATATGTAATCCTTATGCTGTTGCTATGATGAGTTTGCTGGGATCCGATGGATTATGAGATTATGTTCAGATTGTGATTGAGTAATATATTTGATCTACCTCTTTTATATTTATGTTCATAAGTAATTCTTGCATGTTCTCTGTTGTTATTTATTGCTTTGGCCAAGTAATACGTAGTGACTCCAAGAGGGAACGTTATGCTTGATTGTGGGTTCATGCCCCTCGATGACTAGCTTGAGTGACAGAAACATGAGTCTAGGGGATGTGTTGTTGCCACAAGGGGGAAAACAACGGTGCTTGTGCCCGCGGGTGCAAGGATTGTTTACTTTACGCAAAGTTCTTTTAATGCAGTTGTCTGTTGCTTTGAGTTTACACTATGGGTGGGGCTCGCAACTTAATACCAGCGAGATGTTCTGGATAGATATCTCAAGGTGGATGGTTAGTAGTAGATATTGATGGATTTCGGTCTACTTACTTTGGCGTACCGCCCATGCTTTGAACCTCAACCTTTCTTGCAATGTAGTCAGCATTGGTTTGCGTTCGTGGTCCTGTCAATTGCCCAGCTGTAATTCGTTTACCTCACATAGCTGTTTTATCGTCTTTTGGGAGAGAGACATCACTAGTGAACATCATGAGACTCCGGTCTATATTACCATCATTGATCACATCCGCTATTTACTTTTCGCTTTTATTTACTATTGCAAACATTATCTATCACTACTATCATTTGCGTTTAATCCTTTGTAAACTACAAGGCCGGAGGGATTGACAACCTCTCTGTACTCGTTGGGAGCAAAGTTATTTGTATCTGTGTGCAGGTCCACGTTGATTGCTAATCCGGCGCCGTTAGCAGTTGACACCTACTTGTTGAACCTAGGAGTCTCTGGGGATTCGATCCTTGGCATCTTTGCTAAGGGAAAAACTTCCACAACACTGCATCTCACACCTTCCACTTGGGGTAACCAACGAGGGGTTAGAGGCCCATCAAGGAGTTTTTCTGGCGCCGTTGCCGGGGACTCCACTCTTCAGGATAGGGGAGTTGCATGCTATCTTTTACCTTTGCTTTTTAGTCTTGTTAGTTTACCTTTCAGTTTTTGCTTTAGTACCTTTTATCGAAAATCACAAAAATAGTTATCTTGCTTGCTTGCTACTATGGGTTCCACCGAGAACACCAAGTTGTGTGACTTCACTAGTCACAACAACGATGACTTTATCAGCACACCTATCACTACACCTGCCACTTCAGCACCTTCATATGAAATTAAACCTGGTTTACTGAACTTAGTCATGAAAGATCAATTCTCCGGTGCTGGAGATGATGTTGCTTTACACTTAAACAACTTTGTTGAACTTTGTGATATGCAAAAGTACCACGAAATAGATGGTAATATTGTTAAGCTTAAGCTTTTTCCTTTCTCCTTGAGAGGAGGAGCTAAAATTTGGTTTCAGTCTTTGCCTAGAAATAGCATAGATTCATGGGACAAGTGCAAAGATGCTTTTATCGGAAAATACTATCCACCTGCTAAAATTATCCAACTGAGAAGTAACATAATGAATTTTAAACAATAGGATAATGAACACGTTGCCCAAGCTTGGAAACGTATGAAATATCTTATCAAGAACTGCCCTACTCACGGTTTGACTACTTGGATGGTTATCCAAACTTTTTATGCAGGCTTGAACTTTACCTCGCGGAACTTGTTAGATTCGGCCGCGGGAGGAACTTTTATGTCAACTACACTTGGTGCTGCCACAAAGCTTCTCGATGAGATGATGACCAACTATTCCCAATGGCACACCGAACGCGCTCCAACAGGTAGGAAGGTAAACTATGTCGAGGAGATTTCCTCCTTAAATGAAAAAGTTGACTTGATCATGTCTCTACTTTCGAAGCAATCCTCTGTTGATCCTTGCAATGTTCCTTTAAATTCTTTGATTGCTCAAGAACAAGTAGATGTGAACTTTATCTCTAGAAACAATTTTAACAACAATGCTTATAGGAGTAATTTTGGTAGCAATCCTAGACCGTTCGCCTCTAATTCTTATGGGAACAACAATGCTTATCCTAGTACCAAGAACTCCACTACTGAACTAGAGATTATGCTTAAAGATTTCATCACTACCCAAAAAGCCTTTAATAAGAGTGTAGAAGAAAAACTACATAAACTAGATGATCTTTCTTTTAAGGTAGACCATTTAGCCAATGAGGTAAAATTGCTAAAAATTAAACTTCTCCTCTTGAGGAGAGGGAAGTCACTCCTATAAATGCTATTCAAGTGCAAATTAATGAAAACATTAGGATGATGGCTAAACTTAAAGAGAGATGGGCTAGAGAAAGGGAGGAAGAAGATAGAATTAAGAGCCTTCCTACCCACCACACTGTTGCTACTATCCAAGTTGTTGAGGATGTTCAAACTCTTAGCACCCAATGTACTCCTGGTCCCATTGGACCTATTAATGGTGATGCTATGACTATAGAAACTACCAAACAAGTGAACCTAAAGGACACCACTACCACTTTACTTGATGCTAATGACCTTGATTTTGATAATTGCACTCTTACCGGATGTCGGCGTACTAAGATAGGGGTACCTTAGTACCCCAACTTGTGCACGGGCGGTAGCAGCTTCCCGCGGCAGGGTTTACCGCGTGCTCGCCGGAGACCTTTTCTGGTCCTTATGAAGCCATTCAAAAACAAAGTATACAAGTCAGAAGATCAAGACCCCGGCAAGTGGAGCTTGCCGGGAAGGCCACACCAGGCTCAAGATTATCACCTAAACGCAAGACCCTGGCAAGAGGAGCTTGCCAGGAAAGCCAAGGAATACGTATCTCAAAAGATGCCTCGGCGCACCCTGCGCCCCGGCAGGACCCGGGGAGCGACAAGCTTCCGGGCCCGGCAAGATCAAGACTCCGGCAAGGTGCTTGCCGGGGGAAGCCTGCGCTGTGTGCCCGCGCTCCAGCTCATCGGCCCACGCGTCGCCCTGGGGCCCTTCCAGGGACGCGTGGCGGATGGCTGTGCAGCCTGGGGGACACGGTGGCACGCCACGGTGACGAGGCTACCGCCGTGGCGAACGGAGAAGCATGGACGGGCGCTTTTGGGGTCGACGGCGACGGGCATTTAATGCCCTTGTCCCCCACTGTCAAAGTTAGGTGAAGACCACTGTTCATCCACTGTTCATGCACTATTCACGCACTGTTACAACTACCACCAAAATTACGCTTTTACCCTCCTCTACGTTGACACCTGTCGGTGACCCCTTGAGCTATAAAAGGAGGCCCATGCACAACGTAGAGAGGGTTCGGAACCTAGACAGCTCTTCCGCTCGGGGTAGCTAGTTCTCCAAGCTCCCGAGCTCAAGAATTCAATACAATCCAAGCAGGAGTAGGGTTTTACACGTCCGGGCGGCCCGAACCTGGGTAAACTACCCGCGTGCGTTCCTCGATCTGCTCTCCGTGCTCCCTCCGCTCCCTTACCGCAACGTAGAAGGGGCTCCGGTCCCATAGGTGTTCGTGGTGGGCAGTCTCGCCCGACATCTTTGGCGCGCCAGGTAGGGGGCATCGAGGTTGTGCGAACCTGATCCGGCGCTCACGCGGGCGCATTCATCATCAACCTCTCCAGCTTCATCAACTTCATCAGCAACAACAACATGCCTCCGAAGAAGAAGGTTTCGGAGGTCGCAGGCCCGTCTGCGTCGATCCCACCGCTACCAGAACCAACGGTTGGTGGAGGAGACGCCGGCGGAAGGGTGGTCGCCGGCGAGGAGACTCACGGCGCCACCAAATCCAAGGACAAGACGGACGACCGGGCGAATTCCAAGGCCTTGGTGTCCGTAGATGCACCACGTCTCTCTCAGCAGACGCCAGGCCAGCAGCGCCGTGGTACAGGAGGTACCATACGCTTGCTGGGGCAAGGACAAACCGGAGGATCGCGGGACGCTCAAGGTCACCGTCCTGGTACGAGCAAGGCGCGGTCGCCGGGGCGAGAAACTGCTCCTTCTAACCCTGTTAGAAGTCCGAGCATATCTCGCTCCTCGCACCGCTCGCCGCCGCTCCCCTCCTCTCCAGCAGAAGCTCTAGCAAGAGCACAACTGCTCCTCGATTTCCCTCCAGCGGCAGACAAGGCCGAGGACTGGAGGGCGACGATTCAGAGCCTCATCGCCTTCGCCAACAACGACACGCCGCAGCAGCCGGCGACATCGCGGCCGCGGCAAGTTGACCAGACGAAGGCCGATGGCGACAAGACCGCCGGGGGTGCAACCACCGTGCACTCCCCGCCGCAGAAGCAGAAGACGCCTCCCCGTCGGATCAACGTCGACGACGACTCCACGGCGTCGTCGGATCCGTGGGCTCGTCGGGACTAGCGCCAAGTCCTCGACGACCGGCGGCAAGAAGACGCTCGGACGCGCATCGAGCGCCGACGAGAAGCCCGGCGACAATCGGATCAGCGCGCTGGGACCGCTGTCGACACGTACGCGCCCGGTGAACCAGGCGACTTGCCGTACGCGGCAGGTTGCCCTGCGTTCACCCGTGAGCTGCGGCGAGTCCAGTGGCCCAGCATGAAAAACTTCAAGCCCGACGTACCCGAGAAGTACGACGGCAAGACGCACCCCTCGGAGTTCCTCAACATCTACACCATTGCGGTGCAGGCTGCTGGGGGACGCGACGAGAAAATACTAGCCAACTACTTCCCGCTAGTGCTTAAGCCAAACGTCCGCTCTTGGCTTATGCACTTGCCGGAGAGCTCCATTTCTTCGTGGGCGGATCTGTGCCACCAGTTTGTTGGCGCCTTCACGGGCGGCCACAAACCCCACGGCCAAGAGAGCGATCTCCACATCCTAGCCCAGAAGGAAGGAGAATCCCTGCGCAAGTACATTCAACGATTCAGCCGCGTGCAACACAACATTCCCGATGTCCACCCTGCCGCGGTTATCAGCGCGTTCCACCAGAACGTGCGTAACCGCCGCATGAGGGAAGAGATGGCCATGACCAAGATCCGGGATGTCAGTGAGCTCTACGCTCTAGCTGACAAGTGCGCGCGCGCCGAAGAGGGGAGGACACTCCCCGGAGAGGATGCTGGCGCAGGAGGAAGCGAGAGTGAGGATGCCGCCCCGGCAAGGAAGAGCCGGCGGCGGAACAATAGAAAGAAGAAGAGCAAGGAAGTGCTGGTCGTCGAGCAGTCCGGCAAGGAGGCTCCCGCCAAGAAGGTACAGGCTGGCGGTTCCGGCAAGGAACCTGCCCCTGTAGCGGCAGCCGACAAGCCGGACGGCTCCGACAAGCAATACTGCAAGATCCACCGCACCAAGGGCCACGATCTTCAGAACTGCAAGCGAGTCGAGTACCTCGTAGAGCAGCAGAAGGCTGAATACGAGCGTCACGACAAGGAGAAGGCCCAAGGTGGCGGAGGAGAGCCCAGCAAGAAGCGGCCGTTCAATGGCCGGGGAGGACGCCGCAGCAAGGCCAAGCAGCGGCAAGGTGACCGACCTCCCCAGGGCCGCGACAAGGATGAGGAATCCACATCCCCGGCAAGCGAATCCAGTGACAAGCAGGGGGCTCCACCGACAAGCTCTGGCCCTGACAAGGACAACTCTGCGCAGGAGCAAGGAGAGGTGCGAAGGAAGATGGTGCAGCGCCCAGTGTATTTTGTAAGTTCCCTCTTGCAGGGGGCTAGATCAAGATACTCTGGGGTGCAGAAGTTGCTATTCGGCCTCCTCATGGCCTCAAGGAAGCTGCGCCATTACTTCCAAGCACACGAGATAATAGTGGTCACTCGTTTTCCGTTGAAGAGGATATTGCAAAATCCAGAAGCAACAGGCAGGATCGTCGAGTGGGCACTGGAACTGTCAAGCTTTGGTCTCAAGTTTGGAAGTACTTCAACCATACAGAGCAGAGCTTTGGTAGAATTCATAGCAGAATGGACCCCAACGCCGGATGAAGAAGTTCCAGAGACAAGCATCCCCGTCCAAGAAGCAAGCAAAGAATGGATGATGTACTTTGATGGTGCTTTCTCGCTGCAAGGCGCTGGTGCCGGTGTGGTACTCATAGCGCCCACCGGAGAGCACCTCAAGTATATTATCCAGATGCACTTTCCCAGGGAACAAGCGACAAACAATACTGCTGAGTATGAAGGGTTGCTTGCCGGCCTCAGAATTGCAGCCGAGCTTGGGATCAGGAAGTTAATTGTGCGGGGAGATTCGCAGTTGGTGGTCCGACAAGTAAATAAGAGTTATCAGAGCCCCTTGATGGAAGCTTATGTTGATGAAGTGAGGAAGCTTGAAGAGCACTTTGAAGGTCTGCAAATGGAGCACGTCCCAAGAGCTCAGAATGATATTGCAGATGGCCTTTCAAAGTGTGCTGCAATGAAGTTACCTGTGGAACCAGGGACCTTCCTGCTCAAGTTAACTCAACCATCCGTTACACCATCAGTTGGGCAGAACAAGAAGAGAAAGTTGGTCTCCGGCGACTACTTGCCGGCGGACCTTCCAGAAGCCGCCGCCAAGGTCCCCAAGATCAACAGTCCAGATGCTGAGGAACAGTTTGCTCCTGCAGACCCAAGGGTCTGTACAGTTGAAGCAAGCGTTCCCGACAAGCCTTGCCCCGGCAGGCTTGCCGGGGGACCATCAGCTCCGGCAGAACCGGAGGTTCTTGCCGTAGAAGCTGGGGTTCCCGCAGCAGCCCTCATGCCTTTAGTCCTTGCCGTTGAGCCTCGAGCTCCGGCATGGGCACAGCAGATCGTCCGTTTTCTGCAAACTGGAGAACTTCCCGATGAGCCAGAAGAGATAGAGAAAATAACCAGACAGTCAAGTATGTACCAGTTCGTTGACAATGAACTGTACAGAAGAAGACTCAACGGTGTCAGGTTGAAGTGCATTTCCAGAGAAGATGGACAGAAGCTGTTGGCAGAGATACATGGAGGCATATGTGGCCACCACATTGGCGCAAGGGCACTTGCCGGGAAGGCGTTCCGGCAAGGGTTCTTCTGGCAAGAAGCCCTCCAAGATGCAACTGCACAAGTAACCAAGTGTGAAGCGTGCCAGTTCCATGCCAAGCAAATTCACCAGCCAGCTCAAGCTCTCCAGACAATTCCTTTGTCCTGGCCCTTCTCGGTCTGGGGGCTCGATATCCTCGGCCCCTTTCCCCGCGCAGTCGGGGGCTTTGAGTACTTGTACGTAGCAATCGACAAGTTCACAAAGTGGCCAGAAGTGGAACCGGTGAGAAAAGTGTCAGCACAGTCAGCAGTCAGGTTCTTCAGAGCGATTGTTTGCCGTTTCGGAATCCCTAACAGGATCATCACCGACAACGGCACACAGTTCACAAGCCGCACCTTCATGCAGTACGTCCAAGACCTTGGCGCCAAGGTCTGCTTCGCTTCTGTTGCTCACCCGAGGAGCAATGGTCAAGCGGAGAGGGCCAATGCTGAAGTGTTGCGCGGGCTCAAGACAAGAACCTTCGACAGGCTGCGCAAGTGCGGAAGAAACTGGATAGAGGAGTTGTCGGCGGCTCTTTGGTCAATCAGGACGACACCAAATCGAGCCACCGGACAGACACCCTTTGCTCTTGTCTATGGAGCAGAGGCAGTTCTCCCCACGGAACTCGTATACGGATCTCCTCGAGTGCTCGCTTATGATGAGCTCGAGCAAGAGCAACTGCGGCAAGATGACGCATTGCTCCTCGAGGAGGAACGTCTCCAGGCTGCTGTACGAGCTGCTCGATACCAGCAAGCCTTGCGTCGCTATCATAGCCGCAAGGTCAAGGCCAGGAGTCTCGAGGAAGGCGACCTTGTTCTTCGGCGTGTTCAGTCCGCCAAGAATTCCAACAAGTTGACGCCGAAGTGGGAAGGCCCTTATCGGGTGAGACAAGTCACAAGGCCCGGAGCTGTCCGCCTTGAGACCGAAGAAGGCTTACCGGTGAGCAATTCCTGGAACATAGAGCATCTTCGCAAGTTTCACCCATAAGGCGCGGTTGCCGTGATCCGCTCCGGCAACCACCTTTTGTACGAGTCTTGCCGCTGTTGCATGTAAACCTTTGTACAAAGCCGGGCGCAGATCCCGTGCATCAGTAAAGCTTTTGTGTTTCGCACTATTTGCCATTTCATGCTTTTCTTTGTTATTTGCATGCATTTGTTTGGCACCTTGTGCAACGCACATCTCCGGTAAGCACTAGCAAGCCGTGAGGCTATATACTTGTTTTCCCTCCTCTTTTTCTTTCCCTCTTAAGCAAAAGGAGTATTCCTCGCGCACAAGTTTGCCGGGGGG
>LR738712.1:619039280-619077086 GCA_902687465.1 Secale cereale | reverse complement strand
TTGCCGGGGGGGGGGGGAAGGAGGTGGAGGATGAACCAAGTGCTGTTCAAGAAAGAGAAGCCTTGTCGGGGGACAAGCAATTTATGAAAGCTAAGTTATCAAAGTTTGAGCATTCAAATTTTTAAATTTCTAGTTGTCTTCCTTGAACAACCACACTTTGTATGGAAAACCTATGCGTGGAGGAACCTACCCGTGGCTAGCCGCGCCCTTACTCTGTTTCGAGCACGCTCAACGGCTTAAGTGAGCTGCGACAAGTGTCGCGCCCTTACTTCGTTCCTGAGTTCGCTCAGCAGTCTAAGTGTGCTGCGACTAGCTGCGGCAAGGTTGCTTGTCGACAAGGTCTTTTGCCAGCAGGCTGCTAAGAGTCCAGCACTCAGCGCTCGCGGCAAGGGCCCCTTGCCGGCAAGTTCCCTAAAAGCGTAGGGTAAAAAGCATACAAAGTGGAGGAGCAAAAGCAAGGAAGATAACACTGCAATAATAACTCGAAATAAGATTGTATATTACAGAGATAGCTTGCCGCGATACTAATAGATTCTTGTCCAATGGCATGCCTTGCAGCGGCAAGGGAAACAAAAAGAAAGAGACCTAATCTACGCGGTCGCCTTCACGCCTTGTGATCTTGTTCACCCTGGCGACGATGTGGGCGACCTGCGCCTTCAACGCCTCCTGATCAGCGTCGTCCGGCAAGCTGCGGAGGACGTTGACGAGGTTGATGCCGGGGTTGCGGTAGACGATTTTTGTCAAGACACGCTCCAAGGTGCCCATGCAGAGCCGACGCGCCTCGTCGGCCAGCTGCGCGGGGATCTTCTCCTGCAACCTCGCAAGCGCCGGCGCGATTCCCCTGAAGAACAGACTTAACTTGGCGCTGTGGGGGAGGTTTTCGTCCGGAGAGTACGTGAGGTGCTCCGCCCTCAGCGCCACCATCTCCTTGTCGATGTTGGCGGCGGAGGTGACCAAATCATCAGTCCACTGCTCCACTGCCCGGCTGAACTGGTTCGCTGAGACGGCGGCGCTCTCCACCAGGCCTCGTTCCTTGCGGAGCTCGTCCTTCAGCTTCGTCTCGCGGTCCCGGGCGGCGTCGAGCGAATCAGTCAGAGTGGAGACCTTCAACTCTAAGTCAGCAATTGAATCCTTGGCAGCAGTAAGCTCGTCGCCCTTCTTGGAGAGGCGTACCTGCAGATCAGAGTTGGTGTGGGCGTCTTTCTCCCGCTCCACGTTGAGCGCGGTGATTCTGTCCGCACTCGCCTTCAGGTACCGCTCTAGCTGCTCCACCTTGGCCTCAAGATCCTTCTTGGCGGTCTCCGCGGTGGCGGCGGTGGCCTTCGCCTCCTTCAGGGCTCCGCTAATGGCCCGCTCCCGGGCGGTGAGGTCGTCCTCGTGGGCGTCGAGGTCGACCTTCCGCTGGTTGAGCGCTCCTTCTCGCCGGGACAGCTCCTCGGCGGCCAGTCGCTGCTGCTCCTCGGCTTCAGCTTTCTCAAGGAGGAAGGCTTGCTGCGCTCCGGCAAGCTCTTCGCGCTCCTCAGCAAGATGGCGGAGGGCTGCTTGGTTGTCGGCGCGAAGCTCCGCGGCGCGCTTCTCCAAGTCAACTCCAGCCTTGGCGGCAAGAGCTTCCCGAGACTCTAGCTTCGCCTGCCTGGCCCGGTACAGAGCCAGAAGCCGGCGAAGGAGCTTCTCCTCTTCGGGCTCGTCGCTGCCGCCAGGCGCTTCAACCACCTTCAACCCCGCGGATGCGAGGACCTCTCCGTCAAAGGTCTCTCCCTCCGCGGGGGCTCGAGACGAGGACCCCCACGGGACTTGTATGAAAACCCCGTTGGGGGCCTCAAGGTAGACACCCGACCGCTCCGTGGAGGCGGAAGGGTCGGCGGCCGGTGCAGCGCTTGACGCTCCTGCTGCCTCCGGGCCAGCAGTGTGGTCGCCGGCCCCTTCCCCAGCCGCAGCATCTACGGGCGGGACGGTCTCTTCAGCGGCAGGCTCGTCGGCTCCAGCCATGCCCTCAGCGGCAGTGGCGTTGCCGCCGTCGCCGTGCGCGCTCTCCTCGCCAGTGGCCTCCGTCTCCATCCGCTCCGGTGCAGTAGGATCTAGCAGAAGAAAAAGGAAAGAAAAGATCAAGCAAATATCCAAAAAAGACAAGTTCAAGAAGGAAAAGCTACAAGGATTTACCTTCGCGGACTTCTTCGACGACAGGCTCCCTCGCCGGGGAATCCACCCTTGGCGGTGGAGTGGTGGCCCCTGCTGGCGGAGGGCCGCCCGTGCCCTCCCTTGGCGGGGTGCTCACCCTTGTCGGGCTGCTCACCCTTGGCGGGGTGCCCGCCCTTGGCGGGGTGCCCGTCCTTGGCGGAGCGTCCTCCCTCGCCGGGGAGTTCACCCTTGGCGGGGAGGGTGGAACAGGCAGCTCCTCGGGGGTGACCTCCGGTTGCTCCTGCGGCTGCGGCTCCACTTCTGCACAAGACAAACAAGACATCAAGCTATCAGTACAAGCAACAATCTCAAGCGCGCCCGTCAAGCAGAAAACTCAAAAACCAGACTTACGCTGGGGGCTGCGCTGGGGGCTGCTCCTCGGAGCAGCGGGTTGATCCGGCAAGCTTGCCGCTGGCACGTCTCCGGTCGCCGCGGCGGGCGAGTCATCTTCGACCTCAACCACAGGGATCTTGGCCCTCTTCGCCATCCACTGGGTCAGGGTCCTGAAAGCATAACAAGAACAAGATCAGGATCAACAAGGGAAATCAAGACAAAATCAAAGAAATTACAAGTTGCAAGAACTTACTCCTCTTCCTCGTCGTCGGAGCTGAGGGCGGAGAAGTCGAAATCCGCCTGAGGTGCTCCCGCGCGAGGAGCAGGAGGAGAAGGCTCCCTCGAGCGCTTGGCGGTCTCCGGGGCTGTGGGCTGCGAAGACCCAGCCTCCGTCGTTGCCGAGGGCCGAGGAGCAGAAGGGGCGGCCGTTCCACTCCGGGAGGATCCCCCTCCGCTAGGTGCTGGTGCGCGGGGCGCCTCCTGGACGACTTTGCTCGTCCTGGTGGCGCGCGTTGCATGGCGCGTCGGCTGCTGTCGGGGCGCCTGCGGCCTCGCCACCTCAGCTGCCTTGCGGAGGCGCTTCTTCGTTTGCTGCTTGGGACTTGCCGGTGGCGGGGAGTTCTCTGAGGACGAAGAGGCATCGTCGTCAAGTCCCAGAGATCCACCAGAGTCTTCGCCAGCTTCGGCGTCCTCCTCCTCCTCCCCGGCAGGCCCGCTGGACCCAGCACCATGCCCAGCGGCCCCGCTCCCTCCGGCAACCTCGCTCCCTCCGGCGACCTCGCCCTCTCCGGCGACCTCGCTCGTCCCGGCAAACTTCAGGGTAGGCACCCCGGCAAACTCATCGGGCGGAAGCTTGAGCAGCCTGAGGATCTCCGCCTCCTCTGCTTGGCTCACCTCGTCCGCGGCCTGTGCCTCATCCACGGTATATCCAAAATCACCCGCGGCTGCCGCGGCGGCGGCCTCCTCCATCCTGGAGGCGATGTAGGCTATATCCCTTGCCGTAGTGGCCCGGGTGAGGCCCTTGTTCTCCTCGGCGTTCTTGGGCGTCTCGACCAGGTTGTCGAAAAAGCTCAGCACGGCGTCCGGCGGAGGCTCGATCCAAGTGGGGTTGACGCTGTGGGAGTCGCACGCAGGCATCATCGCGCGCAAGGAATCCCGGGCAGTGCTGTTGCACAGCGGCACCACTCCCCGGGGAGGTCTGAACCATTCCGGGTGGGCCGGGTCATGCTTGAAGAGCTCCCGGACCATCCCCTTCAACTCCAAGGCAGTGAAATTGTAGTTCAATCCAGGGCGCAGCCTCATGATATCCGCCGCGTTGCCGAATTCCCAGGCAGGCCTTTTCCTTTCTTGTAAAGGAGCAATGCGGCGGCGGAGGAAATCTGCCCCAACCTCTCCGATGGTTAGTTTGGCTACCCGGAGACGAATAATCCTAATGAGGGCAATGCTGAGCTTGTTGTCCTCCGGGGCCAATTCGCTCCAGTCTCTGCCGCGCACTATGGCAGTTGTGCGCGGCGCAGTAAAGGGCTCCGGCTTGTCCTCCACCACCCAACACCAATCTGCTCTCCACTCCTCCCACTTGCCGCGGAGTTCTCCCTTCAGGTACGAATCCTTCTTGTTCAGCCTGAAGATCCAGGAGATGCCGCCGGAAAGGGGAGCGCCTGATTCTACTCTAGGCATGAAGAAGTGGCGAAAAAGGGCGACATTGGGATGAATCCCAACATAGTTTTCGCACAGATGTGCGAAAACGGCCATCGTAAGGATGGCGTTGGGAGTGAAATCTAGGAGGTGGAGGTTGTATGTGTTCATGATGTCGCAAAAGAACTCCGAGAACGGAGGGCACAATCCACAGTGGAAAAATGCAGCGAAGAAGAAATACCCGCCGGGGAACATATCTTTGGCGATGGCGGGGAAGACTTGGGTGCGGGGGTGAGCTTTGGTCTCCCTCGCCTAGAACAAATAATATTTGTCCCGCAGCTCCCTCAGACCAAGCCTTGGCGCGAAGACCACGTTCCTCTTCCGCAGGGCGGCCAGCTTCGCCGCCTGCTCGGACTTCTCCTTCTTGGCCTTGTCGTTCTTGGCCTTGTCGCTCTTGGCCTTGTCGCTCTTCGGAGCCATGGCGGGAGCGGTGAGGAAAGAGGCGAGGAGCTCGACGGCGCCGCGGATGCGGAAGACGGCGGAGGAGGGGCGGAGGCAAGAAACAGCGGAGGTTTTTGGAGAAGACGGGCGCAATGAAGACGAAGGAAGGGAACTGCCCCTGCTTCCTCTGCTTTTAAGGGGGAAGTGGGGGACGCTCCGCATTTCCCATTAAAGAACGAGGCCACGATCTCTCCCACGACGCCGCAATCGACGCGTGCCGTTAGGGAGGGATGCGGCGGATACGGAAGGAGATACGGCGTGCCGTGGGCCGCGTGTGCCCGTGCACTGTTTTGGGCCTGGCCCAACAGCGCTGGGCACCGTGTGTGGCCCAGGCCCGGGGGCTCCTGTCGGCGTACTAAGATAGGGGTACCTTAGTACCCCAACTTGTGCACGGGCGGTAGCAGCTTCCCGCGGCAGGGTTTACCGCGTGCTCGCCGGAGACCTTTTCTGGTCCTTATGAAGCCATTCAAAAACAAAGTATACAAGTCAGAAGATCAAGACCCCGGCAAGTGGAGCTTGCCGGGAAGGCCGCACCAGGCTCAAGATTATCACCTAAACGCAAGACCCTGGCAAGAGGAGCTTGCCAGGAAAGCCAAGGAATACGTATCTCAAAAGATGCCTCGGCGCACCCTGCGCCCCGGCAGGACCCGGGGAGCGACAAGCTTCCGGGCCCGTCAAGATCAAGACCCCGGCAAGGTGCTTGCCGGGGGAAGCCTGCGCTGTGTGCCCGCGCTCCAGCTCATCGGCCCACGCGTCGCCCTGGGGCCCTTCCAGGGACGCGTGGCGGATGGCTGTGCAGCCTGGGGGACACGGTGGCACGCCACGGTGACGAGGCTACCGCCGTGGCGAACGGAGAAGCATGGACGGGCGCTTTTGGGGTCGACGGCGATGGGCATTTAATGCCCTTGTCCCCCACTGTCAAAGTTAGGTGAAGACCACTGTTCATCCACTGTTCATGCACTATTCACGCACTGTTACAACTACCACCAAAATTACGCTTTTACCCTCCTCTACGTTGACACCTGTCGGTGACCCCTTGAGCTATAAAAGGAGGCCCATGCACAACGTAGAGAGGGTTCGGAACCTAGACAGCTCTTCCGCTCGGGGTAGCTAGTTCTCCAAGCTCCCGAGCTCAAGAATTCAATACAATCCAAGCAGGAGTAGGGTTTTACGCGTCCGCGCGGCCCGAACCTGGGTAAACTGCCCGCGTGCGTTCCTCGATCTGCTCTCCGTGCTCCCTCCGCTCCCTTACCGCAACGTAGAAGGGGCTCCGGTCCCATAGGTGTTCGTGGTGGGCAGTCTCCCCCGACACCGAAGTTATTGATTTCCTTCACAAGATGTCTAGAGATCCCCGCACTAGCACGCTTAACCTTGCCTTCACCGAGCATATCACTAATGCTCTCATCAAAGCTAGGGAGGAGAAACTTAGAGTAGAAGCCTCCATACCTAGAAAGCTAGAAGATGGTTGGGATCCTATGATAAAAATTAAATTGAATGACTTCTCTTGCTATGCATTATGTGATGTTGGAGCTAGTACCTCTGTTATGCCCAAAAGACTATATGATATGCTTAAATTGAAACCTTATGATTCTTGTTCTTTTGGTGTTCGTCTCGTTGATTCTTCCATAAAGAAACCTTTGGGGAGGATCGACAATGTTCTTATCGTTGTTAATGATAATTATGTTCCCATTGATTTCACTATTATGGATATTGAATGTGATCCTTCATGTCCAATTATTTTGGGACGTCCCTTTTTACGCACCGTTGGTGCTATCATTGACATGAAAGAGGGTAATATAAAATTTCAGTTTCCTCTCAAGAAAGGGATGGAACACTTCCCTCGTAAGAAGATCAAGTTACCTTTTGAGTCCGTTGTACGGGCTAGCTATTCTTTTACTCTTGATAAAACTTGATCTCTATGCATTATGCCTAGCTTAAAGGCATAAAAGAAAGCGCTTTTGGGAGGCAGCCCACATGAATAAATTTTTATATTTTGCTTTTGTTGTGTCTTGATGTTGTTTACTACAGTAGCATCATCATTGTATCTTTGCTTTTCATATTTTTGCCAAGTATAGCCTCTGATTGCTAGAAAGTTCAAAAGTTGTGAGGTACTGTCCAGGAAACAGATTCTGTCCTTGGATAGAAAAATTCGTATAAAATCATCTGATCATCTTTTTGGTCTGAATTTTTTCGACAGCGTTCTCTATATAATTGTCTTTCGTGCGTCTGTTCTGAGTTTTTTGATTTGAGTTGCAGAAGTACCCCGAACAAATCAATTACTACCTGCTGTTCTGTTTTTCACAGATTCTGTCCTGTTTTGCCTTTCTTTCATTTTGCAAACCAAGAGCTTGCTTTTTCTTTGCAAAAACCTTTTAGCAATCTTAAGAAACAGTAGAACTTCAAGTATATCTTTATTTCCAGCAAGGAACAATTATTTTATTAAGGGTACTAACCTCGCTAATCAGATTATGATGAGTTATGTATGAAGGGAGTTTTCAAGTGTGCGAAGGAAGATGATAAAAAGATTCAGGAGTGTCAAGCGCTCAAGCTTGGGGATGCCCCCGTGCACCCCCAAGAAATATTCAAGGAGACTCAAGCGTCTAAGCTTGGGGATGCCCCCGTGCATCCCCTTCTCCATCAACATTATCAGTTCGTCTTTCGTTCCGCTATATTTTTATCACTTCATGTGTTATGCGTTATGCTTGGAGCGTCTTGCTTTTAGTTTTCTTTTTAGTTTTTCATAACGAGTCGGAACTCAGCTTTCTTTATGTGGGAGAGAAACACGCTCCACTTCTACCTAGAACATAACATAGAATTTTCATGTCTATCTTTGCTGTGTGTGTTCTTTGTCTTTTAATAGCTACTATCATGCTCTGCTCTTAGTATTCATGCTTATCTTTTCAAAGAGCTTTTGTTTAGTTGGTTGCTTGAACTCTCTTTAATTATCATGCTTATCGTATTAAGAGAGTTTGCTTCCGTTGCATTGGTTAATATGTCTATGATAAAGATGCTACGTGCATAATGGCGCTTAGTAGTTCAGGTTTTCTTATGGTTAATCTCAAATAGCTGGGGGATTCCCAATGTGTTATTGGAGTACTAACTTGATTTGTTTGCCTATGATGTGGTATGGTTTAGTAATATCTTCCTTCACGAATTTATTTTGATTGACTTGGCGTATGCTCACGCATATTTAAGACTGTAAAGAAAGTCTGTCAAGCCTTGATGATCTTTTATTTCTGAGTAGCGATATAACTACCATGCCTGATTCAATGTTGCTTTGTCGCTCTGCATGATTATGACCGTCATTGCTCTCTTAGTTGGTCGCTCCCAGTCTTTTGCTAATCTCCACCTGTACTACGCGGACTAACTTTGCAATACATAGCTCATGGGAAAGTAGCTTAAAAACTATTGTGGTAAAGAATATGTTGCTTATGTATCTTATTTCTTATAAGTTGCTTGCTGAGCGGTAACCATGTTTCTGGGGACGCCATCAACTGTCACACTTTTGTTGAATATCATGTGAGTTGCTATGCATGTTCGTCTTGTCTGAAGTAAGGGTGATTTGCCATGGGTTGAATGGTTGAGTATGCATATTGTTAGAGAAGAACATTGGGCCGCCAACCAAAGCCATGTATCATGGTGGAAGTTTTAGCTTGGACATTAATCCTCAATCTCTTATGAGAATATGCTTATGCATTAAAGAGGAGTCCATTATCTATTTTCTATGTTGTCCCGGTATGGATGTCCTCAAGTTGAGATCTACCAAAAACGAGAAATCAAATGTGATTTATCTCCTTGGACCTTTGTACAGGTGGCATAGAGGTACCCCTTTGTGACACTTGGTTGAAACATATGTAATGCAATGATAACCCATGGAAATCCGAGCTAATTAGGACAAGGTGCGAGCACTATTGGTATTCGATGCATGAGGCTTGCAACTTATAGGATGTCTTATGCATGACACATATGAAGTACTACTACCGTTGACAAAATTGCTTCTATGTTTTCAAAATAAAAAGCTCTAGCACATAACCATTCTTTTACTTTTTGAGTCTCCACCTTCTTTCTTCAAGCACCAACTACTGAGAGCATGATTGTCATTCTAAGTGTAATGTGCATTGTTCCAAAGTAGCATTGTCTTTTGCATGATTGTGATATCGTTTATTTTGAAATCATTGTATCTAGTCATCACTTAAACCTTGAAGGTGCCCCTGCATTTATGTTTTGCTTCACTAAAGGCGGCAAGCTAGATATCACTTTATCATATTTGCACATCATGTTCATTGCAAATCTTTTTGATGTTTCAGTTTCATATTGTAAAACTTTCAGTCCTTTATGATTTTCTCATGAGGCAACTTAATTACTATAGAATCATTGTCTCAGTAAGCTTTTGTCATATGACTATGAAAAAGTCATATATGGTTAATAGCATGTCACCACAGAAATTATTCTTGTTATCATTTACCTACTCGAGGACGAGCAGGAATTAAGCTTGGGGATGTTGATACGTCCAAAACGTATCTATAATTTCTGCTTGCTCCATGCCACTTTTGGGTGATATTGCTATGATATTTATACACTTCCATACACTTTTGATCATATTTGGACTAACCTACTAATCCAGTGCACCCCAGTGCCAAGTTCTGTTCTCGGTTGTTTTTGTATTTCAGGTTTTCACATTACCAGAACTGTCAGGAAAAATCCAGAAAAATTATATAAAAAATCAGCGTTCCAGAACCTACCTTGCGCCCGAAGTACAGCCGGGGGGGGGGCACCAGGGCCCCAGGCGCCCTGGCGGCGCCCCACCCCCCTGGGCCGCGCCGGGGGGCGCCTGGGCCCCCCGAGCCCCGTCTGGTGCCCCCCTTTGGCATATATTTAGAGCGTCCTTCGAAACCCTCGGGACGGGAACTCTTTTTCGCGATCTCATCTCTGTTCCGCCGCCGCTGCCGCTTCCAAGATCGGGAGCACCAGGAGAACTCTTTTCGGCACCCTGCCGGAGGGGAGGATCACCATCGGGAGCCTCTCCACCACCATGGACGCCTCCCGGATGAGTTGTGAGTAGTCTCCCTTGGACCATGAGTCCATGACCAGTAGCTATGTGATGTTCTCCTCCCGTTCTTGTGCTTCACTAATTAGTCCTCGTGAGCTGCCCTACATGATCGAGGGACATATGTAATCCTTATGCTATTGCTATGATGAGTTTGTTGGGATCCGATGGATTATGAGATTATGTTCAGATTGTGATTGAGTAATATATTTGATCTACCTCTTTTATATTTATGTTCATAAGTAATTCTTGCATGTTCTCCGTTGTTATTTATTGCTTTGGCCAAGTAATACGTAGTGACTCCAAGAGGGAACGTTATGCTCGATTGTGGGTTCATGCCCCTCGATGACTAGCTTGAGTGACAGAAACATGAGTCTAGGGGATGTGCTGTTGCCACAAGGGGGAAAACAACGGTGCTTGTGCCCGCGGGTGCAAGGATTGTTTACTTTACGCAAAGTTCTTTTAATGCAGTTGTCTGTTGCTTTGAGTTTACACTATGGGTGGGGCTCGCAACTTAATACCAGCGAGATGTTCTGGATAGATATCTCAAGGTGGATGATTAGTAGTAGATATTGATGGATTTCGGTCTACTTACTTTGGCGTACCGCCCATGCTTTGAACCTCAACCTTTCTTGCAATGTAGTCAGCATTGGTTTGCGTTCGTGGTCCTATCAATTGCCCAGCTGTAATTCGTTTACCTCACATAGCTGTTCTATTGTCTTTTGGGAGAGAGACATCACTAGTGAACATCATGAGACTCCGGTCCATATTACCATCATTGATCACATCCGCTATTTACTTTTCGCTTTTATTTACTATTGCAAACATTATCTATCACTACTATCATTTGCGTTTAATCCTTTGTGAACTACAAGGCCGGAGGGATTGACAACCTCTCTGTACTCGTTGGGAGCAAAGTTATTTGTATCTGTGTGCAGGTCCACGTTGATTGCTAATATCTGGCGCCGTTAGCAGTTGACACCTACTTGTTGAACCTAGGAGTCTCTGGGGATTCGATCCTTGGCATCTTTGCTAAGGGAAAAACTTCCACAACACTGCATCTCACACCTTCCACTTGGGGTAACCAACGAGGGGTTAGAGGCCCATCAGCGCCTTCAACGCCGTCGTCTTCAATCTCCAGCACCCCAGATCGCCGGAGATGCCCCGACGTCGTCCGACCTCCTACGAGCCCACTGAGACGCGAGCTCCAACCTATGTGAGCTCCTCCATCGTTTGCCCCTCCTCCCCTTGCCTCCTGATCACCGTAGCCACTGCTTCGACTGAAGCCGATGCTCGCCGCCGCTCGGGCTGGTCGCCCGCGCCACCCCGGTGACCTTTTGGTCACACCACCTAGTCCAACGAGTTCGCGAGCACTCGTAGAGACCATAGGCGCAAACCTCAGCTCCTCCCGAGCACCGGTTCGATGAATCCGTCGCCACCAGAGCTTCAGCCGCCGCGGACCTCGTCGCCGGTGCCTCTGCAGGCCTCCCCGCGCCCAGCCATGCGCACCCCTAGATGCGGGCGAGCGAGGGCTTCCTTCTGGTCTCTCAGCACGCCCAGCCGCTGCCCCTAGCGCCACTCCGGCGAGCCGCCGCCGCACTGTGAGGTCGCCGGCGCTTAATCCGACGACGCTGACGTGGCCTATTTAGTTCAGGCACTAATAACCCCCCCCCCCGGGTCAATGACAGGTGGACCCAGGCCCCTAACTAATTAAGGTTAGATTTAGTTTAGTGTTATTTATCTCTGTTAGTTAGATTGGACACTGACATGTGGGCCTTGGGCCCACTAACAGTTTAGTTAGTATTAACTTAAGGCTAACTAACCCTGTTAGTTAGATGTGTCACTGACACGTGGGGCCCAGACTTTGTTAACCTTTAGTTTAGTTTTAAAACGTTTAGTTAGCCCTGAGAGACTGACCAGTGGGACCCACTGGTCAGGTTTGACCCGAACAGCCCCTGTTGACCTGCTGACGTCAGCATGTGGTCATGCTGACGCAGTAAAGTGTTTCTAGATTTTAAAATAAATTTTAAATGATTTATGAATCTCAGAAAATACTCAAAACTTCTACAAATCATATAAAATCAACCGTAGCTCAGATGAAAATAATTTATATAAGAAAAATGATCAGAAAAATTCAAGGAATCTGCTTATGGCATTTTCATGCATGTTTGAAGAAGTTGAACCTGCTGATCAGGTCAAATAAATTAAATGGCATTTAAATAATCACATATGGAGTTTGAATTTGAATCTTGGTTCAAACCAACTTCATTTAATATGGTTGCTAGTTGCATTAGCTCAATCAACAGCATATTGCCATGTCATGATCATGCATCATATTGTCGCATTGCATTGATTGTGTTTCTGTCTCTGTTGCCGGTGTTGTTCCCTTTTAGTAGACGTGTTCTGATGATGTGATCGATGACACCGATGAAGACCCAATGTTATCTTCAGAAGTGCCAGGCAAGCAAACCCCATTGAGCATTCCGATACAATCCCACTCTCTCGCTCTTGCTCTCTTTACTGCATTAGGACAACAACGCTTCAATTGTTACCTGCTGCGGTAGTTGAACCCCTTTCCATTGCATGACCTGTCATTGCCACAGTAAATAGTTGAAACCCACTAGTATGAGTAGGAGTTGTTTGAGCCATGTTGTGCCTACTCATTCATGCTTTCTGGTTATGCCTGCTATTGCTTAGAGTTGTGTCAGGTCTGATTCATCGGGGATGAACTGGAAGGGTGATGAACATGTCCTAACGTGTGTGAACTAAGTGTGTGAACACGATTTGGTAAAGGTAGCGATGAGAGGCCATGTAGGAGTACATGGTGGGTTGTCTCATTGCAGCCGTCCTCAGGAACTGAGTTCTGTGTTGGTTGGTCCATGAAACAGCTACTACCACACATTGGGATCCTTAATTGACTCTCTCGACTTATTAATCAACATGATCTCTGTCCAGGAGTTGCAACTAGTTTCTGGTGTTTGTAGTTTACTGGAGGTCGTGCGCAGCGCTGACCCTCGGGGTGGGCTGTGACGCGGCAGGTACGTGGCACGGTGTACCGATTGCCCGTTTGGTGATGCGGGAACCCTGTACACATCGTTTGGGGCCGTGAGCGACACCCCGGCCGGATCTCCCCACGGATGGAACCCAAATAGGCGATAAACCTGGACGAGAGACTTGTGTGGTTAGTCAGGTCGTGGCCGACACCCTCGCTGGGCCTCTGCTTGAAGGTTACCGAGTACATGTCGTGTAAACGGCGGTAAGTGGTGAGAGCGTGTGTGAAGAAGTACACCCCTGCAGGGTTATATATAATCTATTCGAATAGCCGTGTCCGCGGAAATGGACTTCTGGGTTGCCTATTACAGTTCATAGACAAGTGAAAGTGGATACTCTAAAACGCGCAAGATAAGCGTGAGTGCTATGGATGGCCTTCTCGTAGGGAGACGGGAGCGGATCCATAGTGGTGTATTGATTGGTGAATATGTGGACTCGTGTGCGCCACCTCAAAAGAGTTACTTGCAGTCGTAGTTCAGGATAGCCACCGAGTCAAAGCTGGCTTGCTGCAGTCAAACACCACCACCCATTTGTTGATACTGATGCATATGTAGCTAGTTCTGATGTAAGTCTTGCTGAGTACCTTTGTACTCACGTTTGCTTAATTATGTTTTTGCAGAGAGACTTCAGTCTCGCTAGTGGTCCCGCGTGGACTTCGACTTTTAGCTTGTTACCTCAGCTACGATCTTGTACCCTTGGGAGGGTCTTGTAGATAGTCAGGCTTCTCAGCCTTTTTCATTTGTAGTTGTCTGTACTCAGACATGTTATGCTTTCGTTGCCTGTATGCTCTGTATGTTGGGTCATGTGACCTCTGATTGTAATAAATGCTATGGTGGCTCTTCTGGGCCTTTATCTATATGAGTTGTTGAGTTATGTTGTGATGCCTTGTTGTACAACACATACTTGCATGTTATGCGTACGTGTAATGTGTATTGCTATGTGTGGGATCCGACACCTAGTTGTTTACCTTTGGTAGCCTACCTTACAGGGAAATGTCTCCTAGTGCTTCCATTGAGCCTTAGTAGCCTGCTACTGCTCCGGAACACTTAGGCTGGCCGGCATGTGTCCTTCTTCGTTCCTGTGTCTGTCCCTTAGGGGAAATGTCACGCGTTGTTCCTTTAAGTCCTTGTAGCTTGCTACGACTTGGGTTCATACATTGATGACCGACACGTTCGTTGCTGGGTCATGTATGCCTGTCTCTGTAATTTAGTGCCACTCTTGGTTTATAACTAGTCATGTCGGCCCGGGTTCTCTGTCATATGGATGCTAGCGACACTATCATATACGTGTGCCAAAATGCGCAAACGGTCCCGGGCCAGGTAAGGTGGCACCCGTGGGGATACCGTGCGTGAGGCCGCAAAGTGATATGATGTGTTACAGGCTAGACCTGTGTGACTTAGGATCGGGGTCCTGACAGCTAATTCCTCCCACTTATCCTAAGGATGTCATGTTGGGAGTGTCACTTGTAGATTCCTTGGGGTCGAGATTTTATTCCAGTATGATTGTCAATAATTCCACCGTTGATCATAAAAATGATTGTGTTCATTTTCCACCAGTATTCCTTATCTAAATAACTAAGGAAACACCCTTCGATCCACTAGAATAACCATGAAAAAATTCCTGGTGTGCGCTTTGTAATAACTTAGAATTTCATGCCAAAATAGAATATTTCCTTCCAGTCAAGTGACTGTACTAGATGGAGAATGATATCAACAAATGACAGTATGCAATGCTTCTTTCCAAAGAAACAAGGGAGTATGCAAGACATTCAATTCCTCCATTCAATTGTGGAGTGTACGGTATATTACAATGGTGAATAGTTCCATGCTCTTTACATACAAACGATATATTCCTGAAGTGTACTTCCCCCACCAATCGGTTGCTAAAATTATGACATTATTTAATCAACTGATTTTCCACTTTAGTATAATATGTGACCCGCACAATAAAATCACCCGACTTGTATAATAAAATATAAGCATAACCATGTAAAAGTGTAAGCATGGAAGAGTGAGATGAAATAAATAATGTGACCTCTAGTGGGGATGTCCAAGGAAATACCGTAAGTATATCAAAAAGAAACGATGTGAAGTATATCAAAAAGAAACGATGTGAAGCCCTTTCATCTCCTTCCACCTTAATAAACAAGGTGTGTTAAAAAAAGATTCATATATGCTTCACATGTACCATAATCCTCCCACTAAAGTTTAAAATTCCAGAATCAATAATTCTCTTGATCCAGTTCCAAGATATGTGTCCAAGTCGTTGATGATGTAGATAATAAGATTCCAAGCATGTGTTCCCATTGTCGATATTCCTCCATAGGGAGTTATCTTTGCCAAATATAAACAATTTGGTTTGCCAACTTCCAATGGACATCATGAAAGATAGACTAGTGTATCAAAAAATTCTAATGCACTAATTCAACCATTAAGCAATATTTTCACTCTTCCTTTTCCAAATAGTATGGCATAATCAATAGATTCCAAGATAAAACAATAAATCAAATACCTTCTCACTGAAGTTGAACAAGTGTCCTATAATAGTATTGGTGTTCCTCCACAAGGGAGTTCAATGACATAGTTTCCAATTCCAAAGTATGTCAAAGATAGCATTAGTGCCTAAGTAGACATCATCTATGTTCCTTTGGAATTGTTTCAACAGAAACACAGTCGCTATTGTATTCCATAATATATGATGTATACAAAAAAACACCATAATCCAACTATTTGAAGTGAATAGTCACCAATAAATATATTTAGAGTGCAAATATTATCGTTAGACATACCGACAGATGAAGAGCAAATTTCCTTGTCCTCGGAGTGACTTCCGTCTTCCTCCATAAACAAGTGATGGTCAATAATAACACTTCTCCAAATCCCTTTCCAGTATGCATAATTTTCTGGATAATATTTCCACCACAACAATTTTCAGCATGTGATTGTTTGCTTGGTGCAGTCCATTTAGACATTTAATCCCTGGGTCATCCTAATTTTCTTCCAAGGAGTAGAAATATTTTCCTTGCTATGATTCACATGCAGTGCACTAGCAACCAAACAAGTTAGTCCATTAATAATAAATAAGCCAATTAATAGATACTAGTTAGATTGGTAATTAACATCCCTTCCCTCATAGTACTGGCTCCTACGAAAGTGCATGTGGTTCTTCCAGCCGACCGGTTGGCTGTGCAGTTGGCTAGATGTTAGGCACACTAATCAACAACGTAAATTCCTTCTGCTGTTTCCTTCGATGAATGCCTTGAAATTCCAGTAATTTTCACAGGATAATTGTTGTTCTTGATGATGTAGGTAACAACGGCAGCAGGCGTGGGCGTGATATGCAGTTTCCAAGCAGCAAGCTCGATCAGCTTGGTGAGTCATCAGGTGACAAGACAAAGAGAATGTGAAGGACGAAAATGTTGATGGTGCTACATGAGGATCTAGAAGTATATTGTACACAGTTAGTGACGAACCAACACAATATGTATGCCCTTATTTCAACGCACAACCTTAATAATTTGTTTCGTTCATTTTATAAATTGTAGTCCGTAGCAACGCATGGACATTTGCTACCTCTCGAGCATGCGTTGTTTTATCCTTGAAGATGAAAGGGTGATGCAACAAAGTAGCGTAAGTATTTCCCTCAGTTTTTGAGAACCAAGGTATCAATCCAGTAGGAGACTACACACAAGTTCCTCGTACCTGCACAAACAAATAAGAACCTCGCAACCAACGTGATAAAGGGGTTGTCAATCCCTTCTCGGCCACTTGCAAAAGTGAGATCTGATAAAGATAATAGGATAAATATTTTTGGTATTTTTGTTGTATAGATTAAAAGTAAAGATTGCAAAATAAAAGAATAGTAAAGATAACTAGTTGATGGAAGATAGACCCGGGGGCCATAGGTTTCACTAGTGGCTTCTCTCAAGATAGCAGATTCTACGGTGGGTGAACAAATTACTGTCGAGCAATTGATAGAAAAGCACATAGTTATGAGAATATCTAGGCATGATCATGTATATAGGCATCAAGTCCATGACAAGTAGACCGAAATGATTCTGCATCTACTACTATTACTCCACACATCGACCGCTATCCAGTATGCATCTAGAGTATTAAGTTCATAAGAACAGAGTAACACCTTAAGCAAGATGACATGATGTAGAGGGATAAGCTCATGCAATATGATATAAACCCCATCTTTTTATCTTCGATGGCAACAATACAATACGTGCCTTGCTGCCCCTGCTGTCACTGGGAAAGGACACCGCAAGATTGAACCCAAAGCTAAGCACTTCTCCCATTGCAAGAAAGATCAGTCTAGTAGGCCAAACCAAACTGATAATTCGAAAAGACTTGTAAAGATATTTAAATCATGCATACAAGAATTCAGAGAAAAATCAAATATTGTTCATAGATAATCTTGATCATAAACCCATAATTCATCGGATCTCAATAAACACACCGCAAAACGAATTACATCGAATAGATCTCCAAGAAGATCGAGGAGAACTTTGTATTGAGATCCAAAGAGAGAGAAGAAGCCATCTAGCTAATAACTATGGACCTGAAGGTCTGTGGTAAACTACTCAAAACTCATCGGAGCGGCTATGGTGTTGATGTAGAAGCCCTCCGTGATCGATTACCCCTCCGGTGGAGCTCTGGAACAGGCCCCAAGATAGGATCTCACGGGTACAGAAGGTTGCAACGGTGGAATTAGGGTTTCGTGGTGCTCTTGGATGTTTTTAGGGTATATGAGTATATATAGGACGAAGAAGTATGTCGGTGGAGCTATGAGGGGCCCACGAGGGTGGGGGTGTGCCTACCCCCTGGGCGTGCCCCCTGCCTCGTGGCCACCTCGTGGCTTCCCTGGCGTGTATTCCAAGTCTTCCGGGTTGCATTTGTTCCAAATACGATCCTCCCGATGGTTTCATTCCATTTGGACTCCGTTTAATATTCCTTTTCCGCGAAACACTGAAATAGGCAAAAAAAACAGCAATTTGCACTGGGCCTTGGGTTAGTAGGTTAGTCCCAAAAATAATATAAAAGTGTATAATAAAGCACATTAAACATCCAAAACAGATAATATAATAGCATGGAAGAATAAAAAATTATAGATACGTTGGAGACGTATCGACATTCTACTAGTCGATCTAAATGTGCAGGTGTAGGTTCACAATAGTGGAGAGAACATATGTAATGGCAATAGGTCCAGTTTACTCCTCCATATCGTACGACATGCATTAGAATACCTACTAGCAGATTACAACATGAATACAATGCATGTTTCAAACGGGAGGGTCCATGTACAGAATGAAAACATAGCAGTTCAAGTAGTTCGTCCGCACTAGCAACCGCCTATCTAGGCCAAGTCGTTGGAGTGGAGTAGCACCGTCGACACCCCTGACCACCACAGCTAAATAGGAATAAAGAAGTTTTCGAAGAAGGAATAGTGGAACCGTCGAAAAAAAAGATTTCTCGAAAGAAATCAATTAATGACATTGGTATTACCCTTAGAAAATTGAAAAAACAAACATTAAAAAAATGAAAATATGAAGTTTTCGAAGAAAGAATAAGTTAGTGACATTCGTATAAGCCTTTGAGAAAACAAAATGGAAAATAAAACAAAAATAATAACAAAATTTGCACACAAATTACGCTCTTTCACAATATGCAAGAATAAGCATATAACCCTTTCTGCCAAAAAAATAAAAAAAAATGCAAATAATAATTTTTTCCAAGGGTGGCATTGGTACTACCCTTTCATAAGAAAAAAATTTAAAATATATAGCAAAGTTAAAATAATCACGTTTTTAAGAAAGACAAAATTAGTGGCATTGCTATTACCCTTAAAGAAAAAAAGCTAAAACAAAATAATGAAGAATTTGCACACATTTACAGTGGAATTGCTCTTTATTTTAATGCATGAATAAATATATAATAGTGATTTTTTTACAAAAAGATTGAATTAGTGGCATTGGTTTGATCCATGGCATGTCTACATCTCCAAATCAAAATAATGGATTTTTCTAAGAGAGAATGAATTACCGACAATGGAATTACCCTTTAAGAAGAAAACAATGACAAAATTTACACACTATTTATGAAGAAATTACGTTTTTTATAATATGAAAGAATTAGCATATAATCATAGATTTATTTTTACAAAAAAGAAGTTTTCTAAGAAGGAATGACTTAGTGGCACCAGTATTATCCTTCAAGAAAAAATGAAAATAAAAAATAAAGCAAAATCAAAATAATAATGGACTTTAAGAAGGAGTGAATTAGTGGTATCAGTGTTACCCTTTAAGAAGAAAGAAAAGAACGATAATGGCAAAATTTGCACAGAAAAGGCGCTTTTTATAATATGCCAGAATAAGCATATAATCTTGAAATTTTGCGAAAAAGGATTCCTAAGATGAAAGTATTAGTGATATTGGTATTACCGTTAAACCAAAAGAAAATGATGAAGTTTTCTAAGAAAGAATAAATTAGTGTCAATAGTTTAACCTTTAACAAAAAATAAAATAATAAATAATAAAACAAAAAATAGCAAAATATGCAAACCATTCACACATAAATCACTCATTTTTATAATATGCAATAATAATAATATAATAGTTGATTTTTATAAAGAAGGGAAGTTTCCTAAGAAGAAATGAATTTGTGGCCTTGGTATTATCATTAAAAAGGAAATAAAAAGCAAAATGCTGAAACTTTTAATATAGAATGAATTAGTGGATTTGGCATTACTCTTAAAAAAGAAATAAGAACTAAAAAAATCAAAATAACAGGTTTTCTCACGAAGAATGAATTAGTGAAATTAATATTACCCTTAAAGAAGAAGAAATATAAAGCAAAAACTAACGCAAAATCAAAATAACGAGGTTTTCTACTCCCTCCGTTCCTAAATATAAGTCTTTCTAGAGATTCCGAAAGAAACTATTCCCTCCGTTTCATAATGTAATGCATATAGATTTTCTGAAAAGTCAAACTTTACAAACTTTGACCAAGTTTATAGAGGAAATTATCCATATTTTTAGTACCAAATATATACAGTATGAAAGTACATCTTGTGACGAATCTAATGATATGTATTTGGTATTCTAAGTGTATATGTGTTTTTCTACAAACATGGTCAAAGTTTGTAATGTTCGACTTTTCAGAAAGTCTATATGCACTACATTGTGGAACGGAGTGAGTACATAGAGAGCAAAATGAGTGATGTATATATACATCCGTGTATAGCCTCTACTGGAATCTGTAGAAAGACTTATATTTAGGAATGGAGGGAGTAAGAAAGAATAAATTAGTGAAATTATTATTACCCTTTAAAAAGAGTGAAAAAAAATGAAACAACACAACGCCAGAATCTGCAAACAATATTCCTAAATGATGCAATTTAAAAATATATAAAAGAATAGACATGTAATGGTGGAATTTTCACCAAAATAATCCCTAAGAAGGAATGAATTAGTGGCACTCGTTTTGCCCTTGAAGTAGAAAGAGAATGAAATATTAACTAACAAGTTCAAAATAAGGAAATTAATTACTAGCATAGTTCTCCCCCGTCAGGAAATACTTGTTTGAGAAATGAATATAAATTGATGTATCTAAAACTAAAGTACATCTAGATGCATCCATTTCTCCGACAAGTATTGCCAGACGGAGGGAGTAGCCCTTTAAAGAAGAAAGATAACAAAAAAAAGTTTTAAAAAACTTGCACACAACTTCACTCTAAAATTGCACTTTTTATAGTATGCATACAATAATCACATAATACTTTATTTTTTGTACATGTTGCATAGCATTTGTGTATATACATTTACACTCACCCAACATATCAAAAAACCCACATAAGAAAAGAAAAACCAACTAACAAAGAAGAACAAAAAACAAAAGCAAAACACATAAAATAGAGGAAAAAAATGAACAACACAAGCAGAGAGAAACAACCCCATGACAACATTCTTTTTTCAGATCACAAGCCAACAAAGTTTTTGTGAAAACCCAAGCCCACAACAAATAACAAAAGAAATTGGCCTAGTAGAAAATTGAGAACCAAATAAGGGTCAGTCAAAAAAACAAGTCCTACCCAACAAACATAACAAGCTAGGAAACAAAACATAGCACGATTCTAAGAGTTGAAATGAACAGTCAAGAAATCGACTGATCCAAATTCAAAATTCAGGCAAGTTACAAGTGTTGGGGAACGTTGCATGGGAAACAAAAAATTTTCCTACGTTCACCAAGATCAATCTAGGAGATGCTACTACGAGAGGAGAGTTGGATCCACGTACCCTTGTAGATCGCTAAGCGGAAGCGTTAAGAACGCGGTTGATGGAGTCGTACTCGCCGCGATTCAGATCGCTGAAGATCCAAGCACCGAAGCAACGGTGCCTCCGCGTTCTTCACACGTACGGCTCGGGGACGTCTCCTCCTTCTTGATCCAGCAAGGGGTGGAGGAGAGGTTGATGGAGAGACCGGCAGCACGACGGCGTGGTGGTGATGGTGGTGGAGGATTCCAGCAGGGCTTCGCCTAAGCACCGCGGGAGAAGAAGATGTTATGGGAGAGGGAGGGCAGCACCGAGGCACAAAACGTGTGTTGGCTGCCCTCCCTTTGCCTCACTATATATAGGGGGGTGGAGAGGGGAGGGGCGCCCTAGGGTTTCCCCTAGGGGGGCCGGCGGCCAGGGCAGGGGGGGCGGCGGCCAAGGGCCAGGCCCTAGGGTTTCCCCCCCTAGGTGCCTTGCCCCCCAAGCCAGGGGGGTGCGGCTGCCCTAGGAGGGTCCAGCCCCCCATGCGCCATAGGAGAGGGCCCAGGGGGGGGAGCACAGCCCTATGAGGGCTGTGGTGTCCCCCCTTTGTGGCCCATTAGGCCCAGAACCACTTCCGGGACCCCCGAAACCCTTTTCGGTAATCCGCCGATTTCCCGATACTCCCCGGAACACTTCCGGACTCCGAAACCTTTCATCCTATATATCAATCTTCGTCCCCGGACCATTCCGGAGACCCTCGTCACGTCCGGGATCTCATCCGGGACTCCGAACAACCTTCGGTAACCATGCACTATTCTCACTAACAACCCTAGCGTCACCGAACCTTAAGTGTGTAGACCCTGCGGGTTCGGAAACCATGTAGACATGACCGAGACACTCCCAGGTCAATAACCAATAGCGGGATCTGGATACCCATATTGGTTCCCACATGTTTCTCGATGATCTCATCGGATGAACCACGATGTCAAGGATTCAGGCAATCCCGTATACAGTTCCCTTTGTCTCGTCGGTATGTTACTTGCCCGAGATTCGATCGTCGGTATCTCTATACCTAGTTCAATCTCGTTACCGGCAAGTCTCTTTACTCGTTACCGTAATACATAATCCCGTGACCAACTACTTGGTCACTTTGAGCTCATTGAGATGACGTATTACCGAGTGGGCCCGGAGATACCTCTCCGTCACACGGAGTGACAAATCCCAGTCTCGATCCATGTCAACCCAACAGACACCCTCGGAGATACCTGTAGAGTACCTTTATAGTCACCCAGTTACGTTGCGACGTTTGGCACACACAAAGCACTCCTACGGTGTTAGTGAGTTACATGATCTCATGGTCATAGGAACTTATACTTGACATGCAGAAAACTATAGCGATAACTGACACGATCAAAAGCTATGTTAACGTTTGGGTCTCGTCCATCACATCATTCTCCTAATGATGTGATCCCGTTATCAAATGACAACTCATGTCTATGACCTGGAAACCGCGGTCATCTTTGATCAACGAGCTAGTCCTGTAGAGGCTCACTAGGGACACAAAGTCTGTCTATTCATCCACACGTGTATTTGAGTTTCCAATCAATACAGTTATAGCATGGATAATAAACGATTATCATGAACAAGGAAATATAATAATAACTCTTTTATTATTGCCTCTAGGGCATATTTCCAACAGTCTCCCACTTGCACTAGAGTCAATAATCTAGCATTACAAGGTAATGAATCTAACACCCATAGAGTCTTGGTGTTGATCATGCTTAGCCCGTGGAAGAGGCTTAGTCAACGGATCTGGAACATTCAAATCCGTGTGTACTTTGCAAATACTTATGTCCTCCTCCTTGACCGAATCGCGGATGGAATTGAAGCGTCGCTTTATGTGTCTGGTCCTCTTGTGAAACCTTGGTTCCTTGGCTAGAGCAATGGCACCAGTGTTATCACAGAACAGAGTCATTGGGTTCAGTGCACTAGGCACAACTCCAAGATCTGTCATGAACTCCTTCATCCAGACACCTTCTTTAGCCGCCTCTGAGGCAGCTATGTACTCCGCTTCACATGTAGAATCAGCTACCACGCTCTGCTTGGAACTGCACCAGCTTACCGCTCCTCCGTTGAGAATATATACGTATCCGGTTTGTGACTTAGAGTCATCCGGATCAGTGTCAAAGCTTGCATCGACGTAACCCTTTACGACGAGCTCTTGATCACCTCCATAAACGAGAAACATTTCCTTAGTCCTTTTCAGGTACTTTAGGATATTCTTGACCGCTGTCCAGTGATCCATACCAGGATTACTTTGAAACCTTCCGGCCATACTTATGGCAAGGCTGACATCTGGTCTTGTGCACAGCATTGCATACATGATAGAGCCTATGGCTGAAGCATAGGGGATGACACTCATCTTTTCTCTATCTTCCGCAGTTACTGGGCATTGAGTCTTACTCAACTTTGTACCTTGCAATACCGGCAAGAACCCCTTCTTGGATTGATCCATTTTGAACTTCTTCAAAACTTTATCAAGGTATGTACTTTGTGAAAGTCCTATCAAGCGTCTCGATCTATCTCTATAGATCTTGATGCCCAATATGAAAGCAGCTTCACCGAGATCCTTCATCGAAAAACTCTTATTCAAATACCCCTTCACGCTATCCAAAAATTCTATATTGTTTCCAATCAGCAATATGTCATCCACATATAATATTAGAAACGCTATAGAGCTCCCACTCACTTTCTTGTAAATACAAGCTTCTCCGTAAACTTGTACAAACCCAAACGCTTTGATCACCTAATCAAAGCGAAGATTCCAACTCCGAGATGCTTGCACCAGCCCATAAATGGAACGCTGGAGCTTGCATACTTTGTCAGCATTCTCTGGATCGACAAAACCTTCCGGTTGCATCATATACAACTCTTCCTTAAGAAAACCGTTAAGGAATGCTGTTTTGACATCCATCTGCCAAATTTCATAATCGAAATATGCAGCTATTGCTAACATGATTCGGACGGATTTAAGCATCGCTACGGGTGAGAAAGTCTCATCGTAGTCAATCCCTTGAACTTGTGAAAAACCCTTTGCCACAAGTCGAGCTTTATACACGGTGACATTACCGTCAGCGTCCGTCTTCCTCTTAAAAATCCATTTATTCTGAATGGCCTTCCGCCCTTCAGGTAATACTTCCAAAGTCCATACTTTGTTTTCATACATGGATTCCATCTCGGATTTCATGGCCTCTAACCATTTGTCGGAATCTGGGCCCACCATCGCTTCTCCATAGCTCGTAGGTTCACCGTTGTCTAACAACATGACCTCCAAGACAGGGTTACCATACCACTCAGGTGCAGTGCGTACCCTTGTTGACCTACGAGGTTCGGTAGTAACTTGATCAGAAGCTTCTTGATCATCATCATTGGCTTCCTCTTCAACCTCTGTAGGCTCCACAAAAACATCTTTCTGTGCTGCGCTACTCTCTGGTTGAAGCAGAGGTTCAATAACCTCATCAAGTTCTACCTTCCTCCCACTCAATTCTTTCGAGAGAAACTCTTTCTCGAGAAAGGACCCGTTCTTAGCGACAAACACTTTGCCCTCGGATCTGAGATAGAAGGTGTACCCAACTGTTTCTTTTGGGTATCCTATGAAGACACATTTGTCCGCTTTGGGTTCGAGCTTTTCTGGCTGAAGCCTTTTGACATAAGCATCGCAACCCCAAACCTTGAGAAAAGACAACTTCGGTTTCTTACTAAACCACAGTTCATACGGTGTTGTCTCAACGGACTTAGATGGAGCCCTATTTAAAGTGAATGCAGCTGTCTCTAACGCATATCCCCAAAACGATAGTGGCAAATCGGCAAGAGACATCATAGAACGTACCATATCTAATAGGGTTCGATTACGATGTTCGGACACACCATTACGCTGTGGTGTTCCGGGTGGCGTCAACTGTGAAACAATTCCACATTTTCTTAAGTGATCACCAAACTCATAACTCAGATATTCTCCCCCTCGATCAGATCGTAGAAACTTGATCTTCTTGTTACGATGATTTTCAACTTCACTCTGAAATTGCTTGAACTTTTCAAAAGTTTCAGACTTATGCTTCATCAAGTAAATATACCCATATCTACTTAAGTCGTCAGTGAAGGTGAGAAAATAACGATATCCACCGCGCGCCGTTACACTCATCGGACCGCACACATCAGTATGTATGATTTCCAATAAGTCACTTGCCCGTTCCATTGTCCCTGAAAACGGGGTCCTTGTCATCTTGCCCATGAGGCACGGCTCGCACGTGTCAAGTGATTCAAAATCAAGAGACTCCAAAAGTCCATCAGCATGGAGCTTCCTCATGCGTTTCACGCCGATATGACCGAGACGGCAGTGCCACAAGAAAGTGGTATTATCATTATCTACTCTACATCTTTTGGCATCAATGCTATGAACATGTGTATCATCACTATCGAGATTCAATAAGAATAAACCCCTAACTTCGGGTGCATGACCATAAAAGATATTACTCATATAAATAGAACAACCATTATTCTCTGACTTAAATGAGTAACCGTCTCGCAATAAACAAGATCCAGATATAATGTTCATGCTTAACGCAGGCACTAAATAACAATTATTCAGGTTCATAACTAATCCCGATGGTAATCGAAGAGCGAGCGTGCCGACGGCGATCACATCAACCTTGGAACCGTTTCCCACGCGCATCGTCACTTCGTCCTTCGCCAGCCTCCGTTTATTCCGCAGTTCCTGTTTAGAGTTGCAAATGTGAGCAACCGAACCGGTATCAAATACCCAGGCACTACAACGAGAGTTGGTAAGGTACACATCAATAACATGTATATCATATATACCTTTGTTGTTGTTGGCCCCCTTCTTGTCCGCCAGATACTTGGGGCAGTTTCGCTTCCAGTGGCCGTTCCCCTTGCAATAGAAACACTCAGTCTCTGGCTTGGGCCCAGCCTTGGGTTTCTTCACTGGATTAGCAACTGCTTTGCCACCCTTCTTAGAGTTACCCTTCTTGCCCTTGCCATTCTTCTTGAAACTGGTGGTTTTATTGACCATCAACACTTGATACTCCTTCTGGATGTCTGCCTCAGCGACTTTCAGCATCGAGAACAGCTCGGCGATGGTTTTGTTCATCCCTTGCATGTTATACTGCTGCACGAAGCTCTTGTAGCTTGGAGGGAGTGACTGGAGAATTCTGTCAATGATAGCCTCATCCGGGAACACAAGTCCCAGATCAGCTATGCGGGTATAGTACCCAGACATCTTCAGTAAGTGCTCACTGACAGACGAATTCTCCTCCATCTTACAAGCAAAAAATTTATCGGTGGTCTCATACCTCTCGATCTTAGCATTCTTTTCAAAGATGAACTTCAACTCCTGGTACATCTCATATGCACCATGACGTTCAAAACGCCTTTGGAGTCCTCCTTCCAAGCCGTACAACATGGCACACTGCACTATCGAATAGTCATCCGAACGCGTCTGCCAGACGTTCAAAACGTCTGCAGGGGCTGTAGGAGCGGGGGGGTCACCTAGCGGTGCATTTAGGACATAAACCTTTTGGGCAGCTGTGAGGATGATCCTCAGATTGCGGAGCCAGTCCACAAAGTTGCTCCCATCATCTTTCAGTTTAGCTTTCTCTAGGAACGCATTAAAATTCAGGGGAGCTACTGCGCGAGCCATCTACAACAAAAGATTTGCAAAGACATTTTAGACTATTGTTCATGATAAGTGAGTTACTACCTAATCAAATTATTTATAACTCCCACTCAAATTGACATCCCTCCGGTCATTCGAGCGTGACATGATCCAAATTCACCAACCCAAGTCCGATCATCACGTGAGATGAGGTGGTGTCAATGGTAAACATCTACATGTTGATCATATCTACTATATGACTCATGCTCGACCTTTCGCTCTTCCGTGTTCCGAGGCCATGTCTGTACATGCTAGGCTCGTCAAGTCTAACCCGAGTGTTCTGCATGTGCAAAACTGGCTTGCACCCGTTGTATGCGAACGTAGAGTCTATCACACCCGATCATCACGTGGTGCTTCGAAACGACGAACCTTCGCAACGGCGCACACTCGGGGGGAACACAATTTTATCTTGAAATTTTAGTGAAGGATCATCTTATAATGCTACCGTCGTCCTAAGCAAAATAAGATGCATAAAAGGATTAACATCACATGCAAATCATAAGTGACATGATATGGCCATCAACTCGTGCTTTTGATCTCCATCTCCAAAGCACCGGCATGATCTCCATCGTCACCGGCGCCACACCATGATCTCCATCATCATGATCTCCATCATCGTGTTGCCATCGGGGTTGTCGCGCGCCCACCATGCTCTTACTACTATTGCTACCGTTTAGCGATAAAGTAAAGCATTACAAAGCGCTAAATGATTGACACGCAGGTCATACAAAAGATAAAGACAACCCTATGGCTCCTGCCGGTTGCCGTATGCATCGACATGCAAGTCGATATTTAACTATTACAACATGATCATCTCATACATCAAATATATCTCATCATGTCATTGGCCATATCATATCACATACATACCCTGCAAAAACAAGTTAGACGTCCTCTAATTTGTTGTTGCATGTTTTACGTGGCTGCTACGGGTATCTAGCAAGAACGCTTCTTACCTACGCAAAGCCACAACGGTGATATTCAAGTTGCTATTTAACCTTCTACAAGGACCGCCTTGTTCTATTCCGATTCAACTAAGATAGGAGAGACAGACACCCGCCAGCCATCTTATGCAACAAAAGTCACATGTCTGTCGATGGAACCGGTCTCATGTACGTGGACATGTAAAGTTGGTCCGGGCCGCTTCATCCCATAATACCGCTGAATCAAGAAAGACTAAGGAGGGCAGCAATTTAAACATCAACGCCCACAAACCCTTTTGTGTTCTACTCGAGAAAGCATCTATGCAAGATCCTAGCTCATGATGCCACTGTTGGGGAACGTTGCATGGGAAACAAAAATTTTCCTACGGTTCACCAAGATCAATCTAGGAGATGCATCTACGAGAGGAGAGTTGGATCTACGTACCCTTGTAGATCGCTAAGCGGAAGCGTTCAAGAACGCGGTTGATGGAGTCGTACTCGCCGCGATTCAGATCGCTGAAGATCCAAGCACCGAAGCAACGGTGCCTCCGCGTTCTTCACACGTACGGCTCGGGGACGTCTCCTCCTTCTTGATCCAGCAAGGGGTGGAGGAGAGGTTGATGGAGAGACCGGCAGCACGACGGCGTGGTGGTGATGGTGGTGGAGGATTCCAGCAGGGCTTCGCCTAAGCACCGCGGGAGAAGAAGATGTTATGGGAGAGGGAGGGCAGCACCGAGGCACAAAACGTGTGTTGGCTGCCCTCCCTTTGCCTCACTATATATAGGGGGGTGGAGAGGGGAGGGGCGCCCTAGGGTTTCCCCTAGGGGGGCCGGCGGCCAGGGCAGGGGGGGCGGCGGCCAAGGGCCAGGCCCTAGGGTTTCCCCCCCTAGGTGCCTTGCCCCCCAAGCCAGGGGGGTGCGGCTGCCCTAGGAGGGTCCAGCCCCCCATGCGCCATAGGAGAGGGCCCAGGGGGGGGAGCACAGCCCTATGAGGGCTGTGGTGTCCCCCCTTTGTGGCCCATTAGGCCCAGAACCACTTCCGGGACCCCCGAAACCCTTTTCGGTAATCCGCCGATTTCCCGATACTCCCCGGAACACTTCCGGACTCCGAAACCTTTCATCCTATATATCAATCTTCGTCCCCGGACCATTCCGGAGACCCTCGTCACGTCCGGGATCTCATCCGGGACTCCGAACAACCTTCGGTAACCATGCACTATTCTCACTAACAACCCTAGCGTCACCGAACCTTAAGTGTGTAGACCCTGCGGGTTCGGAAACCATGTAGACATGACCGAGACACTCCCAGGTCAATAACCAATAGCGGGATCTGGATACCCATATTGGTTCCCACATGTTTCTCGATGATCTCATCGGATGAACCACGATGTCAAGGATTCAGGCAATCCCGTATACAGTTCCCTTTGTCTCGTCGGTATGTTACTTGCCCGAGATTCGATCGTCGGTATCTCTATACCTAGTTCAATCTCGTTACCGGCAAGTCTCTTTACTCGTTACCGTAATACATAATCCCGTGACCAACTACTTAGTCACTTTGAGCTCATTGAGATGATGCATTACCGAGTGGGCCCGGAGATACCTCTCCGTCACACGGAGTGACAAATCCCAGTCTCGATCCATGTCAACTCAACAGACACCCTCGGAGATACCTGTAGAGTACCTTTATAGTCACCCAGTTACGTTGTGACGTTTGGCACACACAAAGCACTCCTACGGTGTCAGTGAGTTACATGATCTCATGGTCATAGGAACTTATACTTGACATGCAGAAAACTATAGCGATAACTGACACGATCAAAAGCTATGTTAACGTTTGGGTCTCGTCCATCACATCATTCTCCTAATGATGTGATCCCGTTATCAAATGACAACTCATGTCTATGACCTGGAAACCGCGGTCATCTTTGATCAACGAGCTAGTCCTGTAGAGGCTCACTAGGGACACAAAGTCTGTCTATTCATCCACACGTGTATTTGAGTTTCCAATCAATACAGTTATAGCATGGATAATAAACGATTATCATGAACAAGGAAATATAATAATAACTCTTTTATTATTGCCTCTAGGGCATATTTCCAACAACAAGTAGCTAAAGTGAAGAAGTAAAGACGGTCGTTGAATCTTAATCCAGTGACCCAGAAAATCGACTTACCAAAAATAAATTTTCACGATCTCAAAAAAAAAATCAGATGACTTGCATATAGCTGTTAAAATTGTTTATCAAATCCGTAGCACACTCACACTAAAGACTAAACATGGCGTTTCAAAAAAAGAAAAAAAAAACATGGTGTTCCTAGAATTCGGTCAAACACAGAAACGGCTGTGTTGGAGCTGCGCGGCAAAATTCAAGAACGCTGCTATACACACGATGTCACCCAGACGATTTGTGGACGACGCTAAAGTGCAAGCCATGTGATGCACATCCGCAGCACTGTTCCACCGTTGGATTTGACTGTCGGCTGCACATCGTGTGTGCAGTTTCGTCTGCAGAGCAATTTCGAAATTCAGCGGCATCCCGCCCTTCGTGCTCCATCCATCAATACCGTCGCACCAGCGCTGAAAAAAGTCCAAAGTAAACCTTCAACTTGTAGACGAAAGCTAAATCGAACCCTGAATTTGCAATCCCGAAAATTAGCACACCGAACACTCCAATCCCGGTCTATTTTAAACCTTGAGGGTGTTTAACCGGTATTCGCTGACGTGGCAAGGATCGTTTATGGGCTGGCTGGACATTAGAACGAATTGTGCTGGCCCATTAACGCAGTTGCTCGCACGCTCGCTTTTTTTTTTTTTTCCATTTTCGTGATGATAATTTCTTCTTTTTAATTTTTGTAATGAAAATAAACAATTTTTTTGGAACACACTTGTCTTCTACCAGCCAACAACAACTCAGGTAACGAACGGCTGCACTAATTTTCATGCAGAAACATTAGACGCGAAAGATTATATGGGAATGATGGATTATTAGGAGCGACAAAAATTAGAAACGACCACAAAAATTGAGCTTGACAATACTTGAACTCAGGACGTCGCACTCGTAGAGGCCTCATCTAGCCAATCGGGATGAAGGCTGCTAGCAACTATATTTAGCGTGTACTCGTATATAAGAACAGAAATTAGCGTTCATATATGAAAACCTTTTTGGAATTTTTTTTGAAACATTTCATAAAAAACAGCAAACAATTTTGAAATACTGAATATTTTTTTAAACGCAAATAATTTACGAAATCCCAAAATATCTTTTAAAAAGTATTCAGTATTTTCAAAAGCGTTCGCATTTTAGAAAAATCGGAGATTTAAAATTGTTCGGCCCTGCACAGTTTTAATATTTGTTTGTCCTTAAACAATCTTTCAAATCTCGACGCTGTTGTGTGTGGATAAATAGTTTGCGCCCCTCATTACAGCATCAACAGCTAATGCTTCTTCTTTTTTTTGCGCCCCTCATTACAGCATCAACAGCTAATGCTTCTACAACTCTGACACGTTCATAGCCGCCTCCTCCTCCTCCTTCTCCACAAAAAGCTAGGGTTTTTGCCTCCCGCCTCCCGCCGCCACCGCCGCAGGTCCGCCTCCTCTCAGGTGGCCTTAGGGCCATGGGGGCGCAGTGGATCTTGGTAAGGGTCGGCGGGAGGGCTCCGTTTTTAATCGTTTCTTTCAGTTTTGCTAGGGTTTGTGTCCTGTTCAGGAAGACGAGACGGCGGCGGCTCCCTGAAGATGGAATAAAGGTCTCCCCGCCTAGCCCCCATTCTGGCGATGCATCTAGCATCGTTGCTGGGCGTGTGGAGGTGTGTCTCCGACGGATCTATCTTTGGTGGATTTGCTCGGATCTCGTCGGTGTTCGTCTACGTTCGTGTGTCTTCGGATTGGATCTTTCTAATCTACGTTATTCTTCATCTGCGTCGGTTGCTGTTCTGGCGCGCTGGTCCTACGGGGCCTTAGCACGACGACTTCCCGACTGTCTACTACAACAAGTTGTGCCTGACTCCGGCGATGGAGGGGCAATGACGGCGGCGCGCCTTCGGCTCGCTTCAGTGCTGGTAATTGTCGCTAGGTGGTCTACAGATCTGGATGTAATTTTTATTATTTCTGTTATTCGTTGTACTGCCATGATTGAAGATGAATAGATCGGAAATTTTCTCGCAAAAAAAACAGCTAATGCTTCTAGTCGATATCTGGAGGAGTTTACCTGCAGCAGATCCTAAGCTCGATTCCTGTAGACATTTTTTACTTCGCAACCGCTGTCGACCGTCCCTTTTGGTCCTTTTCATTTCACGTGTTATGGAAAAACAAACTATCTCCGTCCCTTTTTTTTCTGGTATTTTCACTTTGCGTTTCATGAAAAACCAGACTGTGTCCATCTGCTGGGCCGGCCCAGTCACGACTAGAGTCAACAATTCCAGGATTCGACATGCTACATGCACAATCTCTGTTTGGAAACGTTGTCAAGGTTTAAAATAAATCGGGATTAAAGAGTTCGGTGTGCTGATTTCTGAAATTGCAAGTTCATGATTCGATTTAGATTTCGTCTATAAGTTGAAGCTTTGTTTTGGACTTTTTCCCACCAGCACTCAACGTCTCTCTCTGGAGGCTACGGCCTACGAGATGCTTTGGTTGCCCATGCCCTGACGGCTGACGGTACCCCTTGCCATCTTCAATGCCCCAAGGCCCAATACGCAACCGAGGCAAACCAGCGCTCATGGCAGTTCCGCCATTACTACTGCTCCCTCGTTGATGGCAAAGTGGCCTCGAACTCAACCCGCACTGCTCCACCACCCGCCGTAGGCCGGGGTGAATGCCGGGCTGTGCTTAAAGCCGGCATACCCATTCCTCCTCCTCGGTCCTCCACCAGACTCTCTTCCCGGCTTCCTCCACTCCTGTCTTCTGCTTGTGCGCTGCCGTCGGTGTTGAGACTTGAGAGGGAAGGGCAACTGGACGCAAGATGCCGCGCGGCCGCTCCCGCTCCCGCTCCCGCCGCTCCGCCGGCGCCTCTAGGCCGGAGGCGCCCGAGGGCCGCCCGGCCTACGTCTGCAAGATAAAGTCACGCGACCACCCCGTCCCTGCGTCTGCGCTCCGCGACTGGGCTCCGGACCCCCCGGAGGCCGGCTCTGGCCGCCGGCAGCGCGGGTCCACGGTGTACGTGCAGATGACCCCCCGAGATGGACCTCGAGGCCAGGCGCATCGGCTACGCGTTCATCACCCCCGACCCCGCGGCCGCTGGCCTCGAGGACGCGGACACGAAGGTCCTCGTCCGCTCCGCCATCCACGCCGCGGCGCCGGACCTGCAGTTCGAGGTCTTCGCCGTCTCCCCAATGATGGCCGACATGTGCCTGCGCTTCGCCTTGCCGGAGGACCGGGTGGCGGCCATGGCCAAACAGCCGTTCGAGCTCGACGGCTACTCAATACAAATCGGCCATGACCCGAAGAGCTGCATCCAGTCCCGGCTGGACTACCTCGTCCACATCAACCTGCACAACTACCCCAAGGAGGAGCGCACGGAGAAAGACATCAGCTCCAACTGCTCAAGCATTGGCCACGTGATCGAGATCGACCCCGACTGCTTCACCGCGCCGGACCTCTCCCCGCTCCGGCTCGTCGTCCAGTTGCAGCACCCGCGCGAAATCGCCCGCGAACTCCGGCTCCGGTACGTTGGGTGGTATGGCAGCGGCCAAGTCTGTCCCAGTGAAGTCGCTCGCAGCATCATACCCATAGAGATCGTCACGGTCTGGGACTTATCTCGGTCCAACGACGGCAACGGGAGATACGTGTCTCCGTTCAAGCCCTCGGCGCAGGTCGTGCCGGACGGGCAGCCGGCAGCAGCAGAGGAACTGCTGCCCGTCCCGGGCTCCCGGCTCGACTACCTCGTCCACGTCAACCTGCACAACTACCCCAGGGAGGGGTGGACCGAGAAAGACATCACCTCCAACTGCTCCAGCATCGGGCTCGTCGTCGAGATTGACCCCGCCTGCTTCGCCGCGCCTGAACTCTCCAGGCTCCGCCTGGTCGTCCGGCTGGAGAACCCTGGCGACATCCCCCACGAGCTCCGGATCAAGTGCGGTGGTTCGAATGGCGGCAGCGACGGCGGCTGTCCCAGGGAAGGCCCTCACTGCATCGTACGCGTCGAGATCGTGAAGGTCTGGGACCAGTCTCCGTCCAACGGCGGCAATGGAAGATACGTGTCACCCTTTAACCTCTCGCCAGTGGGGCTGCCCTAGCTGCTCATGCAATGCAGCCAGCTATACGTAATAATCTTTGGTCTGGGTGCTCTCCTCGGCCAGGTCGCATTGCAGGGATTCGACGCTCCTTGGTTAGAACATACTCCTTCCGTCCGAAAATACTTGTCATCAAAATGGACAAAAATGAATGTACCTAGAACTAAAATACATCTAGATACATCCTAGTTTATTTATTTTGATGACAAGTATTTCCGGACCGAGTGTGTTTTTGTGTAGCTCGAGCTACGTGGTACCCCTTATCTTAGCCATCCATTTTCGCATCGTGATTCGTGCAGGCACATTTGTCATTTTTGCTTCTCTTGAACAAAACAACGTATAAACTTCAAACTTTGCCGGACCATAAAACATTCTAATTACTATGTGGGAAAAAAACTTCAGATTTTTTCTTGCATTTTAGATGCTGAAAATTATTATTTTAATCAAAAAAATCTTCATTTTGTATATTTTTGTCGGTCCAAAAAATCTGAAAGTTTTTTCACACATTGAAGTTGTAAAGTTTGTTTGATTTGCAAAGTTTGAAGTCTGTACGTTGTTTCATTTGAGAGAAACAAAAAAGAGAAATCTCCTTGTTTAAAGATAGTTGGAGAGTACGGATCTCAAAGCAATGTTGGAGGACTGAAGATAAGAGGTTTCATGTAGCTCGACCTACAGAGAAACTTTGTGTTTCCCTAGGCTACATGGATCACACACCCTAGCTTAATTATGTAGTGGCTGCGATGACAGCAGCTGGTAGTACTCCCTCCGTCCGGAAATACTTGTCATCAAAATGAATAAAAGGAGATGTATCTAGATGTATATTAGTTCTAGATACATCTCTTTTTGTCCATTTTGATGACAAGTATTTCCGGACGGAGGGAGTAGTTTCTATGAGTAACGCTGCTAGGTTTCGTCAGTGGTCATATATGACTCGTGTTCGTTCAAGCTTTAGGCTGTTGAATCGGTGCTATATTATGTTTTTTCGTCCCTCAATTCTTCAGTCGGGTCATTCTTGGTCCCTCAACTCTAAACCAGATAGATTGCACCACAAACTCTTGAAACCAGTCATTGTCGTCTCTGCGGAGTTTCGCTGCTGGGTCAACCCGGTTTTGACCACGGAACAACACATCAATGAACAGTAAATTCGAAAAATAGCAAAAAAAACTGAAACTTTATGACATCGAAGATACTCAGGTGCGCCACATGTGTGTCAATTTTTTTTCATGTTTGGAAGTTCAGGAGCTCGCAGCAGAAAAAAATAGTAAATCTACTCTATGTGAACTATAAATTAGAAAACAAATAAAAAAATTTGAAACTTTTTGGCATTGAAGATGCTCGGTTGTGCAAGGTGCGCGCAAAATTTCGTGGTAAAATAACATCTGAGGGTTCGGAAACCATCCGAAGCGGCACACACACGTACGCAATTTTGGTTTTTTTTTTTGGCACAACCTTCTCGGATGTCATTCGGTACCAAAAAGTTTCTGTTTTTTTACTATTGTTTTGCTATATTTTTGAATTTATTGTTCACAGTAGAGTTGATTTAATTTTGTTTTTTTGCTGCAAGCTCGTCGAACTTTCGAACATGACAAAAATTTGCACACACGTGGAGCACCTGCGTATCTTTGACGTCATAACATTTCAGATTTTTCAGATTTGTTTTGCTATTATTTTTTTCAAATTACTGTTCATTGATGTATTGTTTATGTCGTGGTCAAAACCGGGTTGACTCAACTGCGAAACCTCTCAGGGACACAAAATGACAGGTTTTGAGAGTTCGTGGTGCAATCTGTCCGGTTTTGGTGTCGAGGGACCAAAATTGACCAAACAAAAGAAATGAGGGACGAAAAATGGACTTTTCTCTATTATTTATTCCGGGCTTACTTTCTGGCCAAAATGGTGCAATCTGTCCGGTTTTGGTGTATCTTATTTATTCCGGGCCTACTTTCTGGCCAAAGCTACATTTCTAATCAGTAAAAACGAAAATTTGTATGCAATGAACTGGCCAGCCCTGTTGGTGCTCTCTTGAACGGTTAAAGGTTGAGTGAGAAATAACTATTTCTCAATCAACTGACATTACCTCATAGGACATTTCTTTCCCTTTTCTGCTTTGAAATCTCAAAAAGAAAAGAAAAAATCTGCGCGAATCACTGTATAGATTTGATGGTTTAGGAGTTGATTCAGAAATAGTTACGTCTCAATCGATTGAGAAATAGCAACCCTCAATCGTTACAGTTTCAGGTAATGATGGTTTACAGCATGCTCTCGTAGTCCCGCAGGTGACCGCCTTCTCCAGGGGAGCATTGTTCCCTGCAATTAATGGCCAACCTGAAAACTGCAGCGAAACAATACAGGACCCGGAGAAAGCGAAATCACACGGCGATGTCGGCGGCGATCCGGCGCGCTGCAAGGAGGGCCGTCGGAGGCCGCGCACTGCAGCGAACGCGGACCGTTGTCGAGGAGGAGCAGCGGCGGAGGCTCGTCCACACGGCGGCGCACCACTCTCTGTTCCTTGCGCGTCTCCCTTCTCCACCGCCTTCCGCAGCAACACAAAGGTCTCTCTTTCTTGATTAACCAACAAAAAAGCGCACACAGATTTAACCAACACATCTTGACTGTTTCATAAGGGAAGCAAACAAGCATAATTTGTTCTATTTTTTCCCGCGGCGTATCATAATTTGTTCAGTATATCATGATTAATTTCTAAGGGATATAAACACGCATGTTCTGAACTCTTTCTTTTATGTATTCTACTCATAGTCTTCTTATTATCCAATACTACTAGTCTTGGCCTTTCTCAAAACGGTATGAAATAAATTAGAGGGTGATTCTAAAAAAAAAATACAAAACCCAACGACCCACGCTTCCCAAACAAAAAGAAAAGGAAAACGGTTGGAGCCGGCGTGCCGGCTGAACTTTGCGCCGGTCGCTTGGCTCACGCAATGCAAAGCGCTAGGACCCACACACCGCTTGAGGCTACCTTATCTAATCACAATGCTTTCGTCTCCACCCATTTTCTTTCTGCCCCCAAACACTTCCATGCTCTTCTTTTCTTTTCCTACATAGTCGCCGGCGCGGCATGCAGCTCCATTCCCCATCGCCGGTGAACCAGCCACGGCGGCGCCTGACGTTTGAGTACTGCGAGCTGCGCAACGCGGTCGTGCAACCCTGCTTCCTCAGCGCTGGAGTTAGTGCTGCCACAGCCAGCGATGAGGCAGCTCCGAGGCCGCTGCCACGAGCACCTCCACAGCGACCACAAGAAACCGAGGCGGCTGCAACTCCGGCGACCCTCCTCCCCTGCCCCCTCCCCCCGGTACCCCGCGCAACAGCCATGGCGGAAGAAGATCTGCCAGATTTTTTGTGCCAACCGGTTGTAGCTTTTTGAATCGCCGGTTGTAGCTTCTGCATGCTAAACTGGTTGCATCTTTTTGGAATCATTTGGTTCAAGCTTTTTTCTTCAACTCTAGATTTTGCTTCCATGTTTGTTTTTGCTGGAACCAATGTACTAATTTGTTACCACCGTCTTCATTTTTTGCTGGAACTAACCAAATTAGTCTGACATGTTTTTTGCTGGAATCATTTTGTACCACTTTTTTGCTACAATAGTTCTTTCTGTTTACTACTACCGGCACTGTCGTTTGTTACATCCTTTTTCATGAGGTTGTCGAGACCCTACGACTATGTGTTTTGCTACAACTTTGTACACTTTTTGCTACAACCTTGTGCATTTTTTGCTACTACCAGAGAAGCCCCTAGCTGGACCACAAGTTGTTTTTGCTACAACCTTTTTATTGGTTTTTGCCAGAACCGTCCAGAATTATTGCTACGACTGATGATTTTTTTTGCTGCGATTGGCAAATTAAGGACGAGGAACAACAACGAGCTCCGCGACGGGTGCTGCGACCGGCGACGTGCCGGGGGGG
>LR738712.1:619015861-619026566 GCA_902687465.1 Secale cereale | reverse complement strand
CCCCCCCCGCGCCGTCGTCTACCTAACACATCCCTCCCACCCCGCAATTCCTCTGCTCCCGCTGGACTCCTTTGTTGGATCCGGGAAGATCTTGTGTCAAATAGGCCATTCTTGTCCTCTGATTGCTATCACATCGTCCATCGTGCTTTTGAGCCGACTCCAAAAATCATCAAGCTGATCCGGGAAGGGATTGGTCCAGGATCTCTATCCTTTGCTGAAGTGGTCAAACAAGGCTTGAATATGGCTGATCGCCGGGGTGCTACCCCTTCTGGGGCCGCTGGCCATGCTCGGGCAACGGTGCAGAAGCCTGCTCCTGGTGCTGGCGATGCCAAGCAACCATCTGCTTCTGGTAAGGAACCTGTTCCTCCTCAACGGCCGGCTAGATCTACTGGGTCCACTGCCACCTCCTCTCGGGTTCTGTCATCTCAGGCTAGTGAAGTAGAATTAGAGCAACCTTTGGACCCTAGATACAAGGACATGATATGCTTCAACTGTGGAGGCCCTGGTCATTATGTTGGGAACTGTGTTAAATCTAAGACTTGCTTTATCTGCCAGCAAAACCATAATGTCAACAATTGTGCCGCTTGGGATAGGGCTCAGCCCACTGTTGCTTTTTTTGGCAGTGGTGCCGGTGGTCTTGGTTTTTACCATGTAGATGTGCTTGTGACAAGTGAATCTTAGTGGATTAATGTTCAGAATTGTGGAGTGGTCAAGATTACCAAAGGAGAAGTAGATAAAGATAAACTGGTTGGTCTTCTGACTGCCACTTTCTGTAAAACTAGATCGTGGCCATGGAAAATTAGGGAGCTATCTAGTAAATCCTATCTAGTCAGGTTTGCACCATGGAAGAAAGTTGAGGGTTTGATTGATCTTCCTGGCTTCAATTTGCCTCAAGATGTGTCTGTCAGGATGACTGAATGGACTAGGACCTATGACCCTTTTGGGAAGCTGACTGAAGCTTGGGTTTTCATTGAGGGGATTCCTCCTAAGTGGTGTTCCTGGAAGGTTTTTGCACAAATTGCCTCTATGTTTGGTGTTCTCGCTTATGTGGACTGGAATGGCATGTTCAGAACCTTTTTTTGAAATTGTGAGAATCAAGATTTCTAGTAGGGACCCTAGTAAAATCCCATTTGAAAGGTTGATTGAAATGAAGAAAAAACTATTCCTGCTTGGATTTATGGTGGAAGGCTTTGAGCAGGTTGGAGGTAAGGGCTCTGTGGTTGAATTTGAAGATGAGGAAGAGGATGAAGGTTCCAATGAAGACAATGGTAATCAGGAGAATCATGGATTACCTAAGGATGGTGGAAATGATGATCTTCTTGATGATGATACTGCCATTGATGAACTTGACAAAGCTAACCTTGGACCTAAAAATGGAAATGGCTCTACTGGTAAGAAAAAAACTGTAACACACTGACTGGTTGCACTGAATCTGACCATGAAAACTTCATCCTGGAGTGTATCTCAGACAAATTGGAAAGTGCTGTGATTGATTCTGCAAGTGAAAAAGTGATGACTCCTGCTACTGATGGTGCAATCAACAAAACGAGTGGGGTTTCTACTCCTGAGATGGTATGTCCCAAGGTTGTTGACGATGAAAAAAAAAGTGGCAATATGAGTTACTGCTTGGATTTATTGAAATAAGTGGACATGTCTATGTCTGAAGATGATGAAAGTGAAGAAGAGGTGGAAGTTGGAGTTCTCTCCCCTGATACAATTCAAAAGTTGTAATCTACTGGTCTAAAACGCTCTCTGCTGGATTCTCTAAAGCAAGCACAATCTGGAGACAAAAAAGAAGACAAACACTCAAATATAACTCAAGGCAACCATTAGTCCATAGATACCAAAACCAAACATGGGGGCACTGAGGGAGTCCTGGATCGGGGGGTCCACAGGTGGCCAGATAAACTCCTGGTGGGCCAGACTGGTGGGCTATGAAGATTACTTTAGAAGATCATCTCTCATATCCGGATAGGACTCCTGGATTCTTGTAATGGAAAGGTTTAGGCTCGGGTGTAGATTTTCCTTCCTCTGCAAGATGATATGTACAAACCCTAGCCCCCTCGAGTGTGTATATAAACCGGAGGATTTAGTCCGTAGAGGCCAGAATCAGAATCATACAATCCTCATAGGCTTAAACTTAGGGTTTTAGCCTTTACGATCTCGAGGTAGATCAACTCGTGTACACATATTCATCCATACTAATATAGCAGGAAGTAGGGTTTTACCTCGATCGAGAGGGCCTGAACCTGGGTAAACATCGTGTCCCCTGCCTCCTGTTAACATCAATCCTCAGACGCATAGTTCGGGACCCCCTACCTGAGATCCGCCGGTTTTGACACCAACATTGGTGCTTTCATTGAGAGTTCCACTATGTCGTCGACGGAAGGATTGATGGATCATGTCGTCAACTGCAACGGCGACGTCGAAGGGATTTTCCCTCCCGGCCAACTCTTCGTGTTCGGCAGCTTCGCGCTTCGGGCCAACACTAAAGGCCACCTTGAGCAGATCGAGAGCTACGCCCCTGGCCACCATGTCAGATACGGTAGCCTGAACAACGTTGCCGACGTCCGTGGAGACTAGATCTTCGCCGGATTCGAGCCAGCGGCAACCCCTTCCTGCCACCATGATGATCATGACTTAACTCTGTCATCAGATCAGGAAATAGCACCTGCAACAGTTCTTGGCCTAGATCCAGAGCGTATTGTGCCACCCGAAGGTGGGAAGCTCCACCCCACCACAGGAGCCGCAGACTCTACGGCGATGGAGCCACACACGGACCCAACTGATGGGGTCTATGTTACCGGAACCCCGGACTTAGCTCTGGTCTCTGATTCCGAACTACGCGTGACAGCGCCCCTCAAATCCAATTAGGCGCCCGCCGAATTCTGTGTTGCGGATATTTTCCAGCACTCACCACTTGGCGACCTGTTAAGGTCATTGAGATCTCTCTCCTTGGACGAGAGCACACAGCCGCATTATATCTGGTTCAAACTGGAGGCCGATGAACAGCCGCGCTATACCCAGGGGATGAAGAATTTTGTTCCCCACCCACCACCCACTTGGTAGCCACGGTTGAAGATCTAACCGATCTACTCGACTACGCTTTCAAAGACTTCGACGGCTTGGACCTCGAAGCTGAAGCAGACATTGATCAAAGTCGGCCCATAATAGGACGGTGGAAATCTACGTCCTTATACGACGTATATATGGTGGATACACCCAAAGAGGTGGAAGGCAACGGTGAAAACAATCCTGTATAGGATAAACCTGCCGAAGAACCTCCCAAGCGTCGGCGGACAAAACGCCCAGCAAAAACCCGTAAAGGAAAGGACAGCAACACCGCGACTAATGACGGTGATATTCCGGAACAAGCCGAAGACCCCGCAGATCGAGCGATAGAGCATGAGTAACGAGAGGACGACGAATAGAGTCCGAAGCCGCAGTCCGATGACAGCGATGCCGAAGAAGGTGACTATGAACCGATCTCCGAAGAAGAGGTTAGCATGGATGACGATGAATATACCATCCCAGAAGAAATGTTTCCACCCGCGGCTTATAGCCATCGCACGGAGCATAAAAAAGCAGCAGAGACAGCTTCGAGCTGCACAAGACATGCTCAATGATAGATGGAATGAGGTGCTAGACTCCGAACAGAAACATGGCTTCAATGGACAAACCAAAGGCTATCCCAAGCGCAAGCTGCTGCCCGAATTCGACGACGAGGCTATTGCGCCCGTCCTACCGAATAATAACATCGCCAACAAGCCGGACCGACCACCTCGCGGACGGGATAGAGTCACTAGCAATGGCATAAACAAGCCCCCACCCCATAAAGGAAAGGAGGGTGCAGCCCCAGTCCGAAAGCATGATCTGCGCGAGGACCAAAACAAAAAAGCTAGCAAGACCAGGTCTATATTCGGACCCAGAGATCGAGCTCCCGCACGGGACGGCGGCTATCAAGCCAATCGCGCTGGTGATATACCAGTTCGGGGTCAATACCGAACACCACAACCATCAGACATACGCCACGATATAGCAATATACATAGGAGCTTCACACCCTCTATGCTTTACCGATGAGGTACTGGGTCATGATTTCCCAGATGGGTTTAAACCCGTGAACATCGAAGCGTATGATGGAAGGACAGATCCTGCCGTATGGATAGAAGATTTTATTCTTCACATCCACATGGCTCGAGGAGATGATCTCCACACCATCAAATATTTACCCCTCAAGCTAAAAGGACCAGCTCGGCACTGGCTAAACAATCTCCCAGAAAACTCCATTGGGAGTTGGGAAGAACTTGAGGACACTTTTCGGGCCAATTTTCAAGGGACTTATGTCCGGCCCTTGGACGCTGACGATTTAAGTCACATCACACAACAACCCGGGGAGTCAGCCCGCAAGCTTTGGAACCGGTTTCTCACTAAGAAGAACTAGATCGTCGACTGTCCGGACGCCGAAGCCTTAGCGGCATTCAAGCACATTATCTGGGACGAATGGCTAGCCAGACACCTTGGACAGGAAAAACCGAGGACAATGGCAGCCCTAACTACACTCATGACTCGCTTTTGCGCGGGTGAGGATAGCTAGTTAGCTTGTAGCAGCACCAGAGACCCTGGAACATCCGAAGTCAGGGATGACAATGGAAAGCCACGGCGCAATAAAAACAAGCATCGAAACAATCCTGGAAGCCCAGATGATATAGTGGTAAACACCGGATTCAGCGGCTCCAGACCCGGTCAATGGAAGAAGCCCAAAGGCAACAAAGATGGTCCATCAAGTTTGGACAGGATATTAGACAGGCCCTGCCAAATCCATGGCACCCAGAAAAACCTGCCAATCACACCAACCATAACTGTTGGGTTTTCAAGAAGGTCAGTAAGCTAAACGCCGAACACAAGGGGAAGGAGCCTCAGAGCGAAGACGAGGATGAACCTCGCCAGTCAAATATAGTGGGACAGAAGAAATTTCCACCGGAGGTCAAAATAGTGAACATGATATATGCCACTCATATCCCAAAGAGGGAGCGCAAGCGCACACTCCAAGATGTCTATGCCGTTGAGCTTGTCACCCCAAAATTCAACCCATGGTCAGCCTGTCTGATCACTTTCGATCGCAGGGATCATCCGACTAGTATTCGGCATGGGGGTTCGACTGCCTTAGTGCTCGACCCAATAATAGATGGATACCATCTAACCCGAGTCCTTATGGACGGCGGCAATAGTCTCAATCTGATATATCAGGACACTGTCCGCAAGATGGGGATCGACCCATCAAGAATCAAGCCAAGCAGCACGACCTTTAAAGGAGTGATATCGGGTGTTGAAGCTCGCTGCACAGGCTCCTTAACATTGGAGGTTGTATTCGGTTCTCCCGACAACTTTCGAAGCGAAGAACTACGCTTCGACATAGCTCCATTCCGAAGTGTCTATCACGCCCGACTCGAAAGAACGGCCTTCGCCCGCGTTAATGCAGTCCCGCATTATGCCTATTTAAAGCTCAAGATGCCTAGACCACATGGCGTTATCGCAGTCAATGGAAATATGGAGTGCTCTCTCCGTACGGAGGAAGATACTATAGCCTTAACAACTAAAGTACAATGCGGCCTATTCAAGCCAGATAATGTATCAATAGCGGACATAGCTAAACGTGTCCGGCACACACCTCAGTGCGGCAGCTCAGATGAACCTGAGCAAGATTGACAACTAGGCTCCCGTCGACCGCCCCATAAGGTGATAGCATATGTGCCTCGAGTACACAATTATGCCCTAAAAATTGCTTGGGCGGTGACCGGGGGCACCTGCATACAGTACGTAGTTCGGCTAGACCCTATTCGGACTTTAAACCTATCTTCTCTTGGTTCATTAAAACGAACCAGACTTATTTTGGCCACACCTGATTGACTTCTTCGTTTCCAGTTTTATTTCTTTTTTTATATACAGATGGCCATCATACTCGTACCTTCAAGGACACATTACAATGGAGAAAACGGCGCAGACGTGCAGCAGGGACCCGCACTAAGGTTTCTTTTTAGATTAATACCATGTGTAAACCTTTTTTCTCTTTCTTGTTATATACCTTATTGGCATGTAAAATGTCCAAAAAAGGTCATCGGCATTATCTATAAAGTTTGCGGCTCGCCGTACTATATAGGGATATTAATAGAACAATTGTATTCATATCATATCCAGAGTTGTATTCACTAAACATGGAATGTTCTCTTCTCGCATCATATTGCCAGATGTGCCTTGTCAATAAAGGTTTATTACATGGGGCTGCATTCAGCCCCGGTATATGTTGAAAAGACCGAACACCTATAGGGAGTGTTCGGCGTCCTGGATGTTTACATTATATGCATCAGTTCCGAATCATGTCTTCAATCAATAGTTGGGTTGCCTGGCTCCTGTGCTTACCCATACGTTCCCGATTGTTCGTCTAGGGTGTAAAGGGAGAACTACTGTGATAGTACTTCTGGCTAGTCCAGTCAAGTACCTCAATAGAGAAAGCTGAAAACTGACTGTCATGATAAGCGAGAACCTGGTATGCAGTCCGAAGACTTAGTTTTATACTACGATCGATATAGATCTACCCCGTGTTATACGAAGGATTGGTTTTTTGCCCAGCCAAGTGTAATTGGATACTTCATCCGCACCAGGGGCTAGTACCTAGCCCCACTTCTCAAACTCTTATGACTAAGTGAAAGAAATAACGCCGCATAGTCTGATTGCCTGGTTCGCTCCGCATACACCTCCTAGATGGACCAAGACGTTGGATAAAGATTGTATTTGCATTTGACCGAACACCCCAGTACTATGTACCCGCGGGCAGAAGCCGACGGCTGGAAACTTTCAGATTTAAGATAAACAGTCACACAGGAGGAAAAAAGATGTTGATATGATAAATAGCGCAAAAGTTATATGCACTGGATTCATAAGCGTACTCTTTACATCCGGATACAATTAATCGAAAACAACATCCTTTGAACACTGGCCTTCTACAAGGCGGGCGCCCTCGACGACGTCCTCGAAGTACTTCTCCGGCTTGCGGTGCTCCTTGCATGCGGGCGGGCCAGTAGTGGCTATATGCACTGCATTCATCTTCGCCCGGTGCACTTTGACGCGAGTGAAGGCCATCTGAGCACCTTCTATTTAAGCCGACCGCGTTAATGCGTCGACTCGCGGACTCGCCTCAATGAGCGGCTTCACCAATCAGAAGTAACTACTTGGGATTGTCTCAGCGGGCCATAGCCGGACTATTAAGTCCTTCATGGCTGAACCTGCCATGTTGTGCAGCTCGACCAACTGCTTCATCTGGTCGTTGAGGGGAACTGGATGTTGTGGCGCATAGAACTGCGACAAGAACAATTTCTCCATGTCATTCCCCTCCTGGGCTCGGAAGTATTGAGCGGCATCTGTGCTGCTCCTCGGAAAATCAGCGAACACGCCTGGATAACTCCACAATCGTGTCAGTCGAATATACTTCCACCCGCCGAAGATGCTCTGTAAGAGAAATATCTTACCAGATGCTATCTGTCGCGCTTGTTTGATTTCCTCACAGGCACCGCGCGCCTTGCCTCGCACGTCTTGGGCAGACTTTACTGCCCTAGACAGCTCGGTCGCCTGTTCCGAAGCCTTCCTCTCCGATGCCTCACACTTACGGATGGCATCTTGGAGCTCGACCTCGATTTCGGACACCCGAGACTTGTGCTTCTCACACTCCGCCTTTTCGGCCTCTAAATCAGCAGCCGCTTTATCAGCGGCCGCCTTGTTCGCCTTGGCATCCTCCTTGGCCTTGGCAACCTTGCCCTTGTGGGCCTCGAGCTCAGCGGCCCCAACTATGTAATACAGAATACAATGTTAGAGTTTGTACTCATACTCAATCAATTAAGTCTTATTGACATACAAATCCGCATACCTTGCGTTTCATCAAAACGCCGGTTGATGCGGTCGAGGTCCACATTGGCCACCTCGAGCTTCCGATTTAGTTCGGCAACCTCTGCGTCTCGCGCAGTCGCCATAACTAAAGAAGCATGCATGACATTTTAGCTCTGTAAATATGCTACTCTATGGATACTTCGTCCGATTCTTTTCAGAATAACACAAAGCATCAGGGGCTACTGGTTATATATGTGCACTTAAAACAAATAAAAATTTGTTAAAAGCATTACATGGCTTACCTCAAAGCATGTTAAAAGGCTGTTGAAGGCTTCATTCAGTCCGCCCTTGACGGGCTGAATCTTCTTCATCACTGCACCCATCACGGTGCGGTGTTCTTCAATGACGAGAGCACTTTGCAGTGCTCCCTCCATAGAATCCGGTGCCTCCAGATTAACTCCGGCCGCCGCCGTATCCTCCTCCGCTTGAGGAGCGGGATCTTCAAATCGCGGATCCACGCTAGGCTCCGGGACGGTGTTCGGTGCGACCTCGGACTGTGTGGGCCCCACATCCTCGATCTCCATGGAGGCCGTTTCCTCATGGCCAGCGGCCGCCGAGGTATTACCCTCAGCCGCCCTGTCTCCTGCCCCGCCCTCATCTCCTTGGGCGTAGAGAACCCGCTGGGACGACACCTTGGTGTCCCCGCCGATTACGGGCGATGAAGCCCGGACTGGCGGGTCACACACCGTCTCCCCAGGCGCTAGAGAGTTCTCCTCCGATGATCTAACATCGGGGTTTACACCGGGAGGGCCGTAGGTTAGCAGGAGAAGAATACTAAGTAGGTATCATAAATACTGAATAAACAAAGGTGAAATAGTCAATCCGGACAAACTTACGATTCAAGCAGGGGTTTCACCCTGGGCTGCACCACGAAGCTATGTTCGGATGAATCCGAACTATCTCCGAGCTTCAGCTTCCTCTTCCTCCAGGGCACGGCCGTGCCCGCGTCAGCGACGGCCCCCCTCTTCCCCCTGCCTTGCGCAGGAGGCATTTCTTCCTCCTCCTCTTCCTCCTCATCATCTTCCTCCGCCTCATCGGAGGAGAGGATGTGGAGGTCCTCGGGCTTCTGGCCCGCAGGACGGGGGCTATCTCCGGCCCCCTTGCCCTTTATCTTCTTGGGCTTCTTGGTCGACGCCCTGTATGGCGCCGGAACCAACATCATCGTCAGTAGAGGCAGTGCTGGCTCTTCGGGCAAAGGCGCCGAACACTTAATCCGGGATGCCTTCTTCGTCCAGCCCTGTATGTCACATGAAAATTCCAATTCCTATTATCATTAAATAAAGGAAAGGGTGTGTGTTCGGCAAGGATCATTATTACCTCTGTGGCGAAAACTTCAGTGCTGATGCGCGCATCCTCATCTTCTTTGGGCCATTCCTTTTGGCTCTTGAAGAGGTGCTTCCAGATCTCTTTGTGCGCAGAGCCGAAGAGATGCTTCAGCGGCTTGTCTCCTGCCGGATCGAACTCCCATAGGGAGGAATCCCGGCTTTGGCAAGGGAGAATAAGCCGGTTCAGCATCACCTGGACCACGGAGGAGAGCAGGTGCCCCTTGGAGATCACGCCGGACACGCGGCTCACAAGAGTCATCACCTCAGTGTGCGACCCCCAGTCCAGACCCTTTTTGGTCCAGGAGGTTAGCCTATCTGGGGGTCCAGATCTGAAAGCAGGCTCCGCTGCCCAGTTGGTGTCGCGGGGTTTGGTGATGTAGAACCACTCCTGCTGCCAGACCTTGTTCGTCTCCACGAACAAGCCCTTGGGCCAAGTTGCGTTCGGGAGCTTACTGATCATAGCGCCCCCGCACTCTGCGTGTTCCCCATCCACCACCTTCGGTTTCATGTTGAAGGTCTTAAGCCATAGGCCGAAGTGTGGGGGCATGCGGAGAAAGGCTTCACACATCACTATGAAAGTTGATGTGTGAAGGATTGAGTTCGGGGCTAGATCATGGAAATCTAGCCTGTAGAAAAGCAAAATACCCCGAACAAATGGGTGGAGTGGAAGTCCTAGCCCCCTTACAAATCTCGCCCGCCTTAGGGACGGGAGTCACCTGGCTCTTAGGGGGGGGGGGACTCGGTGTGCGATGTTGTCGGCGAGATACCCCGCGCTCCGTAGATCCTCCACGGTCTTTTCGGTGACCGTGGAAGCCTCCCATTTGCCTCTGGCACCGGATCCACCCATTGCTGGGAAGGGGAGTAGTGGTTGAGGAACGAGGAGTTGTGGGCGCGGGAGATGAGAGTACGGGGGCATGGGAGATTGGAGAGCTCGAGCTTGAGGAAGGCGTGGGGCTGATGAAAGGGATTGGAGTCCTTTTATAGCGCTGCGATTACACAGCATCCCTCCACCTTAGCCATAAAACTCGTCGGTCCCAAAGCGGTCGTGCGTAATGCGCGGCGTGGGTGCTCATGTCACAATGATGAGAATCCCACAATAAGCGGGCACGATCTCTATTCTGACGGGGCGTGTCAATGAGGATATGCCTCGAACGCGAAACTAGGACCAAATAAAACGGTTCGATGTGTTACTCGGTTGGACACGACGCTTCATCCAAAAGTTGTCAGTAAAGACACATTATTCATTTTCTTTAAAAGCCTTGCCTTCGAGGCTAAGGGTTGTACTAATCTTGTAAAGCCGAACACAATCCATCAATTTGAAGAAGATATATTCGGAGGAGGAACCCGCCTTGCAATGCCGAAGACAATACAGAAGCCGAACTCGTCATCATCGAAGATAGGTTCAGGGGCTACTCAGGGAGTCCTGGATCGGGGGGGGGG
>LR738712.1:618950069-619011470 GCA_902687465.1 Secale cereale | reverse complement strand
ACATTTTTTTTGCGCAATACAGTGGCCCAGTGTGTGGGTCCCAGCAGTCAGGGGGAAACGTTTTTTTCATGAAATACGGTGGCCCGTCCGGTGGGTCCGTGCTGTCAGGTGGAGGAATCATTATTTTCCACGTAATAAGGAGGCACTTCCTTGCTGCCGTCGTGGACCCAGCTGTCAGCCTCTCCACGTACAGTCCACGTCCGATGGAAGCCGTTCCTTGACCACATTGACCACGCCGCGCCGAGAGCACCAGGGCGGTGGACGACGGCGAGGCCTAGGAAGGGGATGACGCGGAGCCGGGGAAGACGTGACAGCGGAAGCCCGCGCGGAGAGGAGTACGAGGGTTCACGGGTTCGGCTGCAGTGTGAGGCTGCCGTCGCCGCGGAATAACAGGGGGTGTGGGTGAGTAAAGGGATGGCCTGGCCAGCGGTGGGAGTAGTAGGGGGCAGTGAGGCCTGCGCGGCAGCACAGCCGGCCACGGGAGGCAGGAGCAGGCTGGAGCAAGAAGACGAGAGGTTGAAGAAGCACGACGGCCGTTGGATGGACATCGTACAGTCACTGCAGCTAGAAACATTTATATTGACTAAGCTGACAAAGCCCTCGGTACGTGTCAACTTAGTAGGCCCACAGGTTAGCTTCCGAAATGGTGCGCCCCAGATGTCAGGGGGAGGAATCATTATTTGGGCGGGTGAAGCTAGAATATCCGAGATTGAAGAAGAAGCACGGAATCCGTTGGATGGACATCCAACGGCCACTGTTACTTGAACCGTGTGTTGACTATAAGTTGACAAAGCTTTGCATACAGGTCAACTCTCTTTTTTAGGGGACGCGTCAACTTAGTAAGGCCACAAGTGTGTGGCAGAGAACTTATAGCCCATTTGAGATTTGTAAGAATGTGCAGCCAATTTTTGAATTCTAATGGAATTTACTACAGCCTATTTACAGTTTGTTAAAAGTACAACCCATTTCAACCAACCATTCAAAACAGAATTCAATAAAATTTCCCACATTTTGATGGGATCCGAATATTTCTATCCCAAAATTTCTAGTCATATTAAATACAATTTCAATATAAATTTATATTACGTAAAAATCAAATGAAACATTGCGCTCACAACAATTAATGAAATTAAAATTTTCAATATCCAAAAATAATATTTTATAAAGTAATTACATGTTTGGTGTAGTTTTTATAGTTACTGCCCAGTTTTTGTAATTACATCCCATTTATTATTTCTTAAAGCCCATTTTCTTGTTAAGCCTAATGCATCCCTCCTAGGAAAGATTTGCAGCCCAGTGGGGCGGATAATAACAACTTGACCTTGCTTGGGTATTCCTAAAAAAATTATAGCTGGGCTAGCCATTTTCAGCTTGAAAAATAATAATATCTGGGCTGGATTTCTGGGCTGGGCTAGACGGGCCACAGCCCGCCCAGTTAATAGTTGCAGCGGTGTTTTCGCTGTTGTTCAGAGGAGAAAAAATAATATATGGGCTAAACATCGCTGAAGAAAAACTCTACAGTGCTCACACCTCAAAAACACAAATACCGCTCGAGTTGCTTGGTCCCAGCTGTCGGCCGCTTCTTGTGCAATTCTCTCGTTTATTGACTACATAGGTTTACAATGGTGTGGGACCGTGATGTCTGGAAACCAGGAGGAAGCAAAAAAATAATGTTTTATATACTAATAAGGAGGCACTTGCGTACGTCCGGCTATGGCCCTGGTGGGTCCCCACTGTCATCCTCTCCAAGTAAAGTCATCTCCTCATCCTCATGTTCGTTGACCATGTTGAGAACGCGAGACGGCGGCGCCACGACGAGCGCAACAACTCGAAGGACGGCGGAGAGGGCCTCGACGGCCCTACGAATGGTCTGCAATAATTCTAAACATACAAAGAGTTACACGCATTTACACGCTAACTAGAATTCTTTCTTCCTAATTAACCACTCCCCCCTGATTTTCATGGGGGTGGGCCCCTTACCCTCCTTAATCTCCAATCAAAACCCACCTGTTTGTAAACCCCGTGTAAACCTATGTATGTGTAACATAACTCGATGGTCTGATACAGCGCCCGCTGCTCATTCGGGAAGCCAGTATCATAGGGTCACATGTCCGCTACGGCATTGTCGTTCGCTTGTTGTTCACCGGTGCTCGCTGAGGAGGCGGAGGTTGCAACACAAGTCCTCCTGCGCTGGTAGCTCTTCCGCCATTAGGGCGTCAAAGTGCGGCCGCACCTGCTCTATGGTGAACACGGCATGAACCGGCTTGGACAGTGGCGTCGGCTCCTGGTCGGTAGCTACCTCCATCGTCTGATTGTCGTCGCTCAGCTCGGCGAGGTAGCTGGCGAGCCAGCATGTCCGGCTGCTGGACCGACCTGCTGCCAAGCACGAGTCTGACTGCCGTGGCCCACCCAGACCGCCTCCCTCGCCCGGGCGCGCTTTCCGCCCGAAACGGTTAGCGCCGCCTGCCCCGCTTCCCGGTGCATGCGATTGCTCCGCCTTCAAATGACACAAGTGCCATCCGTTCGTCCTTCTGCCACCCACATTAATGATACACGGTTGTAGAGGCGGCTACTCCGGCGCCACACGTCCGTCCCTCTGCCGCCCACCATTGCTATATAAACTGCTGCGTCGGCCATAGCCGCAGTCATCCGGATCCGTTCCTATTCTCCTGTCCACACCACTAATGCCCACCATGGCTTCCTCGCGCTCCAGTGCTCTTTAGGACGGGCGGACGACAGACCACAAGGAGATGGCAGCCATTGCTGCCGACTGGCTGGCAGTCAGGCAGCCGGAGGACGACAACGTCGCAATGGAGAACATGGTAGTCGATGATCCGGCGCCAACCCCCTCCTCTGCGCCATCCTTGCCAGTGCATTACACCATGACCATCGGCGAGGCCCGTGCCCAATATATGGACACGTTTGACGCAGAAGCGTGAGGAGAAGTTCCGGGAGGCGCAGGCCGACACCGCCTACAACCACCATCTCCTCCAGGAGCACCTGCAGGCGGAGGAGCAGATCGCCGCGGAGCGGGCGGAGCAGGAGGCGCTGCTTGACTCGTACCACTCCGCCCGCGAGGGCCGCCTCGAGCGCTGGCGATACTGTATGCAGGTGGCAGAGGCTGCGACCCCCTACAAAGAGGGCGATGAAGCGGGCGAGGCGCTATTTGGCGAGACCGAGGACGAGGCAGAGGACAATGCCGACTCCGATGATTCCCCGCTCCGCTGGCGTCGACGAGGCCCTGCCGCGCCGAGGCCCCGCGGCGCCAACAACGAGGTAGAGGACACCACCGGCTCCGTCGAGGCCCCACCCTGCCGGCAACAAGGGGGAGGATTACCCCCGTTCCGCCGAGGCACCGCCCGCCGGCAACTAGACAGAGGACATCGCCGGCTTCGCCGAGGCCGCGCCACATAGAAAACGAGGAAGAGTAGAACACGATAGGTCACCGCCGCTCGGGTCCAAGTGAGGCCACCGTTGCCCTAATCGCTATGACAAGCTAGGCGGGTTAACCACTGACGGCCGGTTAGCTTCTTGGCGGCGACGTGGAGTAGGAGAGCTATGTTGGAGAAGGACGCTGCTTCTACTTAACTGCTGGTGCAGTTGGCTGACTGACACGTGGACCCAACAGGCATCTGGGCCACATGTCAGTTACGCAACTGCACCTGCAGTTAAGTCACTGAAGCTTCTGTTCGGCTTAGCCAGATACAGGTGGGTAGCTTTGGTTAATTAATTATACCTCCAGCGCACCCCTTTTTAGTTGAAGAATGTATGAAATGTAATGAAATCCGGCATGTTTATATGAAATCCGGCCGTGTATGGATGAATTTATTTCGATTAGTTCGAATTCTTATATCACTGGCATTGGATGAACATGCAAAACAATACGTACAAGTTTCACATGTACTCCCAGGGTGATCACCTCGTTTACAGTAGTTTCACATGTACTCCCTCCGATCCTTTCTAGTCTGCATACAAGTTTTGTCTGCAGTCAAAGTATCTCTACTTTGACCAATCTTATAGAAAAAAGTATGCACTTTCACAATGTGCGAAGTAAAAAGGAACAGAAGGAGTACAAAGAGTTTGAGCAGCTTTTTAGCGTTCATGTACATTGCAATCAAACACATAGGCCTGGCAATTCATAGAGAACATTCAAAACAATCGATGATTATGCATCTCGGTGATTCACATGTCAGAGCCAATATTTACTTCAACTAAAGAATAAAGAAAAAATGGATCGACGCTGCTGACAGCAAAGAGCGTCCCATTCGAAAATATCAAACGCACGTCTTCTTGCTAAAATCAATGAGAAAAATTTGACAAGGTTTTCCCGTTCCAAAATATCAAATGCCTACGATTGTGGAATGGGCAGAGTTTGCCATCAGTTCGGACATTGACATGGCACCTTGTGCTAAATAAAACAGCTGACCAGCTATTCTTTTTGTGCAGTTCCACCAAAATGAACCAAATTCGTGCGTAGCTTGTATGATTTCGCACTTATATGTTGCAACGCCTTGAACTTATCGGCACCTCCTTTCTAGTGGTGGAATCAAGCTGAGCACCCCTGTTTGCACAAATACAAAAAAGTGATTAGTATAAAGCAAACTGTACTATGAATTGACAGTTTAAACAGGCAAATACATGGTCGATGTAGAGCACACTTTTAGAAAATGGAACTCACCGGAAAGAATCCTAGAACAACATTGTACTCGCGCATCACAGCAAGAAAATGGAGATTTGTCAGTCCTTCTGAGCTGAAGTTAGTTTGGTCTTGTGGGCAGTAATGTAACCATCCTTCAACTGCTCCTTCTGATGAGAAGATTGACAGGGCTTCTTCATCCTGCCATAATTGTTACTAGTCACTTCACGTAATCCATATTCTTCTTCAGGCCTTGTTCGTTTAATCCTCCTCCCAAGGGGATTGGAGAGGATTTTGGATTGTAGGGGATCTAATCCCCCTTCAAAAACCACCTCAACTGAACAAGGCCTCAGAGGAGGATGATCCCGTTGTGCAAACACAAGAGGATAATTAAATGCTAGCATCTCTCTTAGCTTGAAAAAAAGGAAAGGAAATATTTAAAACAACACAGATGAAGCACTTCTCAAGGACAATACCACCTTTTGATGACAGTAGATAAACAGTAGCACATCACCAATAGAGATGACAAAGCTCAATCATATGAATGAAATCAGTGGGCGAGTACCAATCTTTGTCAGGAGGCTTATTTTGTAGAGCATACATATGAAGCACTTCTCCGGAACCATCTATTGCTATATACTATGGTGGCCATGCTTACTATATACTCCTCGATTAGATTAATGCTTCCAACATCTTGTGCAGTTCCACTAAAATATATGGTATCTTCAAAGAAGATCCCTATTTGCACAAGTAGAGATAATTACGTATTACATTAAGAGTGGCATCAAATCAGTGGCAAAACAATTGCTCGTTCCATTCATAGAAATAAATTAAGATGCAAAACTATATCATTACTTGTGTCATCACAGTTCCAGTGCTTCTTTACAGCACCATGAGTTGATTTTTGTTTTTCTTCCGCTCGTTCTTCCCCTTCATCACTTGGTTCAGTAACACACAAGCTTTGCCTTCAATGTGAAAGAAGGCTAGTACTGACCTCTCATGACGCGGAATTCAAACAACTCACTAGAAGAAGATCTGAACCAAATTTGCCAACACAGATAGGAAGTAAGATCTCCACTTGTGCAGTTCCACTAAGATCAAGCAATCAAGCAACGTTGTCAGTGTGACATTTTGGTTGAACTGCACAAAACACTCTTAAAACAAAAGTGTTTTGTGCAGTGCAACAAAAGGTCACAATGGCAACGAGGTGAAGTAGATAACCCTGTTTACACAGAGGTGCAAAGGAAAAAACTAGTGGTCAATAACGGTGGATGACACAGAAGCCAACAAAAAGAAGCATCTACCTTGTCTAAATGGGAAAGAAAGCAAGACAGTAGCATTTCTCGAACGGTGGCATTGATTAATATTAACAGAGAGATTATATTAACAATAAAATTGGTTAAACATGTAATTTGCTTTTAACTGTGGCATTGCATCAATTTTCGAGTGGCATTATTAGAGGGTGCTTGTTTACAGGGACATTTTGGTGGAGGGACTAAAAAAACTCCGTGTCCGTCCCATCTAAACCAAACAGGAGGGACTTTTAGGGACTAAAAGTGGGCATTTGGGACTAAAAAAAGAAGACCCAAAGGGAGAGTCTTTTTGGGACTTTTTCCAACAGTTGCCCCTGCCACGCATGGCACCTTGTCTCTATTAGTTCATTACTAGGGGTAACATGGTCTTTTAGCATGTCATTTAATAACATCTAGTCCATGTTTAGTCCCTGGAACCAAGCAAGTAGGGACTAGGGAGTTTCTAACCAAACAGTGCCTTAGATTAACAACAACTAAAGAGTTGCACGGTATAGTGGACGCACCAGCACCATGTGCCTCTACCGATGTACTGGGGTGTGATAACCCACAAGTGTAGGAGATCGCAACAGTTTTCGAAGGTAAAGTATTAAACCCAAATTTGTTGATTCGACACAAGGGGAGCCAAAGAATACTCTCAAGTATTAGCAGCTGAGTTGTCAGTTCAACCACACCTGGAAACATAGTATCTGCAGCAAGATAGTTTAGTAGCAAAGTAATATGATAGTGGCGGTAACAGCAATAAAAGTAACGATAGAGTTTTTGTAGTTTTTGTGATAACAACAACGGAAAAGTAAATAACCAACTAGCAATATAGGTAAAGCTCGTAGGCATTGGATCGGTGATGGGAAATTATGTCGGATGCAATTCACCATGTAGAAGTTATAACCTAGGGTGACACAGAACTAGCTCTAGTTCATCAATGCAATGTAGGCATGTAGTCCGAATATAGTCATACGTGCTTATGGAAAAGAACTTGCATGACATCTTTTGTCCTACATTCCCGTGGCAACGGGGTCCTTTTGGAAACTAAGGGATATTAAGGCCTCCTTTTAATAGAGTACCGGACCAAAGCATTAACACATAGTGAATACATGAACTCCTCAAACTATGGTCTTCACCGGGAGTGGTCACGATTATTGTTACTTCGGGGCTGCCGGATCATTACACATAGTAGGTGACTGTTGACTTGCAAGATAGGATCAAGAACACACATATATTCATGAAAACATAATAGGTTCAGATCTGAAATCATGGCACTCGGGCCCTAGTGACAAGCATTAAGCATAGCAAAGTCATAGCAGCATCAATCTCAGAACATAGTGGATACTAGGGATCAAACCCTAACAAAACTAACTCGATTACATGATGGATCCCATCCAACCCATCACCGTCCAGCTAGCCTACGATGGAATTACTCACACATGGCAGTGAGCAACATGGAATTGGTGATGGAGGAAGATTGATGATGACGATGGCGACGATCTCCACTCTCCGGAGCCCTGAATGGACTCTAGATCAACCCTCCCGAGAGAGATTAGGGCTTGGCGGCTGCTCCATCTCGTGAAACACGATAATTCCTTCTCTCTGATTTTTTTCTCCCCGAAATGGAAGATATAGGACCTGGGGGTACGTCGGTGGAGCATCGGGGGGCCCTCGAGGCAGGGGGCGCGCCCTGGGAAGGGGGGCGTGATACGTCTCCAACGTATCTATAATTTTTCATTGTTCCATGCTATTATTTATGAAGTCTTGGATGTTTAATGGGATTTATCATTCAATTTTATATCATTTTTGGGACTAACCTACTAACTCAAAGGCCCAGTCCAGATTGCTGTTATTTTGCCTATTTAAGGGTTTTGCATAAAAGGAATATCAAACAGAGTCCAAACGGAATGAAACCTTTGCGTGAGATATTTTTGGAGGAAATCACGCACGAAAGACTTCAGGGCCAATCCAGAGGATAGAGGGGCCACCCTCGAGGGTGGGGGCGCGCCCCCCTGCCTCGAGGGCCGCCCCTGTGGCCCCCGGTGCCCCCTTCTTCCTATATATACCCACGTACCCTAGAAACTCCGTACGCAGAGAGAAAACCCTAATTCCACCGCCGTAGCTTCTGTTCCCGTGGAGATCCTGTTGGGGAACGTAGCAGAAATCAAAAAAATTCTACGCTTTACCAAGATCAATCTATGGAGTCATCTAGCAACGAGGGAAAGGGGAGTGCATCTACATACCCTTGTAGATTGCGAGCGGAAGCGTTCAAGAGAACGTGGATGATGGAGTCGTACTCGTCGTGATCCAAATCACCGATGATCCTAGCGCCGAACGGACGGCACCTCGGCGTTCAACACACGTATGGAGCAGTGACGTCTCCTCCTTCTTGATCCAGCAAGGGGGGAGGAGAGGCTGATGGAGATCTAGCAGCACAACGGCGTCGTGGTGGAGGGAGAGGGAGGCGCCAGGGCATGGGGTGCGGCAGCCCTCCCTCCCCCACTATATATATGGGGCCTAGGGGGTGGGCCGGCCCTAGAGATGGGATCTCTAGGGGGGCGGCCTATGGGGAGGGCTTGCCCCCCAAGTCATGTGGGCGCCCCCCACCCCTAGGGTTCCCAACCATAGGCATAGGGGGAAGGCCAAGGGGGGGTGCACCAGCCCACTATGGGCTGGTTTCCTTCCCCTTTCAGCCCATGGGGCTCCGCGATAGGTGGCCCCACCCGATGGACCCCCGGGACCCCTCCGGTGGTCTCGGTACAATACCGGTGACCCCCCAAACTCTCCCGATGGACGAAACTGGACTTCCTATATATAATTCTTTACCTCCAGACCATTCCGGAACTCCTCGTGACGTCCGGGATCTCATCCGGGACTCCGAAAAACATTCGGGTTACCGCATGCATATATCTCTACAACCCTAGCGTCACCGAACCTTAAGTGTGTAGACCCTACGGGTTCGGGAGACACGTAGACATGACTGAGACGAGTCTCCAGTCAATAACCAACAGCGGGATCTGGATACCCATGTTGCTTCCTACATGCTCCTCCGTGATATCATCGGCTGAACCACGATGTCAAGGATTCAATCAATCCCGTATACAATTCCCTTTGTCTATCGGTATGGTACTTGCCCGAGATTCGATCGTCGGTATACCGATACCTTGTTCAATCTCATCACGGCAAGTCTCTTTACTCGTTCTGTAATACATCATCCCATGACCAACTCCTTAGTCACATTGAGCTCATTATGATGATGTCTTACCGAGTGGGCCAAGAGATACCTCTCCGTCATACGGAGTGACAAATCCTAGTCTCGGTTCATGCCAACCCAACAGATACTTTCGGAGATACCCGTTGTGTACCTTTATAGCCACCCAGTTACGTTGTGATGTTTGGCACACCCAAAGTATTCCTACGGTATTCGGGAGTTGCACAACCTCATGGTCTAAGGAAAAGATACTTGACATTGGAAAAGCTTTAGCATTACGAACTACACGATCTAGTGCTAGGCTTAGGATTGGGTCTTGTCCATCACATCATTCTCCTAATGATGTGATCTCGTTATCAATGACATCCAATGTCCATGGTCAGGAAACCGTAACCATCTATTGATCAACGGGCTAGTAACTAGAGGTTTACCAGGGACACGTTGTGGTCTATGTATTCACACATGTATCACTGTTTCCGGATAATACAATTCAAGCATGAATAACAAACAATTATCATGAACAAGGAAATATAATAATAACCATTTTATTATTGCCTCTAGGGCAAATTTCCAACCGTCTCCCACTTGCACTAGAGTCAATAATCTAGTTACATTGTGATGAATCGAACACCCATAGAGTTCTGGTGTTGATCATGTTTTAATCATGGAAGAGGTTTAGTCAACGGATCTGCGACATTCAGATCCATATGCACTTTACAAGTATATATGTCTCCATCTTGAATATAATTCCGGATGGAGTTGACACGGCGCTTGATATACTTGGTCTTCTAGTGAAACCTGGGCTCCTTGGCAATGGCAATAGGTCCAGTGTTGTCACAGAAGAGAGTCATCAAGCCCGACGCGCTTGGAATAACTCCTAGGTCGGTGATGAACTCCTTCATCCAGACTCCGTCCTGCGCTGCTTCGCAAGCAGCTATGTACTCCGCTTCACATGTAGAATGCGCCATGACGCTTTGCTTGCAACTACACCAGCTGACTGCCCCACCATTCAAAATATACATCTATCCGGTTTGTGACTTGGAGTCATCCAGATGTGTGTCGAAGCTAGCATCGACGTAACCCTTTACGACGAGCTCTTCGTCACCTCCATAAACGAGAAACATATCCTTAGTCTTTTTCAGGTACTTCGGGATGTTCTTGACCGCTGTCCAATGTTCCATACCGGGATCACTTTGGTACCTCCCTACCAAACTTATGGCAAGGTTCACATCAGGTATGGTACACAGCATGGCATACATAATAGAACCTATGGCTGAGGCATAGGGGATGACACTCATCTTTTCTCTATCTTCTGCCGTGGTCGGGGATTGAGCTGTGCTCAATCTCATACCTTGGAATACAGGCTAAAACCCTTTCTTGGACTGATCCATATTGTACTTCTTCAATATCTTATCAAGGTATGTGCTTTGTGAAAGACCAATGAGGCGCCTCGATCTATCTCTATAGATCTTGATGCCTAATATGTAAGCAGCTTCTCCAAGGTCCTTCATTGAAAAACTCTTATTCAAGTAGGCCTTTATGCTTTGAAAGAATTCTACATCATTTCCCATCAGCAATATATCATCCACATATAATATGAGAAATGCTACAGAGCTCCCACTCACTTTCTTGTAAATACATGCTTCTCCCCAAGTCTGTATAAACCCAAACACTTTGATCACATCATTAAAGCGAATATTCCAACTCTGAGATGCTTGCACCAGCCCATAGATTGAGCGCTGGAGTTTGCATACCTTCTTAGCATTCTAAGGATCGACAAAACCTTCCGGCTGCATCATATACAGTTCTTCCTTGAGGAAGCCTTTAAGGAATGCCGTTTTGACGTCCATTTGCCATATCTCATAATCATAGTATGCGGCAATTGCTAACATGATTCGGACGGACTTTAGCATCGCTACGGGAGAGAAAGTCTCGTCGTAGTCAATACCTTGAATTTGTCGATAACCTTTAGCGACAAGTCGAGCCTTATAGAGGGTCACATTACCATCCGCATCAGTCTTCTTCTTAAAGATCCATTTGTTTTCTATGGCGTGCCGATCATCGGGCAAGTCCACCAAAGTCCATACTTTGTTTTCATACATGGATCCTATCTCGGATTTCATGGCTTCAAGCCATTTGTTGGAATCCGGGTCCGCCATCGCTTCTTCATAGTTCGAAGGTTCACCGTTGTCGAACAACATGATTTCCATGACAGGGTTGCCGTACCACTCTAGTACGGAACGTGTCCTTGTGGACCTTCGAAGTTCATTAGTAACTTGATCTGAAGCTTCATGATCATTGAAGGAAATATGCCCTAGAGGCAATAATAAAGTTATTATTTATTTCCTTATATCATGATGAATGTTTATTATTCATGCTAGAATTGTATTAACCGGAAACTTAATACATGTGTGAATACATAGACAAAACAGAGTGTCCCTAGTATGCCTCTACTAGACTAGCTCATTGATCAAAGATGGTTATGTTTCCTAGCCATAGACATGAGTTGTCATTTGATCAACGGGATCACATCATTAGGAGAATGATGTGATGGACAAGACCCATCCGTTAGCTTTGCACTATGATCGTTTAAGTTTTACTGCTATTGCTTTCTTCATGACTTATACATGTTCCTATGACTATGAGATTATGCAACTCCCGAATACCGGAAGAACACTTTGTGTGCTACCAAACGTCACAACGTAACTGGGTGATTATAAAGGTACTCTATATGTGTCTCCGAAGGTACTTGTTGGGTTGGCGTATTTCGAGATTAGGATTTGTCACTCCGATTGTCGGAGAGGTATCTCTGGGCCCACTCGGTAATGCACATCACTATAAGCCTTGCAAGCATTGCAGCTAATGAGTTAGTTGCGGGATGATGTATTACGGAACGAGTAAAGAGACTTGCCGGTAACGAGATTGAACTAGGTATTGAGATACCGACGATCGAATCTCGGGCAAGTAACATACCGATGACAAAGGGAAAAACGTATGTTGTTATGCGGTTTGACCGATAAAGATCTTCGTAGAATATGTGGGAGCCAATATGAGCATCCAGGTTCCTCTATTGGTTATTGACCGGAGACGTGTCTCGGTCATGTCTACATAGTTCTCGAACCCGTAGGGTCCGCACGCTTAAGGTTTCGATGACAGTTTTATTACGAGTTTATGAGTTTTGATGTACCGAAGGAGTTCGGAGTCTCGGATGAGATCGGGGACATGACGAGCAGTCTCGAAATGGTCGAGACGTAAAAATTGATATATTGGACGACTATATTCGGACATCGGAAAGGTTCCGAGTGATTCGGGTATTTTCGGAGTATCGGGGAGTTACGGGAATAGAGGAGAGAGGCCAAAAGGAAGGAGGCGCGCACCCCCCTTCTGGTCCGAATTGGACAAGGGGTGCAGCCCCTTTTTCCTTCTCCCTCTCCCCCTCTTTCCTTCTCTCCTACTCCGGAAAGGAAAGGGGAATCCTACTAGGACTTGGGAGTCCTAGTAGGACTCCCCACACTTGGCGCGCCCCCTCTAGGGCCGGCCTCTCCCTCCCTCCTTTATATACGGGGGCAGGGGGGCACCTCTAGACACAACAATTGATCTCTTGATCTCTTAGCCGTGTGCGGTGCTCCCCTCCACCATAGTTCTCCTTGATAATATTGTAGCGGTGCTTAGGCGAAGCCCTGCGACAGTAGAACATCAAGATCGTCACCACGTCGTCGTGCTGACGGAACTCTCCCTCGACACTCAGCTGGATCGGAGTTCGAGGAACGTCATCGAGCTGAACGTGTGCTAGACCTCAGAGGTGCCGTAGTTTTGGTGCTTGATCGGTCGGGCCGTGAAGACGTACGACTACATCAACCACGTTGTTCTTGACGCTTCCGCTTCCGGTCTACGAGGGTACGTAGACACACTCTTCCCTCTCGTTGCTATGCATCTGGTAGATAGATCTTGCGTGATCGTAGGAAAATTTTAAAATACTACGTTCCCCAACAGTGGCATCATGAGCCAGGTCTATGCGTAGATGATATGCATGAGTAGAACACAAGTGAGTTGTGGACGATACAAGTCATACTGCTTACCAGCATGTCATACTTTGCTTCGGCGGTATTGTGAGATGAAGCGGCCCGGACCGACATTACGCGTACGCTTACGTGAGACTGGTTTCACCGTTATGAGCACTCGTTGCTTAAAGGTGATTGGCGGGTGTCTGCCTCTCTCACTTTAGCTGAATCAAGTGTGACTACGCCCGGTCCTTGTGAAGGTTAAAACAACACATACTTGACGAAACATCGTTGTGGTTTTTTGTATGCGTAGGTAAGAACGGTTCTTGCTAAGCCCGTAGCAGCCACGTAAAACTTGCAACAACAAAGTAGAGGACGTCTAACTTGTTTTTGCAGGGCATGTTGTGATGTGATATGGTCAAGACATGATGAGTTATACAGTTTTGTATGAGATGATCATGTTTTGTAAAGTTATCGGCAACTGGCAGGAGCCATATGGTTGTCACTTTATTGTATGAAATGCAATCGCCATGTAGTTGCTTTACTTTATCACTAAGCGGTAGCGATAGTTGTAGAAGCAATAGTTGGCGAGACGACAACGATGCTACGATGAAGATCAAGGTGTCGCGCCGGTGACGAAGGTGATCATGACGGTGCTTTGGAGATGAAGGTCAAAAGCACAAGATGATGATGGCCATATCATGTCACATATTTTGATTGCATGTGATGTTTATCTTATTATGCTTCTTATTTTGCTTAGTACGACGGTAGCATTATAAGATGATCCCTTACAAAATTTCAAGGTATAAGTGTTCTCCCTGATTATGCACCGTTGCGAAAGTTTGTCGTGCCGAGACACCACGTGATGATCGGGTGTGATAAGCTCTACGTTCAAATACAATGGGTGTAAGCCAGTTTTGCACACGCAGAATACTCGGGTTAAACTTGACGAGCCTAGCATATGCAGATATGGCCTCGGAACACTGGAGACCGAAAGGTCGAGCGTGAATCATATAGTAGATATGATCAACATAAGATGTTCACCATTGAAAACTACTCCATCTCACGTGATGATCGGACATGGTTTAGTTGATTTGGATCACGTGATCATTTAGATGACCAGAGGGATGTCTATCTAAGTGGAAGTTCTTCAAGTAATATGATTAATTGAACTTTAATTTATCATGAACTTAGTCCTGGTAGTGTTAGCATATCTGTGTTGTAGATCAATAGCTCGTAAGATAGCTCCCCGTTTATTTTATATGTTCCTAGAGAAATATAAGTTGAAAGATGTTAGTAGCAATAATGCGGACTAGGTCCGTGATCCGAGGATTATCCTCATTGCTGCACAGAAGTATTATGTCCTTGATGCACCGCTAGGTGACGAACCTATTGCAGGAGCAGATACAGACGTTATGAATGTTTGACAAGCTCGGTATGATGACTACTTGATAGTTTAGTGCGCCATGCTTTACGGCTTATAACCGGGACTTCAAAAATGTTTTGAACGCCACGGAGCATATGAGATGTTCCACGAGTTAAAATTAGTATTTCATACTCATGTCCGTGTCGAGAGGTATAAGACCTCTGACAGTACTTTGCCTACAAGATGGAGGAGAATAGCTCAACCAGTGAGCATGTGCTCAGATTGTCTGGGTACTACAATTACTTGAATCAAGTGGGAGTTATTCTTTCAGATAAGATAGTAATTGACAAAAGTTCTCTAGTCACTATCACCAAGTTAGTAGAACTTCGTGATGAACTATATTATGCAAGGGATGACGAAGGTAAATCCCGAGCTCTTCGCGATCCTGAAATCGGCGAAGGTAGAAATCAAGAAAGAGCATCAAGTGTTGATGGTTAATAAGACCACTTGTTTCAAGTAAAGGGCAAAGGGATAGAAGGGGGACTTCAAAAAAAAAAGAATGACAAGCAAGTTGTCACTCCCGTGAAGAAACCCAAAGCTAAACTCAAGCCTGAAACTAAGTGCTTCTACTGCAAAGGAAAAGGTCACTAGAAGTGGAACTACCCTAGATATTTGGTGGATAAGAAGGATGGCAAAGTGAACAAAGGTATATTTGATATACAGATTATTGATGTGTATTTTACTAGTGTTCATAGCAACCCCTCGGTATTTGATACTGGTTCAGTTGCTAAAGAGTAGTAACTCGAAATGGGAGTTGCATAATGAACATAAACTAGTTAAAGGTGAAAGTGTGTTGGAAGTGGTTCCAAGATTGATATGATCATCATCGCACACTCCCTATACTTTCGGGATTAGTGTTGAACCTAAATAAGTGTTATTTGGTGTTTGTGTTGAGCATGAATATGATTTGATCATGTTTATTGCAATACAGTTATTCATGTAAGTTAGAGAATAATTGTTGTTCTGTTTACATGAATAAAACCTTCTATGGTCAAACACCCAATGAAAATGGTTTGTTGGATCTCGATCGTGTGATACACATATTCATAATATTGAAGCCAAAAGATGCAAGGTTAATAATGATAGTGCAACTTATTTGTGGCACTGCCGTTTAGGTCATATTGGTGTAAAGCGCATGAAGAAACTCCATAGTGATGGACTTTTGGAATCACTTGATTATGAATCACTTGGTGCTTGCGAACCATGCCTCATGGGCAAGATGACTAAAACTCCGTTCTCCGGAACTGTGGAGCGAGCAACAGAGTTGTTGGAAATCATACATACTGATGTATGCGGACCAATGAGTGTTGAAGCTCGCGGCAGGTATCGTTATTTTCTAACCTTCACTAATGATTTGAGCAGATATGGGTATATCTACTTAATGAAGCACAAGTCTGAAACATTTGAAAAGTTCAAAGAATTTTAGAGTGAAGTGGAGAATCATCGTAACAAGAAAATAAGAGTTTCTACGATATGATCGTAGAGGTAAAATATTTGAGTTAGCGAGTTTGGCCTTCAGTAAAAACAATGTGAAATAGTTTCACTACTCACGCCACCTGGAACACCACAGTGTAATGGTGTGTCCGAACGTCATAACCATACTTTATTAGATATGGTGCGATCAATGATGTCTCTTACCGATCTACCACTATCGCTTTTGGGGTTATGCATTAGAGACAGCTACATTCACGTTAAATAGGGCACCATCTAAATCCGTGGAGATGACACCGTATGAACTGTGGTTTGACGAGAAACCTAAGTTGTCATTTATTTAAGTCTGGGACTACGATGCTTATGTGAAAAAGTTTCAACATGGTAAGCTCGAACCCAAATCGGAGAAATAAATCTTCATAGGATACCCAAAAGAAACTGTTGGGTACACCTTCTATCACAGATCCGAAGGCAAGGTCTTTGTTGCTAAGAGTGGATCCTTTCTAGAGAAGGAGTTTCTCTCGAAAGAAGTGAGTGGGAGGAAAGTGGAACTTGATGAGGTAATTGTACCTTCTCCCGAATTGCATAGTAGTACATCACAGAAACTGGTTCCAGTGATTCCTATACCAATTAGTGAGGAAGCTAATGATGATGATCATGAAACTTCGGATCAAGTTACTGCTGAACTTCGTAGATCAACCAGAGTACGTTCCGCACCAGAGTGGTACGGCAACCCGGTTCTGGAAGTCATGTTACTGGACCATGATGAACCTACGAACTATGAGGAAGCAATGATGAGCCCAGATTCCGCAAAATGGCTTGAGACCATGAAATCTGAGATAGGATCCATGTATGAGAAATAAGTGTGGACTTTGGTTGACTTGCCCGATGGTCGGCAAGCCATCGAAAATAAATGGATCTTCAAGAGGAAGACTCACGCTGACAGTAATGTTACTGTTTACAAAGCTCGACTTGTTGCGAAAGGTTTTCGACAAGTTCAAGGAGTTGACTACGATGAGACTTTCTCACCCGTAGCGATGCTTAAGTCTGTCCGAATCATGTTAGCAATTGCCGCATTTTATGAAATCTGGCAAATGGACAATAAAACTGCATTCTTTAATGGATTTATTAAAGAAGAATTGTATATGATGCAACCAGAAGGTTTTGTCAATCCTAAAGGTGCTAACAAAATGTGCAAGCTCCAGCGATCCATCTATGGACTGGTGCAAGGATCTCGGAGTTGGAATATACACTTTGATAAGTTGATCAAAGCATATAGATTTATACAGACTTGCGGTGAAGCCTGTATTTACAAGAAAGTGAGTGGGAGCACTACAACATTTCTGATAAGTATATGTGAATGACATATTGTTGATCAGAAATAATGTAGAATATTCTGGAAAGCATAAAGGAGTGTTTGAAAGGAGTTTTTCAAAGAAAGACCTCGGTGAAGCTGCTTACATATTGGGCATCAAGATCTATAGAGATAGATCAAGACGCTTGATAAGACTTTCGATGAGTACATACCTTGATAAGATTTTGAAGTAGTTCAAAATGGATCAGTCAAAGAAGGAGTTCTTGCCTGACTTATAAGGTGTGAAGTTGAGTAAGACTCAAAGCCAGACCACGGCAGAAAAATATAAAGAGAATGAAAGTCATTCCCTATGCCTCAGCCATAGGTTCTATAAAGTATGCCATGCTGTGTACCAAACATGTTGTGTACCTTGCCATGAGTTTGACAAGGAGGTACAATAGTGATCCAGGAGTATATCACTGTACAGCGGTCAAAATTATCCTTAGTAACTGGATGACTAAGGAAATGTTTCTCGATTATGGAGGTGATAAAGAGTTCGTCGTAAAGGGTTACGCCGATGCAAGCTTTGACACTAAATCCAGCTGACTCTAAGTATCAATCTGGATGTGTATTGAAAGTGGTAGCAATTAGCTAGAGTAGCTCCATGCAGAGCATTGTAGACACATAGACATTTGCGAAATACATATGGATCTGAATGTGACAGACCCGTTGACTAAACTTCTCTCACGAAGCAAAACATGATCACACCTTAGTACTCTTTGGGTGTTAATCACATAGCGATGTGAACTAGATTATTGACTCTAGTAAACCCTTTGGGTGTTAATCACATAACGATGTGAACTATCGGTGTTAAATCACATGGCGATGTGAACTAGATTATTGACTCTAGTGCAAGTGGGAGACTGAAGGAAATATGCCCTAGAGGCAATAATAAAGTTATTATTTATTTCCTTATATCATGATAAATGTTTATTATTCATGCTAGAATTGTATTAACCGGAAACTTAATACATGTGAGAATACATAGACAAAACAGAGTGTCCCTAGTATGCCTCTACTAGACTAGCTCATTGATCAAAGATGGTTATGTTTCCTAGCCATAGACATGAGTTGTCATTTGATCAACGGGATCACATCATTAGGAGAATGATGTGATGGACAAGACCCATCCGTTAGCTTAGCACTATGATTGTTTAAGTTTTACTGCTATTGCTTTCTTCATGACTTATACATGTTCCTATGACTATGAGATTATGCAACTCCCGAATACCGGAAGAACACTTTGTGTGCTACCAAACGTCACAACGTAACTGGGTGATTATAAAGGTACTCTACATGTGTCTCCGAAGGTACTTGTTGGGTTGGCGTATTTCGAGATTAGGATTTGTCACTCCGATTGTCGGAGAGGTATCTCTGGGCCCACTCGGTAATGCACATCACTATAAGCCTTGCAAGCATTGCAGCTAATGAGTTAGTTGCGGGATGATGTATTACGGAACGAGTAAAGAGACTTGCCGGTAACGAGATTGAACTAGGTATTGAGAAACCGACGATCGAATCTCGGGCAAGTAACATACCGATGACAAAGGGAACAACGTATGTTGTTATGCGGTTTGACCGATAAAGATCTTCGTAGAATATGTGGGAGACAATATGAGCATCCAGGTTCCTCTATTGGTTATTGACCGGAGACGTGTCTCGGTCATGTCTACATAGTTCTCGAACCCGTAGGGTCCGCACGCTTAAGGTTTCGATGACAGATTTATTACGAGTTTATGAGTTTTGATGTACCGAAGGAGTTCGGAGTCTCGGATGAGATCGGGAACATGACGAGCAGTCTCGAAATGGTCGAGACGTAAAAATCGATATATTGGACGACTATATTCGGACATCGGAAAGGTTCCGAGTGATTCGGGTATTTTCGGAGTATCGGGGAGTTACGGGAATAGAGGAGAGAGGCCAAAAGGAAGGAGGCGCGCACCCCCCTTCTGGTCCGAATTGGACAAGGGGTGCAGCCCCTTTTTCCTTCTCCCTCTCCCCCTCTTTCCTTCTCTCCTACTTCGGAAAGGAAAGGGGAATCCTACTAGGACTTGGGAGTCCTAGTAGGACTCCCCACACTTGGCGCGCCCCCTCTAGGGCCGGCCTCTCCCTCCCTCCTTTATATACGGGGGCAGGGGGGCACCTCTAGACACAACAATTGATCTCTTGATCTCTTAGCCGTGTGCGGTGCTCCCCTCCACCATAGTTCTCCTCGATAATATTGTAGCGGTGCTTAGGCGAAGCCCTGCGACAGTAGAACATCAAGATCGTCACCACGCCGTCGTGCTGACGGAACTCTCCCTCGACACTCAGCTGGATCTGAGTTCGAGGAACGTCATCGAGCTGAACGTGTGCTAGAACTCGGAGGTGCCCTAGTTTCGGTGCTTGATCGGTCGGGCCGTGAAGACGTACGACTACATCAACCACGTTGTTCTTGACGCTTCCGCTTCCGGTCTACGAGGGTACGTAGACACACTCTTCCCTCTCGTTGCTATGCATCTGGGAGATAGATCTTGCGTGATCGTAGGAAAATTTTAAAATACTACGTTCCCCAACAATCATCATCATTAACTTCCTCCCTAGTCGGTGCAGGCACCACCGAAACATCTTCCTGTGCCGCGCTACTTTCCAGTTCGGAAGGTGTGACTGTCACATCATCAAGTTCCACTTTCCTCCCACTCACTTCTTTCGAGAGAAACTCTTTCTCCAGAAAGGATCCATTCTTGGCAACAAAGACCTTGCCTTCGGATCTGAGGTAGAAGGTATACCCAATCGTTTCCTTAGGGTATCCTATGAATACGCATTTTTACGATTTGGGTTCGAGCTTTTCAGGTTGAAGTTTCTTGACATAAGCATCGCAACCCCAAACTTTCAGAAACGACAGCTTAGGTTTCTTGCCAAACCAAAGTTCATACGGTGTCGTCTCAACGGATTTAGATGGAGCCCTATTTAAAGTGAATGCGGTAAGTCGGTAAGAGACATCATAGATCGCACCATGTCCAACAGAGTACGATTACGACGTTCGGACACACCATTACGCTGAGGTGTTCCAGGTGGTGTCAATTGTGAAACAATTCCACAGTTCCTTAGGTGCGTGCCAAATTCGTGACTTAAATATTCTCCTCCACGATTCGATCGTAAGAACTTTATTTTTCTGTCATGTTGATTCTCAACCTCATTCTGAAATTCCTTGAACTTTTCAAAGGTCTCAGACTTGTGTTTCATCAAGTAGACATACCCATATCTACTTAAGTCATCTGTGAGGGTGAGAACATAACGATAGCCTCTGCGAGCTTCAACACTCATTGGACCGCACACACAGGTATGTATGATTTCCAATAAGTTGGTTGCTCGCTCCATTGTTCCGGAGAACGGAGTCTTGGTCATCTTACCCAAAAGGCATGGTTCGCACGTGTCAAATGATTCATAATCAAGAGACTCCAAAAGTCCATCTGCATGGAGCTTCTTCATACGTTTGACACCAATATGACCAAGGCGGCAATTCCACAAGTATGTGGGACTATCATTATCAACATTACATCTTTTGGCATTCACACTATGAATATGTGTAACATCACGTTCGAGATTCATCAAGAATAAACCATTGACGAGCGGGGCATGACCATAAAACATATCTCTCATATAAATAGAACAACCATTATTCTTGGATTTAAATGAGTAGCCATCTCGCATTAAACGAGATCCAGATACAATGTTCATGCTCAAAGATGGTACTAAATAACAATTATTGATGTTTAAAACTAATCCCGAAGGTAGATGCAGAGGTAGCATGCTGACGGCGATCACATCGACCTTGGAACCATTCCCGACGTGCATCGTCACCTCGTCCTTCGCCAGTCTCCGCTTATTCCGCAGCTCCTGCTTTGAGTTACAAATATGAGCAACTGCACCGGTATCAAATACCCAGGAGCTACTACGAGCGCTGGTAAGGTACACATCAATACCATGTATATCATATATACCTTTGACGTTGCCGGCCTTCTTATCTGCTAAGTATTTGGGGCAGTTCCGCTTCCAGTGACCCGTTCCCTTGTAATGAAAGCACTTAGTTTCAGGCTTGGGTCCATTCTTTGGCTTCTTCCCAGCAACTGGCTTACCGGGCGTGGCAACTCCTTTGCCGTCCTTCTTGAAGTTCTTCTTACCCTTGCCTTTCTTGAACCTAGTGGTTTTATTCACCATCAACACTTGATGCTCTTTCTTGATCTCCACCTCCGCTGATTTCAGCATTGAATACACTTCGGGAATGGACTTCTCCATCCCTTGCATATTGAAGTTTATCACGAAGCTCTTGTAGCTAGGTGCGAGCGACTGAAGGATTATGTCAACGACCGCTTCGTCTGGGAGATTCATTCCCAACTGAGACAAGCGATTGTGCAACCCAGAAATTTGAGTATGTGCTCGCTGACAGAACTATTCTCCTCCATCTTACAACTGTAGAATGCGTCGGAGACGTCATATCTCTCGACTCGGGCATGTGCTTGGAAAACCATTTTCAGCTCTTGGAACATCTCATATGCTCCGTGGTGCTCAAAACGCTTTTGGAGCCCAGATTCTCAGCTGTAGAGCATGCCGCACTGAACCAGGGAGTAATCATCACAACGTGACTGCCAAGCGTTCATAACGTCTTGGTTTGCCGGGGCGGGAGCGTCACCTAGCGGTGCTTCAAGGACATATGTTTTCTTGGCAGCTATGAGGATGATCCTCAGGTTACAGACCCAATCCGTATAGTTGCTACCATCGTCTTTCAGCTTGGATTTCTCTAGGAACGCGTTGAAGTTGAGGGTAACATGAGCGTGGGCCATTGGATCTACAAGACATATTGTAAAAATTTTAGACTATGTTCATGACAATTAAGTTCATCTAAACAATTCAATGAACTCCCACTCAGATAGACATCTCTGTAGTCATCTAAGTAATACATGATCCGAATCGACTAGGCCGTGTCCGATCATCACGTGAGACGGACTAGTCATCAATGGTGAACATCTTCATGTTGATCGTATCTTCTATACGACTCATGTTCGACCTTTCAGTCTTCCGTGTTCCGAGGCCATGTATGTACATGCTAGGCTCGTCAAGTGAACCCTATGTGTATTGCGTGTGTAAAGCTGGCTTACACCCGTTGTATGCGAACGTTAGAGCCTATCACACCAGATCATCACGTGGTGCTTCGAAACAACGCAACTTAGCAAGGGTGCACAGTTAGGGGGAACACAATTCTTGAAATTTTAGTGAGAGGTCATCTTATTTACTACCGTCGTTCTAAGCAAATAAGATGTATAAACATGATAAACCTCACATGCAATCAAATAGTGACATGATATGGCCAATATCATTTTGCTCCTTTGATATTCATCTTCGGGGCTCCATGATCATCTTTTTCACCGGCATGACACCATGATCTCCATCATCATGATCTCCATCATCGTGTCTTCATGAAGTCGTCTCACCAAACATTACTTCTACTACTATATATGGCTAACGTTTAGCAATAAAGTAAAGTAATTACATGGCGTTATTGAGTGACACGCAGGTCATACAAGAAAATAAGACAACTCCTATGGCTCCTGCCGGTTGTCATACTCATCGACATGCAAGTCGTGATTCCTAATACATGAACATGATCAATCTCATACATCACATATATCATTCATCACATCCTTTTGGACATATCACATCACACGGCACATGCTGCAAGAACAAGTCAGATGTGCTCTAATTGTTGTTGCAAGTTTTACGTGGCTGCTATAGGTTTCTAGCAAGAACGTTTCTTACCTACGCCAAAACCACAACGTGATATGCCAATTTCTATTTACACTTCATAAGGACCCTTTTCAGCGAATCCGATCCGACTAAAGTGGGAGAGACTGTCACCCGCTAGCCACCTTATGCAACTAGTGCATGTCAGTCGGTGGAACCTGTCTCACGTAAGCGTACGTGTAAGGTCGGCCTGGGCCACTTCATCCCACGATGCCGCCGAATCAAGATAAGACTAGTAGCGGTAAGAAAATTGAGCAAATCTACGCCCACAACTGCTTTGTGTTCTACTCGTGCAAGATACTACGCATAGACCTAGCTCAGATGCCATTGTTGGGGAACGTAGCAGAAATCAAAAAAAATTCTACGCTTCACCAAGATAGATCTATGGAGTCATCTAGCAACAAGGGAAAGGGGAGTGCATCCACATACCCTTGTAGATCGCGAGCGGAAGCGTTCAAGAGAACGTGGATGATGGAGTCGTACTCGTCGTGATCCAAATCACCGATGATCCTAGCGCCGAACGGACGGCACCTCCACGTTCAACACACGTACGGAGCAGTGACGTCTCCTCCTTCTTGATCCAGCAAGGGGGGAGGAGAGGTTGATGGAGATCCAGCAGCACGACGGCGTGGTGGTGGACGCAGCGGTATTCTAGCAGGGCTTCGCCAAGCAGCGCTGGAGGAGGGAGAGGTGTAACGGGAGGGAGAGGGAGGCGCCAGGGCATGGGGTGCGGCTGCCCTCCCCCCCCCCACTATATATAGGGGGCCTAGTGGGTGCGCCGGCCCTAGAGATGGGATCTCTAGGGGGGCGGCGGCCTAGGGGGGGGGGCTTGCCCCCCAAGTCATGTGGGCGCCCCCACCCCTAGGGTTCCCAACCTTAGACGCAGGGGGAAGGCCCAAGGGGGCGCACTAGCCCGATATGGGCTGGTTCCCTTCCCCTTTCGGCCCATGGGGCCCTTCGGGATTGGTGGCCCCACCCGGTGGACCCCCGGGACCCCTCCAGTTGTCCCGGTACAATACCGGCAACCCCCGAAATTCTCCCGGTGGCCGAAACTGGACTTCCTATATATAATTCTTTACCTCCGGACCATTTTTGAACTCCTCGTGACGTCCGGGATCTCATCCGGGACTCCAAAAAACATTCGGGTTACCGCATGCATATGTCTCTACAACCCTAGCGTCACTGAACCTTAAGTGTGCAAACCCAACGGGTTCGGGAGACACGTAGACATGACCGAGACGACTGTCCGGTCAATAACCAACAGTGGGATCTGGATACCCATGTTGGTTCCTACATGCTCCTCGATGATCTCATCGGATGAACCACGATGTCAAGGATTCAATCAATCCCGTATAAAATTCCCTTTGTCTATCGGTATGGTACTTGCCCGAGATTCGATCGTCGGTATACCGATACCTTGTTCAATCTCGTCACGGCAAGTCTCTTTACTCGTTCCGGAATACATCATCCCGTGACCAACTCCTTAGTCACATTGAGCTCATTATGATGATGTCTTACCGAGTGGGCCCAAAGATACCTCTCCGTCATATGGAGTGACAAATCCTAGTCTCGGTTCGTGCCAACCCAACAGATATTTTCGGGATACCCGTTGTGTACCTTTATAGCCACCCAGTTACGTTGTGACGTTTGGCACACCCAAAGTATTCCTACGGTATCCGGGAGTTGCACAACCTCATGATCTAGGGAAAAGATACTTGACATGGGAAAAGCTTTAGCATTACAAACTACACGATCTTGTGCTAGGCTTAGGATTGGGTCTTGTCCATCACATCATTCTCCTAATGATGTGATCTCGTTATCAATGACATCTAATGTCCATGGTCATGAAACCGTAACCATCTGTTGATCAACGATCTAGTAACTAGAGGTTTACCAGGGACACATTGTGGTCTATGTATTCACACATGTATCACTGTTTCCGGATAATACAATTCAAGCATGAATAACAGACAATTATCATGAACAAGGCAATATAATAATAACCATATTAGTATTGCCTCTAGGGCATATTTCCAACAGATCCCATCTTGGAGCCTATTCCGGGTGGGGGATCCATCACGGAGGCCTTCATCATCATCATCATCGCCCTCACCATGAGTTGTGAGTAGTTTACCACAGACCTTCGGGTCCATAACTAGTATCTATATGGCTTCTTCTCTCTCTCTCCGGATCTCAATACAAAGTTCTCCTCGGTCTTCGAGGAGATCTATTCGGTGTAATGTATTTTTGCGGTGTGTTTGTCGAGATCCGATGAATTGTGAGTTTATGATCAAGGTTATCTATGAAAGATATTTGGTTCTTCTCTGAACTTTTTATGTGTGCTCATAATATCCTTGCAAGTCTCTTCGAATTATTGGTTTGGTTTGGCCTACTAGATCTATAGTTCTTGCATTGGGTGAAGTGCTTGGCTTTGGGTTCAATCTTGCGGTGTCCTTTCCCAGTGACAGTAGGAGCAGCAAGGCACGTATTGTATTGTTGCCATCGAGGATAAAAAGATGGGGGTTTTCATCATATTGCTTGAGTTTATCCCTCTACATCATGTCACTTGCTTAAAGCGTTACTCTGTTCGCATGAACTCAATACACTAGATGCATGCTGGATAGCGGTCGATGTGTGGAGTAATAGTAGTAGATGCAGAATCATTTCGGTCTACTTGTCTCGAACATGATGCCTATATACAATGATCATGCCTAGATAGTCTCATAATTATTTGCTTTTCTATCAATTGCTCGACAGTAATTTGTTTACCTGCCGTAGAATACCGCTATCATGAGAGAAGCCACTAGAGAAAACTATGGCCCCCGGGTCTGTCTTTATCATATTACTTTCCCGTCAACTAGCCAATCTCTGTTTATTTGCTTTCTTTACTTTCTATTTCTATGCCAAAAATACCAAAAATATAATTATCATCTCTATCAGATCTCACTCTCGTAAGTGACCGTAAAGGGATTGACAACCCCTTATCGCATTGGCTGCGAAGTTCTTATTTGTTTGTGTAGGTGCGAGGGACTCGCGCGTGGTCTCCTACTGGATTGATACGTTGGTTCTCAAAAACTGAGGGAAATACTTACGCTACTGAGCTGCATCTCCCTTTCCTCTTCGAGGGAATACAACGCTAGCTCAAGAGGTAGCAAGAAGAATTTCTGGTGGCGTTGCCGGGGAGGCTTACGCAAAAGACATATACCAAGTACCTATCACAAACCCTTATCCTTCGCATTACATTTATTTGCCTCTCATTTTCCTCTCCCCCACTTCACCTTTGCCGTTTTATTCGCCCTTCTTCCGCCGTGTGTTTTTCGTTCGCTTGCCTTTTTGCGTGTGTGTTGGATTGCTTGCTTGTCACTATGGCTCAGAACAATACCAAATTGTGTGACTTCTCCAATACCAACAACAATGATTTCATTAGCACTCCGATTGCTCCTATTACCGATGCTGAATCTTGTGAGATTAATGCTGCTTTGTTGAATCTTGTTATGAAAGATCAATTCTCCAGCCTTCCTAGTGAAGATGCCGCTACCCATCTAAACAACTTTGTTGATTTGTGTGATATGCAAAAGAAAAGGGATATGGATAACGATATTATTAAATTGAAGTTATTTCCGTTTTCACTTAAAGATCGTGCTAAAACTTGGTTTTAATCTTTGCCTAGAATTAGTATTGATTCGTGGAATAAGTGCAAAGATGCTTTTATCTCTAAGTATTTCCCCCCTGCTAAGATCATCTCTCTTAGAAACGATATTATGAATTTTAAGCAACTAGATCATGAGCATGTTGCACAAGCTTGGGAGAGAATGAAATTAATGATATGTAATTGCCCTACACATGGTTTGAATCTATGGATGATTATTCAGAACTTTTATGTTGGCTTGAATTTTGCTTCTAGAAATCTTTTAGATTCGGCCGCCGGAGGCACTTTCATGGAAACTACCTTAGGAGAAGCTACCAAACTCCTAGATAATATTATGGTTAATTATTCTCAATGGCACACCGAAAGATCTACTAGTAAAAAAGTGCATGCTATCGAAGAAATTAGTGTTTTGAGTGGAAAGATGGATGAACTTATGAAATTGTTTGCTGCTAAGAGTGCTTCTTCTGATCCCAATGATATGCCTTTGTCCACTTTGATTGAGAATAACAATGAATCTTTGGATGTGAATTTTGTTGGTAGGAATAATTTTGGTAACAATGCTTATAGAGGTAATTTTAATCCTAGGCCTTTTCCTAGTAATTCCTCTAATAATTTTGGTAATTCCTACAACAACTCTTATGGAAACATGCCTTCTGAATTTGAAACTCGTATTAATGAGTTTATGATCTCGCAAAAGAATTTCACTGCTATGCTTGAAGAGAAATTGCTTAAGGTTGATGAATTGGCTAGAAGTGTGGATAGAATTACTCTTGGTGTTGATTCTTTGAAACTTAGATCTATCCCACCTAAGCATGATATCAATGAGTCTCTCAAAGCCATGAGCGTTTCCATTGATGAATGCAAAGAAAGAACCGCTAGAATGCGTGCTAAAAGAGAATATTATATTAAATGGTGTTCTTCTAGTTATCGTGATAATAAAGATGAAGGTCTGAAAGTTATTGATGTGTCTCCTATTAGATCCTTGTTTTCTAGTATTAATCTTGATGAGAATAGGATTGGAGATGATTCTGCTTTAGAGTGTCCCAATGTTTCGGAGTTTTTAGATATTGATGCTAAAATTGATAAAAGTGGGATTGAAGAGATTAGAACTTTGCATAGTGATGAACCCACTACTTTGGATTTCAAGGGATTCAATTATGATAATTGCTCTTTGATTGATTGTATTTCCTTGTTGCTATCCGTGCTAAATTCTCCGCATGCTTATAGTCATAATAAAGCTTTCACTAAACATATAGTTGATGCTTTGATGCAATCTTATGAAGAAAAACTTGAGTTGGAAGTTTCTATACCTAGAAAGCTTTATGATGAATGGGAACCTACTATAAAAATAAAAATAAAAGATCATGAATGCTATGCTTTATGTGATTTGGGTGCAAGTGTTTCCACTATCCCAAAAACTTTGTGTGATTTGCTAGGGTTCCATAAGCTTGATGATTGTTCTTTAAATTTGCATCTTGCGGATTCCACTATTAATAAACCTATGGGAAGAATTAATGATGCTCTTATTGTTTCCAATAGGAATTATGTGCCCGTAGATTTCATTGTTCTTGGTATAGATTGCAATCCTTCATGTCCTATTATTCTTGGTAGACCTTTCCTTAGAACGATTGGTGCAATTATTGATATGAAGGAAGGAAATATTAGATTCCACTTTCCGTTAAGGAAAGGCATGGAACACTTTCCTAGAAAGAAAATCAAACTACTATATGAATCTATCATGAGAGCCACTTATGGATTGCCTTCCAAGGATGGCAATACCTAGATTTATCTTGTATCGTGGCTAGCTAGGGGCGTGAAACAATAGCGCTTGTTAGGAGGCAACCCAATTTAATGTTTTTACTTTTGTTGCTGTTAGGGAATAAATATTACATCTAGCCTCTGATTAGATGTGTTTTCATGTTTTGTTTAGTGTTTGTGCCAAGTAGAACCTTTGGTAAGACTTGTGTGAAGTTTATTTGATCTTGCTGTGAAAAACAGAATCGGTAGCGCTCACTAAAGTTGTCTTCAGATTTTACTGGAGCATGCTTTTTAGTTGATTCTTTTTGCTGCTGATTGGTTGACAAATTTCTCAAATTTACCAATTTAGTTTGAATTTTCTGTAGTTCCAGAAGTAGGCGAACCCAGCAGATTACTACAGACTGTTCTGTTTTTGACAGATTCTGTTTTTCGTGTGTGGTTTGCTTATTCCGATGCATCTATGAGGAATATTGGAGGATATGAACCATAGAGAACTTTGAGTACAGTATGTTTAACACCAATATAAACACAGAATGAATTCCTTGCTGTACCTTTGAGTGGTGGTTTGCTTTCTCTTACTAACGGAGCTCACGAGAATTTTTGTCTAAGTTTTGTGTTGTGAAGTTTTCAGGTTTTGAGTATTGCTTTGATGGACTATGGAACAAGGAGTAGCAAAGGCCCAAGCTTGGGGATGCCCATGGCACCCCAAGTAAATTCAATATAATCAAAAAGCCTAAGCTTGGGGATGCCCCGGGAAGGCATCCCCTCTTTCGTCTTCATCCATTGGTAACTATACTTGGAGCTATATTTTTATTCGCAACATGTTATGTGTTTTGCTTGGAGCGTCTTGTATAATTTGAGTTTCTGCTTGTTAGTTTGCCACAATCATCCTTGCTGGACACACCTATTTGAGAGAGTTAAAAATGGCCTAGAAATTATTAGAACACTCAACGTGCTTCACTTATATCTTTTGAGTTGAATAGTTTTTGCTCTAGTGCTTCACTTATATCTTTTAGAGCACGGTGGTGGTGATATTTTGTAGAAATTGTTGAACTCTCATGCTTCACTTATATCTATTTGAGAGTCTATTAAAACAGCATGGTAATGTGTTTAGGCTAAAGAAACTAGTCTTCACATGATAGACATCCAACGTCAATGTAGTAAAAAAATCACACCATGTGCATTGAATAGAAAGAGATGTTGGATGCTTGATAATTGTTTTGAGACACGAGGATAGTGATATTAGAGTCATGCTAGTGGAGTTATTATGAAATTGAGAAATACTTGTGTTAAGGTTAGTGATTCCCGTAGCATGCACGTATGATGAACCGTTGTGTGACTAAGTTAAAGCATGAGGTATTTGTAGAGTGCCAACCTTTGTGTGGAGGTCGGGGGCGCGTGATGGTTAACTCCTACCAACCTCCCCCCTAGGAGCATGCGTTGATTGCTTTGTTTTGATGACTCGTAGATTTTTGCAATAAGTATATGAGTTCTTATGACTAATGTTGATTCCATGGATTATACATACTCTCACCCTTCCACCATTGCTAGCATCTCTTGTACCGCGCAACTTTCGCCGGTGCCATAAACCCACTATATATCCTTCCTCAAAACAGCCACCATATTGTTCCTCGAAACAGCCACCATACCTACCTATCATGGCATTTCCATAGCCATTCCGAGATATATTGCCATGCAACTTTCCACCGTTCCGTTTATATGACATGCATCATATTGTAATATTGCCATGCATGATCATGTAGTTGACATCGTATTTGTGGCAAAGCCACCATGCATAATTTATCATACATGCACTCTTGTTTCATTGCACATACCGGTACACCACCGGAGGCATTCATATAGAGTCATACTTTGTTGTTGTAGTATCGAGTTGTAATGAAAGTGTGATGGTCATCATTATTAGAGCATTGTCCCATGGGAGGAAAGGCTGAATCTATAAAGACCCTCCGCAAAAAAAGAAAAAAAAGAGAAAGGCCAAAGAAAAAAAGAAAGGCCCAAAAAAAGAAAAAAAAGGAAAAAAAGGAAAAAAATGAAAAAGGGACAATTGCTACTATCTTTTTCCACACTTGTGCTTCAAAGTAGGACCATGTTCTTCATTGTAGAGAGTCTTATGCTTAGTCACTTTCGTATACTAGTGGGAATTTTCGTTATAGAACTTGGCTTGTATATTACAACGATGGGCTTCCTCAAATGCCCTATGTCTTCGTGATCAAGCAAGTTGGATGCACACCCACTAGTTTCTTTTGTTGAGCTTTCATTCATATTTAGCTCTAGTGCATTCGTTGCATGGCAATCCCTACTCACTCACATTGACATCTATTGATGGGCATCTCCATAGCCCGTTGATACGCCTAGTCGGTGTGAGACTATCTCCCTTCTTTTGTCTTCTCCACAACCACCTCTATTCCACCCATAGTGCTATGTCCACGGCTCACGCTCATGTATTGCGTGAAAGTTGAAAGGTTTGAAAAGATAGAGCATAAAAACAAATGATTGGCTAAAATCGGGGTTGTGCATGATATGAATATTTAGTGTGATAATAAGGGAGCATAGCCAACACTATATGATTTTGTAGGGATAACTTTCTTTAGCCATAGTATTTTGAGAAGACATGATTGCTTTGTTAGTATTGCTTGAAGTATTGTTATCTCTTATGTCAATATAGACTTTTGTCTAGAATCTTTCAGATCTGAACATTCATGCCACAATTAAGAGAATTACATTGAAAAAATATATCGGTTAGCATTCCACAACAAAAATTCTTTCTTTATCATTTACCTACTCGAGGACGAGCAGGAATTAAGCTTGGGGATGCTTGATACGTCTCCAACGTATCTATAATTTTTTATTATTCCATGCTATTATTTATGAAGTCTTGGATGTTTAATGGGCTTTATCATTCACTTTTATATCATTGTTGGGACTAACCTACTAACCCTAAGGCCCTGTCCAGATTGCTGTTTTTTGCCTATTTCAGGGTTTTGCAGAAAAGGAATATCAAACAGAGTCCAAACGGAATGAAACCTTTGCGAGAGATATTTTTGGAGGAAATCGCGCACGAAAGACTTCAGGGCCAAGCCAGAGGACAGAGGGGCCACCCTCGAGGGTGGGGGGCGCGCCCCCCTTCCCAGGGCGTGCCCCCTGCCTCGAGGGCAGCCTGTGTGGCCCCCAGGGCCCCCCTTCTATATATACCTACGTACCCCAGAAACTCCGTACACAAAGAGAAAACCCTAATTCCACCGCCGTAGCTTCTGTTCCTATGGAGATCCCATCTTGGAGCCTGTTCCGGGAGGGGGATCCATCACGGAGGCCTTCATCATCATCATCATCGCCCTCACCATGAGTTGTGAGTAGTTTACCACAGACCTTCGGGTCCATAGTTAGTATCTAGATGGCTTCTTCTCTCTCTCCGGATCTCAATTCAAAGTTCTCCTCGGTCTTCGAGGAGATCTATTCGATGTAATATCTTTTTGAGGTGTGTTTGTCAAGATCTGATGAATTGTGAGTTCATGATCAAGGTTATCTATGAAAGATATTTGGTTCTTCTCTGAACTTTTTATGTGTGCTCATAATATCCTTGCAAGTCTCTTCGAATTATTGGTTTGGTATGGCCTACTAGATCTATAGTTCTTGCAATGGGAGAAGTGCTTGGCTTTGGGTTCAATCTTGCGGTGTCGTTTCCCAGTGACAGTAGTGTTGGGAAACGTAGTATTTTCAAAATCTTCCTACGATCAAGCAAGATCTATCTACTAGATGCATAGCAACGAGGGGGAGAGTGTGTCTACGTACCCTCGTAGACCGGGAGCGGAAGAGTCAAGTGACGCGGTTGATGTAGTCGAACTTCTTCGCGATCCAACCGATCAAGCACCAAACGTACAGCACCTCCGTGTTCAGCACACGTTCAGCTTGATGACGTTCGACGAGCTCTTGATCCAGTTGAGCTTCACAGGAGAGTTTCGCCAGCACGACGGCGTGGTGACAGATATGATGTATCTACCGGCGCAGGGCTTCGCCTAAGCACTGCAACGGTATGACCGAGGTGTGTTTCTGTGGAGAAGGGCACAACACACGGCTAAAACAATTCAACTTGTGTGTCCTAGTGTGCCCCCTGCCCCCGTATATAAAGGAGCAAGGGAGAGGCCGGCCCTAGAGGGGGCGCGCCAAGTGTGGGGAGTCCTACTAAGACTCCCAAGTCCTAGTAGGATTCCCCTTTCCTTTCCGGAGTAGGAGAGAAGGAAAGAGGTGGATAGGCAGAAGGAAAAGGGGGCTGCACCCCTTGTCCAATTCGGACCAGAGGGGGGGCGCGCGCCTCCTTCCTTTTGGTCTTTCTCCTCTATTCCCGTATGGCCCAATAAGGCCCATATACTCCGAAAAATATCTGAATCACTCGGAACCTTTCCGATGTCCGAATATAGTCGTCCAATATATCGATCTTTACGTCTCAACCATTTTGAGACTCCTCGTCTTGTCCCCGGTCTCATCCGGGACTCCGAACTCCTTCGGTACATCAAAACTCATAAACTCATAATACCGATCGTCATCAAACGTTAAGCGTGCGGACCCTACGGGTTCGAGAACTATGTAGACATGACCGAGACTCATCTCCGGTCAATAACCAATAGCGGAACCTGGATGCTCATATTGGCTCCTACATATTCTACGAAGATCTTTATCGGTCAAACCGCATAACAACATACGTTGTTCCTTTTGTCATTGGTATGTTACTTGCCCGAGATTCGATCGTCGGTATCTCTATACCTAGTTCAATCTCGTTACCGACAAGTCTCTTTACTCGTTCCGTAATACATCATCTCGTGACTAACTCATTAGTATTTTGCTTGCAAGGCTTATTATGATGTGCATTACCGAGAGGGCCCAGAGATACCTCTCCGACACTCGGAGTGACAAATCCTAGTCTTGATCTATGCCAACACCACGAACACTTTCGGAGACACCTGTAGAGCATCTTTATGATCACCCAGTTATGTTGTGACGTTTGATAGCACACAAGGTGTTCCTACGGTATTCGGGAGTTGCATAATCTCATAGTCATAGGAACATGTATAAGTCATGAAGAAAGCAATAGCAGTAAAACTAAACGATCATAGTGCTAAGCTAACGGATGGGTCTTGTCCATCACATCATTATCCTAATGATGTGATCCCGTTGATCAAATGCCAACTCATGTCCATGGTTAGGAAACATAACCATCTTTGGTCAATGAGCTAGTCTAGTAGAGGCATACTAGGGACACTCTGTTTTGTCTATGTATTCACACATGTACTAAGTTTCCGGTTAATACAATTCTAGCATGAATAATAAACATTTATCATGATATAAGGAAATATAAATAACAACTTTATTATTGCCTCTAGGGCATATTTCCTTCAGTCTCCCACTTGCACTAGAGTCAATAATCTAGCTCACATCGGCATGTGATTTAATACCGATAGTTCACATCGTTATGTGAATAACACCCATAGTTCACATCGCCATGTGACCATCACCCAAAGGGTTTACTAGAGTCGATAATCTAGTTCACATCGCTATGTGATTAATACCCAAGAGTAATAAGGTGTGATCATGTTTTGCTTGTGAGTGAAGTTTAGTCAACGGGTCTGTCACATTCGGATCCGTATGTATTTCGCAAATTTCTATGTCTACAATGCTCTGCATAGAGCTACTCTAGCTAATTGCTCCCACTTTCAATACGCATCCAGATTGATACTTAGAGTCATCTGGATTTAGTGTCAAAGCTTGCATCGGCGTAACCCTTTACGACGAACTCTTTATCACCTCCATAATCGAGAAAAAATTTCTTAGTCATCCAGTTACTAAGGATAATTTTGACCGCTGTACAGTGATCTACTCCTTGATCACTATTGTACCCCCTTGACAAACTCATGGCAAGGTACACAACATGTTTGGTACACAGCATGGCATACTTTATAGAACCTATGGCTGAGGCATAGGGAATGACTTTCATTCTCTCTATATTTTTCTGCCGTGGTCTGGCTTTGAGTCTTACTCAACTTCACACCTTACAAGTCAGGCAAGAGCTCCTTCTTTGACTGATCCATTTTGAACTACTTCAAAATCTTATCAAGGTATGTACTCATCGAAAGTCTTATCAAGCGTCTTGATCTATCTCTATAGATCTTGATGCCCAATATGTAAGCAGCTTCACCAAGGCCTTTCTTTGAAAACCTCCTTTCAAACACTCCTTTATGCTTTCTAGAAAATTCTACATCATTTCCGATCGACAATATGTCATTCACATATACTTATCAGAATGGTTGTAGTGCTCCCACTCACTTCTTGTAAATACAGGCTTCACCGCAAGTCTGTATAAATCTATATGCTTTGATCAACTTATCAAAGCGAATATTCCAACTCCGAGATGCTTGCACCAGTCTATAGATGGATCGCTGGAGCTTGCACATTTTGTTAGCACCTTTAGGATTGACAAAACCTTCTGGTTGCATCATACACAAGTCTTCTTTAATAAATCCATTAAAGAATGCAGTTTTGTTATCCATTTGCCAGATTTCATAAAATGCGGCAATTGCTAACATGATTCGGACAGACTGAAGCATCGCTACGGGTGAGAAAGTCTCATCGTAGTCAACTCCTTGAACTTGTTGAAAAACTTTCACAACAAGTCGAGCTTTGTAAACAGTAACATTACCGCCAGCGTCAGTCTTCCTCTTGAAGATCCATTTATTTTCGATGGCTTGCCGATCATCGGGCAAGTCAACCAAAGTCCACACTTTGTTCTCATACATGGATCCCATCTCAGATTTCATGGCCTCAAACCATTTTGCGGAATCTGGTCTCATCATCGCTTCCTCATAGTTCATAGGTTCATCATGGTCCAGTAACATGACTTCCAGAACAGGGTTGCCGTACCACTCTGATGCGGAACGAACTCTGGTTGATCTAAGAAGTTCAGCAGAAACTTGATCTGAAGTTTCATGATCATCATCATTAGCTTCCTCACTAATTGGTGTAGGAATCACTGGAACTAGTTTCTGTGATATTCCACTTTCCAATTCGGGAGAAGGTACAATTACCTCATCAAGTTCTACTTTCCTCCCACTCACTTCTTTCGAGAGAAACCCCTTCTCTAGAAAGGATCCACTCTTAGCAACAAAGACCTTGCCTTCGGATCTGTGATAGAAGGTGTACCCAACAGTTTCTTTAGGGTATCCTATGAAGATTTACTTCTCCGATTTGGGTTCGAGCTTATCATGTTGAAACGTTTTCACATAAGCATCGCAGTCCCAAACTTAAAGAAATGACAGCTTAGGTTTCTCGTCAAACCACAGTTCATACGGTGTCATCTCCACGGATTTAGATGGTGCCCTATTTAACGTGAATGTAGCTGTCTCTAATGCATAACCCCAAAAGCGATAGTGGTAGATCGATAAGAGACATCATCGATCGCACCATATCTAATAAAGTACGGTTATGACATTCGGACACACCATTACACTGTGGTGTTCCAGGTGGCTTGAGTAGTGAAACTACTTCACATTGTTTTTACTGAAGGCCAAACTCGCTAACTCAAATATTTTACCTCTACGATCATATCGTAGAAACTCTTATTTTCTTGTTACGATGATTCTCCACTTCACTCTGAAATTCTTTGAACTTTTCAAATGTTTCAGACTTGTGCTTCATTAAGTAGATATACCCAGATCTGCTCAAATCATCAGTGAAGGTCAGAAAATAACGATACCCGCCGCGAGCTTCAACACTCATTGGTCCACATACATATGTATGTATGATCTCCAACAAATCTGTTGCTCGCTCCATTGTTCCGGAGAACGGAGTTCTAGTCATCTTGCCCATGAGGCATGGTTCGCAAGCACCAAGTGATTCATAATCAAGTGATTCCAAAAGTCCATCACTATGGAGTTTCTTCATGCGCTTTACACCATTATGACCTAAACGGTAGTGCCACAAATAAGTTGCACTATCATTATTAACCTTGCATCTGTTGACTTCAATATTATGAATATGTGTATCACCACGATCGAGATCCAACAAACTATTTTCATTGGGTGTATGACCATCGAAGGTTTTATTCATGTAAACAGAATAACAATTTTTCTATGACTTTAAATGAATAATTGTATTGCAACAAATATGATCAAATCATATTCATGCTCAACGCAAATGCCAAATAACATTTATTTAGGTTTTACACTAATCCTGAAAGTATAGGGAGTGTGCGATGATGATCATATCAATCTTGGAACCACTTCCAACACACATCGTCACTTCACCTTTAACTAGTCTCTGTTCATTCTGCAATTCTCGTTTCGAGTTACTAATTTTTGCAACTGAACCGGTATCAAATACCCAGGGGTTGCTATGAAGTACACATCAATAATCTGTATATCAAAATATACCTTTGTTCACTTTGCCATCCTTCTTATCCGCCAAGTATCTAGGGCAGTTCCACTTCCAGTGACCATTTCCTTTGCAGTAGAAGCACTTAGTTTCAGGCCTGAGTTTTAGCTTTGGGTTTCTTCACGGGAGTGACAACTTGCTTGTCATTCTTCTTGAAGTTCCCCTTCTATCCCTTTGCCCTTTACTTGAAACAAGTGGTCTTGTTAACCATCAACACTTGATGCTTTTTCAAGATTTCTACCTTCGCCGACTTCAGCATCGCGAAGAGCTCGGGAATTCCTTTCGTCATCCCTTGCATATTATAGTTCATCACAAAGTTCTACTAACTTGGTGATAGTGACTAGAGAACTTTGTCAATTACTATCTTATCTGGAAGATTAACTCCCACTTGATTCAAGTAATTGTAGTACCCAGACAATCTGAGCACATGCTCACTGGTTGAGCTATTCTCCTCCATCTTGTAGGCAAAGTACTGTCAGAATTCTTATACCTCTCGACACAGGCATGAGTATGAAATACTAATTTCAACTCTTGGAACATCTTATATGCTCCGTGGCATTCAAAACGTTTTTGAAGTCCCGGTTCTAAGCCGTAATGCATGGTGCACTTAAACTATCAAGTAGTCATCATACCGAGCTTTTGTCAGAACGTTCATAACGTCTACATCTGCTCCTATAATAGGTCTGTCACCTAGCGGTGCATCAAGGACATAATTCTCCGTACAGCAATGAGGATAATCCTCAGATCACGGAACAATTCTACATCATTGCTACTAACATCTTTCAACTTAGTTTTCTCTAGGAACATATAAAAAATAAACGGGGAGCAACATCGTGAGCTATTGATCTACAACATAGATATGCTAATACTACGAGGACTAAGTTCATGATAAATTAAAGTTCAATTTAATCATATTACTTAAGAACTCCCACTTAGATAGACATCCCTCTAGTCATCTAAATGATCACGTGATCCAAATCAACTAAACCATGTCCGATCATCACGTGAGATGGAGTAGTTTCAATGGTGAACATCTTATGTTGATCATATCTACTATATGATTCACGCTCGACCTTTCGGTCTCCAGTGTTCCGAGGCCATATCTGCATATGCTAGGCTCGTCAAGTTTTACCCCGAGTATTCTGTGTGTGCAAAACTGGCTTACACCCGTTGTATTTGAACGTAGAGCTTATCACACCCGATCATCACGTCGTGTCTCGGCACGACGAACTTTCGCAACGGTGCATACTCAGGGAGAACACTTATACCATGAAATTTAGTAAGGGATCATCTTATAATGCTACCGTCGAACTAAGCAAAATAAGAAGCATAATAAGATAAACATCACATGCAATCAAAATATGTGACATGATATGGCCATCATCATCTTGTGCTTTTGATCTCCATCTCCAAAGCACCGTCATGATCACCTTCGTCACCGGCGCGACACCTTGATCTCCATCATAGCATCGTTGTCGTCTCGCCAACTATTGCTTCTACGACTATCGCTACCGCTTAGTGATAAAGTAAAGCAATTACATGGCGATTGCATTTCATACAATAAAGCGACAACCATATGGCTCCTGTCAGTTGCCGATAACTTTACAAAACATGATCATCTCATACAAAACCGTATATCTCATCATGTCTTGACCATATCACATCACAACATGCCCTGCAAAAACAAGTTAGACGTCCTCTACTTTGTTGTTGCAAGTTTTACGTGGCTGCTATGGGCTTAGCAAGAACCATTCTTACCTACGCATACAAAACCACAACGATGTTTCGTTAAGTATGTGCTGTTTTAACCTTCACAAGGACCGGGCGTAGCCACACTTGATTCAGCTAAAGTGAGAGAGATAGACACCCGCCAGTCACCTTTAAGTAACGAGTGCTCATAACGGTGAAACCAGTCTCGCGTAAGCGTACGCGTAATGTCCGAAGCAAAGTACGACATGCTGGTAAGCAGTATGACTAGTATCGCCCACAACTCATTGTGTTCTACTCGTGCATATCATCTACGCATAGACCTGGCTCTGAAACCACTGTTGGGAAATGTAGTATTTTTAAAATTTGCCTACGATCACGCAAGATCTATCTACTAGATGCATAGCAACGAGGGGGGGAGTGTGTCTACGTACCCTCGTAGACCGGGAGCGGAAGCGTGAAGTGACGCGGTTGATGTAGTCGAACTTCTTCGCGATCCAACCGATCAAGCACCAAACGTACGGCACCTCCGCGTTCAGCACACGTTCAGCTTGATGACGTCCCACGAGCTCTTGATCCAGTTGAGCTTCAAGGGAGAGTTTCGCCAGCACGACGGCGTGGTGACAGATATGATGTATCTACCGGCGCAGGGCTTCGCCTAAGCACTGCAACGGTATGACCGAGGTGTGTTTCTGTGGAGAAGGGCACCGCACACGGCTAAAACAATTCAACTTGTGTGTCCTAGGGTGCCCCCCTGCCCCCGTATATAAAGGATCAAGGGATAGGGCGGCCCTAGAGGGGGCGCGCAAAGTGTGGGGAGTCCTACTTGGACTCCCAAGTCCTAGTAGGATTCCCCTTTCCTTTCCTGAGTAGGAGAGAAGGAAAGAGGTGGATAGGGAGAAGGAAAAGGGGGCTGCACCCCTTGTCCAATTCGGACCAGAGGGGGGGGGGCGCCTCCTTCCTTTTGGCCTTTCTCCTCTATTCCCGTATGGCCCAATAAGGCCCATATACTCCGAAAAATACCCGAATCACTCGGAACCTTTCCGATGTCCAAATATAGTCGTACAATATATCGATCTTTACGTCTCGACCATTTCAAGACTCCTCGTCATGTCCCCGGTCTCATCCGGCACTCCGAACTCCTTCGGTTCATCAAAACTCATAAACTCATAATATCGATCGTCATCAAACGTTAAGCGTGCAGACCCTACGGGTTCGAGAACTATGTAGACATGACCGAGACTCATCTCCGGTCAATAACCAATAGCGGAACCTGGATGCTCATATTGGCTCCTACATATTCTACGAAGATCTTTATCGGTCAAACCGCATAACAACATACGTTGTTCCTTTTGTCATTGGTAGGTTACTTGCCCGAGATTTGATCGTCGGTATCTCTATACCTAGTTAAATCTCGTTACCGGCAAGTCTCTTTACTCGTTCCGTAATACATCATCTCGTGACTAACTCATTAGTCTTTTGCTTGCAAGGCTTATTATGATGTGCATTACCGAGAGGGCCCAGAGATACCTCTCCGACACTCGGAGTGACAAATCCTAGTCTTGATCTATGCAAACACCACGAACACTTTCGGAGACACCTGTAGAGCATATTTATGATCACCCAGTTACGTTGTGACGTTTGATAGCACACAAGGTGTTGCTACGGTATTCGGGAGTTGCATAATCTCATAGTCATAGGAACATGTATAAGTCATGAAGAAAGCTATAGCAGTAAAACTAAACGATCATAGTGCTAAGCTAACGGATGGGTCTTGTCCATCACATCATTCTCCTAATGATGTGATCCCGTTGATCAAATGACAACTCATGTCTATGGTTAGGAAACATAACCATCTTTGATCAATGAGCTAGTCTAGTAGAGGCATACTAGGGACACTCTGTTTTGTCTATGTATTCACACATGTACTAAGTTTCCGGTTAATACAATTCTAGCATGAATAATAAACATTTATCATGATATAAGGAAATATAAATAGCAACTTTATTATTGCCTCTAGGGCATATTTCCTTTAAGTAGGGGCAGCAAGGCACGTATTGTATTGTTGTCATCGAGGATAAAAAGATGGGGTTTTCATCATATTGCTTGAGTTTATCCCTCTACATCATGTCATCTTGCTTAAAGCGTTACTCTGTTCGTATGAACTCAATACACTAGATGCATGCTGGATAGCGGTAGATGTGTGGAGTAATAATAGTAGATGCAGAATCGTTTCGGTCTACTTGTCTCGGACGTGATGCCTATATACAATGATCATGCCTAGATAGTCTCATAATTATTCTCTTTTCTATCAATTGCTCGACAGTAATTTGTTTACCCGCCATAGAATACCACTATCATGTGAGAAGCCACTAGAGAAAACTATGGCCCCCGGGTCTATCTTTATCATATTACTTTCCCGTCAACTAGCCAACCTCTGTTTATTTGCTTTCTTTACTTTCTGTTTCTATGCCAAAAATACCAAAAATATAACTATCATCTCTATCAGATCTCACTCTCGTAAGTGACCGTAAAGGGATTGACAACCCCTTATCGTGTTGGCTGTGAAGTTCTTATTTGTTTGCGCATGTGCGAGGGACTCGCGCGTGGTCTCCTACTGGATTGATACCTTGGTTCTCAAAAACTAAGGGAAATACTTACGCTACTGTGCTGCATCTCCCTTTCCTCTTCGAGGGAATACAACGCAAGCTCAAGAGGTAGCAGGGCGCGCCCCCCACCCTCGAGGACAGGCCGTGGGCCCCCCCGGTGAGTATCTTCTTGCAGATATTTTCTATATTTTTTGAAATAATTCTCCGTTGATTTTCAGGAGATTCCGAGAACTTTTTATTCCGCACAAAAACAACACCATGGCAGTTCTGCTGAAAACAGCGTCAGTCCGGGTTAGTTCCATTCAAATTATGCAAGTTAGAGTCCAAAACAAGGGCAAAAGGGTTTGGAAAAGTAGATACATTGGAGACGTATCAACTCCCCCAAGCTTAGACCTTTGCTTGTCCTCAAGCAATTCAGTTTATAAACTGAAAGTGATAAAGAAAAACTTTAACAAACTTTGTTTGCTCTTGTTGTTGTAAATATGTAAGCCAGCATTCAGGTTTTCAACAAGATCATGAACTAGCCACATTCACAATAACTTTCAGGTCTCAAGACTACTCACATCAATGGCATAATCAACTAGCGAGCAATAATAATAAACCTCGGATGACAACACTTTCTCAAAACAATCATGATATGATATAATAGGATGGTATCTCGCTAGCCCTTTCCGAGACCGCAAAACATAAATGCAGAGCACCTTTAAAGATCAAGGACTGACTAAACATTGTAATTCATGGTAAAAGAAATCCAGTCATGATCATACTCAATGCAAATTAATAGTAATACATGCAATGACAGAGGTGCTCTCCTACTGGTGCTCTTTGATAAGAGGATGATGACTCTGCATAAAAGTAAATAGATAGACCCTTCGCAGAGGGAAGCAGGGATTTGTAGAGGTGTCAGAGCTCGATTTTTAAATAGAGATTGAACAACATTTTTGAGCGGTATACTTTCATTGTCAACATAACAACCAAGAATCTCGATATCTCCCATGCTATGCACATTATAGGCGGTTCCCAAACAGAATGGTAAACTTTATACTCCCCCAACCACCAACAAGCACACTCCACGGCTAGCCCGAAACAACGGGTACCGTCCAAACCAGCAATAGCCCTGGGGGAGTTTTCTTTAATTATTATGATTTTGAGCATGGGACTGGGCATCCTGATTACCAGCCATTTTCTCGTGCATGATGAGCGGAGTCCACTCATCGTGAGAATAACCCACCTAGCATGGAAGATATAGACAACCCTAGTTGATACATGAGCTGTTCGAGCATACAAAACAGAATTTTATTTGAAGGTTTAGAGTTTGGCACATACAAATTTACTTGGAACGGCAGGTAAATACCGCATATAGGAAGGTATGGTGGACTCATATGGATAACTTTGGGGTTCATGGAAGTGGATGCACAAGCAGTATTCCCGCTTAGTATAGGTGAAGGCTAGAAAGAGACTGGGAGGCGACAAGCTAGAGAGCAACAACGGTTATGAACATGCATTAAAATTAATCAACAATGAATGCAAGCATGAGTAGGATATAAATAACCATGAACATAAATATCGTGAAAGCTATGTTGATTTGTTTCAACTACATGCGTGAACATGTGCCAAGTCAACTCACTTAAATCGTTCAGAGGAGGATACCACCCATCATACCACATCACAACCATTTGAATATCATGTTGGCATGCAAGATAGACCATTATAAACTCTCAGCTAATTAAGCATGGAATAAGCAGCTATGATCTCTAATTGTCATTGCAAACATGTTTCATTCATAACAAGCTGAATCAAGAACGATAAGCAATCATATTTACAAAAACAAAAGAAGTCGAGTTCATACCAGCTTTTCTTATCCCAATTAGTTCATCATATATCATCCTTATTGCCTTTCACTCGCATGACCGAACGGTGTGAATAATAATAATAGTGCACGTGCATTGGACTAAGCTGGAATCTGCAGACATTTAATACAAGAGAGAAGACAAGGTAATATGGCTCAAGGCTAAATCAACAACAAAGCATATGAGAGCCACTAAGCATATTCAATCATGGTCTTCTACTCTTAACCCCTAAATAAAAGAAAAGAAACTATTTACACGGGAAAGCTCCCAACAAGCAAAAGAAGAACGGGAAATCTTTTTGGGTTTTTCATTTTTAGCTACTACTACAAGCAAAGAAAGACTAGCTAGAAGCTACAACTAATATATTTTTTGTTTTTCTGGGTTTTTCTAGCACACAAGAAAAAGACTAAGAAAAAGAAATTTAAACTAAGAATGGATGGTATAGTGAAAGAGTGTGAGCACCGACAACTAGAATAAGTGTGAACATCAATGTAAGTCGGTGAGAAACACATACTCCCCCAAGCTTAGGCTTTTGGCCTAAGTTGGTCTATGGCCACGGATCGAAGCCACTCCCTCCAGTGTACTGAGATGTGTCCTCTGGATGCCACTGGTTGGCGAGCTCGTCCAGCTCCCACCCATAAACAGATTGTCGGGAAGGATCAAGTGGTGGTTCTGGCACAGGCTCTGAAGCTTGTGCCTGGCCTTGGTACTTGTAGAAGGCATCTGGGGTGATGAGGAATACGCCTGTAGATAGATCAAACAAAGAAGGTGCAGGCAAGGTAACAATTTCACAGTATATTTCATCAAACCTCAGTTTATAATTGAACTGCATATTCTTGTCTTTAACAATAAAGTCATGAGCTACCATGCTCTTGTGGTCTAGATAAACAGGGGAAAGCAATTTTTCTTCCTTATCATGATGCCTAATAGGTATATTAAAATATTCAGCAAGGCGAGAAGCAAAGATGCCTCCAAAGACGGGCCCCTTTGAGCGGTTCAGACTCAATCGTTTGGCAACGACGGCGCCCAAGCTAAAAGTTGTGTCATGAAACAAAAGCCTGGCATAAAATGATAATATCAGGGGCACTGGGATTCCCACTGTTCTCGCGACCAATTAAACACCTACTAGCAAATAAAGCAAATTAGCGCAGAACAGGGAAGTGTATACTAGTGATTTTTGCCCGTGAAACTTGTCTAGTTTCACCTACGGCTATCATATCAATAAACCCTTTGACGTCTTCATGACGTGGTTCATCAAGTCTACCTCCAAAGGGTACTTTGCATATTTCACAAAAATCTAACAGTGATATCTCCTTACTCACATCATATAAGCGAAACTCCACCGTAGGTGATGTTTTCCTATAATGAAAATGAAAACTTTGCGTGAAAATATTGGTGAGTAAGAGATACTGTTCTTTTTGGTCGTTGAGGAAGTCAGTGAGGCCTGCATTATTCGCCAACCAATAAAAGTCTTCGTAAATACCGGCGGACATCATGAAATTATTACACGGCCATTCGCACGATCGAACTTCCGCCATGCGAGGAAGATTATACTTGGGCTTCTTATTTTCTTCTTTCTTCTTCTCCTCTGAGCTCTTGCTGGAGGAGCCCCTCAATAGTCTTTTCAACATTTTCCTTTTTCTGAAAATTTCTGAAATTTTTAGTAACTCACAATAAAAGTTAACCAAACTCAACAAGATTGATAGCAACAACTCCTACTAGTGCCTAGAGGCTATATCATGCATTAGAACTACTTGGGACCAAGAAAATTTGACATGCAAGCTCAAGAACAAGGTCACCACAGCAGCATAAATTTGCAACAAATAAAGCACTAGAACAAAAACTAATTGGACCAATGGAGGAGTCACATACCAAGGAACAATCTCCCCAAACAGTTTGGTGAATGGTGCTTTGAGCAAGGAGATCGAAAATGGAAGCAAAATGAGCTAGAACTCGGGTTTGAGCTGGTTGAGGATTTTTTGGGGAGGAAGAAGAAGAGCATGGGTGAAACGATAAGTGGAGGGGGCCACGTGGGGCCCTCGAGGCAGGGGGGTGCGCCCTGGGCAGGGGGGCGCGCCCTGTGCCCTCGTGGCCACGTGCTGGCTCCCCTCACTGTGTGTTCAGTGCCATATTTTCTTAAATATTGTAGAAAAAATTAAATTTCATTTTCATGGCATTTGGAGAACTTTTATTTTCGAGATATTTTTTTATTGCACGGATAAGTTTGGAAACAGAAAGATAATGCTATTTTTGTTTTATTTAACCTAATTAAAAGAAAGTAAAAGGAGGGTACAGAAGGTTGTGCTATCTAGATTCACCTATCCCATGTTCATCAAAAGGAATCCATTAACAAGGTTGATCATGTCTTGTTAATAAACTCTTTCTGAGTAACATGAAACCGGAGAATTTTCGAATAACACTATGTTACCTCAATGGGGATATGTATGTCCCCAACAATAAGTTTGTCATATGCCTTCTTGATAGTAGGAATAGGGAACTCAAAACCTCCAATAGTAATACTCGAAGTTTTTCCAATATAGTTGATACTATAGACTCGAGGTTGTTTCCTCGGAAAGTGTGCCATATGCTCATTACCATTGACATGAAAATTGACATTGCTTTTGTTGCAATCAATAACAGCCCCTGCAGTATTCAAAAAAGGTCTTCCAAGAATAATAGACATACTATCAACCTCGGGAATATCAAGTATAACAAAGTCCGTTAGAATAGTAACATTTGCAACTACAACAGGCACATCCTCACAAATACCGACAGGTATAGCAGTTGATTTATCAGCCATTTGCAAGGATATTTCAGTAGGTGTCAACTTACTCAAGTCAAGTCTACGATATAAAGAGAGAGCCATAACACTAACACCAGCTCCAAGATCACACAAAGCAGTTTTAACATAGTTTCTCTTAATGGAGCAAGGTATAGTAGGTACTCATGGATCTCCTAATTTCTTAGGCATTCCACCCTCAAAAGTGTAATTAGAAAGCATGGTGGAAATTTCTACTTCAAGTATCTTTCTTTTGTTGGTAATAATATCTTTCATATACTTAGCATAAGGATTTGTTTTAAGCACATCAGTCAAACGCATACACAAAAAGATAGGTCTAATCATTTCAGTGAAGCGCTCAAAATCCTCATCATCCTTTTTCTTAGATGGTTTCGGAGGAAAAGGCATGGGTTTCTGAACCCATGGTTCTCTTTCCCTACTGTGCTTCCTAGCAACAAAGTCTCTCTTATCACAATGTTGATTCTTTGATTGTGGGTTATCAAGATCAACAGTAGGTTCAATCTCTACATCATTATCATTGCTAGGTTGAGCATCATCATGAACATCATTATTAACATTATCACTAGGTTCATGTTCATTACCAGATTGTGTCTCAACATCAGAAGCAGATATATCATTGGGATTCTCAGGTGGGTGAGCTATAGGTTCACTAGAAGCATGCAAGGTTCTATCATTTTTCTTTTTCTTCTTCTTAGAAGAACTAGGTGCATCTAAATTAGCTCTCTGAGAATCTTGTTCAATTCTCTTAGGGTGGCCTTCAGGATACAGAGGTTCCTGAGTCATTTTACCATCTCTAGTTGCAACTCTAACAGCATAGTCATTATTCTTACTATTTAATTCATTGAGCAAATCATTCTGAGCCTTAAGTACTTGTTCTACTTGAGTGGTGACCATGGAAGCATATTTACTAATAAGTTTCAGTTCACTTTTAGCACTAGACAGATAATCACTCAAGCGTTCAATCATATAAGCATTGTGTTGTAATTGTCTACCAACATAAGCATTGAAGTTTTCTTGTTTCACAATGAAATTGTCAAACTCATCTAAGCATTGGCTAGCAGACTTATAACGAGGAATATCACCTTCATCAAATCTATAAAGAAAATTTACCTTTACTACCTGTGTCGGGTTATCAAGACCATGTATTTCTTCAATAGGCGATAAATTCTTAACATCTTCATCTTTAATACCTTTTTCTTTCATAGATTTATTTGCCTCTTGCATATCTTCGGGACTGAGAAATAGAACACCTCTTTTCTTCGGAGTTGGCTTAGGGGCTGGTTCAGGAAGTGTCCAATTATTTTCATTGGCTAGCATATTATTCAATAGTAATTCAGCTTGTTCCACTGTTCTTTCCCTGAAAACACAACCAGCACAACTATCCAGGTGGTCTCTGGAAGCATCGGTTAGTCCATTATAAAAGACATCAAGTATATCATGCATCTCAAGAGGATGATCAGGCAAAGCATTAAGTAACTGGAGAAGCCTCCCCCAAGCTTGTGGGAGACTCTCTTCTTCAGTTTGAGCAAAGTTATATATTTCCCGTAAGGCAGCTTGTTTCTTATGGCGGGAAAATATTTAGCACAGAAGTAATACATCATATCCTGGGGACTACGCACACAACCAGGATCAAGAGAATTAAACCAAGTCTTAGAATCACCCTTTAACAAGAACGAAAATAACTTAAGGATATAGTAGTAACGAATCTTTTCATCATTGGTAAACAGGGTGGCTATATCATTCAACTTGGTTAGATGTGCCACAACAGTTTCAGACTCATAGCCATGGAAAGGATCAGATTCAACCAAAGTAATTAACTCAGGATCAACAGAGAATTCATAATCCTTATCAGTAACACATATAGGTGAAGTAGCAAAAGCAGGGTCATGTTTCATTCTAGCATTCAAGGACTTTTCTTTCAGCTTAGCTAATAACTTCTTAAGATCATATCTATCATTGCAAGCAAGAAAGTCTCTAGCAGTTTCTTCATCCATAACATAACCCTCAGGCACAACAGGCAATTCATATCTATGGGAGTAGTTTCATCATCACTTTCATAAATATCATCAACATTTGCACTCTCCCTAACCTTAGCAACTTGTTCATCTAGAAATTCACCTAGTGGCACAGTATCAGGCGTAGAGGTAGTTTCACCATACATAGCAGAAGTACCGTCATCAAGAACATACGACATATCAGACTCAATAGCAGGAGTAGGTGTCGCAAGTTTACTCATAACAGAAGGAGAATCAAGTGCAGAGCTAGATGGCAATTCCTTACCTCCCCTCGTGGTTGAGGGTAAGATCTTGGTTTTTGAGTCCTTCAAATTCTTCATAGTGATAAACAGATATAAATCCCAAGTGACTTAAAGAATAGAGTTATGCTCCCCGGCAACGGCGCCAGAAAATAGTCTTGATAACCCACAAGTGTTGGGGATTGCAACAGTTTTCGAGGGTAAAGTATTAAACTCAAATTTGTTGATTCGACACAAGGGGAGCCAAAGAATACTCTCAAGTATTAGCAGCTGAGTTGTCAATTCAACCACACCTGGAAACTTAGTATCTGCAGCAAGATAGTTTAGTAGCAAAGTAATATGATAGTGGCGGTAGCAGCAATAAAAATAACGATAGTGTTTTTGTAGTTTTTGTGATAACAGCAACGAAAAAGTAAATAAGCAACTAGCAATATAGGTAAAGCTCGTAGGCATTGGATCGGTGATGGGAAATTATGTCGGATGCAATTCATCATGTAGAAGTTATAACCTAGGGTGACACAGAACTAGCTCCAGTTCATCAATGCAATATAGGCATGTATTCCGAATATAGTCATACGTGCTTATGGAAAAGAACTTGCATGACATCTTTTGTCCTTCCCTCCCGTGGCAGCGGGGTCCTATTGGAAACTAAGGGATATTAAGGCCTCCTTTTAATAGAGTACCGGACCAAAGCATTAACACATAGTGAATACATGAACTCCTCAAACTATGGTCATCACCGGGAGTGGTCCCGATTATTGTCACTTCGGGGTTGCCGGATCATAACACATAGTAGGTGACTATAGACTTGCAAGATAGGATCAAGAACACACATATATTCATGAAAACATAATAGGTTCAGATCTGAAATCATGGCACTCGGGCCCTAGTGACAAGCATTAAGCATATCAAAGTCATAGCAACATCAATCTCAGAACATAGTGGATACTAGGGATCAAACCCTAACAAAACTAACTCGATTACATGATAGATCCCATCCAACCCATCACCGTCCAGCAAGCCTACGATGGAATTACTCACACACGGCAGTGAGCATCATGGAATTGGTGATGGAGGAAGGTTGATGATGACGATGGCGATGATCTCCACTCTCCGGAGCCCCGAACGGACTCCAGATCAGCCCTCCCGAGTGAGATTAGGGCTTGGCGGCGGCTCCGTCTCGTGAAACGTGATAATTCCTTCTCTTTGATTTTTTTCGCCCCGAAACGGAAGATATAAGACCTGGGGGTACGTCGGTGGAGCATCGGGGGGCCCTCGAGGCAGGGGGCGCCCCCCCACCCTCGAGGACAGGCCGTGGGCCCCCTCGATGAGTATCTTCTTGCAGATATTTTTTATATTTTCTGAAATAATTCTCCGTTGATTTTCAGTCGATTCCGAGAACTTTTAGTTCTGCACAAAAACAACACCATGGAAGTTCTGATGAAAACAGCGTCAGTCCGGGTTAGTTCCATTCAAATCATGCAAGTTAATCTCCAAAACAAGGGCAAAAGGGTTTGGAAAAGTAGATACATTGGAGACTCAGGGTGATGCACAGTCTGTTGCAACAACGAACAAACAACGAAGGAGCATATTTTTGTTGGTCCCAGTTTTGTTATCTTTAGAGACCTTTCCATATGTGAGCGTAGCAAATCTAGTCCTGCTCAAACTCTACAGCCTTGTCCCCCAAAACAAAAGATCAGTTCGTTACAGATGTGCATACTGCGTTTGTCATTGTTTTCCCTTTTCGACGAACGTAGGTGTTGGATAGACAGTCTGTACTAGTACTTTCCCCACTTCGTTTCCTCTGTGAACCACGTCCTAGATTTATGCTATACAACTTTCCCCACTACTTTCCCCCATTCATGTCCTCTTTGAACCACGTCTTAGATTCATGTGATACAACTTTCCCCACAACTTTCCCCCTTCCTTTCTTTTTTGAACCACGTCCTCGATTCAAGCTATACAACTTTTCCCACTACGGTCCCCCATTCCTTTCCTCTTTGAACCACGTTCTAGATTCATGGTATACAACTTTCCCCACTACTTTCTTGTTTGATCCAACACCTAGATTCGAGTGCAGAAGCGGAAAAAACCCACATTCAGCTAAAGCAATGCATGTGGAATAAGTAACTTATACCTTAAGGTTCTTGGGGTGTGGTTCGGTGGGCGACCGAAGGCCGTTTGACCCACACTATGTACGACGGAGAAGAAGAAGGGGTCAGAGGCCCTCCCGCGCCGCCGCTGGGTGAAAGTGAATAGCTGCGCCGGTAGTGGATTCCCTCCCTTGCCGATGGCGACAGCGTTAAGCATCCTTCCCTTCCCGGCGGACGGATCCAGCCAGCTAAGAGAGTGTGAAGAGAGCAACTACAAGCAGACCAGTAGTGAGGGGAGAGAGAGAGAGGCCAAGAGGTCATGTTTAGATCTGGAGAGGGTGAGAGAGTGTGAAGAGAACAACTACAAGCGCTGAGGCTGTAGTGTGTATATATATACTAGAGAGAGTGTGAAGAGTGCAAACCCTAGAAAACAAGGGCCGAGGCTGCATCTTATATGTGATGAGGTGATTATACGGTCACTACGAGATCGTATAGCTCCGTATCCATCCATTTTGACAAGTCAAAGAATCCTCCTGGCACGAATTATGCTCAAGTGTAATTATCGAACCCGAGACCTCAAGTTTGATGAGCGAACAGGCTAACCAGCTACACAACCCTCCCGTCATGTTCAACGAGAGGAAAATAACCTTTTATACATTTTTTTGTGTGTGTGGGAGTCATTGGGATTTAAATCATAATCGTGTCATGTGGCTTTGGTGGTAAGTGTTGGGGAACGTAGCAGAAATCAAAAAAATTCTACGCTTCACCAAGATCAATATATGGAGTCATCTAGCAACGAGGGAGAGGGGAGTTCATCTACATACCCTTGTAGATCACGAGCGGAAGCGTTCAAGAGAACGTGGATGATGGAGTCATACTCGTTGTGATCCAAATCACCGATGATCCTAGCGCCGAACGGACGACACCTCCGCGTTCAACACACGTACGAAGCAGTGACGTCTCCTCCTTCTTGATCCAGCAAGGGGGGAGGAGAGGTTGATGGAGATCCAGCAGCACGACGGCGTTGTGGTGGATGCAGCGGTATTCCAGCAGGGCTTTGCCAAGCAGCACTGGAGGAGGAAGGGGTGTCACAGGAGGGTGAGGGAGGCACTAGGGCATGGGGTGCGGCTGCCCTCCCTCCCCCCCCACTATATATAGGGGGGCTAGGGGAGCGCCGGCCCTAGAGATGGGATCTCTAGGCGGGCGGCGGTCTAGGGGGGCTTGCCCCCAAGTCATGTGGGCGGCCCCCACCCCTAGGGTTCCCAACCCTAGGCACAGGGGGAAGGCCCAAGGGGGGCGCACCAGCCCACTATGGGCTGGTTCCCTTCCCCTTTCAGCCCATGCGGCCCTCCGGGATAGGTGGCCCCACCCGATGGACCCCCGGGACCCTTCCGGTGGTCCCGGTACAATACCGGTGACCCCCGAAACTCTCCCGGTGGCCGAAACTGGACTTCCTATATATAATTCTTTACCTTCGAACCATTCCGGAACTCCTCGTGATGTCCGGGATCTCATCCGGGACTCCGAAAAACATTCGGGTTACCGCATGCATATATCTCTACAACCCTAGCGTCACCGAACCTTAAGTGTGTAGACCCTACGGGTTCGGCAGACACGTAGACATGACCGAGATGACTCTCCGGTCAATAACCAATAGCGGATCTAGATACCCATGTTGGTTCCTACATGCTCCTCGATGATCTCATCGGATGAACCACGATGTCAAGGATTCAATCAATCCCGTATACAATTCCCTTTGTCTATCGGTATAGTACTTGCCCAAGATCGATCGTAGGTATACCGGTACCTTGTTCAATCTCGTCACGGCAAGTCTCTTTACTCGTTCCATAATACATCATCCCGTGACCAACTCCTTAGTTACATTGAGCTCATTATGATGATGCCTTACCGAGTGGGCCCAGAGATACCTCTCCATCATACGGAGTGACAAATCCCAGTCTCGGTTCGTGCCAACCCAACAGATACTTTCGGAGATACCCGTTGTGTACCTTTATAGCCACCCAGTTACGTTGTGACGTTTGGCACACCCAAATTATTCCTACGGTATCCAGGAGTTGCACAACCTCATGGTCTAAGGAAAAGATACTTGACATTGGAAAAGCTTTAGCATTACGAACTACACGATCTTGTGCTAGTCTTAGGATTGGGTCTTGTCCATCACATCATTCTCCTAATGATGTGATCTCGTTATCAATGACATCCAATGTCCATGGTCAGGAAACCGTAACCATCTGTTGATGAACGAGCTAGTAACTAGAGGTTTACCAGGGACACGTTGTGGTCTATGTATTCACACATGTATCACTGTTTTCGGATAATACAACTCAAGCATGAATAACAGACAATTATCATGAACAAGGAAATATAATAATAACCATTTTATTATTGCCTCTAGGGCATATTCCAACAGTCTCCCACTTGCACTAGAGTCAATAATCTAGTTACATTGTGATGAATCGAACACCCATAGAGTTCTGGTGTTGATCATGTTTTGCTCGTGGAAGAGGTTTAGTCAACGGATCTGCGACATTCAGATCCGTATGCACTTTACAAATATCTATGTCTCCATCTTGAATATAATTCCGGATGGAGTTGAAACGGTGCTTGATGTGCTTGGTCTTCTTGTGAAACCTGGGTTCCTTTGCAATGGCAATAGCTCGAGTGCTGTCACATAAGAGAGTCATCGGGCCCGACGCGCTTGGAATAACTCCTAGGTCGGTGATGAACTCCTTCATCTAGACTCCTTCCTGCGCTGCTTCGCAAGCAGCTATGTACTCCGCTTCACATGTAGAATGCGCCACTATGCTTTGCTTGCAACTGCACCAGCTGACTGCCCCACCATTCAAAATATACACGTATCCGGTTTGTGACTTGGAGTCATCCAGATCTGTGTCGAAGCTAGCATCGACGTAACCCTTTACGACGAGCTCTTCGTCACCTCCATAAACGAGAAACATATCCTTAGTCCTTTTCAGGTACTTCAGGATGTTCTTGACCGCTGTCCAGTGTTCCATACCGGGATCACTTTGGTACCTCCCTACCAAACTTATGGCAATGTTCACATCAGGTCTGGTACACAGCATGGCATACATAATAGAACCTGTGGCTGAGGCATAGGGGATGACACTCATCTTTTCTCTATCTTCTGTCGTGGTCGGGGATTGAGCCGTGCTCAATCTCATACCTTGTAATACAGGCAAGAACCCTTTCTTGGACTGATCCATATTGAACTTCTTCAATATCTTATCAAGGTATGTGCTTTGTGAAAGACCAATGAGGCATCCCGATTTATCTCTATAGATCTTGATGCCCAATATGTAAGCAGCTTCTCCAAGGTCCTTCATTGAAAAACTCTTATTCAAGTAGGCCTTTATGCTTTCCAAGAATTCTACATCATTTCCCATCAGCAATATATCATCCACATATAATATGAGAAATGCTACAGAGCTCCCACTCACTTTCTTGTAAATACAGGCTTCTCCCCAAGTCTGTATAAACCCAAACGCTTTGATCACATCATTAAAGCGAATGTTCCAACTTCGAGATGCTTGCACCAGCCCATAGATTGAGCGCTGGAGCTTGCATACCTTGTTAGCATTCTCAGGATCGCCAAACCTTCCGGCTGCATCATATACAGTTCTTCCTTGAGGAAGCCATTTAGGAATGCCGTTTTGATGTCCATTTGCCATATCTCATAATCATAGTATGCGGCAATTGCTAACATGATTCAGGCGGACTTTAGCATCGCTACGGGAGAGAAAGTCTCGTCGTAGTCAATCCCTTGAACTTGTCGATAACCTTTAGCGACAAGCCGAGCCTTATAGATGGTCACATTACCATCCGCGCCAGTCTTCTTTTTAAAGATCCATTTGCTTTCTATGGCGTGCCGATCATCGGGCAAGTCCACCAAAGTCCACACTTTGTTTTCATACATGGATCCTATCTCTGATTTCATAGCTTCAAGCCATTTATTGGAATCCGGGCCCGCCATCACTTCTTCATAGTTCGAAGGTTCAACGTTGTCTAACAACATGATTTCCATGACAGGGTTGCCATACCACTCTGGTGCGGAACATGTCCTTGTGGACCTACGAAGTTCAGTAGTAACTTGATCTGAAGGTTCATGATCATCATCATTAACTTCCTCCCTAGTCCGTGCAGGCACCACAGGAACAACTTTTCGCGTTGCGCTACTTTCTGGTTCGGAAGGGGTGACTGTCACCTTATCAAGTTCCACTTTCCTCCCACTCACTTATTTCGAGAGAAACTCTTTCTCCCGAAAGGATCCATTCTTGGCAACGAAGACCTTGCCTTCGGATATGAGGTAGAAGGTGTACCCAATAGTTTCCTTTGGGTATCCTACGAAGACGCATTTTTCCGATTTGGGTTCGAGCTTTTCAGGTTGAAGTTTCTTGACATAAGCATCACAACCCCAAACTTTCAGAAACGATAGCTTAGGTTTCTTGCCAAACCAAAGTTCATACGGTGTCATCTCAACGGATTTAGACGGAGCCCTATTTAGAGTGAATGCGGCAGTCTCTAAAGCATAACCCCAAAATGATAGCGGTAAGTAAGTAATAGACATCATAGATCATACCATGTCCAATAGAGTACGATTACGACGTTCAGACACACCATTACGCTGAGGTGTTCCAGGCGGTGTCAATTGTGAAACAATTCCATAGTTCCTTAGGTGCGTGCCAAATTCGTGACTTAAATATTCTCCTCCACGATCCGATCGTAAGAACTTTATTTTTCTGTCACGTTGATTCTCAACCTCAGTCTGAAATTCCTTGAACTTTTCAAAGGTCTCAGACTTGCGTTTCATCAAGTAGACATACCCATATCTACGTAAGTCATCTGTGAGGGTGAGAACATAACGATAGCCTCCGCAAGCTTCAACACTCATTGGACCGCACACATCGGTATGTATGATTTCCAATAAGTTGGTTGCTCGCTCCATTGTTCCGGAGAACAGAGTCTTGGTCATCTTGCCCAAGAGGCATGGTTCGCACATGTCAAATGATTCATAATCAAGAGACTCCAAAAGTCCATCTGCATGGATCTTCTTCATACGTTTGACACCAATATGACCAAGGCGGCAATGCCACAAGTATGTGGGACTTTCATTATCAACCTTACATCTTTTGGCATTCACACTATGAATATGTGTAACATCACGTTCGAGATTCATCAAGAATAAACCATTGACCAATGGGGCATGACCATAAAACATATCTCGAACAACCATTATTCTCGGATTTAAATGAGTAGCCATCTCGCATTAAACGAGATCCAGATACAATGTTCATGCTCAAAGCTGGTACTAAATAACAATTATTAAGGTTTAAAACTAATCCCGAGGGTAGATGTAGAGGTAGCGTTCCCACGGCGATCACATCGAACTTGGAACCATTCCCGACGCGCATCGTCACCTCGTCCTTCGCAAGTCTCTGCTTATTCCGCAGATCCTGCTTTGAGTTACAAATGTGAGCAACTGCACCGGTATCAAATACCCATGAGCTACTACGAGCGCTGGTAAGATACACATCAATAACATCTATATCATATATACCTTTGACGTTGCCGGCCTTCTTATCTGCTAAGTATTTGGGGCAGTTCCGCTTCCAGTGACTCGTTCCCTTGCAATAAAAGCACTCAGTCTCAGGCTTGGGTCCATTCTTTGGCTTCTTCCCGGCAACTGGCTTACCGGGCGCGGCAACTCCTTTGCCGTCCTTCTTGAAGTTCTTCTTACCCTTGCCTTTGTTGAACTTAGTGGTTTTAGTCACCATCAACACTTGAAGCTCTTTCTTGATCTCCACCTCCGCTGATTTCAGCATTGAATACACTTCGAGAATGGACTTCTTCATCCCTTGCATATTGAAGTTTATCACGAAGCTCTTGTAGCTAGGTGGGAGCGACTGAAGGATTCTGTCAACAACCGCTTCGTCTGGGAGATTCCTTCCCAACTGAGACAAGCGATTGTGCAACCCAGACAATTTGAGTATGTGCTCGCTGACAGAACTATTCTCCTCCATCTTACAACTGTAGAATGCGTCAGAGACGTCATATCTCTCGACTCGGGCATGAGCTTGGAAAACCATTTTTAGCTCTTGGAACATCTCAAAATGCTTAGTGGTGCTCAAAACGCTTTTGGAGCCCCGATTCTAAGCTGTAGAGCATGCCGCACTGAATCAGGGAGTAATCATCACAACGCGACTGCCAAGCGTTCATAACGTCTTGGTTTGCCGGGGCGGGAGCGTCACCTAGCGGTGCTTCAAGGACATATGTTTTCTTGGCAGCTATGAGGATGATCCTCAGGTTACAGACCCAATCCGTATAGTTGCTACCATCGTCTTTCAGCTTGGATTTCTCTAGGAACGCATTGAAGTTGAGGGTAACATGAGCGTGGGCCATTGGATCTACAGGACATATTGTAAAGATTTTAGACTAAGTTCATGACAATTAAGTTCATCTAAACAATTCAATGAACTCCCACTCAGATAGACATCTCTCTAGTCATCTAAGTGTTACATGATCCGAATCGACTAGGCCGTGTCCGATCATCACGTGAGACGGACTAGTCATCAACGGTGAACATCTTCATGTTGATAGTATCTTCTATACGACTCATGTTCGACCTTTCGGTCTTCCGTGTTCCGAGGTCATGTCTGTACATGCTAGGCTCGTCAAGTGAACCCTAAGTATATTGCGTGTGTAAATTTGGCTTACACCCATTGTATGCGAACGTTAGAGCCTATCACACCCGATCATCACGTGGTGCTTCGGAACAACGAACCTTAGCAACGGTGCACAGTTAGGGGGAACACAATTCTTGAAATTTTAGTGAGAGATCATCTTATTTACTACCATCGTTCTAAGAAAATAAGATGTATAAACATGATAAACCTCACATGCAATCAAATAGTGACATGATATGGCCAATATCATTTTGCTCCTTTGATCTTCATCTTCGGGGCTCAATGATCATCTTTTTCACCGGCATGACACCATGATCTCCATGTGGGCGCCCCCCACCCCTAGGGTTCCCAACCCTAGGCGCAGGGGGAAGGCCCAAGGGGGGCACACGAGCCCACTATGGGCTGGTTCCCTTCCCCTTTCAGCCCATGGGGCCCTCCGGGATAGGTGGCCCCACCCGATGGACCCCCGGGACCCTTCCGGTGGTCCCTGTACAATACCGGTGACCCCCGAAACTCTCCCGGTGGCCGAAGCTGGACTTCCTATATATAATTCTTTACCTCCGGACCATTCTAGAAATCCTCTTGACGTTCGGGATCTCATTCGGGACTCCGAACAACATTCGGGTTACCGCATGCATATATCTCTACAACCCTAGCGTCACCGAACCTTAAGTGTGTAGACCCTACGGGTTCGGGAGACACGTAGACATGACCGAGATGACCCTCCGGTCAATGACCAACAGCGGGATCTGGATACCCATGTTGGTTCCTACATGCTCCTCGATGATCTCATCGGATGAACAACGATGTCAAGGATTCACAATCCCGTATACAATTCCCTTTGTCTATCGGTATAGTACTTGCCCGAGATTCGATCGTCGGTATACTGATACCTTGTTCAATCTCGTCACGGCACGTCTCTTTACTCCTTCCGTAATATATCATCCCATGACCAACTCCTTAGTCACATTGAGCTCATTATGATGATGTCTTACCGAGTGGGCCCAGAGATACCTCTCAGTCATACAGAGTGACAAATCCCAGTCTCGGTTCGTGCCAACCCAACAGATACTTTCGGAGATACCCGTTGTGTACCTTTATAGCCACCCAGTTACGTTGTGACGTTTGGCACACCGAAAGTATCCCTATGGTATCTGGGAGTTGGACAACCTCATGGTCTAAGGAAAAGATACTTGACATTGGAAAAGCTTTAGCATTACGAACTACACGATCTTGTGCTAGGCTTAGGATTGGGTCTTGTCCATCACATCATTCTCCTAATGATGTGATCTCGTTATCAATGACATCCAATGTCCATGGTCAGGAAACCGTAGCCATCTATTGATCAACGAGCTAGTAACTAGAGGTTTACCAGGGACACGTTGTGGTCTATGTATTCACACATGTATCACTGTTTCCGGATAATACAATTCAAGCATGAATAACAGACAATTATCATGAACAAGGAAATATAATAATAACCATTTTATTATTACCTCTAGGGCATATTTCTAACAGTAAGACTATCTTCAGTGGTGCAAAAATAATGTAGCCTTAGTCACCTTACCTCTCTCCACGTAGTACGTTGGGTCCCACCAGTCAGAGGGTGAAACAAACAAATTAATAAGAAAAAATAAAAGCGCAAACGGTGTATCTTACCTCACACATCTCGCTACTGCTCAGGAACACTATCCAATTGATCACTCTGTTCGCTCACGTACTATTTTAATAGAATCCTTATTATAACATGCACGCAATTTTGCGCACTTGTATTTGACCTAAGTCAGTGTGCCACCGTATCTCGTACGACTCCCTCCGTCTAGGTGTAAATAAGTCACGTTAGAAGGTGCAGCGGAACCAAGGTGCAAGCAGATTGGAGGAGAAAGAGAAACTTGACCGGTCATTCCTCCAATCAAAGCCCTGATTTCTGTCTCTAAACACAGCAATTGATCCAAACAACTAAGAGATGCCGTTTTAGCTACCATGCAGGGCCACGTATTAACTCGCATGCAAGCCGACTTTGATTTCTTGGCTGATCAACGCGTAGTTGCGCTCCATGCATTGGGTTTCCGGGGGAGATAACAAGGCAGAGTAAGGAGCGTTTGGTTACATTGCTTAGGCTGGTCATAGTTTGTATGTACTCCATTTGTATCTCACTTCCTGTGGTTACACACTCGCAATATTTTCCTATTCTATGAACTTGTGTGTGCGTGTGCGTGTGTGTGTTTAACATCATGTGTGTGCTAGAGAGAGCGACAGATCGACCTACTCCTACAGAGAGATGGTGTGTAGTGTACGATTTTAGCCGCGAGAGTCGGTGCATCCTCTCGTTTACGGGCGTCCAGTAGGGACAGGCAGACAGCTGCCACGCCTGCTCCTGACGAGTCTGGCCTACCCAAAGCCCCTCCATCGCCCGCATGCGCTTCTCACCCGAAAAAGTTAGCGCCTCTACAAAGAATCGATGCCGCATTCATGCCCGGGCATAGCGGACGCGAACTCTCACTGGCGCCTGCGTTGAAGGGAGAAGCGGATTCAAGAGTGATAGTTGCTTTGTCCGTCCAACTTACTGCTGGGTCTATGTGATTTGACGGCTCATTGGTCATTATTACTCAGGTGGTAGGTCTGCTGGATATCCCACGCTTTTGGCGAAAGGAGGTACTACTATATTACAATTCACTCCATTCTACGGCGGAGGAGTGCAAGAGCAGTGAAAACACGCCGGCTCAGTGATTACATGGCCCACCTCACACTATCACCAAATTTTCTGGACACCGTGTGACACCTAACTCTTTACATAGTACAATTGCAAAAAAAAAAAATCTTTACATAGTAATAGTACTTCCTCCGTTCCTAAATATAAGTCTTTGTAGAGATTTCACCATGAACCACATACGGATGTATATAGATGCATTTTAAGGGTAGATTCATTCATTTTGTTCCGTATGTAGTCCACCTAGTGGAATCTCTACAAAGACTAATATTTAGGAACGGAGGGGGTACGTACTGTAATTTATCAGCGAGATAGTACAATGCTATGAAGCTTCCAGCTTCTGTTACATGTATCTTGCGTCCAAGGTTGCCCGTTGCAACATTTCATCAAATACAATGGAGACTAACATGCATGCTATTGCATCTCAATGATTGACAGATCATAGCAAATATGTACTCCCTCCTTTCCAAACTAAGTGTCTCAACTTTATGCTACATACGGAGCAAAATGAGTGAATCTACACTTTAAAATACATCTATATACATCAGTGTTTGGAGTATGTACTAGTAGTTCATATTGAAATCTACTAAAGGACATATATATTCCAAACAATATGATAATCTCTCTAACCAAGGTAGTAGGGACGAAGAGTAAACGGAGGGAGTAGTAAAATTTTCTCCTCATCCTGCGAGCCACCGCGCGCTAGGCGAGGGAGCGGGCGTAAGGCGTAGTAAGCAAGTTTCACCTCGTCCTGCGAGCCACTGCGCCCGTGGGCGGGGGAGACGGCGTACTAAGCAAGTTTTTCCTTGTTCTGTGAGTTGACGGGACACATCAAAAGTACTCCAGTGTATAGAGCCTTGCCTCTAAGGTAGGCCCCACATGGTTTGTCTCTTTTTTAACATAATGCGTCAAGTCGCAATTTGTTTGTTCACCCGTGGTAGACGATCCTCCCTACATCTAGTGGACAACCAGTACACGTGTCAAGATACCACGTGGGCTGCCTTCTCGTACAGAAATGAGCTCCACCGTGTACCCGCGCGGGTGTGGTTGGGAAAGAGACAGGAGTATGTGCGCCGTGCGTGCACCTCTTCTCTTTGTGCACGTCCCCCACCTATGTGGGTGTGTGAGAGAGATACAAACCTAGACAAATGGCTTGTGTGCGTTCGTGAGTGTTTTTTTGGAGGGGAGGTTGATTTCATGAATGTATTTGTGGGAATATGTGTCGATGACATCTCAAACAAAATTTTGCATGCAATGTGTGTGAAATGGAGGCCTATCCATATCATATATAGAGGGTCGGGCGATCCACGAGAACAGAGGGAGGGGTCATAGATATTGATAGAGTCGAAGAGAGGATCAAGTGTATGGGTGCGAGATCGATGAAGAGAGCCATCGAAATTGTGTGTGTGCAAGTCAAAGATATAGGGCGACTGACCTAGCTAACGGAACGTCAGAGGGCACAGGTCAAGTTTGTGTGTGGCGGGGAGACATGACTAGAGCGCTCGATGTATCGGTGTGTCTGTGTGGGAGGGGGTTTGGGGAGGGGTAGGAAGAGGCCTAACTATAGAGGTAGAACGACTCATATATGTGTTGAGAAGAAGAGACCCAACTATCTCTTGAGGGAGATCGGTCGACATCGATACATAACCAAAGGACGGGAAATAGGATGGGACAG
>LR738712.1:618846396-618938512 GCA_902687465.1 Secale cereale | reverse complement strand
CGAGGGGCCGAGGGTTCGAGGGTCGAGGGTTCGAGTGTCGTCGATTGGTCAATTTTGTCGATATACCCCCTCCCCTATAACTTCGACATGAGGGTTCGAGGGTCGAGGGGGTCGAGGGGGTCGAGGGTCGCCGAGGCCACCACAAACCCTAGAGAAGCGTCAAGGCCACTAATATATCTGTTATGTCATGTTTGTATAATAATTGCCATGTCATAATATTTGCAGAAACTATGGACCTAGGACGAGACGAGGTAGCAGAATAGGTGTTGGGGGACAAAATCGCAGACGGAGCTGATGTCGAAATGTATATCAACGTCGACTACGATGGTCATTTGTAAGGACATGGTGATGAAGAAGTAGGCTATGGTGATCCAATGGAGGAGATAACACATGATTATGAAGGCTCCGGTGATCCAATGGAGGAGGAAACACATGATTATGAAGGCTCCGGTGATCCAATGGAGGAGGAAACACATGATTATGTTGGCTCCGGTGACCGATTACCGGTGGAAGAAGGACACAGTGATGACGGCTCCGGTGACCGAACGGAGTCCGGCCAGGTATATATGTATTCATTAAGCATGTGCTGACACTATAGCTAATTGATGCATTTATTGTTTTGGTATATATTTACACGTATTAACTCTCTTCTTTCTTCTTTTCTAGCCCTCCGGATCGAGCCAAAGTTCAGTAAAGACATGAGGCCCGAAGAAAAGGTTGCGCCAGGATGAAAAGTTCATCATCGAAGAAATTGGGTGCGATGGCCTACCGAGTAAACCCAGGAAGGCCAAGGACGCATTTAGGGCTCAGTGCGGGGTTGTTGTTAGGGACATGATCCCGATCAGCATCCACCTGTGGTACAAGCCTAAGAACGAAGACCCTCAGGTGTCTTATGTCAATGATATGCAGAAAAATGATCTTTGGACCGCACTGAAGTCCAATTTCACCCTACCGCCACAGGAGGATCCGAAGAAGCCAGTTATAGAGGAATTGGTCAAGGCGGCCGCTCTTAAGAAGATGGGGGAGCTATTCAGGAGGTGGAAGAATGAGCTGAATGCAAAGTTTGTCGGAAAAAAGAAGACTCCAGAATTCACCGGCCGGTTTGAGAAGATCAGAGATCACCGGGACGCATTTGTGGCCCACAAGAAATCAGAAAAGAGTAAGCAGATGTCAGAGAGAAACAAGAAAAATGCTGCGAAGAAGCTGTATCACCATCGCATGGGGTCAGGTGGCTACCTCAAAGCTCGGCCGTTGTGGGACAAGGCCGAGAATGACCTGATTGGTACAGGGATCGAACCACAGACATTACACTGGCCAGACCGTTCAAGGACTTGGTTCTTTGGAGTTGGGGGAACCTTGGACCTTGTAACAGGGAAGTGCGTTTGGACGAAGGAGCAACTTGCAATACCCATCAGGCAGCTTCAGTTCTATATCGAAGCAGTGCAGCAAGGGACGTTCGTTCCCGACAGAGAGAACGACGAGCTCACAATGGCCCTCCGGAATCCTGAACACCCTGGACGGACACGAGGCACGCCAGGCTCCCTTTCGTAGAAGGCCGGGTTTCCCGACGCAGGCGGTTACAAATGTCGGGAGAGGGAGAAGAAAGTGCACGAGACCACTTTGCAGGCGCTGCACGCAAGAGAAAAAGCGCTAGAGGACGAACGAGAAGAATCTCGCAGCAAGCAACTTGTCGAAGCTACCCTCGAAGCTACCTCGCCATCTCAGCGGAAAAGCAGCGTGGATTCCACCGAGCTGCCTAAGGAGCCTGTCTTGGATGCTCCAGCTGCTAGCTACCCCATGGATGCTATCATGGAGTCTCAACATTGCCACCTTATGACGCAATGGATGCAATTCAAAGTCAAGGTGGCTGTAGGCTCTGTTTATCCTTCGGAACCCGGCGCAACTTTTCACTGCCGTCCGATTCCAGAAGGATATGCTAGGGTGATGGTGGATCAAATAACGGAGGGGTTTGAGGATCTCGAGCTTGACCACCCTACCGGTGAATGGGAGACTCGGTTGGGTTCTTCTCTGAAGACTCCATGCCTATGGCGGAAGGACCTCATCAACCTTGTGAACAGGACGCCTCCGACGAGTCGGCGCACTCCACCTCCTCCTCCGCTTCCTCCTCCTGCAAGGGATCAGCGCACTCCATCTCCTTCTCCGGGTGATCTGGCGCATGGCGGCACTCCGCCTCCTTCTCCGCCTGCGCCGCCGCGTCCGAGCAGCCCGCCTCCTCCTCCGCCTGCGCCGGCGCGTCCAAGCAGCCCGCCTCCTCCTCCGCCTGCGCCGGCGCGTCCGAGCAGCCCGCCTCCTCCTCCGCCTCGTCAGCAAGGCGTGAAGAGAGCCGCCGACGCTCTGGCTGCTCCGACGCGTGTTAGCACCCCGCCTCCTCCTCCGCCTCGTAAGCAACAAAAGATGGAAGCCGTTGAGACTACTCAGGCGTCTAGCATTACAACCAGAGGCAAGAGGCAATACAGATACAGTTCATCTCTTAGGCCCTTAGAGAAGTTACCATACGAGAGGACCGATGAGGAGAACGCGGAGATCTGTAAAGCCGAAGTGAAGGACTTTTTTGTAAAGAAACCTGTACCTCCAAAGCAGAAGATAGATCCGGTGAGAGCGAAGCGCACTATTGATGCCCTGAAGAAACCACCACCGTCTCCGCCAAAAAGCAACTATGAGCGCATTATTCAAAATTCATATGTCGAAGCATCACGGTTGGGAAGTACTTGCAGTGATCAATGGTTAGCACAGAAGAAAAAAGTGGGAAACAAATTCCCCAGCTCGGTGAACAAGAGAACCAATCGTGCCCCCGCTCAAGGTGCCTAGCGACATCGTCCCTCATTGTTCGGGGATGGTGCCCGGTACCAATATTGCAGATTACGTGTCCGATGATTTACTTCCTGATGTGTTAGAGGTGGATGATCACAAATACCAATACGGGAAGCCTCTCGCCAAAGACCCAGAACTCTAACCACGATGATGCGAAGATTGCATGACTGGTACATGGAAACCTGCAGAGACTCTGGTGGGTAGGATGCTCTGATGCTGAAAGTTACAGAGGAGCATGAACTCGTTGAAATTGATCTGTTGTCTGTTACATTTGAGGAGTTCCTCAACATTTCCAATCAGAAGGCCCTCGATAAACCATCGATCACTTGCTACTGTCTGTAAGTACTAGTTCTGTCATCAATTAAGTCTCTATATATAGCTCAGCTCTTCATATTGCAAGTATACTTCATTGCAAGTATATATAATTATCATCACTATATTATGCAGGTTGAAGATCGTCGAATGTAGAAAAGCTGATATCTACGATATTGGCTTCATTAACACAAATCTCATAGATGAATATCAGGTAAAAGATCATGCCAAAGAAGCCGAGGCCAACTTGCTATAATCGTTGATAGTAAATCAAAACAAAGATAAAGTACTCTTTCCTTAGAACTTCAAGTGAGTGTTACTGTCTTGTGCATATTCGGTTTCCCTTAATTATATATTACTCGAGGTTATAGTAATTAATGTAATTGATGAGTTGTATGCATGCGTGCGCAGTTTCCACTATATTCTCCTAGAGATTAAGCTTGAGGAGGGACTAGTAACCGTCTTAGACTCGAGACGAAAAGATCCCAAAGAGTATGCAGACATGTCTAAAATGCTCAACAAGTAAGTTCAATCGATCTTTACCGCATCATATCGGCAACTTTGTTCATTTTCCTGATATAAAGTAATTGTTTTCTTTGTCTCGCAGGGTTTGGAAAGAATTCGGCAAAAAAGTTCCGGCAATGCCGCGGCAACTGCGATGGATTTACCCGAAAGTAAGTAGTCCTAGCTAGCTAGTTCCGCGCATCTCCCGTTGACTCTAGCTATACTTTTATCAATGCCTTTATAATGCTTCATTATCAGTTTGATCGACCTCTATTTCTTGTAAAGTGTTTGTGGCAGGAAGCCGGGAATAATTAATGTGGATACTACGTCTGCGAGTTCATCTACAACGCAACAGCCAAGAATAGGCGGAGCTACTCTAAAAGACAATTTGTGGTGAGTAAGCAAAAATAGTCACAATTTTATTTTATTACCATCATTTCTGTTGAGTTTAATTTATATAAACAAATCGTGCGGCTCACAACGAATGGCAGCGAGCTTTTTTTGCGTTTTTTTCTAAACCGCTCGTCGGAATTAAACGTATGATACACTGTTGGAAAGGTATCGTCGGCGCGCATCTTTTTCATATCTATTATTTTTTCTAATTCGCTACGGTTTAAGATCAGTTTTAAATTTACTAAATCGCGGGATTGTGTTTTTCAAATTTTTTCAAATTTTCGGCACTGTTTTCACTCCAGTTTTCTAACCGTTTGTCGAAACAAGGCGTGTAATATACCGTTGGAAAGCTACGAACGAGGCGCAACTTTCAAATGTTGAAATGTTTTTGAGATTCCTTACAGTTTTTAGTTAAATTTAAAAATTGTGCGGCTGACTACGAAGGGCAGTGACCGTTTTTCTTGAAGTTTTTACAAAACGTTGGTCGAAATGATCCAAATGATACAACGTTGGAAAGATATCGTCGAGACGCTACTTTTTCATGTAAAACATCCCCTCTAATTCATTACGGTTTAAGAGCAGTTTTGAAATTACAAAAACGCGGAAACTCTGTTTTTCACGACACCCAAATCGACGCATTTTTTTTGCGCTTCCGAACTGCATGTTACTGCAACACAAAGACCAGTGAACTCCATGTTTGAAAAAACTGTACGTGTTGTTTTTTGGTACCTTTTTTGTTCTAGTTATTTAACCGTTTATCGGAATTATATGTGTAATATACCATTGAAAAGCTATGGAGTAGACGCAACTTCGCCATGTTGAACACTTTTCGAGATTCCGCACGGTTTAAGGGCAGTTTTGAAAACGGTGAACTGCATGTTTGAAAAAACTGTACGTGTTGTTTTTTTGGTACCTTTTTGGCTCTAGTTTTTTAACCGTTTGTCGGAATTATGCGTGTAATATACCGTTGAAAATCTATGGAGTAGACGCAACTTCGCCATGTTGAACACTTTTCGAGATTCCGCACGGTTTAAGGGCAGTTTTGAAAATGGTGAACTGCATGCTTGAAAAAACTGTACGTGTTGTTGTTTCGGTACCTTTTTTGCTCTAGTTCTTTAACCGTTTATCGGAATAATGCGTGTAATATACCGTTGAAAAGCTATGGAGTAGACGCAACTTCGCAATGTTGAACACTTTTCGAGATTCCGCACGGTTTAAGAGCAGTTTTGAAAACGGTGCGATCGACGAATAATGGCAGCGAGCGTTTTTTTGCGCTTCCGAAATGCACAAGAAAACCACACTCCATCAGGGTAGGAGCCGGCGCGACGGTGCTGGGGGAAGGAGGCGGGGCAGCAGCGCGGGGGTAGGAGGCGGGGCAGTGGTTGCTGTCCTCGGGGCGCTCCGCGCTAGAAACCTATTTAAGTGGGGGTGTTATGAGAATAAGGTTTTTGTTATGAGAATAAGGTCTTAAGGGGTGTTATGAGAATAAGGCTTTTTCTGCTTCTGCACTCGAATCTAGGTGTTGGATCAAACAGGAAAGTAGTGGGGAAAGTTGTATACCATGAATCTAGGACGTGGTTCAAAGAGGAAAGGATTGGGGGAAAGTAGTGGGAAAAGTTGTATAGCATGAATCTAGGACGTGGTTCAAAAAGGAAAGGAAGAGGGAAAGTAGTGGGGAAAGTTGTATCGCATGAATCTAAGACATGGTTCAAAGAGGACATGAATGGGGGAAAGTAGTGGGGAAAGTTGTATAGCATAAATCTAGGATGTGGCTCACAGAGGAAAGGAAGTGGGGAAAATACTAGTACAGACTGGCTATCCAACACCTAGTTGGTCGAAAAGGGAAAACAATGACAAACGCAGTACACACATCTGTAACGAACTGATCTTTTGTTTTGGGGGACAAGGCTGTAGAGTTTGAGCAGGACTAGATTTGCTGCGCTCACATAGGGAAAGGTGTCTAAAGATAACAAAATTGGGACCAACACAAATATGCTCCTTGATTGTTTGTTCTTTATTGCAACAGACTGTGCATCACCCCAGTACATCGGTAGATGCACATGGTGCTGGTTCGTCCACTATCCCGTGCAACTCTTTAGCTATTGTCAATCTAAGGCCATGTTTGGTTAAAAACTCCCTAGTCCCTACTTGCTTGGTTCCAGGGACTAAACATGGACTAGAGGTTATTGAATGACATGCTAAAAGACCATGTTACTAAAGAAAATATGCCCTAGAGGCAATAATAAAGTTATTATTTATTTCCTTATATCATGATAAATGTTTATTGTTCATGCTAGAATTGTATTAACAGGAAACTTAATACATGTGTGAATACATAGACAAAAACGGAGTGTCCTAGTATGCCTCTACTAGACTAGCTCATTGATCAAAGATGGTTATGTTTCCTAGCCATAGACATGAGTTGTCATTTGATCAATGGTATCACATCATTAGGAGAATGATGTGATGGACTAGACCCATCCGTTAGCTTAGCACTATGATCATTTAGTTTTACTGCTATTGCTTTCTTCATGACTTATACATGTTCCTATGACTATGAGATTATGCAACTCTCGAATGCCGGAGGAACACCTTGTGTGCTATCAAATGTCACAACGTAACTGGGTGATTATAAAGATGCTCTACAGGTGTCTCCGAAGATGTTCGTGGTGTTGGCATAGATCAAGAATAGGATTTGTCACTCCGAGTGTTGGAGAGGTATCTCTGGGCCCTCTCGGTAATACACATCATAATAAGCCTTGGAAGAAAATGACTAATGAGTTAGTCACGAGATGATGTATTAGGGAATGAGTAAAGAGACTTGCCGGTAACGAGATTAACTAGGTATGGTGATACCGACGATCGAATCTTGGGCAAGTAACATACCGATGACAAAGGGAACAACGTATGTTGTTATGCGGTTCGAGCGATAAAGATCTTCATAGAATATGTAGGAGCCAATATGGGCATCCATGTTCCACTATTGGTTATTGACCGGAGATATGTCTCGGTCATGTCTACATAGTTCTCGAACCCGTAGGGTCCGCAAACTTAACGTTTCGTTGATGATATAGTATTGAATGAGTTATGTATGTTGGTGACCGAATGTTGTTCGGAGTCCCGGATGAGATCACGGACATGACAAGGAGCTCCAGAATGTTCCGGAGGTAAAGATTGCTATATAGGATGATATGGTTAGGCCAAGGGGTCAAGCCCACGGGGCATTAAGTTGGTGTAAAAGGTGTTTTGCGGAGGCCAGGGGGGCAAACGCCGGAGACCCTGGCGTCTCCATGGCGTCTGGGCCAGACGCCAATGATTGTGGCGTTTGGTCCTGGAGTCCGAGTGGGACTCTTGCCTTTCGGGCAAAACCGATTTTGAGGAGGCTTTTGCTCCAAGTTACGACCCCAGGGCTCAACATATAAATAGAGGGGCGGGGCTAGCCCCTGGAACACATCAAGATACACCAAGCCGTGTGCCGGCAACCCCGACCCTCTAGTTTATCCTCCGTCTAGTTTATGTAGTGCTTGGAGAAGCCCTGCAGAGATTGTTCTTCATCAACAACCATCACCACGCCGTCTTGCTGCCGGAACTCATCTACTACTTCGCCCGTCTTGCTGGATCAAGAAGGCGAGGACGTCATCGAGCTGAACGTGTGCTGAACGCGGAGGTGCCGTACTTTCGGTGCTAGATCAGGACGGATCGTGAAGGTGTACGACTACATCAAGCGCGTTGATAAACACTTCTGCTTTGCGATCTTCAAGGGTATGAAGATACACTCCCCCTCTCGTTGCTATGCATCACCATGATCTTGCGTGTGCGTAGGAAATTTTTGAAATATTACGTTCCCCAACAGTGGCATCATGAGCCAGGTCTATGCGTAGATGATATGCACGAGTAGAACACAAGTGAGTTGTGGACGATACTAGTCATACTGCTTACCAGCATGTCATACTTTGATTCGGCGGTATTGTTGGATGAAGCGGCCCGGACCGACATTACGCGTACGCTTACGTGAGACTAGTTCTACCGACATGCTTCGCACACAGGTGGCTGGCGGGTGTTTGTTTCTCCAACTTTAGTTGATTCGAGTGTGGCTACGCCCGGTCCCTATGAAGGTTAAAACAACACATACTTGACAAAAAATCTCTGTGGTTTTGTATGCGTAGGTAAGAACGGTTCTTGCTAAGCCCGTAGCAGCCACGTAAAACTTGCAAGAACAAAGTAGAGGACGTCTAACTTGTTTTTGCAGGGCATGTTGTGATGTGATATGGTCAAGACGTGATGAGTTATATGTTATTGTATGAGATGATCATGTTTTGTAAAGTTATCGGCAACTGGCAGGAGCCATATGGCTGTCGCTTTATTGTATGAAATACAATCGCCATGTAATTGCTTTACTTTATCACTAAGCGGTAGCAATAGTCGTGGAAGCAATAGTTGGCGAGACGACAACGATGCTACGATGGAGATCAAGGTGTCGCGCCGTTGACGATGGTGATAATGACGGTGCCTTGGAGATGAAGATCAAAGGCACAAGATGATGATGGCAATATAATATCACTTATATTGATTGCATGCGATGTTTATCTTCTATGCATCTTATTTTGCTTAGATCGACGGTAGCATTATAAGATGATCCCTTACAAAATGTCAAGGTACAAGTGTTCTCCCTGAGTATGCACCGTTGCGAAAGTTCTTCGTGCTGAGACACCATGTGATGATCGGGTGTGATAGGCTCTACGTTCACATACAACGGGTGCAAGCCAGTTTTGCACACGCAGAATACTCGGGTTAAACTTGACGAGCCTAGCATGTATAGACATGGCCTCGGAACACTGGAGACGGAAAGGTCGAGCGTGAACCATATAGTAGATATGATCAACATAAGATGTTCACCATTGAAAACTACTCCATCTCACGTGATGATCGGACATGGTTTAGTTGATTTGGATCACGTGATCATTTAGATGACTAGAGGGATGTCTATCTAAGTGGGAGTTCGTTAGTAATATGATTAATTAAACTTTAATTTATCATGAACTTAGTCCTGGTAGTATTAGCATATCTATGTTGTAGATCAATAGCTCGCGATGTAGCTCCCCGTTTGTTTTTTCCTAGAGAAAACTAGGTTGAAAGATGTTAGTAGCAATGATGCGGACTTGTTCCGTGATCTGAGGATTTTCCTCATTGCTGCACAGAAGAATTATGTCCTTGATGCACCGCTTGGTGATAGACCTTTTGCAGGAGCAGATGCAGCCATTATGAACGTTTTGACAAAAGCTCGGCATGATGACCAATTGATAGTTTAGTGCACCATGCTTTATGGCTTAGAACCGGGACTTCAAAAACGTTTGAACGTCAGGGAGCATATGAGATGTTCAAAGAGTTGAAATTAGTATTTCATACTCATGCCCGTGTCGAGAGGTATAAGACCTCTGATAGTACATTGCCTACAAGATGGAGGAGAATAGCTCAACAAGTGAGCACGTGCTCAGATTGTCTGGGTACTACAATTGCTTGAATCAAGTGGGAGTTAATCTTACAGATAAGATAGTAATTGACAAAGTTCTCTAGTCACTATCACCAAGTTAGTAGAACTTCGTGATGAACTATAATATGCAAGGGATGACGAAAGTAATTCCCGAGGCCTTCGCGATGCTGAAATCGGCGAAGGTAGAAATCAAGAAAGAGCATCAAGTGTTGATGGTTAACGATACCACTTGTTTCAAGTAAAGGGCAAAAGAATAGAAAGGGAACTTCAAGAAGAATGACAAGCAAGTTATCACTCCCATGAAGAAACCCAAAGCTAAACTCAAGCCTGAAACTAAGTGCTTCTACTGCAAAGGAAATGGTCACTGGAAGTGGAACTGCCCTAGGTACTTGGCGAAAAGAAGGATGGCAAAGTGAACAAAGGTATATTTGATATACAGATTATTGATGTGTATTTTACTAGTGTTCATAGCAACCCCTGGGTATTTGATACCAGTTCAGTTGCTAAAATTAGTAACTCGAAACGAGAGTTGCAGAATGAACAGAGACTAGTTAAAGGTGAAGTGACGATGTGTGTTGGAAGTGGTTCCAAGATTGATATGATCATCATTGCACACTCCCTATACTTTCGGGATTAGTGTAGAACCTAAATATAGGTTATTTGGCATTTGCGTTGAGCTTGAATATGATTTGATCATGTTTGTTGCAATACGGTTATTCACTTAAAGTCATAGAATAATTGTTATTCTGTTTACATGAATAAAGCCTTCGATGGTCATACACCCAATGAAAATAGTTTGTTGAATCTCGATCATAGTGATACACATATTCATAATATTGAAGCCAAAAGATGCAAGGTTAATAATGATAGTGCAACTTATTTGTGGCACTGCCGTTTAGGTCATATTGGTGTAAAGCGCATGAAGAAACTCCATAGTGATGGACTTTTGGAATCACTTGATTATGAATCACTTGGTGCTTGCGAACCATGCTTCATGGGCAAGATGACTAAAACTCCGTTCTCCGGAACAATGGAGCGAGCAACAGATTTGTTGGAAATCATACATACTGATGTATGTGGACCGATGAGTGTTGAAGCTCGCGGCGGGTATCGTCATTTTCTGACCTTCACTGATGATTTGAGCATATATGGGTATATCTACTTGGTGAAACACAAGTATGAAACATTTAAAAGGTTCAAAGAAATTTCAGAGTGAAGTAGAGAGTTATCGTAACAAGAAAATAAAATTTTCCACGATCTGATCGCGGAGACGAATATTTGAAGTTACGAGTTTTGGCCTTCATATAAAACAATGTGGAATAGTTTCACAGCTCACGCCACCCGGAACACCACAACGTAATGGTGTGTCCGAACGTCGTAATCGTACTTTATTAGATATGGTGCGATCTATGATGTCTCTTACCGTTTACCACTATCGTTTTGGGTTATGCATTAGAGATAGCTGCATTCACGTTTAATAAGGGCACCATCTAAATCTATTGAGACGACACCTTATGAAATGTGGTTTGGCAAGAAACCAAAGTTATTGTTTCTTAAAGTTTGGGGCTCCGATGCTTATGTGAAAAAGCTTCAACCTGATAAGCTTGAACCCAAGTCGGAGAAATGTGTCTTCATAGGATACCCAAAGGAGACTGTTGGGTACACCTTCTATCACAGATCAGAAAGGCAAGATATTCGTTGCTAAGAATGGATCCTTTCTAGAGAAGGAGTTTCTCCCGAAAGAAGTGAGTGGGAGGAAAGTGGAACCTGATGAGGTAATTGTATCTTCTCCCAAATTGGAAAGTAATACATCACAGAAACTAGTTCTAGTGATTCCTACACCAATCAGCGAGGAAGCTAATGATGATGATCATGAAACTTTAGATCAAGTTACTACTGAAGCTCGTAGGTCAACCAGAGTACGTTTCATACCAGAGTGGTACGGTAACCCAGTTCTGGAAGTCATGTTACTAGACCATGATGAACCTACAAACTATGAGGAAGCGATGATGAGCCCAGATTCCGCAAAATGGCTTGAGGCCATGAAATCTGAGATGGAATCCATGTATGAGAACAAAGTGTGGACTTTGGTCGACTTCCCCGATGATCGACAAGCCATTGAAAATAAATGGATCTCTAAGAGGAAGACTGACGCCGATGGTAATGTTACTATCTACAAAGCTCGACTTGTTGCGAAAGGTTTTCGACAAGTTCAAGGTGTTGAATACGATGAGATTTTCTCACTCGTAGCGATGCTTAAGTTTGTCCGAATCATGTTAGCAATTGCCGCATTTTTATGAAATCTGGCAAATGGATAACAAAACTACATTCTTTAATGGATTTATTAAAGAAGAGTTGTATATGATGCAACCAGAAGGTTTTGTCAATCCTAAAGGTGCTAACAAAATGTGCAAGCTCCAGCGATCCATCTATGGACTGGTGCAAGCATTTCGGAGTTGGAATATACGTTTTGATAAGTTGATCAAAGCATATAGTTTTATACAGACTTGCGATGAAGCCTGTATTTACAAGAAAGTGAGTGGGAGCACTACAACATTTCTGATAAGTATATGTGAATGACATATTGTTGATCAAAAATAATGTAGAATATTCTGGAGAGCATAAAGGAGTGTTTGAAAGGAGTTTTTCAAAGAAAGACCTCGGTGAAGCTGCTTACATATTGGGTATCAAGATCTATAGAGATAGATCAAGACGCTTGATAAGACTTTCGATGAGTACATACCTTGATGAGATTTTGAAGTAGTTCAAAATGGATGAGTCAAAGAAAGAGTTCTTGCCTGATTTGTAAGGTGTGAAGTTGAGTAATACTCAAAGCCTGACCACGGCAAAAAAATATAGAGAGAATGAAAGTCATTCCCTATGCCTCAGCCATAGGTTCTGTAAAGTATGCCATGCTATGTACCAAACATGTTGTGTACCTTGCCATGAGTTTGGCAAGGAGGTACAATAGTGATCCAGGAGTAGATCACTGGACATCGGTCAAAATTATCCTTAGTAACTGGATGACTAAGGAAATGTTTCTCGATTATGGAGGTGACAAAGAGTTCGTCGTAAAGAGTTACGTCGATGCAAACTTTGACACCAATCCAGATGACTCTAAGTATCAATCTGGATGCATATTGAAAGTGGGAGCAATTAGCTAGAGTTGCTCCACGCAGAGCATTGTAGACATAGAAAATTGTGAAATACATACGGATCTGAATGTGACAGACCCGTTGACTAAACTTCTCTCACAAGCAAAACATGATCACACCTTATTACTCTTGGGTGTTAATCACATAGCGATGTGAACTAGATTATTGACACTAGTAAACCCTTTGGGTGTTGGTCACATGGCGATGTGAACTATGGGTGTTATTCACATAACGATGTGAACTATCGATATTAAATCACATGGCGATGTGAGCTAGATTATTGACTCTAGTGCAAGTGGGAGACTGATGGAAATATGCCCTAGAGGCAATAATAAACTTATTATTTATTTCCTTATATCATGATAAATGTTTATTGTTCATGCTAGAATTGTATTAACATGAAACTTAATACATGTGTGAATACATAGAGTGTCCCTAGTATGCCTCTACTAGACTAGCTCATTGATCAAAGATGGTTATGTTTCCTAGCCATAGACATGAGTTGTCATTTGGTCAACGGTATCACATCATTAGGAGAAAGATATGATGGACAAGACCCATCTGTTAGCTTAGCACTATGATCGTTTAGTTTTACTGCTATTGCTTTCTTCATGACTTATACATGTTCCTTATGACTATGAGATTATGCAACTCCTGAATGCCGAAGGAACACCTTCTATGCTATCAAACGTCACAACGTAACTGGCTGATTATAAATATGCTCTACAGTTGTCTCCGAAGATGTTCGTGATGTTGGCATAGATCAAGAATAGGATTTGTCACTCCGAGTGTCGGAGAGGTATCTCTGGGCCGTCTCGGTAATACACATCATAATAAGCCTTCCAAGCAAATGACTAATGAGTTAGTCACGAGATGATGTATTATGGAATGAGTAAAGAGACTTGTCGGTAACGATATTAACTAGGTATGGTGATACCGACGATCGAATCTCGGGCAAGTAACATACCGATGACAAAGGGAACAACGTATGTTGTTATACGGTTCGACCGATAAAGATCTTCGTACAATATGTAGGATCCAATATGGGCATCCAGGTTCCGCTATTGGTTATTGACTGGAGATATGTCTCGGTCATGTCTACATAGTTCTCGAACCCGTAGGGTCCGCACGCTTAACGTTTCGTTGACGATATAGTATTGAATGAGTTATGTATGTTGGTGACCGAATGTTGTTCGGAGTCCCGGGTCAGATCACGGACATGACGAGGAGCTCCGGAGTGGTCCAGAGGTAAAGATTGATATATATGATGATATGGTTAGGCCAAGGGGTCAAGCCCACGGCGCATTAAGTTGGTGCAAAAGGTGTTTTGCGGAGGCCAGGGGGCCAAACGCTAGAGACCCTGGCGTCTGGCCCTGGGCCAGATGCCGAGGCCCATGGAGTCTGGGCCAAAAGCCAAGGATTGTGGCGTTTGGTCCTGGAGTCCGAGTGGGACTCTTGCCTTTCGGGCAAAACCGACTTTGAGGAGGCTTTTGCTCCAAGTTATGACCCCAAGGCTGAACATATAAATAGAGGGGCGGGGCTAGCACCTGGAACACATCAAGATACACCAAGCTGTGTGTCGGCAACCCCGACCCTCTAGTTTATCCTCCATCTAGTTTATGTAGTGCTTGGCAAAGCCCTGCAGAGATTGTTCTTCAGCAACAACCGTCACCACGCCGTCGTGCTGCCGGAACTCATCTACGACTTCGCTCGTCTTGCTGGATCAAGAAGGCGAGTACGTCATCGAGCTGAACGTGTGCTGAACGCGGAGGTGCCGTACTTTCGGTGCTAGATCGGGACGGATCGTGAAGGTGTACGACTACATCAACTCCGTTGATAAACGCTTCCGCTTTGTGATCTTCAAGGGTACGAAGATACACTCCCCCTCTTGTTGCTATGCATCACCATGATCTTGCGTGTGCGTAGGAAATTTTTGAAATACTACGTTCCCCAACAGTTACCCCTAGTAATGAGCTAATAGAGACAAGGTGCCATGCGTGGCAGGGGCAACTGTTGGAAAAAGTCCCGAAAAGACTCTCCCTCGGGGTCTTCTTTCTTTAGTCCCAAATGCCCACTTTTAGTCCCTAAAAGTCCCTCCTGTTTGGTTTAGATGGGACTGACACAGAGTTTTTTTAGTCCCTCCACCAAAATGTCCCTGTAAACAAGCACCCTCTAATAATGCCACTGGAAAATTGATGCAATGCCACAGTTAAAAGCAAATTACATGTTTAACGAATTTTATTGTTAATATAATCTCTCTGTTAATATTAGTCAATGCCACCATTTGAGAAATGCTACTGTCTTGCTTTCTTTCCCATTTAGATAAGGTAGATGCTTCTTTTTGTTGGCTTATGTGTCATCCACCATTATTGACCACTAGTTGTTTCCTTTGCACCTCTGTGTAAACAGGGTTATCTACTTCACCTCGTTGCCATTGTGACCTTTTGTTGCACTACACAAAACACTTTTGTTTTAAGAGTGCTTTGTGCAGTTCAACCAAAATGCCACACCGACAACGTTGCTTGATTGCTTGATCTTAGTGGAACTGCACAAGAGGAGATCTTACTCCCTATCCGTGTTGGCAAATTTGGTTCGGATCTTCTTCTAGTGAGTTGTTTGAGTTCCGCGTCATGAGAGGTCAGTACTAGCCTTCTTTCACATTGAAGGCGAAGCTTGTCTGTTATTGAACCAAGTGATGAAGGGGAAGAACAAGCGGAAGAAAAACAAAAATCAACTCTTGGTGGTGTAAAGAAGCACTGGAACTGTGATGACACAAGTAATGATATAGTTTTGCATCTTAATTTATTGCTATGGCTGGAACGAGCAATTGTTTTGCCACTGATTTGATGCCACTCTTAATGTAATACGTAATTATCTCTACTTGTGCAAACAGGGATCTTCTTTGAAGATACCATATATTTTAGTGGAACTGCACAAGAAGATGTTGGAAACATTAATCTAATCGAGGAGTATATAGTAAGCATGGCCACCACAGTAGATAACAACAGATGGTTCCGGAGAAGTGCTTCATCTGTATGCTCTACACAATAAGCCTCCTGACGAAGGTTGGTACTCGCCCACTGATTTCATCCATATGATTGAGCTTTGTCATCTCTACTGGTGTTGTGCTACTGTTTAGATACTATCATCAAAAAGTGGTATTGTCCTTGAGAAGTGCTTCATCTGTGTTGTTTTAAATATTTCCTTTCCTTTTTTTCGAGCAAACAGGGATGCTAGCATTTAATTATCCTCTTGTCTTTGCACAACGGGATCATCCTCCTCTAAAGAAGAATATGGAGTACGTGAAGTGATTAGTTCTGGTTATGCCAGGATGAAGAAGCCCTGTCTATCTTCTCATCAAAAGGAGCAGTTGAAGGATGGTTACATTACCCCCACACGACCAAACTAACTTCAGGTCAGAAGGACTGACAAATCTCCATTTTGTTGCTGTGACGCGCGAGTACAATGTTGTTCTAGGATTCTTTCCGGTGAGTTCCATTTTTCTAAAAGTGTGCTCTACATGGATCATGTAGGTGCATGTTTAAACTGTCAATTCATAGTATAGTTTGCTTTATACTAATCACCTTTTTTGTATTTGTGCAACCAGGGGTGCTCAGCTTGATTTCAACGGGAACTGCACAAAATGTTCATGAATACATCGAATCATTCATTTCCATCACAAGAAAGGAGGTGTCGATAAGTTCGAGGCGTTGCAACATATAAGGGCGAAATCATCCAAGCTACGCGCAAATTTGGTTGATTTTGGTGGAACAGCACAAAAAGAACAGCTGGTTTATTTAGCACGAGGTTCCATGTCAATGTCCGAACTGATGGCAAACCCTGCCCATTCCACAATCATAGGCATTTGATATTTTGGAATGGGAAAACCTTGTCAAATTTTGCTCATTGATTTTAGCAAGAAGACATTCAATAGCGTCGATCCATTTTTTTCTTTATTCTTTAGTTGTGAAGTAAATATTGGCTCTGACATGTGAATCGCTGAGATGCATAATCATCGATTGTTTTGAATGTTCTCTATGAATTGCCAGGCCTGTGTGTTTGATTGCAATGTACAGGAACGCTAAAAAGCTGCTCAAACTCTTTGTACTCCTTCTGTCCTTTTTACTTTGCACATTGTGAAAGTGCATACTTTTTAATATAAGATTGGTCAAAGTAGAGATACTTTGACTGCAGACATAACTTGTATGTAGACTAGAAAGGACCGGACGGAGTACATGTGAAACTGCTGCAAACGAGGTGATCACCCTGGGAATAATGCTAGTACGTATTGTTTTGCATGTTCATCCAATGCCAGTGATACAAGAATTCGAACTAATCGAAATAAATTCATTCATACACGGTCGGATTTCATATAAACATGCTAGATTTCATTACATTTCATACATTTTTCAACTAAAAAGGGATGCGCTAGAGGTATAATTAATTAATCAAAGCTACCCACCTATGTCCGGCTGAGCCGAACAGAAGCTTCAGTGACTTAACTGCAGGTGCAGTTGCGTAACTTGTTGGAAATATGCCCTAGAGGCAATAATAAAAGAGTTATTATTATATTTCCTTGTTCATGATAATCGTTTATTATCCATGCTATAATTGTATTGATTGGAAACTCATATACATGTGTGGATAAATAGACAAACTTTGTGTCCCTAGTAAGCCTCTACAGGACTAGCTCGTTGATCAAAGATGACCGTGGTTTCCAGGTCATAGACATGAGTTGTCATTTGATAACGGGATCACATCATTAGGAGAATGATGTGATGGACGAGACCCAAACGTTAAACATAGCTTTTGATCGTATCAGTTATCGCTATAGTTTTCTGCATGTCAAGTATAAGTTCCTATGACCATGAGATCATGTAACTCACTGACACCGTAGGAGTGCTTTGTGTGTGCCAAACGTCGCAACGTAACTGGGTGACTATAAAGGTACTCTACAGGTATCTCCGAAGGTGTCTGTTGAGTTGACATGGATCGAGACTGGGATTTGTCACTCCGTGTGACGGAGAGGTATCTCCGGGCCCACTCGGTGATACATCATCACAATGAGCTCAAAGTGATTAAGTAGTTAGTCACGGGATTATGTATTACGGCAACGAGTAAAGAGACTTGCCGGTAACGAGATTGAACTAGGTATAGAGATACCGACGATCGAATCTCGGGCAAGTAACATACCGACGAGACAAAGGGAACTGTATACGGGATTGCCTGAATCCTTGACATCGTGGTTCATCCGATGAGATCATCGAGAAACGTGTGGGAACCAATATGGGTATCCAGATCCCGCTATTGGTTATTGACCTGGGAGTGTCTCGGTCATGTCTACATGATTTCCGAACCCGCAGGGTCTACACACTTAAGGTTCGGTGACGCTAGGGTTGTTAGTGAGAACAGTGCATGGTTACCGAAGGTTGTTCGGAGTCCCGGATGAGATCCCGGACGTGACGAGGGTCTCCGGAATGGTCCGGGGACGAAGATTGATATATAGGATGAAAGGTTTCGGAGTCCGGAAGTGTTCCGGGGAGTGTCGGGAAGACGGCGGATGACCGAAAAGGGTTTCGGGGGTTCCGGAAGGGGTTTCGGGCCTAATGGGCCACAAAGGGGGACACAACAGCCCTCATAGGGCTGTGCGCCCCCCCTGGGCCCTCTCCTCATGCGCAAGGGGTGGTGGCCCCCCCTAGGGCTGCCGCACCCCCCCAGGCTTGGGGGGGCAAGGCACTTGGGGGGGGGACCCTAACCCTGGGGCGCCGCCCCCTCCCACCTCCCCTTGGCCGCCGCCCCTAGGGGCTAACCCTAGGGCGCCCCTCCCCTCTCTACCCCCCTATATAAAGAGGGGCAGAGGGAGGGCAGCCACACACGTTCGTGCCTCGGTGCTGCCCTCCCTCTCCCACTACAATCTTCGTTTTCCCGCGGTGCTTGGCGAAGCCCTGCTGGAATCCTCCACCACCATCTCCACCACGCCGTCGTGCTGCCGGTGTCTCCATCAACCTCTCCTTCCCCCTTGCTGGATCAAGAAGGAGGAGACGTCCCCGAGATGTACGTGTGAAGAACGCGGAGGCACCGTTGCTTCGGTGCTAGGATCTTCGGCGATCTGAATCGCCGCGAGTACGACTCCATCAACCGCGTTCTTAACGCTTCCGCTTAGCGATCTACAAGGGTATGTGGATCCAACTCTCCCCTCGTAGTTGCATCTCCTAGATTGATCTTGGTGAACGTAGAGAAAATTTTTGTTTCCCATGCAACGTTCCCCAACATAACTGACATGTGGCCCAGATGCATGTTGGGCCCACGTGTCAGTCAGCCAACTGCACCAGCAGTTAAGTAGAAGCAGCGTCCTTCTCCAACATAGCTCTCCGACTCCACGTCGCCGCCAAGAAGCAAACCGGCCGGAGGGTAGCAGGGGTGGCCATACTTGGACCCGAGCGGCGGCGACCTACCTTGTTCAACTCTTCCTCGTTTTTTGTGTGATGCGGCCTCATTGGCAGTGGGGTGGGGCCTTGATGAAGCCGACGATGTCCTCTGTCTCGTTGCCGGCGGAACGGGTGAAATCCTCCCCCTCGTTGCCGGCAGGGTGGGGCCTCAGCGGAGCCGGCGGTGTCCTCTGCCTCGTTGTTGGCTCCGTGGGGCCTCGGCGAAGCCGGCGGTGTCCTCTGCCTCGTTGTTGGCGTCGCGGGGCCTCAGCGGAGCAGGGCCTCGTCGACGCCAACACAGCTGGGACTCGTCGGAGCCAGCATTGTCCTCTGCCTCGTCCTCGATCTCGCCAAACAGCGCCTTGCCCGCTTCATCGCCCTCTTTGTAGGCGCCTGCAGCCTCCGCCACCCACATGCGGTACCGCCAGCGCTCGAGGCGGCCCTCGCGGGCGGAGCGGTATGAGTCGAGCAGCGCCTCCTGCTCCGCGGCGATCTGCTCCTCCGCCTGCAGGTGCTCTTGGAGGAGATGGTGGTTGTAGGCGGCGTTGGCCTACGCCTCCCGGAACTGCTCCTCACGCTTCTGCCTCAATGTGTCCATATATTGGGCACGGGCCTCGCCGATGGTCATGGTGCAATGCACCGGCGAGGATGGCGCGGAGGAGGGGGTTGGCGCCGGATCATCGACTACCATGTTCTCCATTGGGACGTCGTCGTCCTCCGGCTGCCTGCCGGTCAGCCAGTCGGCAACAATGGCTACCATCTCCTTGTGGTCCATCGTCCGCCCGCCCCGAAGAGCGCTGGAGCGCGAGGAACCCATGGTGGGTAGTAGTGGTGTGGACAGGAGAATAGGAACGGATGCAGATGACTGCGGCTATGGCCGGCGCAGCTGTTTATATAGCAATGGTGGGGGGCAAAGGGACGGACGTGTGGCGCCGGAGTAGCCACCTTGGCAACCGTGTATCATTAATGTGGGCGGCAGAAGGACGGACGGACGACACTTGTGTCGTTTGAAGGTGGAGCAATCGCATGCACTGGGAAGCGGGGCGGGCGGCGCTGACCGTTTCGGGTGGAAAGCGTGCGCGGGCAAGGGAGGCGGTCTGGGTGGGCCAAGGCAGTCAGACTCGTGCTTGGCAGCCGGTCGGTCCAGCAGCCAGACATGCTGGCTCGCCAACTACCTCGCCGAGCTGAGCGACGACAATTAGACGATGGAGGTAGCTTCAGACCAGGAGTCAGCGCCACTATCCAAGCCGGTTCATGCCGTGTTCACCATAGAGCAGGTGCGGCCGCACTTCGATGCCCTAATGGCAGAAGAGCTACCAGCGCAGGAGGACCTGTGCTGCAACCTCCGTCTCCTCAACGAGCACCAGTGAACAAGCGAACGACAATGCCGTCGTGGACATGTGGCCCTATGATCCTGGCTTCCCGAATGAGCAGCGGGCGCTGTATCAGACCATCCGTAGGTCCCGTGAGGCCCTCTCCATCGTCCTTCGAGTTGTTGTGCTCGCCGTGGTGCCGCCGTCTCGCGTTGTCAACATGGTCAACGGACATGAGGATGACGAGATGACTTTACTTGGAGAGGATGACAATGGGGACCCACCAGGGCCATAGCCGCACGTATGCAAGTGCCTTCTTATTAGTATATAAAACTTTTTTTTTGCTTCCTCCTGGTTTCCTGATATCACGGTCCCACACCATTGTCAACTTATGTAGTCAATAAACGAGAGAATTGCACAAGAAGCGGCCGACAGTCGGGACCAAGCAGCTCGTGCAGTATTTGTGTTTTTGAGGTGTGAGCACTACAGAGTTTTTCTTGAGCGATGTTTAGCCCAGATATTAATTTTTCTCCTCTGAACAACAACGAAAACATCGCTGCAGCCATTAACTGGGCGGGCTGTGGTCTGTCTAGCCTAGGCCACATATCCAACCCAGATTTTTTTTTCAAGCTGAAAATGGCTAGCCCAGCTATACTTTTTTTAGGAATACCCAGGCAAAGTCAAGTTGTTCTTCTCCGCCCCGCTGGGCTGCAAATATTTCCTAGGAGGGATGCATTAGGCTTAATAAGAAAATGGGCTTTAAGAAATAATAAATGGGATGTAATTATAAAAACTGGGCAATAACTATAAAAAATGCACCAAACACGTAATTACTTTATAAAATATTCTTTTTGGATATTGAAAATTTTAATTTCATTAATTATTGCGAGCGCAATGTTTCGTTGGATTTTTACGTAATATAAATTTATATTGAAACTGTATTTAATCTGACTATAAATTTCGGGATAAAAATATTTCGGATCCCATGAAAATGTGGGAAATTTTATTGAATTTTGTTTTGAACGGTTGGTTGAAATGGGTTGTACTTTTAACAAACTCTAAATGGGTTGTAGTAAATTCCATTAGAACTCAAAAATTGGCTGCACATTCTTACAAATCTCAAATGGGCTATAAGTTCTCTGTCAGACACTTGTGGCCTTACTAAGTTGACGCGTCCCCCAAAAAAAGAGTTGACGCATATGCAAGGCTTTGTCAACTTATAGTCAACACACGGTTCTACCAGCAGTGGCCGTTGGATGTCCATCGAACAAATGCCATGCTTCTTCTTCAATCTTGGATATTCTAGCTTCACCCGCCCAAGATGATTCGTCCCCCTGACATCTGGGACGCACCATTTCGGAAGCTGACCTGTGGGCCTACTAAGTTGACGCGTACCAAGGGCTTTGTCAACTTAGTCAACATAAACGATTCTAACTGCAGTGACCGTACGATGTCCATCTAACGGCCGTCGTGCTTCTTCAACCTCTGGTCTTCTTACTCCAGGCGCCCAAAGCAGCGCCGGTCGTGCCGCCTACTCCTGCCTCCCATGGCCGGTTGTGCTGCCGCGCAGGCCTCACCGCCCCCTACTACTCCCACCGCTGGCCAGGCCATCCCTCTACTCACCCACACCCCCTATTATTCCGCGACGACGGCAGCGTCACACCGCAGCCGAACCAATGAACCCTCATACTCCTCTCCCCGCGGGCTTCCACTGCCACGTCTTCCCCGGCTCCGCGTCGTCCCCTTCCTTGGCCTCGCCGTCGCCCACCGCCCTGGTGCTCTCAGAGCGGCGTGGTCAACATGGTGAAGGAACGGCTTCCATCGAATGTGGACTGTACATGGAGAGGCTGACAACTGGGTCCACGATGGCAGTAAGGAAATGCGTCCTTATTATGCAAAAAATAATGATTCCTCCACCTGACAGCAGGGACCCACCGGACGGGCCACCGTATTTCGCGAAAAAACGTTTCCCACTGACTGCTGGGACGCACCGGACGGGCCACCGTATTGCGCGAAAAAAATGTTCCCCCCGCTGTCAGCTTGGACCCACCGGATGTGCCTCCTTATTACGCACAAAAAAAATGAATACTCCCCCTGCTGGTTGGGACCCACCTTGGTGGGAGGCTGACTTGTGGGCCTACTAAGTTGACAAAGATGGTGTGCTTTGTCAACTTAGTCAATATGAACGATTCTAGCTCCAGTGACCGTACGATGTCCATCCAACGGCCTTAGTGCTTCTTCAACCTCTGGTCTTGTTGCTCCTGCAGCCAAAGCAGCGCCGGTCGTGCCGCATTGTAACGCCCCGGACACACCCGCCGGTGGTCGTTACTCCTGGCGGGATCTAGACTGGCCTCACATATCAATACTAGTCTTTTCTGCGCACTTTGTCCTCACTCGTGCGCACCCGGGAGCAACTTCCCGGTCGGTCACCCATCCTGAAACTACTCCAAGCTGAGCACGCTTAACTTGGGAGTTCTATCCGAATGGGCTCCCGGAAAAGAAGGAATTCCTTATTGATATGAGTAGTCTATCATCCCTAATAAGCCAAGCCATCACATACACCCTCACTCAGAGGAACCGACGTCCTCGTCGGGCCACAGAAACGTTCCCTCTTGGCACAACCGTGTGTGCTTCAAGGACAACACATTTGCCATGCCGTGTGCCACGACGGGTCACAAACGTCATGCACAACATGACTGCAAACTGTCCGCAAACATCCGTGTAACCGCGAGGGTCGGCTCTGATACCAACTTGTAACGCCCACGATCCACCCGCCGGTGGTCGTTACTCCTGGCAGGATCTAGACTGGCCTCACATATCAATACTAGTCTTTTCTGCGCACTTTGTCCTCACTCGTGCGCACCCGGGAGCAACTTCCCGGTCGGTCACCCATCCTGAAACTACTCCAAGCTGAGCACGCTTAACTTTGGAGTTCTATCCGAATGGGCTCCCGGAAAAGAAGGAATTCCTTATTGATATGAGTAGTCTATCATCCCTAATAAGCCAGGCCATCACACGCATGCTCCTACCTCCCATGGCCGGCTGTGCTGCCGCGGAGGCCTCATCTCCCCCTACTATTCCCACCACTGGCCAGGCCATTCCTTTACTCACCCACACCCCCTGTTATTCTGCGGCGACGGTAGCCTCACACCGCAGCGAACCAGTGAACCCTCGTACTCCTCTATGCGTGGGCATCCACTGTCGCGTCTTCCCCGGCTCCTCATCGTCCCCTTCCTAGGCCTAGCCGTCGTCCACCGCCCTGGTGCTTTCGGCACGGCGTGGTCAACGTGGTCAAGGAACGGCTTCCATCGGACGTGGACTGTATGTGGAGAGGCTGACAGCTGGGTTTACGGCCGCAGCAAGGATGTGCCTCCTTATTACGCGCAAAATAATTATTCCTCCACCTGACAGCGGGAACCCACCGGACGGGCCACCGTATTTCGCGAAAAAACGTTTCCCCCTGACTGCTGGGACCCACCAGCTACATCTTCGTAGGTAAGGAAGTGCCTGACAGTCGGGACCCACCTGGTCAAAGCGTACGTAGCGTTGTCATTCTGGTCGCGAACGTGTACGTACATACTAGTCGATGTAGAGGCACGCACGTGTCTTAGCAAAGGCGTGCACGTAGCATGTACATGTACGTACATCGGTCAGTGTGCAAGAAAGAAAATACGGCCACGTACATACATACGGGCAGGGTCTCGAACGCCTACTCGCGCATACGTACGGCTAGGGCTCGTGTACATGGCTGGGTCGGAACGGAGAAACAGCGTCGTCGTCGTGTTCATGGGGAGCCAACCGGCTGGGTCGGAACAGAATGCGTCGTCGTGTTCATCGGGAGGGCTTGGATGGAACAGCCGATGGAAACGAGGCCTGGCGTACCGCAAAACGGAGGAAACGGCCTTGTGTTCGACCGGCCACGTTCGAAACGGGATCCTGTTCATTGGGAGGGGTCTGGCGTACCGCAAAACGGATTAAACGGACCTCATACGGTCAAAACGGCGGTCCTGTTGATCGGGAGGGGTGCGGCGTACCGCAAAATGGAGGAAACAGACTTGTGTTGGAGTGCTACGGTCGAAACAGGGGTCCTGTTCATCGGGAGGGGTGTGGCGTACCGCAAAACGAAGGAAACGGACTTGTGTTGGAGCGCTACTGTCGAAACAGGGGTCCTGTTCATCGGGAGGGGTGTGGCGTACCGCAAAACGGGACTCCACGGGATACTGTTCATCACCACCGTCGACCCCCTCCAGCCTCCACGGGCTACTGTTCATCCACCATCGACCTCCTCCGGCCTCCACCTGCGACTGTTCAGCCTCCACCGCGTGCTACTCCACCGGCTACTATTCAACCAGCCCTCTCCACGGGCTCCTGTTCAACCACCCCTCCACGGGCTACTGTTCATCCAGCCCTCCACCGTCTACTGTTCATGCAGCCCTCCACAGGGTGGTCCTGTTCATGCAGCCCTCCACAGGGTCCTGTTCATGCGGCCCCAACCGGCTCGATCGAACGGGGTCCTGTTCATGCAGAGGCAACACCACGGGGTCCTGTTCAGCCACCCCCACCGGGAACTGTTCATCCAAACCCCCCAGCAACGCTCACTGTTCATGCAGAGGCAGCATCGATCAGCTTCAGTTAGCAGCAGTAGCGAAGGAATCGCTCGATCGGGTGTAGTTAACAGCCATCGATCGATCGCTCAGGTTCAGTAATGCGTAGCCTGCAGTGCAATCGCTCGGGTTCATTTAGAGCCCAATGCCTCGCTCGGGTTCAGTTAGAGCCCAACGCCTCGCACCCACGCGCGTGCGTGTACGAGAGAAACGCGCATCGCTCGGCCCCGACCACCCACCGTAACCGGGAACATCGCGATATTTCCCTCGCCCTCGCTTCTACCATGGTTTTTTCCGTCATGGACGACCCAAAGAATGTCATGCAGCTGCGTCTCCGGCCCGCCCAGGACGAAAAGCCCATTTTCTGTCATGATTTTTTCTCATAGAAGTAGGATCCCACCACATCTATGATGATACCGTGTTTTGTCACAATTATTGTCATAGAAGTGTCATAAGTATGACAGAAAAAAGTTTCGTTTGGCCCAAAATGTCACGGATGTGTCTTTATTTTGTAGTGGAGGGCGGCGCTCAGGGGACTCCGGGGCGTGTACAGCCCCAACTCATTATTACATGAGAGTGCCACGAGTGGAGATCTTCATTGGCATTCTCGACACCTAGTGCGGACCCCGCCCTACGCATCCCCTGACCATCGTTTGGGCGTCCGGAAACCAGGACGAGACCAAGGGGCAAGGGGCTCGCTGGCGGTGGTCAGGCGGTCACCGGCCCTCTACCAGGGAAACGGCTCGTCGGCACCTTCCCCGGCGGAGGACCTACCTCTAGGCGGCGCGCGCCACCATCGTGGTGGCGCCTTGCGCTGCGCTGCGCGGAGAAGCTCTGGCGCCGGGCTCCCCCGCGCAGCCCCCAGGGCGTTCCACTTGGACGTGGGGGGGCGAACGCCCTGAGGTGCATGGCCATGGGCGTGGCTTGGTTCACCTGCGATCCAAGGTTAGTGCTATCGTTTCCCAAAGATATTGGTTGTACCCGATGGCTATTGTTGTCGAAGGCGCTGGTGAGGCGTCGGGGTGGCTCGCTGGGGGCTTCAGTCACGTCCGGCCCTGGCGGTTCGGGTGCCCAGCCGACGAGGGGAACGAGCATGGGCTTCTTCTTTGCTCGTACAGCGAGCCCATCAGCGGAGGTGCGGGGGCTCCGGGGGCGGGCGTGCCGAGGTCGGCACCCAGAGCCCTTGCTCCGCTGTCTGCCATCCTTGGTGCCAGGTCGCGATGACCGGGGGTGGCATTTCAGCGCGACCTTGGGCGGGGCCGCCTACTCTGGCCGTATCTTGGGGAACGCATCCTAGACTGGGCAAGCGGCGTGGTGGGCCAGGTTGTCGCTGCGAGATCCTTCGGACCCCCTGAGGAAGGGCATGCGGACGTAGCGGGGGCAAGCGCATGCCCCCGGCAGCGCCTGCGACGTAGGCAAGGTGCAGAAAGGCTATGCGCCCTTGCGGGCGGCGTCGAGCAGCTCGGCGACCCGTTCAAGCAAGGCGTCGCGGCCGCCTTCTACCAGCCTACATCACAGCAACTCTCATGCCACGATGAGCGCAACTCGCGTGTTCGCCGGCTCCCGACGAGCGCGCAGCTTCGTCGCCATGGCGTAGCCTGAAGACCGCACGGTGGCACGGTTCCGGCGCCTCACGGGGGAGGGTGGAGGTGGCCCGTGGCGCCGATGGTTGACGGTGCCGGCTGCCGTGCGGGCCACAAGAAGCACGGAGTGGAGAGCTTCTTGTCCGAGGGGTGCCGCCCTGGTAGGCCGAGCGGCCAAATGCTCAGCGTGAGCTCGAGGATCTCCCGCCATGGTGGTGATGGTGCGAACGGTGGAGAAGAGGCCTCGACCCGCCCCTACCCGGCGCGCCAAATGTCGGATTCAGGGCTCCGCAGACCCAAGAAACGTCCGAACACAGGGACGTGTGCAAAGAACTCAACCTCTCCATCCTACCAGATCGTCCCTCTCATGGCCTAGCTCGATGAACACGAAAGGAAAGAGACTCAGCAGTTTACCCAGGTTCGGGCCACCTTGCGGTATACGACTCTACTCCTGCTTTGTGGTGGATTAGCCTCGCGAGGGGCTGATGATGAACTAGTACAGAGGGAGAACAACTTCAGGAGGCGTGTTCTTGAGTGGGTGTAAGCTAGCTAGGTTCGGAGTTCGGATCGGGGATCGACCCCCTTCTACGGTGGTGGGTAGGCTGTATTTATAGTGGTGTTGGTCCTCTTCCTCCAAAACGAAGGCGGGAAGGGATACCACAACGGCCAATTTGAAAGGGGACAAGAAGTACATCTTATCATGACGAAAGGTGGTCTTCGCCTGCAAAGCTTCTGGTCGTGACGCCGTGGTGGGCTCGGTGATGACATTCGTCCTGCCGTCTTGGTGGTCCTAGCCTCGTAGCACAAGAATGGACACCTTTGGCCGATTCCTCGAGACTTCGCTCCTGCGCTTGGCTCCTTAGCACCAAAGAGGAAACCTGCTGCTCTGCGCACGCTGGCGCCCGCCTGGCCTTGGTCGTCATGACTTGCGTCATTTGATCCTCACGAGGTGGGCGCTTTCATAGGTATTTCCGCTCCTCAGGAGCCAGCCTGTGTGGCCGCTCCTTCTGGAGGTCTTGGCGTCGTCCGCCTCGCGAGGCTTGGCCCCTCACGAGGGTCTTGTCTTGTCGATGTTGAAGATGGGCCGTACCAGGCCGTTGATGGAGCCACGCCGCGGTCCGCAAGCAGGCAAGTCTGGGTACCCTGATTCTCAGGACGCCGACAACCACTTTAAAGGCTGCACATACCACTTTAGATGAAATTTCTTTTCTAACGGCTATACCTGAAACACAATTGCATCTGTAGGACTACTTCTTACTGAAAATCTGAACTCATGTACAATGCGCTAGCTAACACTACACTTCGCTATGAAGAACCTGAATAAATAGGTAAATGGCATAAGTCTGAACATCCAAGCAGTACAACAAACACATTAGCTGAAACTCACATTCCCTCGTGGAAATGCAAGTACCAGTACCTTCACATTAGCTGTACTCATGAGTAGACACTTGCATATCAAGGGCAACAACCAGGACTCACAGTAACAAGTTACTCCATGATACCAAGTCCTACAGTACTGCTTCTCCGCTCGCTACTCCTGCTTGGAAGAAAACAACAAGTCCTACACTACTCCATTTTAAGCACTCCTGAACATTTTGAAACAGATTACTCCTGCTGCATTTGCTACACTAAAACAACAGCATGTCCTGAACATTTTACTCCATTTTAAGCACTCCTGCTTGGAACAAAACAGCAGCAAGTCCTCCAAACTGAATCGCTAAATCACTAAATCACTGAATATACTCCCCCGATTCAACAACATAAACCTTGAACAAACACGAGTCATATATGACCACTGATGAAACGTAGCAGCGTTACTCATAGAAACTACTACCAGCTGCTGTCATCGCAGCCACTACATAATTAAACTAGTCTGTGATCCATGGAGCCTAGGAAAACCTGGAAGCTTGAGCAGTTCTAACACAAAGGAGCGTCGACCGAGTCCCTTGCAAATTGCAATTCAACGACCTCGCCGAGGAGAACCCACACCAAGATTATTAGTTAGCTGCTCGTGCAGCTAGAACACGCTTGCCGGCGAGGGCTTGAAGGGAGACACGTATCTTCCGTTGCCGCCCTTGGACGGAGCCTGGTCCCAGACCTTGACGATCTCGACGGGCACGACGCTGCCTACGACGCTGCGAGCGCCTTCCCTGGGCCAGATGCCGCCGCTGCCATTCCAACCACCATACTTGATCCGGAGCTCTTGGGGGATGTCGTGAGGGTTCTCCAGCTGGACGACCATGCGGATCGTGGAGAGTTCAGGCGCGGCGAAGCAGGCGGGGTCAATCTCGACCACGAGGCCGATGCTGGAGCAATTGGAGGTGATGTCTTTCTCCGCCAGCCCCTCCCTGGGGTAGTTGTGCAGGTTGATGTGGACGAGGTAGTCCAGCCGGGAGCCCGGGACGGGCAGCAGTTCCTCTGCTGCTGCCGGCTGCCCGTCCGGCACGACCTGCGCCGAGGGCTTGAACGGAGACACGTATCTCGCATTGCCGTCGTTGGACCGAGATAGGTCCCAGATCTTGACGATCTCGACTGGCATGATGGAGCGAGCGACTTCCCTGGGACAGACGTGGCCGCTGCCATAGAAACCAACGTACCGGATACGGAGCTCGCGGGCGATTTCGCGAGGGTGGTCCGCCTGGACGACGAGCCGGAGCGGGGAGAGGTCCGGCGCGGTGAAGCAGGCCGGGTCGATCTCGATCACGTGGCCGATGCTGGAGCAGTTGGAGTGGATGTCATCCTCCGCGCGCTCCTCCTTGGGGTAGTTGTGCAGGTTGATCTGGACGAGGTAGTCCGCCCGGGCCGGGCGGCTGTTCTTCGGGTCAGGGCCGATTTGTACCGAGTAGCCGTCGCGCTCGAACGTCTGCTTGGCGATGGCCGCCACCCGGTCCTCCGGCGAGGCGAAGAGCAGGCACATGTCGGCCATCATCGGAGTGACGGCGAGGAGCTCGAACTGCAGGCCCGGCGCCGCGGCGTGGATGGCGGAGCGGACGAGTGCCTTCGTGTCCGCGACCTCGAGGCCAGCGGCCTCGGGGTCGGGGGTGATGAACGCGTAGCCGGTTCGCCTTTCCTCGAGGTCCATCTCGGGGGTCATCCGCAGGTACACCGTCGGCCCGCGGAGCGGGCGGCCGGAGCGAACCACCGGATCCGGAGCCCAGTGGCGAGACGCAGTCGCAGGGACGGGGTAGTCGAGGGACTTGGGCGCGCAGACGTAGGCCGGGCGGCCCTCGGGCGCCTCCAGCCGAGATGCACCGGTGGGGCGGCGGGAGCGGGAGCGGCCGCGCGGCATGTTGCTTGCAGTTACCCTCCTCTCTCGACACCGACGGCAGCGCACAAGCAGAAGACAGGAGTGGAGGAAGCCGGGAAGGGAGTGTCTGGTGGAGTGGAGGACCGAGGAAGAGGAATTGGTGTGGCCGGCTTTAAGCACAGGCACAGCACAGCCCAGCATTCACTCCGGCCTACACGGTGGGTGGTGGCGCAGCGGCGTGCGGGTTGAGTTCGAGGCCACTTTGCCATCAACGGAGCGAGCAGCAGCAGTAGTAGTAGTAATGGCGGAACTGCCATGAGCGCTGGTTTGCCTCAGTTGCGCATTGGGCCTTGGGGACACTGAAGATGGCAAGGGGTGGCGTCAGGGCATGGGCAACCAAAGCATGTCGCAGGCGTTGAACGCTGGTGCGACAGTATTGATGGAGGACAAAGGGCGGGATGCCGCTGGATTTTGCGGAGTAGCTCCAACGCACCCGATTCTGTGTTTGAACGAATTATTGGATCGCCATGTTTAAGTGTGGCCGTGTGGGTGTGCTACGGATTTGATAAACAATTACTAGATGGTATGGCGCTCTCCGCCGCGCCGGTTATTAAGCCTTGTACAATGCAAGGTGTCTAGGAAGAAATAAATCGGACTTGTTTTAAGCACCGGTGTCTATTTTTACAGACCGGTGCTTAAGAAAAAACTTATTTATTTCTTTAAGCACATCTTCTAAGCACCTTGCATTGTACAAGACCTAAGAGCGCATACTCCGTAAGCTATTTTACATTGACCTAAAGTATGCAACGCTGCTGATGGGATGAGTTACATGTATCATATTTAGAGAAGAAGTTGCACGTGTGTATTTAGTGTATCTTGTTTTTTTCTCAACAACCATTTGTAAGTTGGCGGAAAAATGAATTCACATGAGTCGATTTTGAATGAAGCCCAGACATTAGGCGAGTCTCCAATATATGCACCTGCACAAACTAACAAATACTTGCACACAACATGAAAAAGGGGTTGCCAATCCCTTCACGGTCACGAAGAAGAGTGAGGTCTAATAGAGATAATAAACAAATAAAAGTAAATAAAACTCAGCAACGTATTTTTGTATTTTTTTTATTATTATGTAGATCTAAATAAATATGATAGAAAATAGAACCGGTGGGCATAGAGTTCACTAGAGGCTTCTCTCTCAAAGAAAGCATACGGTGGGTAAACAAATTACTGTCGAGCAATTGATAGAAAAGCGCAAAGTTATGACGATATCTAAGGCAATGATCATGAATATAGGCATCACGTCCGTGACAAGTAGACCGAATCCTAACTGCATCTACTACTATTACTCCACTCATCAACCATTATCCAGCATGCATCTAGAGAATTAAGATAAAAATAGAGTAATGCCTTAAGCAAGATAACATGATGTAGAGGGATAAACTCATGCAATATGATATAAACGCCATCTTGTTATCCTTAATGGCAACAATACAATGCGTGCCTCGCTATCTCTTCTGTAACTAAGTGAGGACACCGCAAGATTGAACCCATCACAAAGCACATCTTCCATTGCAAGATAAACCAATTTAGTTGACCAAACCAAATAGATAGATCGAAGAGAAATACAAATCTATCAAATCATGCATACAAGAATTCAGGGAAGACTCAAATAATATTCATAGATAATTTGATCATAAATCCACAATTCATCGAATCTCGACAAACACACCGCAAAAGAGGATTACATCCAATAGATCTCCAAGAACTTTGTATTGAAGATCATACAGAGAGAAGAAGTCATCTAGCTACTAGCTATGGACCCGTAGGTCTGAGGTAAACTACTCATGTATCACCGGAGGTCCAGCAAGGTTGATGTAGAAGCCTTCCGTGACTGAATCCCCCTCCGGCAGAGTATCGGAAAAGGCCTCCAGATGGGATCTCACGAGGTCGGAGATCTGCGGCGGTGGAAAAGTGTTTCCGTGGATGCTTCTAGGGTTTTGGGAATATATGTGAATATATAGGCCAAGGAACGAGGCCAGGGGACCCTCGAGGGGGCCACAAGCCTAGGGACGCCCCCTAGGGCGCGCCCCTGTGGCTTGTCGCTTCCTCGGCCATCTTCTGACTTGGACTCCAAGTCCCCTGGCTGTCTTCTGGTCCAAGAAAAATCACCGCTAAAGTCTTATTCCGTTTAGTATCCCTTTCCTTTGAAGCTCAAAAACAAGGAAAAAACAGAAACTGACACTAGGCTCTAGGTTAATAAGTTTGTCCCAAAAATAGTATAAAACAACATATTAATGCATATAAAACATCCAAAGTTGATAATCTAATAGCATGGAACAATAAAAAAAATTATAGATACGTTGAAGACGTATCACCCTCCCCCACCCCGCCCCTCCCCGGCTATAAAAGGTGCCGCTTGAGGGAGCCCTGGACTAAGGGGTCCTCGGGCTGTCAGCCTATTCTCATGGGCCAGACAGTTGGGCCGCACTACAGCTGCTAGAAGGCCGAGCTATAAGGTGACCTCATATCCGAACAGGAAATCTTCGATGCCACATTGTATCCTCCAAGTCATGAATTGGCATGTTTATTCCTTCCTTGTAACCGACCATATGTAAACCCTAGTACCCCTGGTGTCTATATAAACCAATGGGTTTAGTTAGAACAACCATCATCCTACTTGCTTAGGGTTTAGTTCATCTGATCTCGTGGTAGATTAACTCTGTAATCATCCTATACACTTCAATATAATCAAGCGGGACGTAGGGTTTTGCCTCTTCGAGAGGGCCTCATACATCTCCATCGTATCTACTTTTCCTAACACTTTTGCTCTTGTTTTGGACTATAATTTGCATTTTTTTGGATGAAACTAACTCGGACTGACGCTATTTTCAGCAGAACTACTGTGGTGTTGTTGTTGTTTTTGTGCAGAAATAAAAGTTCTTGGAATCGTACAAAACTTTTTGGATATTTTTTATGGAATAAAAGAGAATTATTGGACCTGGAACCACCTGGAGGGAGGTGCCCCGGCTGCCCACGAGGCACCAGGGCGCGCCAGCTGCCCCCTAGGCGCGCCCAGGTGTCTCGTGGGGCCCACGGGGCTCCACTGACCCTAACTCCGCCACTATAAATTTTTATTTTTGGATAAAAAGATAGGAGAGGAAGTTTCATCACGTTTTACGATACGGAACTGCCGCTGCCTCCTATTCTTCATCGGGAGGCCAGATCTAGAGTTCGTTCGGGGCTCCGAAGAGGGGGATCTTCCGTATTCGTCATCATCAACAATCCTCCATCACCAATTCCATGATGCTCACCACCGGGAGTGATTAATTCCTTTATAGGCTTGCTGGTCGGTGAGAGGTTGGATAAGATTCATCATGTAGTCGAGTTAGTTTTGTTAGGGCTTGATCCCTAGTATCCACTATGTTCTGAGATTGATGTTCCTATGACTTTGCTATGCTTAATGCTCGTCACTAGGGACCGAGTGCCATGATTTTAGATATGAACCGTTTATGTTATCACCCTTATATCTATGTTCTTGATCTGATCTTGCAAGTCATATGCACCTACTACATGTTAGGATCTGCATACCCCAAGGTGACAATAATTGGGATTCTTTTCGGGGATTACCGTAGTATGAGGAGTTCAATTATTCATTATGTGGTAATGCTTTGATTTGGTTCTCTATTAAAGGGATGCCTTAATATCCCTTAGTTTCCTTATGGACCCCGCTGCCACGAGAGGTTAGGACAAAAGATGTCATGCAAGTTCTTTTCCATAAGCACATATGACTATTTACGGAATACATGCCTACATGATATCGATAAACAGGAGCTAGTTCTATGTCGCCCTAGGTTATAATTGTTATTTGATGAATATCATCCAACGATATCACTGATCCAGTGCCTACGAGTTTTCCTACATATCGATCTTGCTAAGTTACTACTGTTGCTGCTACTGTTACAATTGCCACAAAACAGTTGATACTACTGTTACCGTTACTACTGCTATCAAAATTATCATACTATTGTGCTACTGATCACTTTGCTGCAGATATTTAATCTCTAGGTGTGGTTGAATTGACAACTCAACTTCTAATGCTTATAAATATTATTTGGCTCCCCTTGTGTCGAATCTATAAATTTGGGTTGAATACTCTACCCTCGAAAACTGTTGCGATCCCCTATACTTGTGGGTTATCAAGACCTTTTTCTGGCGCCGTTCTCGGGGAGCATAGCTATATTTGTTGAGCCACTTGCAATTTATATTTGATTATCACTATTAAGAATCTGAAGGATACTAAAACCAAGATTTTTTTCCTCTAAAACGAGGGGAGGTAAGGAATTGCCATCTAGCTCTGCACTTGATTCTCCTTCAATTATAAGTAAGCTTGCAACACCACCACCTATTATCAACTCTGATATGTCGCAAGTTATTGATGATGCTACTTCTGCTATGAATGATGCTTATGATGATGCTAGTACCTTGTTTGATAAGACTATGCCACTAGGTGAATTGCTTGATGAACAACTTGCTAGAATTAAAAATACTGAGAATCTTGAAATTGACGAAACCGCTGAAACGGATGAAGTCCTTGAAACTGGAAACTATGAAACATCTATTAGACCTAGCTCTCCTAGATATGAATTGCCTAATATACCCGAGGGTTATGTTATGGAGGGAGAGGTAGCCGAGGACTTTCTTACTTGTAAGGATAGAGATGATCTATATTACTAGAATGAAATATGGAGGGAGAGGTAGCTGAGGTAGATGAGGACTTTATTTAAATGCTAGAATGAAATATGATGCTAAGTTTGCTACTTCGCCTACCTTTGTTACTCATAAGGACTATGAATTTTCTGTTGGTCCAGAGTTAATTACTCTGGTTGAACCTGATCCTTTTCATGGTTATGAAACTGAAAATGTTGTGGCACATCTTACTAAATTAAATGACATAGCCACCCTATTTGCTCATGATGAGAAATTTTGCTACTATTACATTCTCAAGTTATTTTCGTTCTCATTAAAGGGTGATGCTAAGACTTGGTACAACACTCTTACTCCTGGTTTTGTGCGTAGTCCCCAGGATATGATTTATTACTTTTCTGAAATATTTTTTCCTCCTCATGAGAAACAAGCTGCCCTACAGGAAATATTTAACTTTGTGCAAATTGAAGAAGAGAGTCTCCCACAAGCTTGGGGGAGGCTTATCCAATTACTTAATGCCTTGCCTGATCATCCTCTTAAGAAAATGAAATACTTGATATCTTCTATAATGGACTAACTAATGCTTCTAGGGACTTTCTAGATAGTTGTGCTGGTTGTGTTTTCAAGGAACGAACTGTTGAACAAGCTGAGGAATTATTGAATAATATATTGAAGAATTATGATGAATGGACACTTCCTGACCACCGCCTAAACCCACTCCGAAGAAGAGGGGTCTATTATTTCTCAGTCCCGAAGATATGCAAGAGGCAAAGAAATGTATGAAAGAAAAAGGTATTAAAGCTGAAGATGTTAATAATTTACCACTTATTGAAGAAATACATGGTCCCGACACACCACCACATGTGGTGGAGGTAAATTATCTTTTAAATTTTGATGAAGGTGATATCCCTTATAATAAACCTCCTAGTCAATGCTTGTATGAATTTGACAACTACATTAGAAAGCAAGATCATTTCAATGCTTATGTTATGAAACAATGAAAGCAAAACTCGGATATGATTGTTAGCTTGAGTGACTTGTTGTTTAGAATCACCAATGATGTAAGAGGAGTAGGAAAACATGCTTATATGGTTCAAACTTAATTAGAGCAAGTTGCTAAATCTCAAAGTGAGTTACTCAATGAAATGAATAATAATATGAATGATCATGATTTTAGAGTAATGACTAGAGGAGGTAAAATGACTTAGGAACCACTTTATCCAGAAGGTCATCCTAAAAGAAATGAACAAAACTCTCAAAGAATTAATGATGATGCACTTAGTCCTTCTAGAAATAAAAAAGAAAGGAAAAATGATAGGACTTTGCATTCCTCTAGTGAACCTGACATAGAAAAACCTTCACAGGATAATAATGATGTGTCTATATCTAATGGTGAAACCCAGTCTGGAAATGAATATTCACATAGTGATAATGACAATGATGATGTTCATGTAGATGCTCAACCAGATAATGATAAAGAACTAGACAATTATGTTGAGATATAACCTGTTGTTGATCTCGATAACCCACAACCTAAAAATAAACGCTACGGTAAAAGAGACTTTGTTGCTAGAAAACATGGTAAAGAAAGAGAGCCTTGGGTTCAAAAACCTGTGCCCTTTCCACCTAAACCAACCGAGAAAAAGGATGAGGAAGAATTTGAATGCTTTGCTGAAATGCTGAGTCCAGTCTTCTTGCATACCCGTTTGACTAATCTTTTAAAGATGGCCCCTTATGCTAAATACATGAAAGTTATTATCACCAACAAAAGAAAAATACCTAAAGCTGAAATCTCCATCATGCTTGCAAATTATTCTTTTAAGGATGGACTACCTAAAAAATTAGGAGATCCTCAAATACCAACTATACCTTGCTCCATCAAGATAAATTATGTGAGAACTGGTTTATGTGATTTAGGAGCTGGTGTTAGTGTTATGCCTTTATCTTTATATAAAAGACTTGACTTGGATAAACTCACACCTACTGACATATCATTGCAAATGGCTTACAAATCAACTGCCATTCATGTCGGTGTTTGTGAGGATGTTCCTACTCTGGTTGCAAACGTTACTATCTTAACAGACTTTGTCATACTTGATATGCCCGAGGACAACAACATGTCGATTATCCTTGGTAGACCCTTTTTGAACACTGCAGGGGGTGTTATTGATTGCAACAAAAGCAAAATCACTTTTCATGTTAGTGGTAAAGAGCATATGGTTCATTTTTCGAAGAAGCAATTATAAGTAAATGGTATTAATGTTATTGGAAAAACTCCGACAATCACTATTGGAGGTTTTCAACTCCCTATACCTACTGCTAAAAGGAAATATGAAATACTTATTGTAGGGGATATGCACATCCCCGTTGAGGTAACTTAGTGTTCTACGAAAATTCTTCGGGTTCATGTTAATTGAAAGTGGTTGTTAATAAGACCTGATCAACCATATTAACGGATCATTTTTAGAGGCATGCATTCGATGAATTTAGTACAGACCACCATCTGTACCCACTTTATATTTTCTTTTTTAGTTAAATACAATAAAATGCCATGAATACCTGGTTTTCTAAATTATCCGTGCAATAAAAATGTGCCCAAAAATAAAAGTTCTCCAAATGAGTTGAAATTTTAACACGATTTTTCTTAATATGCTGGAATATCTGGCACTAAAAACAGCACAGGTGGTGTCTCAGGTGTACACGAGACACTGGCGCGCCCTGGTGGGTAGTGGGCCCCACGTGACCCCTCACTTATCTCTTTAGCCCATGTCATCACCTACCTCCAAAAAAAATCACCATTGCTTTCTCTCCCGTGTTCTTGCTCTCAAACTCGCGGTTCGATCTCTTTGCTCGAAGCCCTATTTCTGAAACTGTTTTGGGGGATTGTTGCTTGGCATGTGACTCCTCCATTGCTCCAATTAGTTTTTGTTTTTCTGGTGTATATTTAGAATAATTATCCACTCTTGGTGCTGTTGTAGATGAGCTTCCATGTTGAATTCTTGAAGTTCGAAGTAGTTTGAATGCTTGATATAGGTTCTAGGCACCCATATGAGTAGTTGCTATCAATTTTGTGAGGTTTTGTTAACTTTATTTTGTGACCCAAAAATTTCAGAAATTGTTCGCAAATAAAATGCACCTATTTAGGAGTTCGTCGAGGAGGAAGTCCTCGGAGGTATCATCGAGTTGGAACTCGATATGTCAGTCTTATGTTGAGCCAAGTGAAAGCTCGATGCGGGGTGCCGACACCAAATCGTGCCTATGGCCATGTCATGAATTTATGTTGGGTGCAGGTATCAAGGAAGAATTTGAGCAATAAGTTCACAGCACTGAGCTTGCCCCATTCATCGCAGATAATTGTACTCGGCATCTCAACGTCACGCAGACTTTCACTAAGAAATTTAAATATTACTCTCATGAGTCCAGAGTCTCATTTATGCTTTATGATAACTAGCGCTTGTGACTTGATGGTTTCCTTGGCTTCAAACTTGGTCTCCAGCGGGAGGAGCTCGATGGCCCATTTTGCCACTCGGCCCGTGCCATCTATGTTGTTCATGATCTCCGATAGAGGGACGTCACTCACCACCATGACCGAGTGTCCTTGAAAGTAATGTGCCACCTTTTTGCGGTTAGATAGATTCCATATGCTAGTATATGATAATGCGGATACCTCTGCTAGGAAGGGGTTAAGAGTTCGGAGATGTAGTAGACTGGTCATTGGAGCTTGAAAGTTTTCCCTTGTTCTTCCCGTTCCACAGTGAGAACCATGCTAACAACTCGGCCCATGGCCGCGATGTACAAAAGCAAGGGCTCTTTGTTGTTCGGAGCAGCTAGCACCAGCTGGGTGGAAAGAAAGGCTTTAAGTTGGTGCTAGCTGGTAAACATGCACGTCGTGGAGACGCTCTGTTTGCTTCATCTGGATGATGTCCCCTATATTCTCAGGGTTGGCATCGATTCCACGTCCGGATATGAGGAAACCGAGTAGTTTACCAGCGGCCACGCCGAATGTGCACCTAGCCTGGTTGAGTTTGATGCCGAAAGTGCGCAGGTTAGCGAATGTTTCGGCGAGGTCAGCGAGGAGGTCGGAACCTTTCCTAGACTTAACCACAATGTCACCCATATAGGCCTCAATGTTCCGACTGATCTGCTTGCGCAAGCACTTCCGGATCATACGCTGAAATGTGGCCCCAGCATTTTTCAACCATAAAGGCATGGTGATATAGCAAAAACACCTGAATGGGGTGATGAACGTTGTTTTTATTTCAGCAGGACCATACATTCGAATCTGGTGGTACCTGGAGTGCGCGTCCAGAAACGACAACCTCTCACACCCGATAGTAGTATCGACTATCTGGACTATGCGAGGGGGAGGCCTGATTGATGGGCTTGAAATTGATGCACATCCAAAGAGAATTGTTCTTCCTAGGCACCATAACTATGTTGGCTAGCCGTTCGGAGTGGTATATCTCTCGAATGAATTCGGCGGCTAAGAGCTGCGCTATCTCCTTGCCAATCGCCTTCCGCTTCTCAGGGGAAGATTGTCGAATATGCTCTTTGACAGGCTTCATCGTCGAGTCGACATGGAGTATGTGCTTGGCCAGCTCCCTGGGAACACCCGACATGCCAGAAGGCTTCCATGCAAAGATGTCCAGTGCTCACGGAGGAACTGGACGAGCTCGCTTTCCTATTTCCTATTGAGGGTGGTGGAGATGTTGGTCGAGGCTGCCTTCGGGTCCTCTAGATGAATGTGCACGGGCTTCGTCTCCCCTGTCGACTGGAAAGCGGATTCCACAGTCGGCTTCTTGGACTTCAGCAACTCGCTCGTATCCACCACCTTCTTGTACTCATCTAAATCGACCATCGCCATCTGTTCTTCAGCGATCTAAGAGCCCTTCTGGAGACACTCTCGACCAGCTTCTGACTGCCTATGATGGTGATCACACCTTCCGGTCCCGGTATCTTAAGCTTAAGATACATGTAGCATGGGTGGGCCATGAACCGTGCGTAGGCTGGCCTACCCATAATAGTGTGGTAAGCACTACGAAAGTCTACCACTTCGAAAGTCAGCCGCTTCTTGTGGAAGTTCTTCTTCGCCGAATACGACGTCGAGGACGATCTAGCGAGTGACTTGGTTTCTTCCCAGGGATTATCCCAAGGGTTTGCATGTCACTTTTGCGGAGTCGGGTCATCGGGATGCCCATTGCCTCTAGCATATCGACATAGATAATGTTTAGCCTACTGCCGCCGTCCATGAGGACTTTGCACAGTCGGGATCCACCAACGATCGGGTCGACGACCAAGGCCTGCCACCTAGAGGTCGGCACGTGGACCGAGTGATCCGACCGAACGGAGGTCACTGGCGTCTTGGCCCAATCGAGGTACTTGGTGACAGTCGGGGCTGCCACATGATACGTCCAAAACGTATCTATAATTTCTGCTTGCTCCATGCCACTTTTGGGTGATATTGCTATGATGTTCATACACTTCCATACACTTTTGATCATATTTGGACTAACTTACTAATCCAGTGCACCCCAGTGCCAGTTTCTGTTTTCGGCTGTTTTTGTATTTCAGGTTTTCACGTTTCGAGAACTGCCCAGAAAAATCCAGTAAAATTATATAAAAAATCAGCGATCCGGAAACAACACTGCGTCCGAAGGGCAGCCTGGGGGGGGGCACAGGGGCTCCAGGCGCCCTGTGGGTGCCCCCCCTGCGCCGCGCCGGGGGGGCGCCTGGGCCCCCCGAAACTCCCCCGGTGCCCTACTTTGGCATATATTTAAAGGACCCTCCGAAACCCTCAGAACAGGAACTCTTTTCGCGATCCCATCTCTGTTCTGCCGCCGCCGCCGCTTCCAAGATCGGGAGCACCAGGAGAACTCTTCCCGGCACCCTGCCGGAGGGGAGGATCATCACCGGGAGCTTCTCCACCACCATGGACGCCTCCCGGATGACTCGTGAGTAGTCTCCCTTGGACCATGAGTCCATGACCAGTAGCTATGTGATGTTCTCCTCCCGTTCTTGTGCTTCACTAATTAGTCCTCGTGAGCTGCCCTACATGATCGAGGCACCTATGTAATCCTTATGCTGTTGCTATGTTGAGTTTGCTGGGATCCGATGGATTATGAGATTATGTTCAGATTGATCTTGAGTAATATATTTGATTCACCTCTTTTATATTTTAGTCCATAAGTAATTCTTGCATGTTCTCCGTTGTTACTTATTGCTTTGGCCGAGTAGTAGGTAGTGACTCCAAGAGGGAACGTTATGCTCGATTGTGGGTTCATGCCCCTCGATGACTAGCTTGAGTGACAGAAACATGAGTCTAGGGGATGTGATGTTGCCACAAGGGGGAAAACAATGGTGCTTGTGCCCGCGGGTGCAAGGACTGTTTACTTTACGCAAAGTTCTTTTAATGCAGTTGTCTGTTGCATTGAGTTTACACTATGGGTGGGACTCGCAACTTAATACCAGCGAGATGTTCTGGATAGATATCTCAAGGTGGATGATTAGTAGTAGATATTGATGGATTTCGGTCTACTTACTTTGGCGTACCGCCCATGCTTTGAACCTCAACCTTTCTTGCAATGTAGTCAGCATTAGTTTGCGTTCGTGGTCCTGTCAATTGCCCAGCTGTAATTTGTTTACCTCACATAGCTGTTTTATTGTCTTCTGGGAGAGAGACATCACTAGTGAACATCATGAGACTCCGGTCCATATTACCATCATTGATCACATCCACTATTTACTTTTCGCTATTTACTTACTATTGCAAAAACTATCTATCACTATTATCATTGCTTTTAACCCTTTGTGAACTACAAGGCCGGAGGGATTGACAACCTCTATGTACTCGTTGGGAGCAAAGTTATTTGTATCTGTGTGCAGGTCCACGTTGATTGCTAATTGCGCCGTTAGCAGTTGACACCTACTTGTTGAACCTAGGAGTCTCTGGGGAATCGATCCTTGGCATCTTTGCTAGGGGAAAACACTGCTACTTATTGCATCTTACACCTTCCACTTGGGGTAACCAACGAGGGGTTCGAGGCCCATCAAGGAGTATTTTCTGGCGCCGTTGCCGGGGACTCCACTCTTCAGGATAGGGGAGTTGCATGCTATCTTTTACCTTTGCTTTTCAGTCTTGTCAGTTTACCTTTCATTTTTGTTTTAGTATCTTTTATCAAAAATCACAAAAAAAAATTATTTACCTTTCTGTTAGTAGTCCTTTCTGTTTAGCCAAACATGTCAAGATATGGTGCTTTGAGGGAATCAGAAGTTCTAGATTTCCATCAAAGGGATGGAGAAAATATGAAGAAGGCATGGGACAGAATTTCTGATGCACATAGGAGAATTATGCCTTGGATACCTATAAAAATTGTGCTTAGGAATTTTTACCAGGGTCTTTTTAAATGGTGTAAACACTCTCTTGACATTATAGCCGAGGGAGATTTCCTAGAGGGTGATGAAGCTAGAGCTCTTGAAATTATACATGGTCTATCTAGTTACTTTGTTTATGATCATAATCTTGATGCTGTCATAGATAGACTTGCTACTATTGAAAAGAGAATGGATGCTCTAGACTTAATGAAGGTAGAGAAACCCAAACCCAATAAGAGAGATATTTTGGAAATAGATAATGACTGGGAGCCTCTTGTTAGGATTAGCATCTCTAATCAAGACTTCCTTGCTTATTGTGATATTGGATCTATGGTTTCTACTATGCCAAAAATTGTTCATGATTCTTTAAAATTTAACATGGATAGATTATCATCTTATCATGAACACACTAATGGAAATATTTCTGAAATCCAGGGAAGAATAAAAGACGTGCCAGTTAAATTCCTTAAAGGGATTGCAATGATTGATTTCTTCATCATGGAGCCAAACCAAGGAAATATAGTGCTTGGAAGGGACTTCCTCCGAGCGGTAAAAGGCTTCATCGATATAGGTAAGGGACAAATCCGCTTACGCGGGAAGGCAAAAGGTGTGTACCCCTTTCCTAGAAGGAACAAGAGTGAACTTGTTGAGGAACCTTATGAATCAATTTATAACTCCGATTATTATGATGGTTATTGATTCCTCTATGCATTATGCCTAGCTTAAAGGCATAAAAGAAAGCGCTTTTGGGAGGCAGCCCACATGAATAATTTTTTTGCTTTTGTTGTGTCTTGATGTTGTTTACTACTGTAGCATCATCATTGTATCTTTGCTTTTCATATTTGTGCCAAGTATAGCCTCCGATTGCTAGAAAGTTCAAAAGTTGTGAGGTGCTGTCCAGGAAACAGATTCTGTCCTTGGATAGAAAAATTCGTATAAAATCACCAGATCATCTTTTTGGTCTGAATTTTTTCGAAAGCGTTCTCTATATAATTGTCTTTCGTGCGTCAGTTCTGAGTTTTTTGATTTGAGTGGCAGAAGTATCCTGAACAGGTCAATTACTGCCTGCTGTTCTGTTTTTCACAGATTCTGTCCTGTTTTGCCTTACCTTCACTTTGCAAATTAAGAACTTGCTTTTTCTTTGCAAAAACCTTTTGGCAATCTTGAGAAACAGTAGAACTTCAAGAATATCCTTATTTCCAGCAAGGTATAATTATTTTATTAAGGGTACTAACCTCGCTAATCAGATTATGACGAGTTGTGTATGAAGGGAGTTTTCAAGTGTGCGAGGGAAGATGATAAAAAGATTTAGGAGTGTCAAGCGCTCAAGCTTGAGGATGCCCCCGTGCACCGCCAAGAAATATTCAAGGAGACTCAAGCGTCTAAGCTTGGGGATGCCCCCATGCATCCCCTTCTCCATCAACACTATCAGTTCGTCTTTCGTTTCGCTATATTTTTATCACTTCATGTGTTATGTGCTATGCTTGGAGCGTCTTGCTTTTAGTTTTCTTTTTAGTTTTTCATAACGAGTCGGAACCCAGCATTCCTTTATGTGGGAGAGAAACACGCTCCACCTCTACCTAAAACATTACATAGAATTTTCATGTCTATCTATGCTGTGTGTGTTCTTTGTCTTTTAATAGCTACTATCATACTCTGCTCTTAGTGTTCATGCTTATCTTTTCAAGAGCTTTTATTTAGTTGGTTGCTTGAACTCTCTTTAGTTACCATGCTCACCTTATTAAGAGAGTTTGCTTCCGTTGCATTGTTTAATGTGTCTATGATAAAGATGCTACTTGCATGATGGTGCTTAGTAGTTCAGGTTTTCTTTTGGTTAATCTCAAATAGCTGGGGGGTCCCAATGTGTTATTGGAGTACCAACATGATTTGTTTGCCTATGATATGGTATGGTTTAGTAATATCTTCCTTCGAGAATTTATTTTGATTGACTTGGCGTATGCTCACGCATATTCAAGATTGTAAGGAAAGTCTGTCAAGCCTTGATGATCTTTTATTTCTGAGTAGCGTTATAACTACCATGCCTGATTCAATATTGCTTTGTCGCTCTGCATGATTATGACCGTCATTGCTCTCTTAGTTGGTCGCTCCCAGTCTTTTGCTAACCTCCACCTGTACTAAGCAAACTAACCATGCAATACATAGCTCATGGGAAAGTAGCCTAAAAACTATTGTGGTAAAGAATATGTTGCTTATGTATCTTATTTCTTATAAGTTGCTTGCTGAGCGGTAACCATGTTTCTGGGGACGCCATCAACTGTCACACTGTTGTTGAATATCATGTGAGTTGCTATGCATGTTCGTCTTGTCTGAAGTAAGGGTGATTTACCGTGGGTTGAATTAATATGCATATTGTTAGAGAAGAACATTGGGCCGCCAACCAAAGCCATGCATCATGGTGGAAGTTTTAGCTTGGACCTTAATCCTCAATCTCTCATGAGAATATGCTTATGCATTAAGAGGAGTCCATCATCTATTTTCTATGTTGTCCCGGTATGGATGTCCTCAAGTTGAGATCTATCAAAAATGAGAAATCAAATGCGATTTATCTCCTTGGACCTTTGTACAGGTGGCATAGAGGTACCCCTTTGTGACACTTGGTTAAAACATATGTAATGCAATGATAACCCATGGGGATCCGAGCTAATTAGGACAAGGAGCGAGCACTATTGGTATTCGATGCATGAGGCTTGCAACTTATAGGATGTTTTATGCATGACACATATGAAGTACTACTACCGTTGACACAATTGCTTCCATGTTTTCAAAATAAAAAGCTTTAGCACTTAACCTTTCTTTTACCTTTATGTTGAAGCACCAACTACTGAGAGCATGATTGTCATTCTGAGTGTAATGTGCATTGTCCCAAAGTAGCATTGTCTTTTGCATGATTGTGATATCGTTTATTCTGAAATGATTGTATCTAGTCATCACTTAAACCTTGAGGGTGCCCTTGCATTTATGTTTTGCATCACTAAAGGGGGCAAGCTAGATATCACTTTATCATATTTGCACATCATATTCATTGCAAATCTTTTTGATGTTTCAGTTTCATATTGTAAAACTTCCAGTCATTTGTGATTTTCTCTTGAGGCAACTTAATTACTATAGAATCATTGTCTCAGTAAGCTTTTGTCATATGACTATGAGAAAGTCCTATATGGTTAATAGCATGTCACCACAGAAATTATTCTTGTTATCATTTACCTACTCGAGGACGAGCAGGAATTAAGCTTGGGGATGTTGATACGTCCAAAACGTATCTATAATTTCTGCTTGCTCCATGCCACTTTTGGGTGATATTGCTATGATATTCATACACTTCCATACACTTTTGATCATATTTGTACTAACTTACTAATCCAGTGCACCCCAGTGCCAGTTTCTGTTTTCGGCTGTTTTTGTATTTCAGGTTTTCACGTTTCGAGAACTGCCCAGAAAAATCCAGAAAAAGTATATAAAAAATCGGCGATCCGGAAACAACACTGCGTCCGAAGGGCAGCCTGGGGGGCCACAGGGGCTCCAGGCGCCCTGTGGGCGCCCCCCCTGGGCCGCGCCGGGGGGGCGCCTGGGCCCCCCGAAACTCCCCCGGTGCCCTACTTTGGCATATATTTAAAGGACCCTCCGAAACCCTCAGAACATGAACTCTTTTCGCGATCCCATCTCTGTTCCGCCGTCGCTGCCGCTTCCAAGATCGGGAGCACCAGGAGAACTATTCCCGGCACCCTGTCGGAGGGGAGGATCATCATCGGGAGCTTCTCCACCACCATGGACGCCTCCCGGATGACTCGTGAGTAGTCTCCCTTGGACCATGAGTCCATGACCAGTAGCTATGTGATGTTCTCCTCCCGTTCTTGTGCTTCACTAATTAGTCCTCGTGAGCTGCCCTACATGATCGAGGCACCTATGTAATCCTTATGCTGTTGCTATGTTGAGTTTGCTGGGATCCGATGGATTATGAGATTATGTTCAGATTGATCTTGAGTAATATATTTGATTCACCTCTTTAATATTTTAGTTCATAAGTAACTCTTGCATGTTCTCCGTTGTTACTTATTGCTTTGGCCGAGTAGTAGGTAGTGACTCCAAGAGGGAACGTTATGCTCGATTGTGGGTTCATGCCCCTCGATGACTAGCTTGAGTGACAGAAACATGAGTCTAGGGGATGTGCTGTTGCCACAAGGGGGGAAACAACGGTGCTTGTGCCCGCGGGTGCAAGGATTGTTTACTTTACGCAAAGTTCTTTTAATGCAGTTGTCTGTTGCATTGAGTTTACACTATGGGTGGGACTCGCAACTTAATACCAGCGAGATGTTCTGGATAGATATCTCAAGGTGGATGATTAGTAGTAGATATTGATGGATTTCGGTCTACTTACTTTGGCGTACCGCCCATGCTTTGAACCTCAACCTTTCTTGCAATGTAGTCAGCATTGGTTTGCGTTCGTGGTCCTGTCAATTGCCCAGCTGTAATTTGTTTACCTCACATAGCTGTTTTATCGTCTTTTGGGAGAGAGACATCACTAGTGAACATCATGAGACTCCGGTCCATATTACCATCATTGATCACATCCACTATTTACTTTTCGCTATTTACTTACTATTGCAAAAACTATCTATCACTACTATCATTGCTTTTAACCCTTTGTGAACTACAAGGCCGGAGGGATTGACAACCCCTCTGTACTCGTTGGGAGCAAAGTTATTTGTATCTGTGTGCAGGTTGTTGGGGAACGTAGCATAATTCAAAAAAATTCTATGTCTTCACCAAGATCCAACTATGATACATCTAGCAACGAGCAAGTAAGATTGCATCTACATACCGTTATGTAGATCGCATGCGGAAGCTTTCAACGAAGTGGGGATGAAGTAGTCGTACTATTCACGTTCTTCGTCACCGATGATCTAGCGCCGAACGGACGGCACCTCCGCGTTCAACACACGTACGGTGCAGCAACGTCACCTCCTTCTTGATCCAGCAAGGGGGGAGGAGAAGTCGTCAGAGATCCGGCAGCACGACGGCGTGATGACGGATGCAGTGGAGATCGCAGCAGGGCTTCGCCGGGCGCCCTGCGTGGGAGTTGGGAGGTGTGACAGGAGGGGGAGAGGCGCCAGGGCTTGGGTGCAGCTGCCCTCTCCCCCCCACATATATATAGGGGCCAGGGGGGCGCCTGGACCCCCTGCAGATCCAATCTGCAAGGGGGCGGCGGCCAAGGGGGGTTCCTTGCCCCCCAAGGCAAGTGGAGCCCCCTCCCCCTTAGGGTTTGAACCCTAGGCGCAGGGGAGGTGGGCCCCCTTAGTGGTGCGCCAGCCCAGAGGGCTGGACACATCCCCTCGCGGCCTAGGGGACCCACCGGGATGGGTGGCCCCACCCGGTGGACCCCCGGGGCCCCTCCGGTGGTCCCGGGACGCTCCCGGTGACCCTCGGAGATCACCCGTTGGCCGAAACTGGACTTCCCATATATCAATCTTTACCTTCGGACCATTCCGGAACTCCTCGTGACGTCCGGGATCTCATCCGGGACTCCGAACAACTTTCGGGTTTCCACGTGCATTTATCTCTACGACCCTAGCGTTACCGAACCTTAAGTGTGTAGACCCTACGGGTTCGGGAGACACGTAGACATGACCGAGACCACTCTCCGGTCAATAACCAACAGCGGGATCTGGATACCCATGTTGGTTCCCACGTGTTCCTCGATGATCTTCATCGTATGAACCACCGTGTCAAGGATTCACTTAATCCCGTACGTTATTCCCTTTGTCCATCGGTACGGTACTTGCCCGAGATTCGATTGTCGGTATTCCCGATACCTTGTTCAATCTCGTTATGGCAAGTCTCTTTACTCGATCTGTAATCCATCATCCCGTGACTAACTACTGATTCACATTGAGCTCATTATGATGATGTATTACCGAGTGGGCCCAGAGGTACCTCTCCGTCATACGGAGTGACAACATCCCAGTCTCGGTTCGTACCAACTCAACAGACACTTTCGGAGATACCCGATGCATACCTTTATAGCCTCCCAGTTACGTTGTGACGGTTGGCACACCCAAAGTACTCCTACGGTATCCGGGAGTTGTACAACCTCATGGTCTAAGGAATAAATACTTGACACCGAAAAGCTTATGCATTACGAACTATACGATATCGTGTTATGCTCAAGTTTGGGTCTTGTCCATCACATCATTCTCCTAATGATGTGATCCCGTTATCACTGACATCTCATGTCCATGGTCAGGAAACCGTGACCATCTGTTGATCAACGAGCTGGTAACTAGAGGCCTACCAGGGACTCATTGTGGTATGTGTATTCACACATGTATCGCTGTTTCCGTACAATACAATTCAAGCATGAATAACAGACAATTATCATGAACAAGGAGATATAATAATAATGCTTTTATTATTGCCTCTAGGGCATATCTCCAACAGTCTCCCACTTGCACTAGAGTCAATAATCTAGTTACATTGTGATGAATCGAACACCCATAGAGTTCTGGTGTTGATCATGTTTTGCCCGTGAAAGAGGTTTAGTCAACGGGTCTGCTACATTCAGATCCGTATGCACTTTACAAATATCTATGTCTCCATCCTGAACATAATTCCGGATGGAGTTGAAACGGCGCTTGATGTGCTTGGTCTTCTTGTGAAACCTGGGCTCCTTTGTAATAGCAATAGCACCAGTGTTGTCACAGAAGAGAGTCATCGGGCTTGACGCGCTTGGAATGACTCCTAGGTCGGTGATGAACTCCTTCATCCAGACTCCTTCCTGCGCTGCTTCAGAAGCAGCTATGTACTCCGCTTCACATGTAGATGCTGCCACCACGCTTTGCTTGCAACTGCACCAGCTGACTGCCCCTCCATTCAAAATATACATGTATCCGGTTTGTGACTTAGAGTCATCCAGATCTGTGTCGAAGCTAGCATCGACGTAACCCTTTACGACGAGCTCTTCGTCACCTCCATAAACGAGAAACATATCCTTAGTCCTTTTCAGGTACTTCAGGATGTTCTTGACCGCTGTCCAGTGTTCCGTACCGGGATCACTTTGGTACCTCCCTACCAAACTTATGGCAAGGTTCACATCAGGTCTGGTACACAGCATGGCATACATGATAGAACCTATGGCCGAGGCATAGGGAATGACACTCATCTTTTCTCTATCTTCTGCCGTGGTCGGCGACTGAGCCTTGCTCAATCTCATACCTTGCAAAACAGGAAAGAATCCTTTCTTTGATTGATCCATATTGAACTTCTTCAATATTTTGTCAAGGTATGTACTTTGTGAAAGACCAATGAGGCGTCTCGATCTATCTCTATAGATTTTGATGCCTAATATGTAAGCAGCTTCTCCAAGGTCCTTCATTGAAAAACTTTTCTTCAAGTAGGCCTTTACATTTTCCAAGAATTCTATATCATTTCCCATCAGCAATATGTCATCCACATATAATATGAGAAATGCTACAGAGCTCCCACTCACTTTCTTGTAAATACAGGCTTCTCCATAAGTCTATATAAATCCAAACGCTTTGATCACCTCATCAAAGCGAATATTCCAACTCCGAGATGCTTGCACCAGCCCGTAGATCGAGCGCTGGAGCTTGCATACCTTGTTAGCGTTCTCTGGATCGACAAAACCTTCCGGTTGCATCATATACAACTCTTCCTTGAGGAAGCCATTAAGGAATGCTGTTTTGACGTCCATTTGCCATATCTCATAATCATAGAATGCGGCAATAGCTAACATGATTCTGACTGACTTCAGCATCGCTACGGGAGAGAAAGTCTCGTCGTAGTCAATCCCTTGAACTTGTCGATAACCCTTAGCGACAAGCCGAGCCTTATAGATGGTCACATTACCATCCACGTCTGTCTTCTTCTTAAATATCCATTTATTTTCTATGGCGTGCCTATCATCAGGCAAGTCCACCAAAGTCCATACTTTGTTTTCATACATGGATTCTATCTCGGATTTCATGGCTCCAAGCCATTTATTGGAATCTGGGCCCGCCATCGCTTCTTCATAGTTTGAAGGTTCACCATTGTCTAACAACATGATTTCCAGTACAGGGTTGCCGTACCACTCTGGTGCGGAACGTGCCCTTGTGGACCTTCGAAGTTCAGTAGTAACTTGATCTGTATCTTCATGATCATTATCATTATCTTCCTCCCTTGTCGGTGCAGGCACCTCAGGAACAGTTTCCTGCGCTGCGCTACTTTCCGGTACAGGAGGGGTGACTGTCACCTCATCAAGTTCTACTTTCCTCCCACTCACTTCTTTCGAGAGAAACTCTTTCTCCAGAAAGCATCCATTCTTGGCAACAAAGACTTTGCCTTCGGATCTGTGGTAGAAGGTGTACCCAATTGTTTCCTTTGGGTATCCTATGAAGACGCATTTTTCCGATTTGGGTTCGAGCTTTTCAGGTTGAAGTTTCTTGACATAAGCATCGCAACCCCAAACTTTCAGAAACGACAGCTTCGGTTTCTTGCCAAACCAAAGTTCATACGGAGTCGTCTCAACGGATTTCGACGGAGCCCTATTTAAAGTGAATGCGGCAGTCTCTAAAGCATTACCCCAAAAAGATAGCGGTAAATCGGTAAGGGACATCATAGATCGCACCATGTCCAACAGAGTACGATTTCGACGTTCGGACACACCGTTACGTTGAGGTGTTCCGGGCGGTGTCAATTGTGAAACAATTCCACAGCTTCTAAGGTGTGTGCCAAATTCATGACTTAAATATTCACCCCCATGATCCGATCGCAAGAACTTTATTTTTCTGTCACGTTGATTCTCAACCTCATTCTGAAATTCCTTGAACTTTTCAAAGGTCTCAGACTTGTGTTTCATCAAATAGATATACCCATATCTACTCAAGTCATCTGTGAGGGTGAGAACATAACGGTAGCCTCCGCGAGCCTCAACACTCATTGGACCGCACACATCAGTATGTATGATTTCCAACAAGTTGGTTGCTCGCTCCATTGTTCTGGAGAACGGAGTCTTGGTCATCTTGCCCAAGAGGCATGGTTCGCACGTGTCAAATGATTCATAATCAAGAGACTCCAGAAGTCCATCTGAATGGAGCTTCTTCATACGTTTGACACCAATATGACCAAGGTGGCAATGCCACAAGTATGTGGGACTATCATTATCAACTTTACATCTTTTGGCATCTACACTATGAATATGTGTATTACTACGTTCGAGATTCATCAAAAATAAACCATTGACCAGCGGGGCATGACCATAAAACATATCTCTCAAATAAATAGAACAACCATTATTCTCCGATTTGAAAGAATATCCATCTCGCATAAGACGAGATCCAGAAACAATGTTCATGCTCAAAGCTGGTACTAAATAACAATTATTGAGGTTTAAAACTAATCCCGAGGGTAGATGTAGAGGCAGCGTGCCGACGGCGATCACATCGACCTTGGAACCATTCCCGACGCGCATCGTCACCTCATCCTTCGCCAGTCTCCGTTTATTCCGCAGCTCCTGTTTTGAGTTACAAATGTGAGCAACTGCACCGGTATCGAATACCCAGGAGCTACTACGAGTGCTGGTAAGGTACACATCAATAACATGTATATCATATATACGTTTGACACCAATATGACCAAGGCGGCAATGCCACAAGTATGTGGGACTATCATTATCAACTTTACATCTTTTGGCATCTACACTATGAATATGTGTATCACTACGTTCGAGATTCATCAAAAATAAACCATTGACCAGCGGGGCATGACCATAAAACATATCTCTCAAATAAATAGAACAACCATTATTCTCCGATTTGAAAGAATAGCCATCTCGCATAAGACGAGATCCAGAAACAATGTTCATGCTCAAAGCTGGTACTAAATAACAATTATTGAGGTTTAAAACTAATCCCGAGGGTAGATGTAGAGGTAGCGTGCCGACGGCGATCACATCGACCTTGGAACCATTCCCGACGCGCATCGTCACCTCATCCTTCGCCAGTCTCCGTTTATTCCGCAGCTCCTATTTTGAGTTACAAATGTGAGCAACTGCACCGGTATCGAATACCCAGGAGCTACTACGAGTGCTGGTAAGGTACACATCAATAACATGTATATCATATATACCTTTGACGTTGCCGGCCTTCTTGTCTGCTAAGTATTTGGGGCAGTTCCGCTTCCAGTGACCCGTTCCCTTGCAATAAAAGCACTCTGTTTCAGGCTTGGGTCCATACTTTGGCTTCTTCCCAGCAACAGGCTTGCCAGGCGCGGCAACTCCCTTGCCGTCCTTCTTGAAGTTCTTCTTACCCTTGCCTTTCTTGAACTTAGTGGTTTTATTGACCATCAACACTTGATGTTCTTTCTTGATGTCTACCTCCGCTGATTTCAGCATCGAATACACCTCGGGAATGGACTTCTCCATCCCCTGCATATTGAAGTTCAGCACGAAGCTCTTGAAGCTTGGTGGGAGCGACTGGAGGATTCTGTCAACGACCGCTTCATCTGGGAGATTCATTCCCAGCTAAGACAAGCGGTTGTGCAATCCTGAAATCTTGAGGATGTGCTCACTGACAGAACTGTTCTCCTCCATCTTACAGCTGTAGAATGCGTCGGAGACATCATATCTCTCGACTCGGGCATGAGCTTGGAAAACCATTTTCAGCTCTTCGAACATCTCATATGCTCCGTGGTGCTCAAAACGTTTTTGGAGCCCCGATTTTAAACTGTAAAGCATGCCGCACTGAACCAGGGAGTAATCATCACTACGCAACTGCCAGACGTTCAAAACGTCTTGGTCCGCATCGGGAGCAGGTGCATCACCTAGCGGTGCTTCTAGGACATAAGTTCTCTTGGCAGCTATGAGGATAATCCTCAGGTTACGGACCCAATCTGTATAGTTGCTACCATCGTCTTTCAGCTTGGTTTTCTCTAGGAACGCGTTGAATTTGAGGGAAACCTGAGCGTGGGCCATTTGATCTACAAGAGATATTGTAAAGAATTTAGACCAAGTTCATGATAATTAAGTTCATCTTAATCAAATTTTAATGAACTCCCACTCAGAATGACATCTCTCTAGTCATCTAAGTGATACACGATCCGAATCGAGTAGTCCGTGTCCGATCATCACGTGAGACGGACTAGTCATCAACGGTGAACATCTTCATGTTGATCGTATCTTCTATACGACTCGTGTTCGACCTTTCGGTCTTCCGTGTTCCGAGGCCATGTCTGTACATGCTAGGCTCGTCAAGTGAACCCTAAGTGTATCGCGTGTGTAAATCTATCTTACACCCGTTGTATGCGAACGTTAGAACCTATCACACCCGATCATCACGTGGTGCTTCGGAGCAACGAGCTTTAGCAACGGTGCACAGTTAGGGGAAACACTATACTTGAAATTTTAGTGAGAGATCATCTTATTTACTACCGTCGTTCTAAGTAAACAAGATGCATAAACATGATAAACATCACATGCAATCAATTAAAGTGACATGATATGGCCAATATCATCTTGCTCCTTGGATCTCCATCTTCGGGGCACCATGATCATCTTGTCACCGGCTCGACACCATGATCTTCATCATCATGATCTTCATCATCGTGTCTCGAAGAAGTCGTCACGCCAACTATTACTTCTACTACTATAGCTAACGTTTAGCAATGAAGTAAAGTAATTACATGGCGTTATTCAATGACACGCAGGTCATACAATAATGAAGACAACTCCTATGGCTCCTGCCGGTTGTCAAGTTCATCGACATGCAAGTCGTGATTCCCTATTACAAAAACATGATCAATCTCATACATCACATATATCATTCATCACATCTTCGTTCTTGGCCATACCACGTCACAAAACACATGCTGCAAAAACAAGTTAGACGTCCTCTAATTGTTGTTGCAAGTTTTACGTGGCTTCTATAGGATTTCTAGCAAGAATGTTTCTTACCTACACCAAAACCACAACGTGATTTGTCAACTTCTATTTACCCTTCATAAGGACCCTTTTCATCGAATCCGATCCGACTAAAGTAGGAGAGACAGACACCCGCCAGCCACCTTATGCATCTAGTGCATGTCTGTCGGTGGAACCAATCTCACGTAAGCATACGTGTAAGGTCGGTCCGGGCCGCTTCATCCCACAATACCGCCGAATCAAGATTGACTAGTAACGGTAAGAAAGTTTAACAAGATCATACGCCCACAACTGCTTTGTGTTCTACTCGTGCAAGATGCTACGCATAAAACCTAGGCTCAGATGCCACTGTTGGGGAACGTAGCATAATTCAAAAAAATTCTACGTCTTCACCAAGATCCAACTATGGATACATCTAGCAACGAGCAAGTAAGAGTGCATCTACATACCGTTATGTAGATCGCGTGCGGAAGCTTTCAACGAAGTGGGGATGAAGTAGTCGTACTCTTCACGTTCTTCGTCACCGATGATCTAGCGCCGAACGGACGGCACCTCCGCGTTCAACACATGTACGGTGCAGCAACGTCACCTCCTTCTTGATCCAGCAAGGGGGGAGGAGAAGTCGTCAGAGATCAGGCAGCACGACGGCGTGATGACGGATGCAGTGGAGATCGCAGCAGGGCTTCGCCGGGCGCCCTGCGTGGGAGTTGGGAGGTGTGACGGGAGGGGGAGAGGCGCCAGGGCTTGGGTGCAGCTTCCCTCTCCCCCCCTCACATATATATAGGGGCTAGGGGGGCGCCTGGACCCCCTGCAGATCCAATCTGCAAGGAGGCGGCGGCCAAGGGGGGTTCCTTGCCCCCCAAGGCAAGTGGAGCCCCCTCCCCCTTAGGGTTTGAACCCTAGGCGCAGGGGAGGTGGGCCCCCTTAGTGGTGCGCCAGCCCAGAGGGCTGGACACATCCCCTCGCGGCCTAGGGGACCCACCGGGATGGGTGGCCCCACCCGGTGGACCCCCGGGGCCCCTCCGGTGGTCCCGGGACGCTCCCGGTGACCCCCGGAGATCACCCGTTGGCCGAAACTGGACTTCCCATATATCAATCTTTACCTCCGGACCATTCCGGAACTCCTCATGACGTCCGGGATCTCATCCGGGACTCCGAACAACTTTCGGGTTTCCACGTGCATTTATCTCTACGACCCTAGCGTTACCGAACCTTAAGTGTGTAGACCCTACGGGTTCGGGAGACACGTAGACATGACCGAGACCACTCTCCGGTCAATAACCAACAGCGGGATCTGGATACCCATGTTGGTTCCCACGTATTCCTCGATGATCTTCATCGGATGAACCACCGTGTCAAGGATTCACTTAATCCCGTACGTTATTCCCTTTGTCCATCGGTACGGTACTTGCCCGAGATTCGATCGTCGGTATTCCCGATACCTTGTTCAATCTCGTTATGGCAAGTCTCTTTACTCGATCCGTAATCCATCATCCCGTGACTAACTACTTAGTCACATTGAGCTCATTATGATGATGTATTACCGAGTGGGCCCAGAGGTACCTCTCCGTCATACGGAGTGACAACATCCCAGTCTCGGTTCGTACCAACTCAACAGACACTTTCGGAGATACCCGATGCGTACCTTTATAGCCACCCAGTTACGTTGTGACGGTTGGCACACCCAAAGTACTCCTACGGTATCCGGGAGTTGTACAACCTCATGGTCTAAGGAATAAATACTTGACACCGAAAAGCTTATGCATTACGAACTATACGATCTCGTGTTATGCTCAAGTTTGGGTCTTGTCCATCACATCATTCTCCTAATGATGTGATCCCGTTATCACTGACATCTCATGTCCATGGTCAGGAAACCGCGACCATCTGTTGATCAACGAGCTGGTAACTAGAGGCCTACCAGGGACTCATTGTGGTCTGTGTATTCACACATGTATCGCTGTTTCCGTACAATACAATTCAAGCATGAATAACAGACAATTATCATGAACAAGGAGATATAATAATAATGCTTTTATTATTGCCTCTAGGGCATATCTCCAACACAGGTCCACATTGATTGCTAATTGCGCCGTTAGCAGTTGACACCTACTTGTTGAACCTAGGAGTCTCTGGGGAATCGATCCTTGGCATCTTTGCTAGGGGAAAACACTTCTACTTACTGCATCTTACACCTTCCACTTGGGGTAACCAACGAGGGGTTCGAGGCCCATCACCACATTGACCTCCCGGTTAATGACTTTGAGGGGGCTTTTGCTCTCGACATCGGTGAAGATCATCAAGATATTCTCGGCGTTGGGGTACCCGGAAGTACCCTCACCTCCGTCATCGTTATCATTGTTCTTGTCCTAGAGGAATCCTACCGCATCTCTTTCTTCAGGAGTCGGCACTCCCGAGTGGTGTGTTTGGGCAGAATCAAGTTGCCCTCCTCGTCTTTCTTTGTGTGGATTGGACAGGGCTGGTCGAGGACGTCACTCTTCTGGGTGACTTGCTTCTTCCCCTTCCAGTCCTTCTTCTACTTTTGGGAACTCTTGCTTTTGCCCTGGCTGGACAGGGCCGCAGCCCCTGCGTTCCCTCCATCCTCGGCCTTACGCTTGTGCTTCTTGACTTTGTTGTCCGACTGATGGGCGTTGCCGGTCCGGATTTTGCCACTTCTCAGTCTGTCTTCCTCTTCACCATTGGTGTACCAGTTGGCTATCTCCATAGCCCGACTGAGAGACAGAGTCTCAGTTCGACCGAACTTCATGTTCAGCTCCCGGTATCTTACTCTGGCCTTGAAGTCATAGATTGCCTGATTCTCGATGACGTTCTCCACCATAATGTGCAGGGTGGTCCACCATTGAATGAACTCTCGGAGAGTCTCGTTCTGCCTCTGCACGTAGTGCTGCAGCTCGGCCATGCCACCCGACCTCTTGTAAGTGCCTTCAAAAGTCGACGAATACTCTCGCCAGATCGGCCCAACAGAATATGCTACCTAGCGGGAACTTTGTTAACCAAGCCCGAGCGGAGCCTTCAAGCATCAGCGGCAGATGCTTCGCGGCCACATTGTCGTCGCCGTCACGATGTCGCCGATCTGGACAGCCACTCGGTAATCTTCTAACCAAATTTTAAACTTGGACTAGCCAGTGAACTTGCTGATCCCTGTGGCCAACCTAAAGTTCTTGGGATCTCCCCCGCCCGTATGTAACGGTTGAAGCACTCGGGGCCCTATGCTATGGAACCACTCGGAACGTCTTAATCTTGGGCCTCTCCTAGGGCATGGCCCCTATTGACCAAGCTCTGCACGAGAACGGATTTTGTGTTAAACAGAGGGTCTCGAGTTTCCCTCGCATGATGAGTGTGACTTGGCCTTCGATGGTCGTCGTGTGTTCACCCGTCGTCGTAGGGCTGATGCCCGTACACGCCATTAGGCGGTGGAGGCATCAGGGCGCAGTTGTAGTGGTCATGACGCCTGGGCAAGACAACTCAAGCACGCCTCTGATCTTTCTGATGACCTCTTGAGGAGGATGTGACTCGACGCCTGCCAGAGCCGAGTGGGCTATGAGCAGACCGGACGGTTTCCGCATGCAATAAAGTGTTGTGGATCCGGTCTTTGGACTGAGACACGACCACATTTTGTGACTGCATTGTTTTCAAGAGCACCCGGATCTGCCGAATCCCCTCTCCAGTAGTGGAACCGGAGGGCTTGATAGAATCCGCGATCCGAGTGGGAGCTGCTAAATTTTGCAACAGAGTATTAAGGACTTGGTACTTACGAGGTTGATCACTAGAGGAGAGGCAGCATTTGGGCCAACTGGGGCTGGGTCGACGGCGTCCGCACTCATCTAACTCCCTCTGAAAACGCTCCAGGCACTCGCGTTCGACCAAGGTGGCCAGGTGAGCCGACTCCATAGCTAACGCCTCAGGGGTTGTCCCGGTGATGGGGGTGCTCAGGAGCTACTCGTTTATGTGACGGATCTCGTCCCGCTACTCCCCGGTGAGACCTTGGGGCACGTATGGTTCGTGGCCCTCGGCACCACCGTTTATGTTGTCGTGCGGCGCATCTGCGCCACTGACTGGGGCGTCCATGTACCCTGGGGGCGCGCGGTGCCCAGTGTTGTCTGCCATGAGAACCTTGGCGGTCGACTCAATGCTTCCGCACTCGGGCTCCTCAGAGGAATCGTCGAATGACCCTTCGGAGAGATTGAGTGCGGGCTTATCAAAGTCGAGAGCCGCCACATGCTCTGCTGCAGCCTGGATGATCGCGGCGTGCTTGATGCAGAACTACAACCGCGAGTGTGCGAAACGCTTGCGGCGGCGCATGACGGTGGAGAGGACAGTCACTCGGTACGGGACCGATGGCTGTCGGAGAAGGACTCCGGATGAGGATGCACGGAAATGTGTCGCGCCATGGACGGGCAATGCCTCCACGTCCAGCAGGGCTCGTGAAGCCACGTCGAATCGTCGACGGTGAAGGAGAGCGCTCCAAAGCGGATTTCCCTGCCGACTGACATGATGATGAAGGATTCCACTTACACTGTGAAATTTTGCTAGACGCCTAGCCCCAAGGTGGGTGCCAACTGTCGGCGTTTTGATCCTGACAATGAGTACTAGGGTACGAATAAGGGCCAGAGCCTAGCTACAACGCAAGTGTAACACTCGGTGTTTAGCGAGTTCAGGCCCCTCTTGGCGGAGGTAATAGCCCTACATCTCGTGCCCGAAGGCTTTCTTTCATTTGGTGGTCATGGTTACAAATATTGCTCGTGCCTGGCTCTGGAGTGTGGTGCGGCTTATATAGAGTGCGCTGCAACCCACATCTCCCATGCAACAGAGGCATTAAATGGTACTTAGAGCTATAGTTATAGGTTGTAATGAGCCCCTAATGCGTCCGTTAGGCCTTGTTTGGTTAAACCTCTCCTGGAGAGGTTTGGAGGGGATTGAGGGGGATTTTGACTTGTAGGGGGTCCAATCCTCCCCCAATCCACTCCAATCCCCTTCGAATCCCCTCCAACCGAACAAGCCCTTATGGGTAATGGTAGCCTTGACTCTTGTTAAAGGATGACTTAGGATTCCTCGACCGTTGCAACTCCTATGGCGCCCTCCTGCCTTCTTTGTCAGAGTGATGGTCAGTCAGCCGAGTGACATGCGGTCACCGAGTGTCGTCGAGTTGTCCGAGTGGACTCCCTCAGGTGAGCATCTGAATGATGGTGTAGTCCAAGGACCTACCTGTGATGGTGATGGGCCCTATGTGGGCCCTAAATGATGGGTCCTTGACCGTACCTCTAATAGGCAACCACATCGCTAGCCACGCTCTCGGCTACCTCGGCAAACAACACAAAGGGCTACTGCCTTGCTTGAGCAACCTCGTCGGTTTCCACTCCACCCACGACTTCTGCGATGCATCAAATGTTACGACTGTGTGGGGGTGTCGGTGTCAAAACCGGCGGATCTTGGGTAGGGGGTCCTGAATTGTGCATCTAAGGTTGATGGTTACAGGAGACTGGGGACACAATGTTTACCCAGGTTCGGGCCCTCTCTATGGAGGTAATACCCTACTTCATGCTTGATTGATCTGGATGAATATGAGTATTACAAGAGTTGATCTACCACGAGATCGTAATGGCTAAACCCAAGAAGCATAGCATGTATGACTATGGTAATGTGTATATCCTTTCTGGACTACTCCCTCTGGTTTATATAGACACCGGGGGATCTAGGGTTACATAGAGTTGGTTACATAAGAAGGAATCTTCATAGTTAGTCGCCAAGCTTGCCTTCCACGCCAAGGAGAGTCCAATCCAGACACGGGTGCAGTCTTCGGCCTTCATGTCTTCACAGCCCATCAATCCGGCCCATGGATAATAGGCCGGACGCCCGAGGACCCCTTAGTCCAGGACTCCCTCAATAGCCTTCGAACCAGTCTTCAATAACGAGGTGTTCGGCACACGAATTGTCTTCGGCATTGCAAGGCGGGTTCCTCCTCTGGTGACCTCCAAGTAATGTATTCGGCCGTTGATCCAATGTCGCTCCCCTCGGCCTCTGCGCTTTAAATAAATTTGTCTTCCATGTGTCGAACGAATGTGGAAGGTCAGGGCATTTTTGCAAATAGCACCCCATCCATGCAAGGAACAGCGCCTATTTAAAGAGATTGGATCTTAGACCCATTTGGCACTACCCAGAGAAAATCCCCGGAGACTGCCAGTAGAAACCATTCCAACATGGCTAGCATTGCCAGCTCCTCCTCCCGTTCCGACCCAGAGAAAGGCGAGTGGGAGAGGTGTTCCATATCCCACAATCAATTAGGAAGCTGCAAACTCAGGGATTTCTTCCCCTTGCAGATCTGGTCCCTGTTCGAGCGGGGCTAGCATCCTTAAATGGTGAGACTCAGGCAGAGGACTTCCCCAATCCCTCCGGGGGGAGCGAGTGTGCATCGTCCCCTGTCTGCTGAGGGGCGTCGGATTTCCAATCCATCTGTTCCTCCGAGGGCTTCTGGAATACTTTGGCCTCCAGCTGCACAACTTCACCCCTGCCTCGATTCTGCATATTGCGGGTTATGTTGCTTTATGCGAATTATTTTGAGGCGTTGAGGCCCATTTTGAGCTGTGGAGGAAGTTGTTCTGTCTTGTCCCGCGCAACCATGAGGGGTCAATATTGGAAGTGTGCGGAGCCAAAGTATGGCGTATTGCCGACACCGGATATCTGTTCGGCATACCAAGGAAGGCATCTGGAGAATGGCCATCCAAATGGTTCTATATTGAAGACGTCACGCTTCCTGACCCAGTTTGAAATGGTCTTCCTGTATTTGCGGTCCGATGAAGAAGAGCCACAGTTGGCGTCCCCGAAGTCCTGAAGAGGATGACAGCGCGGAAGTTCGTCGGCTCATGAGCAAGATAAAGATACTCGCTCAGTCTGGACTCACAATAGTTGAGGTTATGGTGACTTCCATAGTGTGAGGGGTTCAGCCGCTTCAATACAGAAGGCTCCCAATGTGGCACTATAATGGAGAGGATGACGCCTCCCGCTTTGGCCAGAGAGGTCCGGATACCCCCGCTGCTCTGGCCAAGATATTGGTCGAGCTATTCAAAGGGGAGGAAGAGGAACTTCTTCACATTAAGCGCAGAGATGGGTATTCTATGTACAATCCTCCCAGTTGGGTAAGCCCCAACCTCTCTGTTTTACTCATTCCAATTTCGGATTACCTTTTGATAAATTTTTAATCCATTTGTTATGACAGCACTGGCGAAAGGTCACCGAAGGACTTCATAGTCCCGCCCCACAGCCCGAGAACCACAACCGGGAGCTTGATCCCATGTTTGAAGAGGATCCAGATATATTCGTGATTCTCGCGAAGGGGGTGTTTTACAAGACGAGCTATGATGGCACAGAAGTGGCCATCACCGCCGATTACCCTGGCCTTCTTCCCGCTTCACATGTAAGTAATCAAGAGACACCTCCTCTAAAAGAGTGCTCTTATTCTGCCTCACCCACCGCACTGTCTCGTGATCCATAGGGGAGGCGTTCGTTGATTTCGAAGAGATCGATTCCTACGCCGGGAAAGCCTACGAAGAGGAAGCTCGGTGAAGACACAGCCAGGCCCTCCTCAAAGAGGTATGGATTTATAAATATGTTTTCAGCAGCCACATCCAACTGTGACTTGTGTGTTTGTCTCGTTATAGGAAAAAGGTTCACCGAACTGTGGCCGGGGGCCCGGCCGGTCGTGCTCCGGACAACCGGGATTTAGATCCTACCGGAGAGACGGGGGCCGGTGCGGGAACAACGCCAGACTGTCCTTCGGCCGAGGGTTCGGAAGATATGTCTGTCACCAACTCGGAAGTAGAGAGCGCCATGAATCATAGGTGCTGCAGGGCTGTCTTACGAGACCCCAAGTTCTCAGAAGAGGCATTTAATGCCTTCAACTCGGGTGACGCATAGAGCCGAGCTGCTCGAGATGGGCTTAGAAAAGCCATGAAACAATATTTGACGGATGTGCAGGTAAGTTTTCTTTGTCCAAAAAAGGATAACCATATACCTGTAGCCCCCGAGACTGAAATCAGTTGGTACAACTGATTTAAGGATCATTGTATAACCAGGTCCTTACAGAGAAGAATGGCCTGCTAGCCCGAGAGCTGAAGCAGTGTCGGGCGCAACTAAATGTTGCAACCGCCAAACTGGAAAACTTCAAGAAGGCGTCTTCTGGTAACATTCCTCTCCATCGAGGAACAATAATTTTATACCAACTGTACTGATACTGTTGTTGATCGCATAATAGGATCGCCCGATCATCTTGAAGAGAAGTTGAAGATCGCCCAAAGGGAGAAAGAGAAGCGAGAAGGCTACATGCTATGGGCGAGCGTGTTCTAACCCGAGTCAGAGGGGATAAAAACAAGCTAGCAGATTCCGTGAAGGAGAACAAGAAGCTGTGGGGTGGCATATTCAGTATCTGTCTGAACTATTTTAAGGTAGTTCGGAGATAAATGGAACTGATATAGTTATAATTACAGGTATATTGATGGGCTGTCCTGAAGAGGAGGTGTCGGATCATCAAGTGATCTGCTGCAAGGGCTGTCGCCAGTGCACGAACAGGCTCGGCTGGCGATGCGGAGTGTTGCCAAGGCCCTATGGCCATCTGCCTCCCCTCCAGGAAGTATGGAGGAGCTTGTAGAGCTGTTCAAACGAGCGCGGTGGCGTATCCGACTATGGAAGATATTGGCATGCCGAGAGGGTGCGCGAGAGGCCTGGGCCATGGTGAAGACGCGATATACCAAGCTGGATCCTAATTGCATGCCCGTGTCGGACAACTAGGGTCGAATGGGGAAGAAATTCCCGTTAGTTTAGTATATGACCAAGTAGAGGTGGCTGCCTGATACGTCTCCGTCGTCTCTATAATTTTTTATTGTTCCATGCTAATATTCTACAACTTTCATATACTTTTGGCAACTTTTTATACTATTTTTTGGGACTAACATATTGATCCAATGCCCAGTGCCAGTTCCCGTTTGTTGCATGTTTTTTGTTTCGCAGAATATCCATATCAAACGGAGTCGAAACGGAATAAAAATGGACGGAGAATTTTTTTGGAATATATGTGAATTTTGGGAAGCGGAACCAACATCAGACGATGCCCGAGTGGGCCACGAGGCAGGGGGCGCGCCCCCCTGCCCAGGGTGCACCCAGGGCCCTCGTGGCCACACCGTAAGGCGGTTTATGCCCTTCTTTCGCCGAAATAAAGCTAATATCCGGATAAAAGTCGTGTCAAAAAATCAGCCCAATCGGAGTTACGAATCTCCGGGAATATAAGAAACGGTGAAGCGGCAGAATCTGGGAACGCAGAAATAGAGAGAGACAGAGAGACAGATCCAATCTCGGAGGGGCTCTCGCCCCTCCGCCGCCATGGAGGCCATGACCAGAGGGGAAACCCTTCTCCCACCTAGGGAGAAGGTCAAGGAAGAAGCAGAAGAAGGGGGCTCTCTCCCCCCTCGCTTCCGGTGGCACCGGAGTGCCACCGGGGCCATCATCGTGTGACCGCGATCTACACCAACACCTCCGTCATCTTCACCAACATCTCCATCACCTTCCCCCATCTATCTACAGCGGTCCACTCTCCCGCAACCCGCTGTACTCTCTACTTGAACATGGTGCTTTATGCTTCATATTATTATCCAATGATGTGTTGCCATCCTATGATGTCTGAGTAGATTATCATTGTCCTATCGGTGATTGGTGAATTGCTATGATTGAGTTAAATTGCTTGTGGTTATGTTGTTGTCCTTTGGTGCCCATCATATGAGCGCGCGCGTGGATCACACCATAGGATTAGTTGTATGTTGATAGGACTACGTATTGGAGGGCAAGAGTGACAGAAGCTTCAACCTAGCGTAGAAATTGATGCATACGGGATTGAAGGGGGACCAATATATCGTAATGCTATGGTTGGGTTTTACCTTAATGAACGTTAGTAGTTGCGGATGCTTGCTAATAGTTCCAATCATAAGTGCATAGAATTCCAAGTAAGGGATGACATGCTAGCAGTGGCCTCTCCCACATAAAACTTGCTATCGGTCTAGTAACGTAGTCAATTGCTTAGGGGCAATTTCGCAACTCCTACCACCACTTTTCCACACTCGCTATATTAACTTTATTTTTTCTGTATCTAAACAGCCCCTATTTTATATTTATGTGCTCTTTATATTCTTGCAAAGCTTCCCCACAAAAACTACAAAGTACTTCTAGTTTCATACTTGTTCTAGGTAAAGTAAATGTCAAGCATGCGTAGAGTTGTATCGGTGGTCGATAGAACTTGAGGGAATATTTGTTCTGCCTTTAGCTCCACGTTTGGTTCGGCACTCTTACTTATCGAAAGAGGCTACAACTGATCCCCTACACTTGTGGGTTATCAAGACCTTTCTCTGGCGCCGTTGCCGGGGAGCAATACCGTGGGGTGAATATTCTCGTGTGTGCTTGTTTGCTTTATCACTAAGTAGATTTTATTTGCTGTTCTAAGTTGTTCTCTATCTTTAGTTATGGGTATGGAACACGAAATACCAAAAAACTTAGGTGTACTTGCTTCTCATGGAGATGGGGAACCTGCTAAAACCCTCAATGCTCATTATGTGAAAGATATTATGTACTACTTTGATAATCCTGAGAAAACCCCATTCAACTATGTAATGGGAGTAACGTTAGATCAACGTGAATACTTTAGGGATTATCACTTGACACAAAAAGGGGAAATGTTATGGGATCAAATTCATTTGTTGCATTGGTATGCTCGGCAACTATGCTTGCGATATGATTATACTTGTTGCTCTAGGATGAAGGCTCCACACCTTCTCTTTTCATGCAAATTTAATGATAATGAAACCTTAGCTTCTTATGCTAATGGTATATATGATTATTATGATGTGGAACAAATAGAAGAATTCGTTGCTTTTAAGGGTGCTTATGAAATTGAATCTTTGTTTAGAAAGAATGATGCTTTTGATGATGATGTTTCTAGGCCTGAAAATCTTGCTATATTGAAATATTGCTATTTGAATTATGAATATAACTCCAATATTGATGTGTTTATTGAGAAGGTCTCCGCTGTCCAAGAAGAGACTAATATTTTGTAGGAGTCTATGGAAGAAGAAATCAATGACATTGTGAGCTCATTGGATGAAAAAGATATGGAGGAGAGCGAAGAACAGAAGGAGGAAGAGCGGATTAGCTACCCGTGCCCACCTTCTAATGAGAGTAACTCTTCAACTCATACATTGTTTAATTTCCCTTTGTGCTTACCGAAGGATGAATGCTATGATGATTGTTATGACCCCGTTGATTCTTTTGAAATATCCCTTTTTGATGATGCTTGCTATGCTTGTGGCCAAGATGCCAATATGAATTATTCTTATGGAGATGAACTTGCTATAGTTCCTTATGTTAAACATGAGATAGTTTCTATTGCACCCACACATGACAGTCCTATTATCTTTTTGAATTCTCCAAACTACACTATATTGGAGAAGTTTGCACTTATTAAGGATTATATTGATGGGTTGCCTTTTTCCGTTGCACATGATGATTTTGATGAATATAATATGCATGTTCTTGCTGCTCCTACTTGCGATTATTATGAGAGAGGAACTACATCTCCGCCTCTCTATGTTTCCAACATGATAACATTGCAAGAAACTGCTTATACTATGCATTGGCCTTTACTTGATGTGCATGAATTGTTCTTGTATGACATGCCTATGCATAGGAAGAGAGTTAGACTTCGTTGTTGCATGATATATATATCACTTTGTGCTCACTACTAAATGCCAAATCATTGTTAATTAAAATTGGCTTTGATATACCTTGGGATCCGGGTGGATCCATCACTTGAGCACTATATGCCTAGCTTAATGGCTTTAAAGAAAGCGCTGCCAGGGAGACAACCCGGAAGTTTTAGAGACTCGTTTATTTTTGTTGTGTGCTTTTATAAGTTCAAAAACAAAAAATAAAGAGGGGAACCCAAAACTTTTCAAAAAAAAGAAAAGTGAAAGTGATATAGACGAGCACTGTGAAAGTGGGGGACGTCCTTGAACTTTGTTCATGCCCATGGAAACTCTGTGAATCTTAATTACAGAAAATTTTCAATAAAAATAATTATCCCCTTGTACAATTCCATTGTATTATAAAAATAATGTGCCAAGGTTTGCCTTTAGGATGTTTACAATGCTTGTTGGTTTGTGCGGTGCAGGACAGAAACTTTGGCTGTAATGCGCGATTTTACATTTTTTGCTGGAAAGTCAAATGGTTCTGAAAATTTTTGCACTGCCTTTCTATACAAATTGTTTATTTTTCCTAATTTTGGCAGAATGTTTCAAGTATCATAAGTATGGTGAACGTTCATATTATTACAGACTGTTCTGTTTTAGATAGATTCTGTTTTTTGATGCATAGTTTGCTTGTTTTGATGAAACTATCAATTTCTATCAGTGGATTAAGCCATGGAAAAGTTATATCACAGTAGCTACAATGCAAAAACAAAATATGAATTGGTTTGCAACAGTACTTAGAATAGTGATTTGCTTTATTATACTAACGGATCTTACCGAGTTTTCTGTTGAAGTTTTGTGTGGATGAAGTGTTCGAAGATCGAGGAGGTCTCGATGTGAGGAGAAGAAGGAGAAGCAAGAGCTCAAGCTTGGGGATGCCCAAGTCACCCCAAGTAAATATTCAAGGAGACTAAAGCGTCTGAGCTTGGGGATGCCCCGGAAGGCATCCCCTCTTTCTTCAACAAGTATCGGTATGTTTTCGGATTCGTTTCATTCATGTGTTATGTGCTGATCTTGGAGCGTCGTGTGCTTTTTCTTTTTCTTTTAATAAATGCATCATGCTGGTATGAGATAGTCCTTGGTTGATTTATAGAATGCTCTTTGCACTTATATCATTTGAAGTTTGGATTGCATGTTTCTCTTCACATAGAAAACCGCCATTTGTAGAATACTCTTTTGCTTCACTTATAATTGTTAGAGCGTGGGCATAACTTTTGTAGAAAGAGTTAAAACTCTCTTAATTCACTTATATCTATTTAGAGAGTTGACAGGAATTGGAAATTTACATGGTTAGTCATAAAATCCTACATAAACTTGTAGATCGCTGAATATGATATGTTTGATTCCTTGCAATAGTTTTGCGATATAGAGATGCTAATATGTGGGAGGAACTAGTGAATGATTATGGTTTAGTAAAAATATTGGTGTTAAGGTTTGTGATTCCCGAAGCATGCACGTATGGTCTCCTAACTATGTAACCAAATTGGCGCGCATTGTATTTTGATTGTTTATCTTTGCGTGAAGGTTGGGGGCGCGCGATGGTTAACTCCTACCAACCTCCCCCCTAGGAGCATGCGTCGTAGTATTTTTGCTTCGAGGGCTAATATATTTTTTGCAATAAGTATGTGAGTTCTTTGTGACTAATGTTGAGTCCATGGATTATATGCACTCTCACCCTTCCACCATTGCCAACCTCTCTTGTACCGCGCAACTTTCGTCGGTACCATACACCCACCATATACCTTCCTCAAAACAGCCACCATACCTACCTATCATGGCATTTCCATAGCCATTCCAAGATATATTGCCATGTAACTCCAACGTTCCGTTTATTATGACACACACCATCATTGTCATATTGCCTTGCTTGATCGTAAGATAGTTAGCATGATGTTTCCATGGCTTGTCCGTTTTTTCATGTCATTGCTACGCTAGATCATTGCACATCCCAATACACCGCCGGAGGCATTCATATAGTCATATTTTTGTTTTAGTATTGAGTTGTAATATCGAGTTGTAAGTAAATAGAAGTGTGATGATCATCATTATTAGAGCATTGTCCCTTGAAACAAAAAAGGTAAAAGAAAAAAAGGCCAAATAAAAAAAGTAAGACCCAAAAAAAGGAAAAAAGGGAAAAAAGAAAAAAGAAAAAAAGGACAATGCTACTATCTTTTTTCCACACTTGTGCTTCAAAGTAGCACCATGATCTTCATGATAGAGAGTCTCCTATATTGTCACTTCCATATACTAGTGGGAATTTTCATTATAGAACTTGGCTTGTATATTCCAACGATGGGCTTCCTCAAATCCCTAGGTCTTCATGAGCAAGCAAGTTGATGCACACCCACTAGTTTTCTTTTGAGCTTTCATACACTTATAGCTCTAGTGCATCCGTTACATGGCAATCCCTACTCACTCACATTGATATCTATTGATGGGCATATCCATAGCCCATTGATACGCCTAGTCGATGTGAGACTTTCTCCCTACTTTTGTCTACTACCACCTTCTATTCCACCCATAGTGATATATCCATGGCTCACGCTCATGTATTGCGTGAAGAGTTCAAAAGTTCGAAAAAGTAAAGTATGAAAACAATTGCTTGGCTGACACTAGGATGGGCATGAGGGGTACCTTGTGTTAAGAAAAGGGAAGCATAAAAGACTATATGATTTTGTAGGGATAACGTTCTTTAGCATTGATATTTTGAAAGACTTGATTGTTTGTTGGGATGCCCGAGTATTAAATTCTTCTATGTCAAATGATAGACTATTGCTTTGAATCACTCGTATCTTAATATTCATGCCATGATTAGATTACATGATCAAGATTATGCTAGGTAGCATTCCACATTAAAAATTATCTTTTATACCATTTACCTACTCGAGGACGAGCAGGAATTAAGCTTGGGGATGCTGATACATCTCCGTCGTATCTATAATTTTTGATTGTTCCATGCCAATATTCTACAACTTTCATATACTTTTGGCAACTTTTTATACTATTTTTTGGGACTAACTTATTGATCCAGTGCCCAGTGCCAGTTCCTGTTTGATGCATGTTTTTTTGTTTCGCAGAATATCCATATCAAATGGAGTCCAAACGGAATAAAAACGGACGGAGATTTTTTGGAATATATGTGAATTTTGGGAAGCAGAACCAACATCAGACGATGCTTGAGTGGGCCACGAGGCAGGGGGGTGCGCCCCCTGCCCAGGGCGCGCCCAGGACCCTCGTGGCCACACAGTAAGGCAGTTGATGCCCTTCTTTCGCCGCAAGAAAGCTAATATCCGGATAAAAGTTGTGCCAAAAAATTAGCCCAATCGGAGTTACGGATCTCCGGGAATATAAGAAACGGTGAAGGGGCAGAATCTGGGAACGCAGAAACATAGAGAGATAGGGAGACAGATCCAATCTCAGAGGGGCTCTCGCCCCTCCGCCGCCATGGAGGCCATGGACCAGAGGGGAAACCCTTCTCCGCCCTAGGGAGAAGGTCAAGGAAGAAGAAGAAGGAGGGGGCTCTCTCCCCCTCGCTTCCGATGGCACCGGAGTGCCACCGGGGCCATCATCGTGTGACCGCGATCTACACCAACACCTCTGTCATCGTCACCAACATCTCCATCACCTTCCCCCATCTATCTACAGCGGTCCACTCTCCCGCAACCCACTGTACCCTCTACTTGAACATGGTGTTTTATGCTTCATATTATTATCCAATGATGTGTTGCCATCCTATGATGTCTGAGTAGATTATCGTTGTCCTATCGGTGATTGGTGAATTGCTATGGTTGATTTAAATTGCTTGTGGTTATGTTGCTGTCCTTTGGTGCCCATCATATGAGCGCGCGCGTGGATCACACCATAGGGTTAGTTGTATGTTGATAGGCCTACGTATTGGAGGGCAAAAGTGACAGAAGCTTCAACCTAGCGTAGAAATTGATGCATACGGGATTGAAGGGGGACCAATATATCGTAATGCTATGGTTGGGTTTTACCTTAATGAACGTTAGTAGTTGCGGATGCTTGCTAATAGTTCCAATCATAAGTGCATAGAATTCCAAGTAAGGGATGACATGCTAGCAGTGGCCTCTCCCACATAAAACTTGCCATCGGTCTAGTAACGTAGTCAATTGCTTAGGGGCAATTTCGCAACTCCTACCACCACTTTTTCACACTCGCTATATTAACTTTATTGTTTCTTTACCTAAACAGCCCCTAGTTTATATTTACGTGCTCTTTATATTCTTGCAAACCTTTCCCACAAAAACTACAAAGTACTTCTAGTTTCATACTTGTTCTAGGTAAAGTAAACGTCAAGCGTGCATAGAGTTGTATCGGTTGTCGATAGAACTTGAGGGAATATTTGTTCTGCCTTTAGCTCCGCGTTGGGTTTGACACTCTTACTTATCGAAAGAGGCTACAACTGATCCCCTACACTTGTGGGTTATCACTGCCAAATATTCCCAACAGGATTGTAAGTTAGACCGTCTGTTGGACGGTATAGAGGAGGAAGTGTTTGAGTCCAAGTGACTATGTACTTTCCTTGATATGTGGAACTCTAGCTGAATTGTATAGCATTTGTCATGGCGGACCTTTTCGCTTCAACCTCCAGACCTGAGGGTGCAGAGTGTTTCGATACCATCACGGCCGAATAGACTTGGGTATGCATGGAAAACTAGGCGTAGGGGTCATAGTTGCTTGAACAGACAAGTTGTATCCGGCTAGTTGTGTTATATTACATTGAGATTGTAAGAAACATGTTCCAGGGAGAATAGTTCCCTTAAGGTTTCCTTTCCCTTGGTGTGCATGCATTAGTATACATGTCCGAATTGTGATGTGAAAATCATAGTATGTATAGCTTCTGGGGGTTCACAATGGAGTGAGTGCAAAAAACATCTTTAATTCACCGATCGAATATTCCCTTAAGAACGCTAGCTTTTGGCTTCACCCAGTCTGAGGTACACATCCGGCTGACCCGATAGTAACAATCGCAGAGGTGCTCCCTTTATGCCCTAGCCGAACTAACGGGAACGTAGGGCATAAGCACAGGAGCCAGGCAACCCAGCTTGGCCAAAACTTAAGTCATATAGATGCATATAGTGGCGAAGAAAAGGTACATATGGAAAAAACTCATATGTGAAGAGCTTGATGCTCAAGGAATAATAATAAAAAGCTTTTGTCCAAGAAGCCCCCAGGTATAGTGGACGTGCATATTTAAAGATGTATGCGTCAGGGGTGTGCGGTTGAGCCGTACGAAAGCTTTTAAAGCGAGAAAGAAAAAAGTAATCGAAGAAGAGAGAAAAAATAATGGAAACTACAGAGGAGGAGACGAACAAGGAGTTCGGCACTAGGCATAGAATCTTCGGAGTCTGGCCGAGTTCTAGGGGTTTTGGCTCGAGGCGATTGTCTGATGCATCGCGAAGACGATATGCCCGTCCGGTGAGAACTTCGTCAATTATGAAGGGACCCTCCCATTTGGGCTTGAGTTTGTCCTTTTTCTTCTCTGGCAGGCGTAGAACGAGTTCGCCAATGTTGTAGGTCTTGGCCCATACTTCTCTACGTTGATATCTTCGAGCCTGCTGTTGGTAGAATGCTGAACGGGATTTTACAACATCGCGCTCCTCTTCCAGGGCATCAAGGTTGTCCTGCCAATCCAGCTCGGCTTCTCTCTCTTCGTACATACGCACTCGAGGTGAGTTGTGGATAATATCGCAGGGCAATACCGCCTCCGCGCCATACACCATGAAGAAAGGTGTGTATCCGGTAGTACGGTTAGGCGTGGTCCGCAGCCCCCAGAGTACGGAGTCGAGCTCCTCCATGCAGTGCTTGTCAGATTCTTCCAAAGACCTCACTAGTCTAGGTTTGATGCCGCTCATAATAAGACCAGTGGCTCGTTCGACTTGACCGTTTGTTTGTGGGTGGTAGACAGAGGCGTAATCGAGCTTAATGCCCAGATTAACACACCAGATTTTTACCTCATCGGCTGTGAAATTGGACCCGTTGTCGGTGATGATGATGTGTGGGACACCGTAATGATGCACAATGTCGGATATGAATGTTATCACCGGCCCGGACTCAGACATTTTGACTGGTTTAGCCTCTATCCACTTGGTGAATTTGTCCACCATGACCAGCAGATAGGTTTTCTTGTGGATGCGAAAGGCCAAGTAATGGGGATTGTTTGTAAGGCAGTTGGGGGCATATGGCTTTGTTTGGCAAAGAGTTGGCATCCGACGCAGCGTTGGACAAGGTCCTGCGCGTCTGCTCGGACCGTCGGCCAATAAAACCCTGTACGGTAGGCCTTGCTAACAAGGGCCCGGGCTGCGGCGTGGTGTCCGCCTAGACCAGCATGAATTTCAGCCAAAAGCTGCCTCCCCTCTTCCTCGGAGATACATCTTTGAAGTACTCCGGTAGTACTTTTCTTGTAGAGCTCTCCGTCGAGAGCCTTGTAGGCCTTCGAACGCCAGACAATGCGGCGGGCCTCAATCTGGTCTTCACGGAGTTCCTTCCTATTAATGTAGGCCAAGAAAGGTTCGGTCCATGGGGCGATGAGTGCCATAATGAGATGGGCCGATGGTGTAATTTCGGTGGCTGAGCCCCCGATGATATCTGTGTGTTCAGAATCTGGGGTTGTGTTCGAATCCGGACTGTTGTTGTCCCCACGCCCCCCTTGCCACACCACGGATGGCTTAAAAAGCCTTTCCAGGAAGATGTTAGGTGGGACGGGGTCGCGCTTAGCGCCAATGCGAGCAAGGACGTCCGCCACCTGGTTACTTTCTCGGGCGACGTGATGAAATTTAAGCACTCGAACCGAGCCGACATCTTTAAGACGGCATTACGATAAGCTGCCATCTTTGGATCTTTGGCACCAAAGTCGCCATTTATTTGAGATATTGTGAGGTTCGAGTCCCCGCGCACCTCCATACGTTGTATGCCCATGGATACGGCCATCCGAAGACCATGTAATAAGGCCTCGTATTCGGCTGCGTTGTTGGAGTCTGTGTATAATATTTGGAGCACATACTAGACAACATCTCCAGTGGGGGATGTTAACACGACGCCCGCTCCCAACCCCATCAACATTTTGGAGCCGTCAAAATACATAACCCAATTGGAATATGCGCCGTACTCTTTAGAGAGTTCGGCCTCTGTCCATTCGGCGACGAAGTCAGCCAGTACTTGGGATTTGATGGCTCGACGTGGCTTGTATGTTATGTCAAATGGAAGTAGCTCGATGGCCCATTTGGCAATCCGGCTGTGGCATCGCGGTTGTTTATTATGTCATTCAGTGGTACTTCAGAGGCCACCGTGATTGAACACTCGTGGAAGTAGTGTCGTAGATTTCAGGATGCTATGAAGACCGCGTATGCTATCTTTTGATAATGGGGGTACCGGGATTTGCTTGGTGTGAGGACAGTAGATACGTAGTATACTGGTTTTTGAAGTGGGAATTTGTGTCCGTCCTGTTCTTGTTCGACGACGAGCACGTCGCTCACCACCTGATGTGTTGCCGATATGTATAGCAACATGGGTTCGCCGGCGTTTCTTGCGGCCAGGATTGGGTTGCTTGCTAGGAGGGCCTTTATTTCCTCCAGTCCGGCAGTCGCCGCGTCTGTCCATTCGAAGTTATCGGTGAGTCGTATGAGGTGATAGAGTGGTAGTGCCTTTTCTCCTAATCTGGAGATAAAGCGACTTAACGCTGCCACGCAACCAGCTAGTTTTTGGACTTGTTTGAGGTCTGTTGGCATAGCCAACTGTGACAGAGCTCGAATTTTAGCTGGATTTGCTTCTATTCCTCTATTGGAAACAATGAAGCCCAGCAGTTTTCCAGCGGGGACGCCGAAGACACATTTTTCCGGGTTGAGCTTAATGTCATACGCACAGAGGTTGTCGAATGTAAGACGTAAGTCGTCTATTAGTGTTTCGACGTGCCTAGTTTTGATGATGACATCATCAACGTAGGCTTCTACTGTCTTGCAGATCTGCTTCTCCAGGCATGTTTGAATCATGCGTTGGTATGTGGCGCTGGCGTTCTTGAGCCCGAAGGGCATGGTGTTGAAGCAGAATGGCCCGTATGGGGTAATAAACGTTGTTGCTGCCTGATCGGACTCCTTCATTTTGACTTGATGGTATCCGGAATATGCATCGAGGAAGCACAATGAGTCATGTCCTGCAGTGGCGTCAATGATTTGATCAATGCGGGGAGGGGGAAGGGATCCATAGGGAAAACCTTGTTGAGGTCTTTGAAATCAACACACGGGTGCCAGGATCTGTCCTTCTTTGGTACCTTCACCAGGTTTGCCAGCCAGTCCGGATGTTTGATTTCTCAAATGAATCCGGCATCGATAAGCTTGGCCAGCTCCTCCCCCATGGCTTATCGCTTGGGTTTAGAAAAGCGCCGTAGTGTTTGCTTGACCGGTTTAAATCCCTTTAATATATTAAGGCTATGTTCGGCCAGCTTGTGTGGGATCCCTGGCATATCTGAAGGGTGCCAGGCAAACATGCCCCAGTTTTCGCGCAAGAATTCTCGTAGTGCAGCGTCAACTGTTGGGTTCAGTTGCGCCCCAATAGATGTTGTCTTCTTGGGGTCCGTTGGGTGGACCTGAAATTTGACTATTTCTTCTGCTGGTTTGAAGGAGGTGGATTTGGGGCGTTTGTCGAGGATCACACCGTCCCTGTTCACCGTGGAGCGTCGTGCGGTTAACTCCTCGGCCGCGAGGGCTTCGGATAGTGCCTCAAGGGCCAGGGATGTGGTTTTGTTTTCAGCGCGGAGTGCTATGTCCGGATCACCAACGAGAGTGATTATACCATTTGGTCCGGGCATTTTGAGTTTCATATACCTGTAATGAGGTATAGCTTGGAAGCATGTAAAAGCATCCCGCCCCAACAGGGCGTGGTATCCACTACTGAAAGGGGCCACTTGGAAAGTAATTTCTTCGGACCGATAATTCTCCGGCCTGCCGAATACCACGTCAAGTGTGATTTTACCTGTGCACCGCGCCTCCTGTCAGGGATATGACTAGCAGGTATGAACCGGCTAGTATAAACCGGTTTATTATAATATGTTTGGCTGTAATATTTAGTAAAGGCTATGGCCCATGAGATCTTAGGGCCCATGTACATAGTTATGGTTTGTAAACCGCCCAATGATGTAACTTGAGAAATAAGGAAGAAAAGACAGAGACCGAGGCGGACACGAGTATGAGCCGGCCTCGGGACTCTGTAAATTGGACCGGGCGTCGCCTCTATATAAAGGGACGATCCGGCGGCAGTTTAGGGATAAGCAAGAAACAACCCGTCGAGACAGGCAAGCAAATCGCTCCCTGTTCATCGACGCCCAAGCAATACCAAACCAAACTAGACGTAGGCTTTTACCTTCATCGAAGGGGCCGAACTAGTATAAAACCCTCTGTGTCCTTTGTGTGCTTTTAACCCCTTCAAGCTAACCCGTGCGATGGTTCCATCATCAAGTCCGCTAAACCGGACATCTGCCGTGCTAATTCCACGACAGTTGGCGCCCACCATGGGGCCTCCGCACGATGGTTTCGAGTTCTTGAAGGGCAGCTTTGAAGGGCTCAAGGGCTATGTTGCTGGCCGGATGACCAAGAGTCGCCGCGGCCGGATCTACATCGACGACGCGGGTTGGGGACCGGAGGCCGATTCAATCGAATACGGGTACGGGTTCCCTTCGGTGGCATTCAAGTCTTCATCGGCAAGATCAGCGAACCGGGACCTGAGCCGGACATCTTCTCCAACATCATCGAGCCGGCTCAGCGTGCGAGATCGGCCCGGATTTAGCCCACCATGAAGCACGTTTTCGTTCGAGCAGTTCACGGGGTCCAAACCAAGAACGGATCGGAATCCAGCGGTGAAACAGTTGTATACTCCGACGACGGATCCTCATCCGGAGAGACTGAGTCTCTGTATCAGTTGCAGGACGGCCGGTCTGAGGGTGAGTCCGACGGGAACAGTATTCCGGACCCCTTTGACCCGCCAAACCGGGTGGCTGTCTTTATGGCCGGTTCACAACCCACGGTGAACGGGGCGACAGCAGAAGCTGGTGTAGGGGGGAGCGGCCTGGCCCTCTCACCTACTGACGTTCTATCCACCTTAGTCGAGGAGTTCGCAGCCAAAGCTGTGGTAGAGGTGGCTCCAGCAGACAAGGCGCAGCATGATGCAGAGCTCCTTCAGCTAAAGGCCCGGGTGGATCAAGCAAGGGATGATTTGAAGGCAGAGAAGGCTATGATAGTGATAAGGCAAGCGGAATTGAATGATCAGGCTTTTCACCTAAGGATGGAACAGGCCTCCACACAGGGAGTAAGAAGTCGGAAATATCAATCTCGTCTACCGTCGGTTTATGAAGCGACGGATCTGTTCAGGACACCCGGGGCTGGGACAAGCAATGATCCGGCTTTAAACCGGAGGGCACCCCCAGCCAGGGATGACCCGGTTCAACAGCCTACTGCGGAGCAAGATCGGCGGATCACGTCTGCACCTCACGTTCCTACCCCTCCAGGTCATTATTCAAATCCTTTGGACAACATCGTTGCTGCTGCTGCACATTTGGCCGCTTTACCTGTTGAAGGGACATCTCCGGTGGCATTGGAGGCACGCCGGGTCAAGGAGTTACTTAATACGGCGTTAGTGCAGCAGCAAGCATACTCTCATAGCAGGGAGAGGCTACATTCAACACCACGTCACGGCCGGAGTTACACTAGGCATTGGGAGGAACCAAAAGTGTCTAGTAGTGAACGCGGGAGGCATCGGCACAGACAGGATAATCCGGCAGGTGCAGCTGCACAAGCTCAGGATGTAAACCGGGTTAGGTCGGTAGCCCGGGAGGAAATCCGTCAGACGACACCGGTTCACACGACCACAGCAGAGACAGGAGTCACAACGAGTTCTTTTGGGGTGCAGTGTCTTATCCCCGCTTTGCGAAGCGTGAAACTGCCCAAGGACTTCAAGGGTCCGCGAAAGGTGCCTAATTACACCGCAGATTTGGCTCCCGAAGCTTGGGTGGAGAGTTACGAGATGGCCATGGAGATGCTGGATGTAGATGAAGCGGCTTGTGCAAAGTACTTTACTATGATGCTTGAAGGTACAGCCCGGACCTAGCTAAAGGGTTTACCCCCGAATTTCATCGGATCATGGGGAGAGCTACGTCGCCAGTTCATCAAAAAATTTAAAGATACGTGCAAGCAGCCGATGTCAGTAGTGGATCTGGCAGCTTGTGTGCAAGGAGAGCAGGAGTCTACAAGTGCTTGGGTGCGACGAGTGTCAGAGATCTTGCACTCTTCGAATGGTATCAATCCCAGCACAGCAATAGTGACTTTGGAAAACAATTGTCGATTTGAGTCTCTCAAGCTAAAGCTAGGACGGCTTAAACGGCATTGTAATGATATGGGGACTCTCATGAGCGCTCTGGTGAAGTATGGGGACTCTGACAATACTAAATATCCAGAAGCGGACGGAGACAAGGCAGGAAAGGTTGGTAAACCAGTTAAACCGGCGCAAGTTAATCCGGCTGCTGCAAGTTTCTTAGGTAAGCGAAAGGCAGAAGGTGGCTCTGATTTCGTGGCCAATACCCAAGTTCAAGAAGGATTCCAGCACAACAGGGGAAGACCGCCTCCACAAACCGGCGGAGGAGGCATCAACTGGAGCCAAGAGTTAAATCAGCCTTGTCCGAAGCATAGCTCGAGGGGACGACCGGCGAAACACACTATAGGAGAATGCAGACCCTTTATGGAAGCCATGATGGGCCGCTTTAATCCTAATGATAGGCCTCCGAATGGCGGTTCAGGCCCAGGGTTCTATGGTCCGGGACATCAGGGGAGCAGTTCCGGATCAAGATATCGGGGCAATAACGGTGGTTATCAAGGCAGGGCAAACAATCAGAATGGTCAAGGTGGTTATAACAACCAGGGTAATCAGCCGCATGGTCAGGGTGGTTACAACAGCCAAGGCAGCCAACAGCAGGGCCAAGGTAATCATAACAACCAGGGTAATCAGCAGCGTCTGCAACAGCAACCACAATCCGGATATCAGAGTAATCCGAAGGAGTTGAGCAGTGGGCAATATCATGTGTTCACCATGAGTCTATGTAAACGAGATCAGAAGGTTTTAAAACGGACAGTCCACGCGGTTGAACCGGCGACCCCGCAATTCCTGCGCTGGTCAGAACAGCCCATTGTATGGAGCAGGGAGGATCATCCGATGCGGGTGGATAATCCGGGACACTTGGCCTTGGTGGTGGCACCACAGGTGGGAGGTTATAAGTTCACTAAAGTTCTTATGGATGGTGGCAGCAGCATCAACATCCTGTATTATGAGACCTTCCGTCGAATGGGCTTGACGGATAAGAAACTGAGGCAGTCAAACACGGTGTTCCATGGGGTGGTCCCAGGTAAGTCAGCTTATCCAGTTGGAAAAATTGACTTGGAAGTTACCTTTGGAGATGAGCATGATTCCAGGTCAGAGATGATAACTTTCGAAGTCGTCAAGATCTGGAGCCCTTATCACGCTCTGTTCGGAAGAACGGTTTATGCCAAGTTTATGGCTAGACCGTGTTATGTTTACCTGCAGCTCAAGATGCCGGGTCACAAGGGTACAATTACGGTTCACGGAAGTCGAAAGGTTGCGTTGGAGTGTGAAGAAGGAGATGCTGCTTATGCAGAGGCAGTATGTGCTACCGAGGAGTTAAAATTTTATAAGCATAATGTTGATCCGGCAGATATGACCCCGTTGAAGAAGCCAACTACGGAGCATGATCCGGCGCTGAAATTTAAATCGGCAGAGGAGACCAAGCAAGTTGACTTTCTGCCGGGCGATTCATCTAAGTAGTTCACGATCAGTGCTAACCTTGACCCCAAATAGGAAAGCGCGCTCATCGAGTTCATCCGTGAGAACCGGGATATCTTTGCGTGGAAACCTTCTGACATGCCAGGTATACCGAGGGAACTCGCTGAGCACAGTCTTAATATTGATCCGAAGTTTAAACCGGTCAAGCAATATCTGCGCCGCTTCAATGAAGAGAGGCGCAAGGCTATAGGAGAGGAAGTGGCCAGGCTTTTGGCTGCAGGGTTCATAGTAGAAGTTTTTCACCCAGAGTGGTTGGCTAATCCGGTGCTAGTGTTAAAGAAGAATGGGAAGTGGAGAATGTGTGTGGACTACACAGACCTCAACAAAGCATGTCCAACTGATCCTTTTGCTCTCCCTCGCATTGATCAGATCATCAATGCTACAGCGGGATGTGAGCGGCTAAGTTTTTTGGATGCATACTCAGGGTATCACCAGATCAAGATGGCAGTTAAAGACCAGGAGAAGACAACTTTCATAACTCCTTTTGGTGCTTTTTGCTATGTATCTATGCCTTTTGGACTCAAGAGTGCTCAAGCAACTTATCAGCGTTGCGTTCAGAATTGTCTTAAAGGGCAGATAGGGAGGAATGTTCATGCCTATGTGGATGACATTGTGGTTAAATCAAGGAAGGAGGAAACGATGATAGAGGATCTTAAGGAGACTTTTGACAATCTTCGAGCTTATAAGATGATGCTTAATCCGGAGAAGTGTGCCTTTGGTGTTCCGGCAGGCAAGCTCCTCGGGTTCTTAGTATCAAACAGGGGAATAGAAGCTAATCCGGAGAAGATTAAGGCGATAACATCTTTGACTAAACCGGTTTGCATCAACGATGTTCAGCGTATAGCCGGCCGGATTACATCATTAAGCCGGTTCATCAGCCGTTTGGGAGAAAAGGCGATTCCGCTTTATCAGATGTTGAGGAAAACAGACCGGTTTATATGGAGTGATGAGGCAAACGCGGCGTTTGAAGATCTGAAGCGGCAACTGGCAAAACCGCCGGTCCTGGCTGCCCCTGTCGATAATGAGCCGTTGCTGTTATACGTCGCCGCCAATGCACGGGCAGTTAGCGTCGCAATCGCGGGTGAGCGCAAGGAAGCAGGAAAGGAATACCCGGTTCAGCGCCCGGTTTATTATGTGAGTGAAGTACTCATTGAGTCCAAGCAAAGGTACCCACATTGGCAGAAGCTGGTATATGGTGTGTTCATGGCAAACCAGAAACTGAAGCAATATTTTCAAGGTCATCCAATAACTGTGGTTAGTTCAGCATCGTTGGGGGACATAATCCAGAACAGGGAAGCTACAGGTAGAGTGGCGAAGTGGGCCATTGAGCTCAGCCCGCATGAGTTGAAGTATGTACCATGAACCGCTATAAAATCTCAGGCATTGGTAGATTTCATCAATGATTGGACAGAATTACAAACTCCTGAGGAGAAGTCGGATCTTACGTACTGGACGATTCACTTTGACGGTTCAAGACAGTTGGAAGGCTCGGGGGCTGGAGTTGTCTTAACTTCCCCACGAGGTGATAAATTTTGTTACGTCCTCCGTTTATTGTTTCCTTGTACTAATAATACAGCAGAGTATGAAGCTTTGCTTCATGGCTTGCGGATGGCAAAGGAGATGAACTTGAGCCGGGTCAAGTGTTTCGGCGATTCAGACTTGGTGGCACAGCAAGTTTCAGGCAAGTGGGATTCAAGAGATCCCCTCATGGCGGCTTACAGACGAGAAGTGGAAGCAGTTGCTGGATATTTCAAAGGGTATCAAGTGGATCACATAGACCGGCGAAGGAACGAAGCGGCTGATGCTTTAAGCCGGTTGGGTTCTCAACGTAAACCAGTGCCACCAAATACTTTTTTGGATGAGCTGCACAGTCCGTCAGTACAAGTACCATCGGAAGAAGACCTAGCTGTTCCTGATCCGGAGGCACAGTTAGTTGCAGCACTTCATGTTATTCCGGATTGGACGCTGCCTTATTTGGCATATCTGAGCCGAGGAGAGCTACCGGACGATGAAATAGAAGCACGACAGATAATCCGGCGTTCTAAATCCATGACAAGTGCAAACGGGGAGCTTCATCATCGCAACGTTTCTGGAGCGTTTCAGTGGTGTGTGTCAGCTGAGGAAGGTTGCGAGATTCTTCGTGAGATCCATGAAGGGGATTGTGGTCATCATGCCGGTTCAAAATCACTGGTGGCTAAGGCTTTTCGACATGGTTTCTATTGGTTAACATCTCATGCTGATGCGGCGGATTTAGTCCGGAAGTGTGATGCTTGTCAGAAGTTTTCACGACGTGCTCTTGTTCCGGCGCAGGAGCTCCGGATGATACCAATAACCTGGCCGTTTGTGACTTGGGGGCTTGATATGGTTGGACCCTTTAAGCGATCTCAAGATCAGAAAACTCATCTACTAGTGGCGGTGGATAAGTTTACAAAGTGGATTGACGCAGAGGAGTATTATCCCGGGCAGGACTGGATGGTTCAAGAACGTCTTCAGCATTTGGATTCTCTGGCATAGTTGTGTGGTCTGCAGGGGCAGGATCTTCAAGGGGAATTGTACGTTCGCCTTCAAGAGGGATAGTTGAGTCCGGGTTAGATGCCGGATCATCAACAACAGTCTGAACAGTTGGTTGGTTGGCCTTTGGTTTTTTACTAGGTTTTGGCTTGCTGAAGAAAGTTGGAGAAATAAGTTAGAACTGTAAGACAAAGGTGCAATCATAAACCGGATAAATTTAAAAGACTTACCCTGGGACAGTTTTCAGGGGTGGAAGCTGAGTTGCAGTTGATTCACCGGAAGAGGATAACGGAGTCTCCTGATAATCAGGGTCAGACGGTTTAAGAGGTTTTCGTATAAGCCCGACCTTGGGATGAAGGAGGGTTGGAGAGAGTATAACCTCAGAGCAGCGCCTCCGAGCCGGAGTAAGGGAAATTCCGGATGATTCCACTGCAAGACCGCTGTGGCGAGTGGTCCGGCGAAGAGCTTCGTGTTGTTGTTTCTTCAAAAGAAAATTAGGATCCAATTGAGCATAAGGATGAGAAAACTGATATTTCCGGACTGTCCGACGACTTTTTTGTGGAAGCGGTTCTGAATCGAAAGAAAGGATAGTTACCTCAACTTCGGCCGGTTTATCTCCTTCCGCCAACTCCTGTGAAAAGTTATCATTAGATACAAATATGAGTAAAAGCAAATAAGTTGAAGCCGGATCAATTCATACCTCAGAGTCCGGATCGTCATCCTCGACGTGAGAACTAGAGCCACCAGCCGCTTTTCTCTTCTTATTAGCCAAGGTTTTCCGACGGGTTTGTTTTCTGGGTTTCTCCTGAGGCTTTCTTTTCCAGAAAGGATCCTCGGCCTATTCAGACAGAAAAGAGACAGTTAGAAGACGGTTTATATAAACGGATTAAAAATATATATAAGAAAGCAAGGCTTACTGCAGGCAGCTTGTTTTTCTTGTAATACGGAGCCAATCCGATTTTGCTGCAATCCTCTAAGGAGACATTGAGCATCTTCTTAGCCGATTCAATGACCTCCGATTCAGAAAGCTTATCCTTGGTAAACCGTTGAGGGTCGTCCGGTTTACCAGAATACTTGCACATCAACTGTGATCGCGGACTCAAGGGAAGGATACTCCAAGAGAGCCAACAGCGCATAAAATCGGTTCCAATTAAATCGTTGGCCATAAACGCTTTCAGTCTAGCAAGCTGAGAAGCAAACCGGGGTCGTTCGGCAGAGCTAAGTCGTTGTGGCAAAGGGTGATCTTCCGGAAGACGGTGCTCGCGATAACCCGGCAGTGGGTTCTCCCCTTGCGGAGAAGTGTCAATACAGTAAAACCAAGACTTGTTCCATTCCTTCGGATGCGTGTGGAGAGCGGCATGAGGAAAGACTGCGTCTCTCCTTTTCTGGATGCTAACCCCGCCAAGTTCTTGATGCGGTCCGCTGGTGAACTCAGTACGCCGGTTCAGGTGAAAGAAATCCCGGAATAAGTCAACAGACGGTTCTTCTTGCAGATATACCTCTGAGAAAACTTGGAAGTCACACATATTGGAAACGGAGTTGGGACCAATGTCCTGAGGATGGAGTTGGAAAGCAGCAAGCACATCTCGAAAGAATCTTGAACCGGGAGGTGTGAAGCCTCGGGCTATGTGGTCGAAGAAAACAATAACCTCCCCCTCTCTGGGAGTAGGAGGGCATTCATTTCCTGGAGCCCGCCACTTTAAAATGGATTGAGGACCTAAAGTACCAACGACAGCGGCATTGGCCAAGTCTTTTTCCGTAATAATGGAAGGAACCCAATCGCAAGACACAAATTGTTTGGCCATGACAGCAGAAGAGCAAGCGCTAAAAAGATAAAGTGTAAAGACCGGATTATTTCAGTACAGTGGCATAAACCGGAAGATATATATGAAGATCACGCAACGGTTTAGACAAGGGACTAATGATACAGATAACCCGGCAATAACAGGGAGCTATGTTATTACCGGTTCATGACAGCGATAGAAGAAGAGCTAAACCGTCGCGTATGTTTTTAAAAGTTATTTACAGAGTTTGCACATGACAGTTTAAACCGGAGTATACTTAACAGATCTACAAAGGAGAAGAAACAGGTTTTCATAGACAATTAAAGCAGAACAGATCTGAGCATGCAAGAAAAAGAAAAATAAATGCAAGGATATACAGGAAGAACTACAAAGGTGATATATGGAGCGGATGCATCTACAGGTTGTACATAAACGACGAAGATCTGAAGCATGTACAGCGGAGCAGAGGCAAAGTTTAAAGGGCAAGATCGAAAAGTAAAGGTCACTAATGGTGGAGGCGCGAGGAAGAACCCTAGAAGATATGGATCTATAATGAGGAGAAAAGATGTACCTGGAACAGTGGAGATCAGCGGCGGAGGTTCTCTGGTCAAACTCAGGGTGATGCAGCGGCCGGCGAGAGCTTGGATTCGGCGGTTGACGACAGTGGTTCGAGCTCGGACGTCAATGGCGTCTTGAGCTCGGGCGACGGAGGAAGAAGAGAGAGGAAGAGAATAACAGATGGGGACAGCGGTATTTATAAGAAGAAAGTCAGATCCGAAGCGACAGGTGCGGGATTCGAGGAGGTAAAGGATCGGATAAAGATTTTCCTACGCCTCGATTTTCGGGATAACCCTTAAACAAAGCTGATGGACAGCTCATGGCGTTAAATGCGGAAGTGATGTCACAGTCAGATTCAGTGATTCTCGAGGATGACGTCAGGGCTGGTTTACAAAAAATGAGAAGACACAGAAGAAAATTATGCAAGACTGAGAAGATTGATGTGAACAAGTTCAAATCATTCTGGGGCCTAATGTCAGGGATATGACTAGCAGGTATGAACCGGCTAGTATAAACCGGTTTATTATAATATGTTTGGTTGTAATATTTAGTAAAGGCTACGGCCCATGAGATCTTAGGGCCCATGTACATAGTTATGGTTTGTAAACCGCCCGATGATGTAACTTGAGAAATAAGGAAGAAAAGACAGAGACCGAGGCGGACACGAGTATGAGCCGGCCTCGGGACTCTGTAAACCGGACCGGGCGTCGCCTCTATATAAAGGGTCGATCCGGCGGCGGTTTAGGGACAAGCAAGAAACAACCCGTCGAGACACGCAAGCAAATCGCTCCCTGTTCATCGACGCCCAAGCAATACCAAACCAAACTAGACGTAGGCTTTTACCTTCATCGAAGGGGCCGAACTAGTATAAAACCCTCTGTGTCCTTTGTGTGCTTTTAACCCCTTCAAGATAACCCGTGCGATGGTTCCATCATCAAGTCTGCTAAACCGGACATCTGCCGTGCTAATTCCACGACACCTCCCGACTGGGAATGATTCCTCGGAAGGTTGTGCTACATTGCTTGATGCGGCTCCTGTCTATTTCCATTTTGTGGAGTGTGTCCTCATAAATGAGGTTTAGTCCGCTGTCGCCGTCCATGAGGACCTTAGTAAGTGGAAACCCGTCCACGATGGGACTGTGGACTATTGCGGCTGGCGCTCGGACTGTCCCGCACCTCGGTTCGTCACTGGCATTAAATTTTATAGCCGTGTCATTCCAACGGTTTATTGCGGCAATTTGGCAGACTTCGGCGAAGTCGCGAAGTGCCCTTTTGCACTTGTTGTTTGAAGCGAATGTATCGAAGACCGTCAATACTCTTCTGTCGTCGTTTTCTGGAGGGTGTTGCTCTGGGGTGTCCTTGATAAGGATGTCATCGCCGCTCTTGGCTACCTGCCGGAGTATCCAACATGCTGTAAGGTTGTGGGTTGCCACGGTATCAAGTGTCGTGTGTATTTTGCATGGGCCATCGAGCCATCCCTCCAGAACGGTGCCGTGCCGCGTAATGGGTTTATGTTTCTTGACTATTGGACTGGGCATGCCACGGGGGTGCGCCCTCTTCGCCTGTGGGAGGAGTCGAGTTGGGGCCGACGGTTCCCAGCAAGCTGCCTGAGTTTTCCAGGCGCTTTCCATCGCGATGTACTTATGTATGATAGTTGTTAAGTCGGCGAACTTCAGTATGTGGCGGCGATTGATGGCGTTGAGAATTCCTTCATCCGCGCAATTGTTGCAGAACGCTGATATCGCATCCTCGTCGCGGCAATCTTTTATCTTGTCTTTGACAAGGAGGAATCTGGCCCAGAAGTGGTGGACCGTTTCCTGAGATTGTTGTTTTATGCTCATGACAGCGTCTATGTTCGGGTGGGTGGGTGGGATTAAATCCGAACCCTGACCCAACCGATAGTCCGGAGTCTGAAGACCTCCCAGACACAACAGTCCGGGCTCCGGAGTATCTTTTGATTGTTTAGGACTGCCGTCCGATTCTATGTTCGGAGGGCTGGTCGCATCCTTTCGTTGGTGGGTATCCGGCTCTTCCTGATCGGCGATCCGAACATAGTCCGTCTTCGATATAGAAGAATACTCGCCGTCCTGCTCCTTGACTACCGCTATCTAGTGGGTGACCGGTGGAGTTTTGATTTCTCTTTGATCAGTTTTAAGCCCGATTCGATCGTAATCTGTGGCGATTCCCAAACCGGCAATGCAAACTAGGAGCTCGTTCAAGGACGAGAACTCTGCCGGATCCATCTGCGTGGAGTGTTCGGAGTTGATGCGAAGGGGACTTTCAATGGCCCAAGAGGTCATCGTCGGCTCAACGGCCGAACGGGCGATCATGGTAAAGCCGCCCAGCCGGAGGGTTTGGCCTGGGGCCAGGACTTCCCCGCAGGTGATATTGTCTTTAAGGACAAGGCGATCCATCGAACCTTTCGTCGATGTCACAGTGGAACTCTCAATGAAAGCACCAATGTCGGTGTCAAAATCGGCGGATCTCGGGTAGGGGGTCCCGAATTGTGCGTCTAAGGTTGATGGTTACAGGAGACTGGGGACACGATGTTTACCCAGGTTCGGTCCCTCTCTATGGAGGTAATACCCTACTTCCTGCTTGATTGATCTTGATGAATATGAGTATTACAAGAGTTGATCTACCACGAGATCGTAATGGCTACACCCTAGAAGCCTAGCCTGTATGACTATGGTAATGTGTATATCCTTTCTGGACTACTCCCTCTAGTTTATATAGACACCGGGGGGGTCTAGGGTTACATAGAGTCGGTTACATAAGAAGGAATCTTCATAGTTAGTCGCCAAGCTTGCCTTCCATGCCAAGGAGAGTCCAATCCGGACACGGGTGCAGTCTTCGGCCTTCATGTCTTCACAGCCAATCAATCTGGCCCATGGATAATAGGCCGGACGCCCGAGGACCCCTTAGTCCATGACTCCCTTAGGGAGTGTCCGTCGGCTTTCCTTCGGATTCTTCTCCAGTCTCACCGTCTGCGTCGCTACCATTATGACTGCAGGGGGATGTTGAGTATAATGTTTGTTTAGGAAGCATAGGGTAGCGTAGGATTTATTCAACCTTGACTTCTACTCCAAGATGACCATGTACTCTTATATATACACCCATGAGGCTCAAGAAAAACAACAACGATTCCACCAAACCTCTCTCTCCCTTCTAACAATAATAATGAAAGGAAAACCAACAAACTCAAGGAAGCAAGAAGGTGCGAGAAGGAGGTCGCCGTAGCCTGTGAACAAATCTAGCGAGTGTCAGCTATCCTTTTTGACGCCTGAAGCGCCGCATAGGAGCTCTCAAGCGAGACATGGGCGTGCCCATCAATCGCCGCGATGATACATTATACAGAACAAAGCATATGCAGATACTTAGAAAGTGGGCAACCTAGAACATCACTTTGAGGGAGCATTGATTCTTTTTTTTCAACAAAGGATATATTTCATTAACATAAAAATATAGAAAAGTGAATACAAACACAATCAGCACGCACACGACTTCTGGATACTTAGAATGCACACAACCAACACCAACACGCACACACAAACACAAACCACTATTAGAAGTGCCACCTTCACTTGCATTTCAATACTTCTGTTATACATGTACAGAAAATGAAATACCATCTCATATCTCATAAAATTCATACAGAAATATGGAACACAAAATATTCTCTTCAGAAAAAAAGAAGGCCGAAGGGTAGACTTTTTTTGACACACTTGCTCTCTTTTTCAATAGGAGGATGTAACCTCGGCCTCTGTGTCGGCGTCCTGGGAATGGGGGTACCCAGACTTGCCTGCCTGCGACCCGTGACGTGGCTCCATCAGCGGCCTGGTACTTCCCAACTTCAGCAACTGCAACTCAAGACCCTCGTGAGGGGCCAAGCCTCGCGAGGCGGGCGACAACAAGACCTCCCAGGGGCAGTCTCTCTAGGCTGGCTCCTGAGGAGCGGATATATCTATGCAAGGTGCACCTCGCGAGGTTCGCGTGACGTGAGCCATGACGTCCAAGGCCATGCGGGCGCCAGTGGGCGTAGTGTACCAGTTTCCCCTTTGGTGCTAAGGGAGCAAGCACATGCGTGGAGTCCCAAGGAATCAGGCAAAGGTTTCCATATCGATGCAACAAGACCAAGGACCGTTAGGGCGGCAGAATGGAGGTCATCGTGGAGACCGGTGAGGCGTCACCATATCCATGGTTGACGCTCGCTGTGCTCGTGCTGAGCGACGGGCCGCCCTCACCGCCCGTGTCGCTCAGAGAGCTCCCGCTAGCGGACCTCCTCGCCGTTCTCCATCGCCCGCCGCCAACGCAGCCACCGGCCCGGCGAGGCACGAGCAGCAGGCCTCGTCGCTGCACCCCTCCGTGCGGCGGGCTGGACGCACCGCAACCCCGTCGCTGACCCCCGCTGGCTCATCGTCCCACGGCCGTTGTAGACCCGCGGACATGGAGTCTGTTCTACTCATGGCGCGCGAGCTCCTGCGCTACCACCCCATCGACGACCTCTACGAGGACTGGCTAGACCGCACCGCCGAGCACGTCAGCGCCGCTGGGGGCTCTCCTGCCCTGCCCCTCTCGCTATCTCGCCCACCTCCCCTCGCGGGCGATGTGGCTCAAGAAGCGCCTCCACCACCTCTGCATCAAGACGTCGTCCACGCTCCAAGGCACGCGGCCCCGCGGCGCGACTTACCACGCGGGGCGCGTGTGCATGAATGAGGAAGCTGCCAAGAGATCCAGCAGACGCAAGGAAGGGTTCCCGTGCTCCCTCCACCGCCGTGTCGAGACCGTGCGCCCCCGGCAGTGGCGGCGCGCGAAAACCAAGACCAAGCTCCACCTCCGCGATAGGCTCTGGTGTCCACAGCAGGCTGCCGGCCTTCACCCCTGAGCTGCGCAACATCAACTGGCCCGGGAAGTTCAGACCCGACCTGCCTCCATGCTATGACGGCACCCCCAATCCCGCTGAGTTCCTACAACTCTATGAGCTGAGCATCAAGGCATCCAACGGCGATGAGAAGATTATGGCGAACTAGTTCCCCATGGCCCTCAAGGACGGCGCGCGCTCGTGGCTCCTGAACCTGCCCGCGAGATCGATCTCCTCCTGGGGTGAGATGTGCGAGAATTTCATCGCCAATTTCCAGGGCACCCGAGACCACCCGCCAGCCGCAGGTGACCTGCAGCGCGTCAAGCAGCAACCAGGGGAAACCCTGTAGAAGTACATCCAGCGCTTCAACAGCGTCCGCCTCAAGATCCCCAAGGTCACGGACGAGGCCATCATCTCAGCATTCTCCGATGGCGTCCGCGATGTCAAGATGAAGGAGGAGCTCGCCATCCAGGAAGATATGTGCACAGCCCTGGAGCTGTTCAACCTTGCGACCAAGTGCACCAGAGCTGAGGAGGGGCGTCTTTCCCTCGTTGAGCTCCCCGCTGCTGACCCAGAGAACAAGAAGGCCAAGGCTAAAGACGTGCAGCGCAAGGGGGTGGTCGTGCTCGCGGCCGAACCAGAGATGAAGCATGGCCGCGACCACCCAGAGTCATCCAAGAGCAACCGTCCATTCTACGCCTTCCACAACATGCACAACCACAACACCAATGACTGCCAGGAGCTCACGGCCATCCGCAACGGACGCATCGGCTGACGCCCCAAGCGCAACGACCGGGGCTACGGCTGTGGAGGAAGCCGAACTGGGGGGCGCTGGGACGACCGCGCCCCCGTCAGGAGTGGCGCGATCAGCCTCGGGAGGAACGCTGGCATGATCAGCCTTGCGATAGCGCCTGGAGGGATCAGCCTCGCGAGGGTGCTTGGAGGGACCAGCCTCGTGAGGACCGTACTCCAGGCAAGGCCGGCCTCCCTCCGCTGCCACCGCCAAGGAGGAACGACGATCAAGACGAGTGGGCTGGGGGCTTCCAGGAGCCTCGCGCCATCGCCTGCATCTTGGGCGGTGTGCAGGCTCCAGCCTCTCTCCGCATCTTCAAGTGGTTCGCCCGACAAGTAAAGGCAGCTCTTACCAGGATAGAAGCCACACAGCCGCTCAAGTGGTCTAAGTGCGCAATCACCTTCTGCTCAGCTGACCAGCTCAAGTGCGCAGCGACCGCCGGTGCTCTCCCAATGCTTTGCTCACCCGTCATCAGCAATGTCCAAGTCACCAAGACCCTCATCGATGGCGGTGCAGGGCTCAACGTTCTCTCCATTGACACATTTGACCGTCTCCAAGTGCCGTATGACCAGCTGCAACCCACCAGGCCTTTCTGAGGAGTGACCGACGGCTCCACCACCCCAATCGGGCAGATCCGGCTCCCCGTTACCTTCGGCACCCGCGACAACTACCACACGGAGCTCATCGACTTCGATGTTGCTCACATTCGTCTCCCATACAACGCCATTCTTGGGTATCCAGCCCTGGCCAAGTTCATGGCAATGACTCACCATGGTTACAATGTCCTCAAGATGTCGGGGAGCCATGACATCATCCCCATCGCTTGCGAATAAAAGGAAGCAGTGTGCTCCCTCTGGCATGCTTACCAGGCTGCGGCAGTCGAGGACCCATACAACGAAAACACCATCTACCTTCCTGAAGCTATCCCGAAGAAGAAGCAGCTGCTCACCCTGGAGCCTCATGAAGATGCAGCAACCAGCGACCGTGCCTCAGGATTCGTGCCCATGAACAGGGCGCCTCCCTCCCTCGCATGGGAAGGCGCGCCCAGCGTCCACCTCAGGCTGGGCTCAGGGGCTCTCCTCCGGAGGGCCTCCGACCTAGCCAATCTCACGAGGGAGGCGCTCGGGCATCGTGTGGAGGTGTGCTTCACCGCGTGTTTCCCTCAGGAGAGCACAAGGCGCGAGGCGCCAAGCGCTTAGGAGTTCATCGACCAGACCATCGAAGACTTGCAGGTACCAAGGGCGATGCAGGCCGAGCGCCGCCCTATGCCGCGGAGTGTAGTTGTCGTCCGAGGCTCGGGCGACGGGTTGCGCGTCTGCGTCAACGTTCCAGGACTCAACAGGATCGCGTCTCAGGAACTCTACTAGCCATCTCAGGTGGGCCGGTGCAAGGGCCCTCCTCACAGCTACGTTTGCATGCCCTTTGGCTTGCCGAACTAGGCAACCCTGCACCAGCGCCACATGCGGGATGTCCTAGGAGCCCGTGAGGCCAGGCATCAGGAGATCCTGGCAAAAATGGCGCCAGTTCTTCGTGAGCTCTCGGAACCTCAGGAGCCTCGCGAGGCCCCGGAGCCAGGCGGCTCGTGAGGAACGACATCTGCACCGAGCATCTTCGACTACATCGACATCACTCCAGCATCGGTGCCAGGTGACTTTGTTTCAGTTTGTTCAGTTGGGGGCGCCCCTCAGGCTGCATCATCCCCAAGTCGCACGGGCTTGCCCCTGCGATGTGTATCCTTTTTGGATCTTTGGCTTACTCTGTTGGGGGCGCCCGTCGGGCTGCATCATCCCCAGGCCGCATGGGTCTGTCCCTGTGGCATGCATCGCATTTTGCATCACCCAAATTAGCTCGTTTACTCCTACGTATTGCCTTATGATCATCACTTGCTCACTCACCACCTCTTTTGTCCTCCCTCGCTGCCGAACGGACTCATGCTCATCCCGCAACGGGGGCTACACACATTGGCACGGCTCTTGTGCTCGGGTTCGTACCTGCAATGCTGAAAAATCTAAGAGATCAAGCTCTGACTCGAGGCCTGCCTCGTGCACGTCACCTCACCAGGTCCTCAGTGCCTTCGTCTTCCTACGGAAAGATCGGTGGCCCAACGGTAGGCATGATTGTAAATTGTGATGTTTTGTCAGATAACCCGCAGGAATCTCTGGAGCCTAGCGACAGGCGGCCTTGTCGGTTTTTCCCATCTCATGCAGTTCACTTGCGCGTTAAAGGGAGGGTTCCTGAGCATCGCATCTCAGGGACTCCTACCGACTCTCCAGCCCTCACCCCCTGGCCTTGACCATGGCTTCGTGACCTGGCATACCAGCAACAGCTGAGCTCCGCTCGAGGGTCAGGACCCGAGGACGCAGAGCACCTGGAAGAGCGGGAGAAGGGGAGGCCGGCTCGGAGCACTAAGCTCTGTTCGTACGTCAAGGGGGACCCCTGAGCATCGCGTCTCAGGGGTCTAACTGGCCACGTAGCCCCTCACCCTCTGGCCTCGTCCTGGCGATCCGGACGAACCAGCGGCGGCTGAGGTATATATGCGCGGGGTCGGGTCCTACCGACACAGAACACCAAAAGGCCTAGTCCAGGATTTCCCTCCCGAGGGCTGTTCGCACGTCAAGGGGCACTACTGGAATCAGCTACTTTGCCATCTGCCAGCTCTTTGCCGTCTGCTAGCGGACGGCAAAGAAGCTCTTTGCCATCAGCTACCCAAAAGCAGACGACAAAGAACTGGCTAATGGCAAAGAAAGCCTTTGCCATCAGCCAGATCTTTGCCGTCCGCTAGCTGACGGCAAAGAATCTTTGCCGTCCGCTAGCAGACGGCAAAGAGGGAGGGGGGGCCCACTGAGGAGCTGGTTAAAAAATACTTAACGTCCCCCCGCTTTGCCGTCCGCCGCAGATGGCAAATATGAAGAAAAGCGGACGGCAAAGGCTACCCTAACTAACCTAACTAACGGTCGAGCCCCCTGCCCCGCCCGTTACTCATCTCTCTCCCTCGACCTCCTCCGGCCCCGCCCCCGCCGCCCGACGCCACCCCCGCCCTCGCCGCACCCGCCACCGCCCATCGCCGTCCGGCGCCGCC